>OU785235.1:12512905-13141132 GCA_917051295.2 Erebia ligea | reverse complement strand
TAATATTATGTTAGTTAACTTTAAAAAAGGAGAACTTTCGTTAAAAAGGAAAAATTCGAGTAAGTCATATTCTAGTAATTTTTTGATGATAAATAGAGTGCCCAAACCATTATTTACACAGAACATTATTCAGATAAAATTGCGTCGTAACATAAAACTATGCAAACGGAAGAAATTATCGCCGCAAATGGCCAATTTACTGCTATTTTGGCAAAAATAATTGGCGAACGAACGCATCAGGGAAGGTCTTTTTCGCAGTTCCGAAGATTAATCTGTGGATTAAACCATCAATTTGGGAGCTTTTGGCAGTGCATCTGTACCGTAAATATGAATTATGAATGTTCCATATTTCATTAAGTTTGCATGTAATTGAAAACACTACCAATATCCAATAATTTATTTTATTGACTAGCTGATGCCCGCGACTTCGTGCGGATGGATTAAGTTTTGCGTAATTCCCAGGGGAACTCTTTAATTTTCCAGAATAAAAAGTAGCCTATGTCAAAAATCACGTCCATCCGGTGCTCTGTTGCAGCGTAATTGAAGGACAAACGAATAAACCAAGAAACAGACACACTTTCGCATTTATAATATTAGTATGATTGTCACTTGATCACTTACGGTCACTTACTTACTAATACCACAGCTAATACATTCAAAACAATATTGAATGCCAAAGCTGTTTCGCTTGATACGGCTGATTCTTCTACGGTCTTTACTCCTAAACAAGTCTGCCCTTCTGACGAAAGTCCACCACGCTGGCGTAATGCAAATTGGAAGACTTCACACACCTTTGAGAATCTAATTGAAAACCCCATAAGGCATGTTTTTTTATTCCACTAACAAGTATAAGCGCTTGGCTGCGACTGCGTCTGGTGGTAAATGATGATGCAGTAACTGCCTCGCTGGTCTAGTGGTTAGTCCCGGGTGGTGGTCCCGGGTTCGAGTCCCGGGTCGGGCTATAATTAAGTATTGCCTTTTTCTAACTAGAAATTCTCAGAAGTCGGTACTAGCCTGGAGATAGGAAGTTAGCGGTGTTTCACCCCGTGCCTCGGAGAGCACGTTATGCCGTGAACGTTACCCAAAGCATGCTTAATCGCCATGTTTATCCCGGAAAATTAAGTAGTTCCACAGAGAATTAAAAAAAACTTAAACCACGAAGACGAAGTCGCGGACATCTATTTGTTATACATATAAACTAGAGGATGCTCGCGACTTCGTTCGCGTGGTATAAGTTTTTTTAATTCCCACAGGCACTCCTTAATTTTCCGGGATAACTATACCCATGCAAAAAATCACGTGGATCCGTTGCTCTGTTGCGTCGTGATTGAAGGACAAACTCTCTATTTAACGTCCTTGGGGATACAATTTTCAAAAACTGTGAAACACTTATTTTTTTATTTTAAACCAGAAGCCCAAATACCAACTTTCATGGTTATAACTTGAAAAATGAAGGACTTTCATAAAAACTTTCAACCCCTATTTAACGCCTTTGGGGGTAGAATTTTCAAAAACTGTGAAACATATATTTCTTTATTTAAAACCAGAAGCTCAAATACCAAGTTTCATGGATATAACTTGAGAAATGACGGACTTTCATACAAACTTTCACCCCCTATTTCACCCCCTTAGCGGTGGAATTTTGAAAAATCCTTCCTTAGTGAGCGCCTACATCACAAAAGGAACCTACTGTCAAAATTTCAAGTTTCTAGCCACAGCGGTTTAGGCTGTGCGTTGATATATAAGTCAGTCAGTCAGGACTTTGAATTTTATATATATAGATAAAAATAGTTCAATGCCCGTCTTATTAATCCCAGGGTTCAACGTACTTCTTGAAATCCTCACATTAAATTATATCTACTACGTATGACATAAATCCACGTGAATTCACATTGAAGCCCGATATTAAACCTGTATTATTAATTCTGCCTACAACACTCATACCTACAAGTCTGTTATTCTTAAAACTGTATTCGTCGTTGAATTCGGAGCCAAAATGAGTCACACACATCACACATTCGATTTTTAAAATACTAATAACATAGGATTATCTGTGGGTACTTAATATGTATTAAACAATTTTTGACCTAAGACTTTTATAAGTAAATAAAGCTTTTACTGCTGATTAAATTACATTCTGCAATACAAATTACAATGAGTTACGTTACGTTAAAATTACAATGACGCTTAAAGCCATATTGTATCATTGTTGATATAGTGTTTTAGAATTATAATCCTTATTTTAGGAACGATAATGTACTTGCCATCTAACTGTCATTTTGAATAATATTGCTTAAGTATTGCTTTAAGCTGGCAGTATGGCCCCTGGTCATCGCTGCATCAGCGATGATAACAAGGCTGTATGCGTATATAATAATACTGCAGGTCTGAGTGTCATTAAGTCTACGTATGAGAGTGGATACCACTTGTGATGTTGCTTTTCACATGCTTTTCATTAAAAATCCGAACAACAACGCGTTTGTATGCAACCCTCTACAAATTAATTAATCTGAGACAAGACTTTCTGGAGATTAATTTTTTTTTACATTTTAATCAAAGCAAATCGAATCAAATCTTTTTAAATCAAATAAAGTTTTACAAGACGTGCTTTTGAATCGTCAACTGAATCAACCACTGGATCGGAATGGCATTCCTACCGAGAAGAACCAGAAGAAAACTCGGTGGAGAGGAGTGAATCAAATCCACGCTTTTTTATCATTTATATTATATTTCTTGATTTTATAGAAGCTTTTTTATGTTATATACGCCTTCACGCGCTTCTATAAACGCGCCGACAAGATCGCTATTTATAAGTTTCTTAAAATAAACAACATTGGAAAATTATGAGTGAAAACAATACAAATAAAATCAATTCAACGACTGTGCTCATTAATTTGATTCGCTTCAACTTCATTAATTAAAAACACTACGGCCCAGTTGTCTTTGATGCCTCTGTCATGATACACTGTTATATTTATTACTTTTTTTTGCTATACATTATGCTCACACTTGGCTGAAATTTTTCATTTTCAATCACAGCTACAATAATTGTACGCGTATCTTTCCGAGCTGACGCCCGCGACTTCGTCCGCGTGGTTTGAGATTTTGTTTCCCGCGGGAACTCTTTAATTTTCCTGTATAAAAAGTAGCCTATTTGCTATTCCAGACTATACCTATATATCTATATATATCTCTTTGCCAAATTTCACGTTTACGTGATCGGTTTAATTTCAAATTTCCGAAATCACTTTTACGTTTTTATCACAAAAATAAATAATAAAAATATTAATTTTTAATTTAATAATTTAAAAATAAAACTCACCGAATTTGCGGACGTGCGAAGTGGCTGAGCACGAAAACACGAATGACTAGTTGTGCAGGAGTGGGGCCTATATATAGTGGCCTGCTATCGGCCGGTAGGAGGGAGCGTTTGTTTTTATTTTCAGCTACCCTCAACTAACGTGTGAAAGTGGCCGTACGTATACGGTACTACAGGAAGATTTTAACAGACTTTCTTGCTGATTCTTTTCTGCAGGAATGTTATTCCGAACCAGTGAAAGATTCCACTCGACGACTCAAAAAGGACTTGTAAAAGTCTATTTGAGTAAGAAACATTAATATAAGTATATCATGCTAATTTCTCGAAGGACGAATACGAAGTATAATATTAGAATAATATTCATTTTTATAAATATACAAACTTAATGGTAAATTGAAATCATCACAAAAGACGTAGGGTATACCTAATAGTACCTAGTTGAAGTCGGTTTTTGGGATTTTATTAAGAAATTGTAATGGCGAAAATACACTACTTACAAGACAGGATAATACGTCACCTTCAAACGCCTGTGCCGAATGGAAAATACGTTTCATCCTGTCGCGGTTTTTTATGCAGTCCCATAATATGAAAGTGCGCTTGCAAACTCCGCCAGTCAATTTTATTTGGTCTGTACCTAGTGCTTTCCGTCTTCATCTATCCCCCACCGAGGAGATCACTAATCGTAGCGTAGGGCACTGGTACAGCACGATGGACCGACGATATAAAAAAGGTGGCGGGAAGTGGCTGGATGAGGAAGGCTGAAGAGAGGGATGGTCTATGTTCAACAGGGGCGTCCATTGTTTGCCATGACGCTAAGGGTGTTTTTAGCCTAGCTTAACAGAAATACAAAATGAGCATATCTTTATTGCATGAATATCGCCCCACTTACGAATAGTTTTCGTTCGGGAAATGGAAAATTTCATTTGGCAACATCTCGTATCGACACAATTTCTTAACCATTACCACAAGATTTTAAATCACATCGATGCGACGTTGAGCGTATTCGAGCTCCGAAACTCTTTAAATTGTAATCGTCAAAGTAAAATGACCCAAAAACTCTTGATTTTACGTCACAAATTCAATCGTATCGTTTAGAGCACAGGCTGTGAATGCATACACGAAATTGACCTCCAAATCAATTGGTTTAGGTTTCAACTATAAAGAACTACCGAATTAAACTCACGTGTTATGTCGGAAAGTGTTAAAATAAAAGTTTAAACGTTAAAATAGTGGTTTAGGTTCATTTTACTTTGACGCTTACGTGTTTGTATTGGATAATAGTATAAGCCTGGCTTGCCGGTTTTCCTCATACAATTTAACAATAATAATCCAGGGCCGGAGCGGGCTCCCGCTTCGTGCACACGCGCGAATTTTATCGCACGCCCTCAAAGTTGGTACGATTTGAAATCTTGTGGTAAGGGTAACTTTCTCCACTCAAATTCGATAACGCTCTCACGCATCATGAGCTCTGTTATGCCAATATCGAATGTGATAAAGGAAACGCGTTTACCTTTGTGCCGTATGACAACTTTGGAAGGGTTCTTTTATCTTTAACACGTTTCATATTTCAAAGAAAATCACAAAATAGTCCAAAAAGTAGTTTCTGTATCTTGTTTTAGATAAGTCAAAACAATACCACTTTCTAAGTAAAAATAAGTTTTTTGCCCCATACATTTACCTGCTATAATAGTCGTAGTATAATATTTTATTTATCTTAGAACTTAACTAATATTTTTGTCAAGAAAATATTACCCTCGAACGTTAAAAGTTTATAGGAATAATATGAGAATATGCTGCCTTGTAAAAAACCTTGTAAAAGTAAAGGTCTCCCTATATCTATTGAAGCGGAATCGGCTGAAGACGGTCTGAAAAAGGTATGGCAAAGTTATACTATAATATATCTTAAAACTGCGGCTATGGTTACGATGAATGACGTTCGGTTTAGGCTTTATAAATGACATCCGTCGCCCGCCTCGGCTTGGCTCGGACGACTTGACGTGACAACGTGACGGAACAGGTGGCCGACGGGAATTGTGTAAACACACAACAAAAAGTTGGTCTGGTGGACACAAAGTACGCATAATTTAATAATAATTACGCATAGGCGACAAACCAAAACGTCATGCCCATCCGACGCATAGGCTCTACGTTTCGCACGTTTCGTTTTGTCCTATCCGATCCCTAGACGTGTGTCTTTACTCGTATACCGATTTGCATCCGTACGGCACTGATATTAAGCAAACACCCACGGCAAGTTTACCTCTCCTATAATAGGAGATAATACTATATCCACTTCTAAAATTTGATGGCTGGAAATGCCGATGGCAGATAGACATAACGGAGTAAAAAATGTTATAGACTGCTGATCGGCGTACATCATCTATTGGCGAGTAGGGTGGTAATACGCCACTGGTTTAAACCAATACCGCATCGATAAATATGGGGAGGCCCTTATGCTGTCCATCTAATATTATAGGCACTTATTTATCTCATATACGATTCATTTGCCTCTGTCATTTGCGTCTGCCTACGTCAATATATTTTATTCCAGTGTAATATCATTTCATCATTTTGTTAGGTTTTCACGGCATCTAGTTTTGATATTTGAAATATACCTGGAATTTCATATCTCACTGGTCCCATTATAGGATTCCTCATAAAAAATCCATAAATATTGAAAAGGACCTTATTTAGATACAATGTTAATATCTTATTTAGAATATACTTTCCGAATATTATAATGCCTATCTAGGTAATAGATATTATTGAACATACATACACACATTGCTTGAGTTGTGAGAGGATATTTGGTAAATCCATACTCATATTATAAATGCGAAATTGTTTCTGTATGTCTGTCTGCTACGCTTTAACGGACCATATTTTCAACCGATTTTGTTTAAATTTTGTATAGAGGTAAGTTACATCTCGGGGAAGGACATTATAGGCTATACCGGAATACAAGGAGTTCCCGCGGGTATCAAAGAAATCTAAATCCTCGCGGACGAAGTCGCGGCCATCATCTAGTTAAAGAATAAACATTATTCACAGGCGAGTTTATTTTAATATTATTACATCTACACTTCCAAAATGTTTTATTTTACCTCAATATAGTTTCTTTTCATAGCTTTGATCTGTGTTTTTCTCAATACCTTTCATCCGTGTAAACACTTCCATTCCCAACGAAAACAAACAAACAAGCACCTGCAATAGTCATGGTTAACTTTAAATTTCAATACCTTCAAAAAAACTGCGCTGCAAAAGTCGGGGTTCTTCTATTTTAATCAATATTGACTTACAGCCTAGTTAATTATATTATTACTAGATGATGCCCGCGACTTCGTTCGCGTGGATAACTTAATTCCCAGGGGAACTCTCTAATTTTAGGGGATAAAAATTAATATAAAATAATAATTAATGCCGGGATGCAACCTACCTCTGTATCAAATTAACGCAGTTAAAAATAATAATATTATTATGGATTATTGATGAAATAATACTAATTTGTGCCACCCAACTTTCTAGTTTTTTGGTGGGCAAGTCTTGGACGTGAAGCTGTAATTATGTAAACCTATTTTTGTCTAAAAAATAAAGATTAAAAAAATATAACGATAACTTGCTGTGGTATAAATGATACTTTCGTTTAAAAACATACGCGCCGAATTGAGAACCTCCTCCTTTTTTGGAAGTCGGTTAAAAAGAGAGTAATTTTCATTGACAAGATGTACTGAATAAAATTATGCCCGAACAAATTAGTTTGGGGTAGTAAATATGAAACACAAAATTATAAAAATCCACTCAAGCTAACCAAAATAGAGCAAATGGGCCTTAGAAAAACATCCATATTGAAACTTTGAAAATGGAATTCAATCCGTAACTTTCCAGAATTCTAAGGAACACATTTTAGTTGGCTTCTGCTCGCCAACTAACAAGAATAGGTAGTTTCCACTTGGCGAGGATGGCTATTGGTGTAAAATAGCCAGTTCTTGGCCATACTGGCGTTTGTTTTCGGTACTTAGCTCCCGCAAGTTTGGCCAAGTTTCGCGCTTTGAATACAGCTCTTCTGTATGAAGCTAATGGCGTATTGTGACAAAGTTTATTTTAGGGTTAGTGTTCTACACAGGAATTTCCAGTCTGCTTCCTACAGTGCTTTACCGAAATAGCTTTAAGGTCATTGAACTTATTTTTCCAAAAATATTCCTATATCTATACTAATATTATGAAGAGGTTTGTGAGTTTGTGAGGTTGTAGGGGGTAATCTCTGGATATTCTAAACCGATTTTGAAAATTCTGTTACCAATAGAAAGACACATTATTTATGATGGTCATAGGCTATATATTAACCCGAAAAATTAAAAGAATTTTTCGTGGTAGTCGGATTTGCAAAGTAAGTCGGAGAAAAAACGGTCGAACGAAAACGTTTCTTAAGAAAAGCTCGTTCCACGCGGACGAAGTCGCGGGCATCAGCTAGTTTTTAATATAATTAAAATTATTTATTAAGACCCCTTGACCTAAGCAATATTCCATATAATATAATAAGCACCTTTCCTTAGCTGTGATCTTATACAAATACCTTTTTAGGGTTCCGTACCCAAAGGGTAAAAACGGGACCCTATTACTAAGACTCCGCTGTCTGTCTGTCTGTCTGTCTGTCTGTCTGTCTGTCTGTCTGTCTCCAGGCTGTATCTCATAAACCTTGATAGCTAGAAAGCTGAAATTTTCACAAATGATGTTGTTTGATGTAGAATTGCATTTTGGTATAAGTAACGCACGATCACTGTCATCTAGTCAGTCGCAAATAAATGATCAAGATAACAAGACGTATTTCATTATAAAGTCATAAGTTAAGCAAAAGTGAACCTTACCACCCGTACATATGGTCCTTCGAGCCGGATCACAGTGAGCTATCGAAAGACTACCTACCGGTTGAGAACAGGCAAGCGCATTCGAAGCGATAAGGATACGCAAGTTATACCTACCTATTTTTAAAGTTTTAATGAATTGTGCATCATTTCAAGCGGGAAACAAGTGACCGACTAACTTTATCGCATTTTGTAGAAGATTTTGTGTAACAAATATAAACAATGACTACTGTTACGGATCAAGCCATTAATATTCTCGAAAATACAGCTGCTATACTAAATAAAACACAAATAAACTGGAAAAAATGCCCCATGGAAAGAATGACACCGGGTTATTTAGATAGTAGAATTAAAATGTTAGAAGGTTATTGGACTACGTTTAAGAACGCACACGAAACTTTAGTCAAGAACACAACGCGAGATCAGAGAGGATTAATGTCATATTTTGTAAACGAAGAATTTTTTATACATGAAGAAATTTATTTGTGTTTACATGGCGACATAAAAGATATGTTAGCTTCAAAGGCAAGAGCTAGTGAATCACCCAACATACATCATCATGGGAATGTTTCTATTGAGGACTCATGTTGCTCGCAAGTAAGGTTACCCCCAATTAAGATACCTACATTCACTGGCAAATATGAAGAATGGACAACCTTTCATGATTTATTTAATACTTTGGTACACAGTTCGTCACTTAGTCAAGTTCAAAAGTTATTCTACCTGAAAACCAGCTTAAGTGGAGAAGCTGCAGCAATACTAAATCACATTCAAGTAACCGATGACAATTATGCACAAGCGTGGGACATGCTGAAACATCGCTATGGAAATAAACGTTTGATAGTGAATTCCCTACTCAAAAGAATCTTTAATCAGAAGAAATTGACCACTCAAAACGCAAGTCAGCTGAAATTACTTTTAGATAGTACAACGGAGTGCTTAAATCATTTAGAAAACTTAAAGATTTCTACGGATTCTTGGGATCTTTTAATAATATTTCTGGTTGTACAGAAGTTGGACCCAGAGTCACATAAGCAGTGGGAAGAATATGCTTACGAACATCACTCTGAAGAAATGCCTTCATGGGATAGCCTAAAGAAGTTTCTCGAGTCAAAGTTCCGCACTCTTGAGCTTACATCACCAACAGCATCTCGTGAAAACCCTGTTATAGAGAGAACATGTCATGTAGCGGCTACGGCATCCACGTCACCGTCAAAGGGGAAAACATGCGTCTTATGTAAGGAAAACCACACTTTAAGCCATTGTAAAGAGTTCATCAAACTGACACCTGTTGAAAGAGGCGAATATTTAAAAGGAAACAACCTGTGCTTTAACTGTATGGCACCATTCCATGCAGCCAATCAGTGCAGATTAAGAGTCACGTGTCACATTTGCAAGAAGAGGCATCACTCACTAGTACACAGGTCCAAGAACGATGATACTTCGGTTAAAGCAGAGTCCATACCACCGGAGGCATCATATCACTGTGTAGAAGAGCAAAGGAATGCAATGATAGCATCACATCAAAGTAACACGCAAGAATCCTGCACAGGCACAGCACTGCTAGCGACAGCATCCGTGATAGCAAGAGATGAGCAAAATCACACGGTTGTCCTGAGGGCGCTAGTAGATCCAGGGTCTCAGTCAGCATTTATAACAGCAAAGGCGGCTCAAATGCTCAAACTTACCAAGCAGAAAGCGAAAGGTAGAATCATTGGAGTGCGATCTACAAGGACAAAGGTCAATCACGCGGTAAGACTTGAAATTGGATCTTATTACGATGCCGATTTCAAGATGAACGTAAATGCATATGTAATGTGCAACCAACTTACCACAACCATCCCATCCCAACCTGTAAAGATCAAGAATTGGAAGCACCTAGAAGGGCTCAAATCGGCTGACCCAAGCTACCATACACCAGGCCAGATTGATTTACTTCTAGGCGTTAAAGAATACGCACAAATAGTGCAACAATCTCTAATCAAGGGTCCACCAGGTTCTCCATGTGCACAAGAAACCAGCCTGGGATGGATCTTGTTCGGCGAGCTCGATACAAACTTGCTGGAAAAACCTATACTGGTCCTTCATCACCAAGTAGAAATAATGAAGAAAGCTGAAAAGGAAATAAAATTTAAACAAGGTCAAAATAAAAAACATTTAAGAAAGAATAATTTAATTTGGGAAAATACTTACCAAGAAACTCCTACGGGAACAGCATACTTACCTTATAGTGAAGAAAATCCTGGAATCCTGAAAGAAATAAAAGGTAAAGAAACTTATTAAAATTGATCAAAAACAATACAAATTAAAATAAAACCACTTACCTCAATATTGTATTCCACACCAATATCCTGGAACATTAGAGAAATTTTGTGATCGTGTGTATGTGTACCTATTGTGTATAAAAAAAAATGTTATTTTCAAAGTTTAATGTAAAGAAATGTTAACATAAGAAAACAATATTATGTTATTATAATAAAAATTCATGTTAAATTTTGCCACCATGTAAGCCCTCCTTAATCAAAATGTATTGTGTTTGTAATTCTTATCAATGAAATTATTTGCCTACCCTAATGTTGAGTTAGAATCAGTCGTTCAATGTTTTGTTGTTTATACTTCAAACTTCCTATTGTTGCTGTGTAAGTAAATAGTTATTTTTGTTTGGAAAAGGCCCTAATGGCCTTTTGGGGGCCGGCATGTTTGATGTAGAATTGCATTTTGGTATAAGTAACGCACGATCACCGTCATCTAGTCAGTCGCAAATAAATGATCAAGATAACAAGACGTATTTCATTATAAAGTCATAAGTTAAGCAAAAGTGAACCTTACCACCCGTACAGATGTATTTCCGTTGCCGCTATAACAACAAATGCTAAAAATTAAAAAAATATATATATTAAGGGGGGTCCCCATACAATAAACGTGTTTTTTTCGTATTTTTTTGCTCAATATTAAAAACGGTAACAGGTAGACGGTTCAAATTTTCACAGAATATTAACTTGTATATTACCTTTCAAAATAAATAATTAAATATCAATAAAGTAAATATTAAAGGGGGGCTCCGATACAACAAACGTAATTTATATTTTTAACTAGCTGATGCCCGCGACTTCGTCCGCGTGGATATACCAAGTTTCATGGATATAACTTGAGAAATGAAGGACTTTCATACAAACTTTCAACCCCTATTTCACCCCTTCGGGGGTAAAATTTACGAAAACCGTGAAACACGTATTTCTTCATTTTTAACCGGTAGGTTGTATACCAAGTTTCATCGATATAACTTGAGAAATGAAGGACTTTCATACAAACTTTCAACCCCTATTTCACCCCTTTGAGGGTGAAATTTTGAAAAACTGTGAAACACGTATGTCTTCATTTTTAACCCGCAGCTCATATACTAAGTTTCATGGCTATAACTTGAGAAATGAAGGACTTTCATACAAACTTTCAACCCCTATTTCACCCCTTCGGGGGTAAAATTTACAAAAACTGTGGAACACATGTTTCTTCATTTTCAACCAGTAGCTTGTATACCAAGTTTAATCGTTATAACTTGAGAAATAACGGACTTTCATACAAACTTTCACCCCCTATTTCACCCCCTTAGGGGTGGAATTTTGAAAAACTGTGACACACGTACTTCTTTATTTTTTACCGTAAGCCAAAATAAAAAGTTTCGTTAAAATAACTTGTAAAACATCTTGAGAAACAAAGGACTTTCATACCAACTTTCATCCCCTATTTCACCCTTTTGGGGGTCGAATTTTCAGAAACTGTGAAACACGTATGTCTCCATTTTCAACCCGCCGCAGCTCATATATCAAGTTTCATGGCTATAACTTGAGAAATTAAGGACTTTCATACAAACTTTCAACCCCTATTTCACCCCTTCGGGGGTAGAATTTCGGGATAAAAAGTATCCTATGTCCTACCTCGTAGTATAGGCTCAAATCGTGCCAAGTTTCGTTTGAATTCATTCAGTAGTTTCGGCGTGATGCGCGGCCAAGATACAGACAGACAGACAGACAGACAGACAGACAGACAGACAGACAGACAGACAGACAGACAAAAATGAAACAAATTACAGATTTGGCTTCAGTATCGAATAATGAGTGCCCTCCAAAAAAAATTTTCAAAATATCTTCAATGTACAGAATTGGACCTGTTACAGTTTTATTATAAGTATAGATACGTCATAAATCGTAAAACTTACTACAGGTTTGTACGGAACCCTCGGTGCGCGAGTCCGACTCGCACTTGGCCGGTTTTTTATCACCACGCGGCTGGTTTGGCCAATTTAGAAAATGATAAATCTTACTTGAAATAATTGAGTGTGCATAGTTAATGTAATATGCTTTCATTATGCAAATAAATGCAAATAGTAAATATAGCAAATATTCTAAGTTTATGAATAATCTTGAGTGTGCATAGTTAATGTAATATGCTTTCATTATGCAAATAAATGCAAATAGTAAATATAGCAAATATTCTAAGTTTATGAATAATCTTAATTTACTCTTCACTTCTTATTTGCTATGCATTCATAGATAAAAAATATTTATATAGTTGCCAAGTGTAAGTTTATAAAAAGACGTTTTTAAAAGTATTTTGTAATTTCCATAATCATCTATAAGTATCATAATTTTCCATTTGTTTTGAAACATATACTTAGGAACATAATAATGCTTACAACGAGTAAGTATTAACATAATATATCCTGTGCCTACTTATTTTCCATACACAGTTTTCCATATCATTACAGTCGTAATTCGTTCAAAGTTTGCCTCAAATAAAAAGTCCCACTTTTTTATTTTATAGTCACGGAGGAAAAAACAAAGACATCACAATAACAACTATTGAGCATCATAAATCCATCATAATACATTTGTGACACCTCACGTCCGCGGTGACGCGCATTTCCAACTCCTGTATCAGTTTTACGAGGCACCTTTCTTCGTAAAAGTTTTTCTATGGGTCAAGTAATAAGCTGAGCGAGTTACTTCGGAAAAATAAGAAGGTGCATAGTCAATTACTATCTGTGACAGCTCCAACTTCACATCTCACAACACAGAAGTCCCTTCGTGACTGAGATCCACGTACGTACTTAAAATAAGTCGAAATTTAATTAAGAAGTTAGGTTTAAGGAGTGGGTGCTTCGATGCCCTGGAACCAAGGTTGGCTTAAATCTAGGTTGGCTTCTAGGTTCCCTGGAAGCTGTGGCACTCCATTTAACTATTTAATTTTGTTGTGACTGTATATTTTTGCTGAATAAAGAATATTTATTTTTTTATTTAAATATCGGCAATTTAAATGTGTCGTATTCATCGTGGTACAAAACAGTGCTAACGTATACTGTGTTATAAAAACTGTCATGAAAATGCCTGGCATTAGTCATAAATTCATCATAATACATGGTTCGACACCTCACGTCATCGTTGACTTTTCAACTCCGTTTTACGACGCACCTTATTTTGTAAAAGTTTTTGTATGGTACAAGTAATAAGCTGAGCGAGTTACTGTGAAAAAAATACAAGAAGGGGCATAGTTAGATACGGCACGTGACATTACCTACTTCACGTCTCGCATCCCGCAGTCCCGTCGAGACCACGATCCAATTACTTAAATGAGTCGAAATATTATGGATTATTTAAAATGTGTCGCATTTAGTGTTAGCAGTTATATGATTTAGTACTAGCGTAGAAATGCTAGTTTGCAAAAAGCAAAGATGTCATGAACTCTATTAAAACACTTCAATGACACCTCAAAAGCGCCCGCGCAATAATTAGTAAGTACTTTATCGAGTTGTAATGCAGGCAACGCATAATATTATAGTAAGTGAGTATTTAGGGTATTTTTAGGGTTATTATGAGTACACGTCATAATAACCCTAAAAATAGTCTTTATAAGTTAGGTGCTAAAAGTATAAACAAATAACGAGGCTATAGATCTAAAATATATTTCAAGGCTAATTTTAATATTATCAAAAATTTAAATTTAATTTTTAAACTTGGACCATCTCCTTAATGCCTTCAACGAGGCGTATCGAGGGACCTTATGCCAGCTCACGTCTAACGTATGTTTGTATGACTCTCAAAATATCTTAGTTACGACCACCCATTCAGCCATTGTGGGTTTGATGTTGAGGGCTTTGACCAAAAGAAAAAGATAGACGGATTCAAAAGGAGACGGATTTGAATTTAATTTTATTCTTCAAACGGCGGTGGAAATTAAAAATTAACAGAATACTTACAGTATTCTGTTGAGCGTTCACTATTCGATTAGTGAGTGTTACTAAATTTGCATGTCTGACTTTCGCTGACCCCATTGTTGTCGACATTCATTAATCGCTCTGAATAATTTTATCTTAGTGAAAATAGGTATCAAAATTACAAAGGATAAACATACGAGTGTAGAGGCCGTAAGGTAAGTGGCCAAAATGCACTTAGAATGATATAAATCGATGATTAAGTTCACTTTGACATTAGCTTAAAAAGAGAACAAAATATGTGTCGTATGGTTTACCATACGGCACATAAAGTTCGGCTTATCCGAGAGTGTTTGTGGTAGTTTAGATTCCTGTCTATATTATTCCTGTAGTCTGTAGTAGATGTTCTTCTTATGTTGCCCAGTTCCGGTTGTACAGAGATTGTAAAAGCTGCATGCAGGACGCTTGCCAAGTAGATTTTTGTTAGGTTTAACAAACAATTATTATTGTAAGTAGAGATAAGCGTGATATACTAGGTTTAGTTTGATATATTATGCCCATTTTTATTATATTTAAAAATAACTTATCTTTTACTTAGGTCATAACTTGGCCCTAACAATTGACCCGTATCGTATTTAAAATTGAATGATTGAGATTAAAAGTTAAGGTACAGAACAATAGAACATAAATAGGTAATGATCTCAAAAGTTGTAATTCCATTGAACCGAATTAACTTTAAGACTATTCAATAAATAATTATTAAACATGTGTGGTAATTTTAATTTGTTTATTCATGCTACTAGCGAGTGGTGAACTGGTGACCCAAGAGCCGGCGCTTATTAATTAGCCCAACGGCTTAGCCTTGCAATTCAAAAAGGCATAATAGCGCCAGTGTCTTGGGTACCACGCCCATCAACGATCATTTGGACGGTGTATATTTTTTGCAAATTTATATAAGAAATAAGGCTCATAATGGCGCAATTTACCCTTTTTGCAAGTGTATATTTTAGAAAGACCATCAAAACGCCTAATAGAATGTGCCAGTAACTTTATTAAAAGGGGTCCCGAAAACACGTTCCGCCAAATTAACTAGTGATCAGATTTCCCGTACCCGAGACCATCGCAATGCCAATTGAGGGGTGTCTCCCGCCCAGTGAATTACCATTTGCATATAGAACACCCCCCTAGCTCTGAAACTATTTCGAAGGTGAAAGGTTGCATTTAAATAGTCCTATAGCACGTAGTAAAACCTAAATTTTTCAACGGGCAAAACCTAAAAATAACTATAACTATATTATAAGTAACTGAAATTAATAATTGAACAATGTTTGATAAAGTCCCACAAACTTATCTGACCCGGTGGCTAAAATTGGAACTAATTTTTATGCCTGTTTTGATTTGGTTTTAATTTTATTTTTAGTATATACGACGCTGAAACTCATATAAGTTTGTGGGACTATTTTATTTTATTTTATTTATAGCACGTAGCAACGTTCTCAAAGAAATAGTTACAGTTTCGGTAAAAAATAGCTGCTTTCAAGGGAACTAAAAAGGTACCCATCAACAAGTCCTCGCACAGTAAAGCCTCCAAACTAGAAGTAAAAAATTTACAGGATGTGCACAAGTCAAGTAAGTAAAATTTAAGTTGGATGTACATCGCATCAATATTTTAACATAAAACTTCCGTAAATGTTGAACGCGGACATAAAATGAGACTGTCCCTAAAGTAGTATCCTACCCCCGAAGTACTGGAGTAGTGTTGTGCCCTGAGGTGGTATTCCGGGTCCACTAAGCGGTTTTTGATGTCGCCTTGCCCGCAGAGGCATCGTAAACATGTCGCCGAATAGGCCCGGCCGCTGAAAATGTTTTGTCGCTACTGGGAATTGTGGTGTGAATGAAATTAAGGTCGCGTTTATGACTGACTGTGACATAAACGAGGCAAGGTAATGCGATTGTTGTAAAAAGCGTGACTAAAGTGGAACATGGTTGCTATTACACGGTTTAGGATTCTAACTTTGTATTTACAATTGGGATAAAAATGCCCATGGGACCGGTTGCACAGAGAAAGGTGGTATTTTTCGGGCAAGAGGACTTCAAAGAGGATCCCAGTACGAGTTCTCAATGTTGTTCCTAGTGGGCAAGGTTCCCGGGAAAAGAGCACCTGGAAGGCAGAGGAGGAAGTGGATGGACGTCGTCAAGTAGTGGACCCGTCAAATTACGCAGAATTTAAAAAAATAGCTCAAGATCGGAAAGCATTTCACCTGGTGACCGCCAAACTACAATTTCAAAATGGCACCCGATGATGATGACGATGATGATAAACGGTTGCACCGATAATATGCGTTATAATATTATGTATCTTGAGTGAAGACTTAAAACTAAACTTCGCAAAAAGCATCTCTTCAAGTCTCGTGTATTTCTTATTATCTTATTTCTTATTCATGAAACGAAGACAGGTTTTCAGGCATTAGGTATCAAGATTTCCACTTAACAATGACGTGACACTTGAGTAACGTTAATCTAAAAAAAACGGAGAAATTCATACTAATAACTGTAAATGCGAAAGTGTATCTGTATATCTGTTTGTTTGTTGCGATTTCAAGGCCCACCCGTTCAACCGATTTTGATGAAATTCAATACACAAATAGGCTGCATCCATCCATGTTGCGTCGCGGGGAAAGACATGACCTACTTTTTATTTCGGAATATCACGAGATTATAAAATACCAAGTAAATTCAGAAACTTAAAATCACGCTCTGAAAATTACGAAACAAGAAAAATTCTCATCTGAAATTGTTATGTATAAACTATTCGATTATATAATTTTATCGTCTATTAATTAAACAAATTACACTTCATAGTGATGTTCAGATACCCATGGTCATATTATGGCCTCATTTTTACTTCTCCTTAGTCGGCTTAAACCAAATCTACGCGGTCAAACTAGTGTTCATCTTCGAGTCTATTCTTCCATAATAGTCCAGTCATCTTAGTAGTTCACCTCGGAATTTGAGATACCCAGCTGATTTTTTGTATAAACTTGTATTTTGGCATTCTAAAAGTTGTCTCAAAACCTACATATGGTAGGGTGTCCGCGTCTATTAAAATTTGAGGTCAAAGGTCACAAAAATCGATTTTTTGCTTATTTTTTGCAAATATCTCATTTCCTATGGGGTTTTCGCTATTTGTATTTATTATCAATATTGTAGAGAATTAAATTCCCTACAACTTTTGTTTAAAAAAAATTTTTATACGTTGAATCGTTTTCGAGATAGAGGGCGGAGAGCGCGCGGTTAGAGCATAATGTAAGGTCAACCGGTATAGTCTTGGTCAAAACACGCTATATAAAGTTTATTAAGCAATTATTGATAAATATATAATTAATAATAATTTTCATTTGTTATCAACTATTACATTATACATATTTAATCATTTTTTTCATCAATTGAATCTATCTATTCAATAATACTTACAACCCATTCCTAAAATTAAAAAAATATTAAGGGACAAACTTTAATTACATTATAATTATATTCTCATTTTCACTAATTATAATTTAAGTAGACAATAATGAAGTACAGATTGGAGTAGCAAGCATCTTCAGGAGTAGTATCTTCAGGAGTAGCATCTTCAGATGTTGACTCGACAATGCACGATTGTAAAGTCTTTACATTCGTGCATTGTAGAGACCACACCATAGACCACATACACACATTGAGGCAGATTGTGCAGAAGTCCTATGAGTACAAACAGCCTCTGTGTCTCGCTTTCGTGGAATATGAGAAGGCCTTTGACTCCATCGAGACCTGGGCTGTTCTGGAATCCTTGCAGCGATCCCAAGTTGATTGGCGATACATCGAAGTTTTGAAATGCCTATATAGCTCGGCATTTATGTCTGTCCAAGTACAGGGTGCGTCTACAAGACCTATCCAATTGCATCGCGGGGTGAGACAGGGGGATGTTCTGTCCCCGAAACTGTTTTCTAATGCTTTGGAAGATGTCTTTAAAACGCTTGACTGGAACGAACAAGGCATCAACGTGAACGGAGAGCACATTTCACACCTCCGCTTCGCTGATGATATCGTCATCATCGCAAGTTCGCTGCAAGAGCTGCAGAAGATGCTCGATAGCCTTCACGCTGCCTCCCGACGTGTCGGTCTCCGGATGAACTTTGACAAGACCAAGGTCATGTTTTATGAATTGGTCATTCCGGGGCCGATTACTATCAACGGATCTATTCTCGAAACTGTCCAAGAATACACATACCTTGGGCAAATTTTGCAAGTAGGAAGTAACAGTTTCGAGAAAGAGATAAAACGGAGAATACAGCTGGGCTGGGCAGCATATGGCAAACTCCGTCGAGTCTTTTCGTCGCCTATACCGCAATGCCTGAAGACCAAAGTCTTCAATCAGTGCGTCCTGCCGGTTATGACTTACGGTGCCGAAACGTGGACACTGACATCGAGGCTAGTCCACAGACTTCAAGTCGCTCAACGCGCTATGGAAAGAGCTATGCTCGGAATTTCTTTGAGGGATAAAATCCGAAACGAAGTAATTCGCCAAAGAACCAAAGTAATTGACATAGCTCTCAAGGCTAGCACGTTGAAGTGGCAGTGGGCTGGTCACGTTTGCCGTAGGACTGACGGCCGCTGGAGTCGCAAGGTCCTAGAGTGGAGACCGAGTCTCGGCAAACGGAGTGTGGGGCGCCCCCCGGCTAGGTGGAGCGACGACATCCGGAGAGTGGCTGGCATCAAATGGATGCTAACAGCCAAGGATAGGCAAAGTTGGCGCAATCTTAAAGAGGCCTATGTCCAACAGTGGATGCATATTGGCTGATGATGATGATGATGATGATGAGTTAATAACAAATGAAAATTATTATTAATTATTTATTTATCAATAATTACATAATAAACTTTATCTAGAGTGTTTTGACAAGACTATACCGTTTGACCTTACATTATGCTCGAACCGCGCGCTCTCCGCCCTCTATCTCGAAAACGATTCAACGTATAAAAAAAATTTTTATACAAAAGTTGTAGGAAATTCAGTTCTCTACAATATTGATAATAAATACAAATAGCGAAAAACCCATAGGAAATGAGATATTTGTAAAAAATATGCAAAAAATCGATTTTTGTGACCTTTGACCTCAATTTTTAATAGACGCGGACACCCTACCATATGTAGGTTTTGAGACAACTTTTAGAATACCAAAATACAAGTTTATACAAAAAATCAGCTGGGTATCTCAAATTCCGAGATTCTTACCTAATTTTGACTAAGATGACTGGACTATAATGTATTTTGCATAACCTTATTATATATACTATGAAAAGAAAGCAATCCATAGGTATCTACTAAAACTCACAAACGGTTTCGTTTTTAAGGCTGTGAAAACAAATATCCATTTTTATCTTCTGGAGTGAAATAAAAAATAAAAAGAGCTCTCCTACCTTGTTATTTTCACCGTAATTTAATCTCCGTATCCAGCGGAAGACGCTATCTAATTTAATAACTTTTCGTAATAATCAAGCAGTTTTAGTACCTCCCCTCGCTGGGTTAGGGGGAGCGGTGGAAGCGGCAATTTTAATTTATCGCACAAGGGCTGCAAGTTTTACCTTCATAAATTTATAGTTTACAAAGGCCTGAACTTACGGTCCAATATTTTGATAAGACAGTAAGAGTCAGTGTAAACATTACAAAGTAGTGTTCTAAGTACAGCGATCTACAAGAAGTATATCCATACTTAATATTATAAATGCGAAAGTGTGTTTGTTTGTTTATTTGTCCTTTATAATCACGACGGAGCAGAGCAACGGATCGACGTGATTTTTTGCACGGTTAGGGTTAACCTGGAGAGTGACATAGACTGCTTTTTATCCCGGAAAGTTAAGGAGTTCCTATGGGAATATAAGAAATAAAACCATGATTTTTCGTAACAGCCAAACAGTCGATGTACCAACCATATGTCTGCCATATCCAAAGTGATAAGAATTTCAAATAAATAACATTTCACTTTCACTTCAGCGAAGATCGGTAACCTTGAATAAAATAGTTTTATTATATATTTTTTTTGCTCTCTCGGCAATATGGATCACAGCTAGGTTATACGCGCTTTTGTCATTTCTCCTGAAATCTTATTTTTTTAAGTATGTACTATTCTTTATATTATTTGAATAAGTACCTAATATTCTTGCTTAAACATCCGAACCTAATTATTAACATGGAAGACTCACATTGCTCTACACGCATCATTTTCACACATATAACAAGTATGGAAAATTTTCAAATAGCAATTTAGAGTAAATTGCGAAATGTTTTTTATTTATAAAAGCGAGTTAAATTAGCGTAACGTTTTGAAATACGAGCATACCTATTGTTTTTTTACTCGTATAATGTTCCGGGTGGGTAACACCCTGAAATATTAGGTACTAGCTGATGCCCGAGACTACGTCCGCGTGGTTTAAGTTTTTTAGATTCCCGAGGGAACTCCTCAATTTTCCGGAATAAAAAGAAGCTTAAGTCACTCTCCAGGTCCTCAACTATACCCATGTCAAAAATCACGTCGATCCGTTGCTCCGTTGCGGCGTGATTGAAGGACAAACCAACAAACCAACAAACAAACACACTTTCGCATTTATAATATTAGTATGAAGTATGAAGCGAGTATGATCCTACATCATCGTTTGAATTTAGATTTTTTTAAATCCTTAGCGTACTATTTTATTTTCCGGGATTATAAGAAGTCCGTTCCCTGGGCGTAACCTAGCTACACAAAAATTTGTCTTATAAATGGATTTTATCCCACAAAATTGTCAATATTATCAATATGGATTTCGTTTCACCTACAACCCAAATTGGTGATTTTTAAAACGCTTCAAGGGTATCTTTAGATAAATTATTAATGTTTCGTAAAGAATCCCCCGTTAACGTTAAAAGTTAAGATGCAGTCAATTAATAACTTTATCGTAATTTATCTTGCCTTACGTAGAGCAGTGGAAACTTGGGAAGCGTTGGAGTTTCCGCGAAATAGTTTTTAATGTGAAAATTTCTTATTATAGAGACGACTTTATAAAATAACTTTAAATATTATTTTCTCTTTGTAAGCCTGTTATCCACTGTAAATCCACTTCCACTTTAAACAGTACTTTGCCCGTTTTTAGGGTTCCGTACCAAAATGGTAAAAATGGAACCCTTATGGTGCGACTTTCTCCGTCCGTCTGTCCGTCCGTCCGTCTGTCACAGTCGATTATTTCAGTAACTATTAAAGCTATCGATATGAAATTTGGAATAGTTGTGTATAATAGTGGCCTAATATCATTAAAATAAAAAAAAAATCGAAAATTATTTTTAGTTTAATTAAAAAAGGGGGAAAATCGGGGGTTTGAAATTTCAAAGTATGATAACTATACTGAGTGGGATATCATATGAAGGGGCTATACTTCTACATTCTAAAACAGATTTTTATTTATTTTTATGCATAATAGTTTTTGATTTATCGGGCAAAATGTCGAAAAAAATACCGTCCCCCCCCCCTTATCTCCGAAGTTTACCAATTGAAAAATCTGAAATAATTATGGTCAATAGAAGCTTATGTATATTTTACAGGAAAAATAAAACCAACGCTCTAACTAGCATAGTTTTTTTATATTAACAATAAACCTCTACAAACAAAGTTAGTTTTGCGGTTCATTAATTTCGAAAGTCGTAAAGCTTACTACAGGTTTGTACGGAACCCTCGGTGCGCGAGTCCGACTCGCACTTGGCCGGTATTATTTACATTATCTATACTAATATTATAAAGAGATATAGTTTGTGAGTTTGTGAGGTTGTAGGCGGTAATCTCTGGATCTACTGAACCGATTTTGAAAATTCTGGTACCAATAGAAAGCCACACTATTTGTGAGTGTCATAGGCTAGATATTAATCCGAAAAATTAGGTAATTCCCGTGGGAATTTAAAAAACTTATTTCACGCGGACGAAGTCGCGGGCGTCTGCTAGTTATCTAATACGGAACATTTTCATATTCAGGCAATATTTATTTTCACAGTGGCTGCCTGTACAGAGATAGCGGAACATAATAATCTTTCTATTACAGTGCATAAACGTAGCTGGGCAGTGCAAAGAGGTATTTTAGTACTGCCAAAAAGTGTGCATATATAAAGCGGTGCTGCCCGTTGTTACGGTCCAGTAAACTTTATACCTACCCAGTTCTGCTTCGGTGAGCGGAACACTTTAATACAAGTTAATATTAAAACATGGACAGTTACTGTGTTTTTTTACAAAAGCAGGGATTTTACTTGGAGTTAAGGGCTGGGAGCCGCTGGAAGAAAGCGGCACAAGACCGTGTTTTACAGAGATCCATGCAGAAGAACTCCGTCCAGCACGGGAAGTCCGTTGGTTGAAACAACCAAGCTTTGGTACTAGGCTCCTATTTCATAATAATGCCCTCTCGACTGAATTGCGGCCATGGCAGCAAATCTCCAGAGAGATTATCCATCTGCACGGGAGATATTATAGAGCGCTAGTGTGTGCACAAACACAAGGGCACTCTCTGTTCCTTTACTTCCATAGCCCGATGGGACAGAAAATCCGACACCACCGGAAAGAGATCAGGCGTGGTTCCCCTAATCTACGTGGTATCGTATCCTCTCCGCTCCACAAAAATGTACACTAGCCAAGTTTCCAGCCCATAGATTTCAATATCTTTGAACTCATAAGTTAAATAGTTCATCAGTAAATACCAATATCAAAGTCCTTAAATATATTATGACTCACGCTTTATTGATTGAATCAATTTTACTTACTTTCGTTTCTTTGTAATTGAACGTTACCGGTTAAGTGAAAATCTAGGTCAGTATACACACCCTTCGAAACAGTCGAATAAAGTGCCCCTTTTTTCATTGAGCATTATATTAAAATAGAGCCTTTTTGTAATATGAAAATCCCTTTTCTCATAGACAGAAGACATTGTTGATTTATGTAAAGCTTTTTTGTAAAAATCATTAAGCTAAGTAACATTTTATTCAAGTAAATATTTGAAGCGGTAATATTTTACCACAGATGCCCATCACAAAACCTTAGTCTAGTGTATTATAAAAGAGTATTTCCGAAATTTAATTTCTTAAAACGCACATATAGCTTCGAAAAGTTGGAGATGCGTGTGTCCAAGGATCGAACCCGCGACCCTGTACGTATGAGGTTGGGTGTCTTAACCATTAGGCTATCATGCGAAAGTGTCTGTCTGTTTGCTACGCTTTAACGGCCCATCCTTTCGACCGATTTTAATGATATTTGCTATAGGAGAGGTTACATCCCGGGGAACGAAATAGGACGAAAAATTAAGGAGTCCCTCCGGGAATCAAAAAAACTTAATCCACGCGGACGAAGTCACTGGCATCAGCTAGTACATAACAAATAAACAAACTCACATTCGCATTTAATATTAATTAGGATATCAATGACTATTGACTGTTTTTCTATTTGACACGATGCTTTTGATTGGAAATCGACAACTCGTAAAATGTATGGGATCAAAGGACTCAATTATTTCAGTTGCACTGTCGCGGTTTGTGCTTCTCTGTATATTTTAACTTTATTTCGCAATTAAATGGCGCAACACTGTGTTCATTTAGCTGCATGAACGAGCAATTAGGACTGTGATGGAAAAAGGTAGGTGTGCCCTACTTTTGCCATAACTAACATGAAGAGCATAATAATTGGCCGTTGTGCAATGTGCATGGTAAAAAAAAATTGGCAGTCATAGGGACTGAAAACGAATATTTAATTTTTTTTTTAATAATAATTTTTACAGTAAAAAAAAATATAAACCATAGCACTAAGGCATTAAAGTTTAATTACGAATGTAGTATATTTATATTTAAGACCTTTTGTCTTCGTAACAACACGATCATGTCGGTGTTCGCGAGCATGTCGGTCACGCGAATTTACAAGTTTACCCCCAACCAAAAAGTGCTCAACGTGGCTAAAGAAGTTTTCACTTCAAAAATTCTAATTTTTACTTCTTCCAATCCATAATAATATTATAAATGTCTTTCTGTCTACCTGCTACGCTTTAACGGCTCACCTTTTTACTGAATTCATATGGGACATAGGACATAGGCTACTTTTTATCCTGGAATATTCAGGACTTCTTGCGAGAACAAAAACAACTGAAAAAATGCAGACTACTTTTTATCCTGGAACACGCGGGAATCAATACAACTTACTTTACTATGGTTATGTTTATTAATACTTCTAATAATTAATTTTATACCTTTTGCAAAAACCAGCGCCATGCGTTGCCATTCGATTTACCTGTTCAAAACCAGACTCAATTTATCCAATGCAATGGAACCAAATGGGATATTTATTTATTTTTCTTAATTTCACAGTTGATTTCATACGCGAAATCCATTAATTACGAAACTACCGCAAGCCATTTTGGCCATGTATCGATCAAGTTTTTCCGTGGTAAGAACTGTTTTTGCATTGATGATTTTTTATACTATACGATTATGACGCACATTGATATTAATATTATTGATATCTTTTACGTGTTAAAAATAATCTTGTTGAAGAAAAATAAACAATTTTTTATTATTTATTTATTTTATTGATAAATAAAATAAATTGTGTATTAATTGTGTTTTTTATTCCCGCAGATACTCTTTAATTTTCCGGAATAAAATGTCTATTCCGGATTTGCCTATAAGCTTACTCCATTTCAAAATTTCAGGCAAATTAGTTAATTTTTTGTAGCGTGAAGGAGCATTTAAAACATCCTAACATAGAAATATAGACACACCCAAACTTTCACTTATCTAACTTAGGTAAGATTAAGTGAAGCAATATGTATATTATAATATCAGATCGGGCATAATATGCATTTCAGACCACTACAGCCCATTAACGTCCATTAACCGCACAGACCTCCACTCTCATAGGAGAGAGGGAATTAGAGCTTAGATCCACCACACTGCTCCAATGCAGGTTGGCTGGCTTTAACGACTATTATCATGTTAGTGATAATAACCGGGACCCACGGCTTAACGTGCTCTCCGAGGCACGGGGGTGAAACAACTAACTCCGGGCTAGTACTGAGAATTTCTGGTCAGAAAACCCCAAGTTATGCCCCAACCCGGGACTCGAACCTGGGACCTCGTCGGCCGCAGTCGAACATGCTTACCACTAGACCAACGAGGCAGTTCAGAAGGCGAGAGATTTCAGAGCAGTGGCTTTTATGCAATGTTTTCAGTTGCAAATTTTGTGTAAAATCGTAACCTTGCCAAAGTGTGCTGTCGTCCAATATAAAAACATGCATTGTGTTAATTTCCCTGGAGCTCTGTCGCGCTATCAATCAACGTCAATGTCACTAACGCCTGCGAACTTTATTCGCGCTTCATTTTTATCAATTGCGTCAACTATTTTGGTTTATAGCCCCACAATCTTATCTGACCCGGTGAGTAGTTTAAGAAAAAAAAACAAAAACTAAACAGGCATAAAAATAGTTCCAACTAGCTTATGTCCGCGACTCCATCCGCGTGGATTGAGGTTTTTGGTTCCCGCGGGATCTCCTTAACTTTCCGGGATAAAAGTAGCCTATATGTGTTATACCAGACTATAATCTATCTCAGTGACAAGTTTCATCCAGATCCGTTCAGCCGTTCTGGCGTGATTGAGTAACAAACATCAATCCATCCATCTATACATCCATCTATCCAAACTTATTAAGTAAGTATAGATTTTGGCCACCGGGTCAGTCCGGTCATAAGTTGGTGGGACTATAACCACTTTTAATGCTTATTATACTACTTTACTAGCTAAACTTTTAAAGTTTGATTTATTAATAAAAAATATCTTTTGTTTCATTCTTATACAAGTTATTATAGACCTTGACTGGTGGTGAGTGAAGATGTAGTCTAAGATAGTAACGGTACAATTATAGTAGGTATTTAAACTCATACTCCTAATCTGTTTCTATATTGAAAATAAGTACTGGAACGCTTTACTGCTTGTCGGCACGTCTTTGCCGGTAGGGTGGTAACTAGCCACGGCTGAAGCCACCCACCATAGGTACCAGTAGATCAAATACAATTTATAAATTTTAATTTCTTAAAATATTGTCTCTACCGGGAAGTGAACCCGAGAATTCCCACTTTAAACACTAAGCGTTCACCACTGTGCCAAAGAGGTCATCGAACTTTAGATTTTATTTAAATAGTTCATTTTTCAATAAACGCGGACGAAGTCACGGTCAAATATTTAGTTATTAATAATTACCTATTTCGTTTCATTGCCTAGTAATTTAAAAAGAAATCATCTTGATTAAAATTTTATCCTAGGGCTCTAGGATAAAATAAAATATACTTGAGAATAATAAGCAAGATCAAGTACTACCTCAAAAAAGTTATACAGATTGGCCCTGTTTCTTAATTAGAAACAATTTCGAGTTGCTTTCGTGTTAATTAAAAAAGGTTATTTATGTTATAAAAACCGGTCGAAGTTTATTGAAGTTTGCCTTAAAATATTCCAAGAGGACAGACAAATCAAATCAATCTATTAATTTCGAACAGAGATATGTCAAATTACTAGAGAATCAAACCGTATAGCGAAAACGCCGAGTGATGTAGACGGTGAGTGCCGACGAGTGACGGTTTTATTTCTGGTGACGCCAGTGCGTACCCATTTTCATTACAACAATTTGAACTGTATTATCATAATATAAAATCTAAGATAAAAACAAGCAGCAATAAAATCTCATCTGTAACATAATATTTAATTAGATATAACCAAATCCAGATACTATTAGAAAGAAGAAAGAAAGAAAATACATTTATTCAAAAATGGTGTTGCAGACAAACATCTGTCATACATATCTGTACACACAAATATGTTTGTCTGTGACACCACCCGGAATGGGTGTACAGCTCAGCCGTGTGCCCAACATCATACATACAAATGCATGATGCCGGACGCTGATTTTCAGCTGTGACCCGGGTGACGTCACAGCCAACGGATGTGAATACTTATACCTCTTGATACATTAACAAATATTTATTTCACTAAACCTAAGTCAAAGCAAAATCACATAAGTATTATTCATAATCAAAGAATTATACGCTGAATGTACTACAAATTAAATACATCTCGTTTCTATTAAGATAATAAAAATAGGTTTATCATTTTTCCTCTTATCATTACAGACACTCCAGAAAAAAGGATAGAATGCTAACTGTCACCCTAATAGCATCTGGATATAATAGTACATAATTAAAATATTATGTTACAGATTAAATTAACATTTAATTAAAAACTAACTTTTTGGGCATTCACTGTTTACAATTTTTGCGTAGTAATAATGTTTTTTAAAGAAAGCCATGACAACATTGACAGACAGAGCAGCTCTTGTACTCTGATTCAGAAAATGACCATGTACGCCAGACAGGCTGTTGTGCGAGGCATTTGCTCGCTCTAGAAATATATAACACCCTTCTAATTTTGGGTTACTCCGGGGGAAATTTGAATAACGAAGTTACTCCGTTCTTTCGCTTATGATTGAATAAAACTCGGACGATTTAATAAAAATTCAAATATCCCTGCAATTTAATTAAGCATCCCAGACAGGAAAGTTTTTGGCTCTCATGAAATGTCACATTCCGGGATTCGGAGAGAGAAGCAAAAGATTTTATGTTCAGAAATTTTGACTATGGATCGTATTTTTTTATTCATATTACATTTAACACTGTGTGACCAGTGTGCTCACCTCCATGACGCAAGGCATTATAGAATTTTCTCTGGTCTGGTCTGGTGGGAAGCTGCGGAAGTGGCTAGTTCAATCTGCAAATACGTGTTTATGAACACTAAAAGCGTTCCGATATGCCGTTTAAAAGTCGATTATGGGTATCATGTGTTTAATATAACTGCCATACCCTGCCATAACAGGTTAGCCCGGTATCATCTCAGAATGCATCATCACTTTCCACCAGGTGAGATCGCAGTCGAGGGTTAAATAAATAGAAAATCGCTCAAGTGCGTGTCGGGCCATGCGCAGTGTAGGGTAGGGTTCCGTAGTTGCCCGTCACATTTTGCGGACATTTTATATGTTAGTCGACTATAGTCAAGTTAGGTGTGATAGTTTTCCTTTTAACTTTATTATACCTAAATACTACTGCCATGATTTTTTTCACATGTCCTAAAACAAGTGATTAATAATATGTATACCCATGCCGATTTACAGCTTTCTAGAACTAAAGGCACCTGAGTTAAACTGCGGACAGACAGACAGACAAACGGACGGACATGGCGAAACTATAAGGGTTCCTTGTTAACTAATATAGTACGAGTATATTATCTGTGGTATTTGTTTTGGTGGTATGTATGTCGTTTTATAGTCTGTGACGTTTGGACTCAGTATAAACTCTTTGAATAGAACAAATAATGTAACCTTTATAATGTGCCTTTAAAGTTAAAATGTTTAATAAAATTACTTCTGACACAAAAGTTGTAGTGTTAAATTTAAAACAACTACGGAACCCTAAAAAGGAACCAACTAGGAGCCATGCCACAAAAGCAAAATACATAAATTCCGAGACTATTTATACGATCCTTCAATTTACAGACCCCGATTTAATTAATCCAATTAGGACTGCCGAATAGTGTAGAAAAACAGTGGCGTCGAATTTTAGTTGGAAAGAGGGAAAATGGAATTTCCCGTGGAGCCCAGAGCTCGGGCCATCGAAGATTTTGATGTACGGGCGATATCGGACCGGTTCTTCGCTAATTGAATTTTTCGGGACGGATCGTCAGATACTAATTTACGAAATGGTGATAAAGGCAATTCTCCAGGATTGCCTTTATGGATTGCTAATGGTTTGATTAGGGGTTTTCCTGGGCTTTTCCAGATACATTTTTCGTTTGAGGTATTTCACTACGAGTCAGCCTTTCACTGCAATCTGACCTGGTGGTAAGATGTATTTGTGAGTTGAGAAGATAATCTTATAATAACGAAACATGCCCTACTTTAGTGGAATTGCACACTTACACTACAAAGGTTCCTTATTATATTATTGTCTACTCAACTGTACACTCTATATTAAATACTAAGTTTTTATTATGTAAAGTATGATATTTTGCCTGGTCTGAATATTATGTGAATAAGCTTTTAGAGTATTGGCATACGTGCCTGCGTTCCGGTGCTTACTCGCTAAGAGGCATACTTGAGTCTGTACAGAACTAGACGTTTTTACATTACTTAGGAGTAAAGTATTTCAGACTTTTTGTATGTGCTTCAAGGGATGCGTGACCTAGATGCATAAGTGCATATTTATGGATCATGCTGCATCCATGGTTGGTAAAGTTATATGGAATGGGTGACCAAATTGTTGATCTTATCTGGCTTTATGTTAAACCGTCAGTCCCGATCATATTATGCTGATGTGCGCAAATATAGGTGCACTCTCTATTCCCTTACTCTCGTAGTCCACTGGTAGGGCAACCGGCAATCCGCTACAATCGGAAAAGTCTATCGAGAAGATGCTCTAGGTCTAGAGCTTCTACTAAATATCATAGGTAGGTATATAAAAGGAGAAGATCAGCCGACTGATCTATCAACGCAAAGCTCAAACTATTTTGGGAATTTTACTCCAAGCGGGTATAGAATAAGAATTTGAAATGTATCAATTAATATGGAACTTAATGTTAGTAAAGCTAGCAAAAGCGCAAGCGGGCAAAGCTAGCTTATACATAGGTGAGTAGCAAGCGTATGAAATCTTACTCTACAAATCATGAACGCGTGAAATGGTGGCAAAAATGGACAGCCAGGCTGATACTGTGCGCGAAGAAAAGAGCTAGACCTTTTGTCACCAGACGAAGCAAGTAACCGTGGTTCTTTTGCTCCAATAGCCGTAGAAATTGAAATGATTTATCTTCAGATAAACTACTGAAGATAACTGCTACGATACTGCATTATTACCCCAAAAAACCCTACCATTATATGATTAATGGAAAGGGGTCACGACCCTCAGCAATGAGGAATACGAAGTTAAGAGAGAGAGAGAGAATCTACTGGCAAAAGAAATTTCCACTAGTTCAACTAGTCGGAACTACGCGTCTACTCATCCGCGCATTTTGATTACCTACCAGGCTTACATAACTTATTATTTGTATTTGTTTTTAATTTAAATCTGCCACAAAAGGATTGGAAGCAATTTGAGGGCAATATCTGAGGATAATATGTAGATGGATCGCGCAAACGAGTTTCCATTACCGCCGCCTATCTTGCACACGTCCCGTGGAAGATAGATGACGCAGCCGGATGTTATCCAGCCGTCATTTTGACAGCCCTAGCTTGGTAAGTGGAAAAATACGTTTTAGGCTTAGATTTTATTTAGATGTCTGGAAGCTAGATAAATGAGATAATGACTCAAGGTTTAAGCGGTGGCCCGTCACGTTTCATACTTGGTTACTGCCATCGCATAAAGCAGTATTATTTCAAAATGACAGTTTTATGACTCGTACCTTGACGTCCCTAAAATGAGGATTATAAGTCTAAAACACGAACGTTAATAATATTAAAACAATACGGTTTTTAGCGATGTTAGTATGCCCGTGTAGCTTAGTACGAGATTGAAAGTTGTCGAAGGATTTCGAATATCAAAACAGTACTTGTATACAGATAAAATTATAATGTATTATTTTGTAAGTACCTACCTACCTAATGATGAAGACCTAGATGGTCACCTGCGATTTCGTCCGCATGGATTGAGGTTTTACTATTGAAAATGTTATCAGATTCAAATCGATTGAGACGTATTTTTGGCCATAGCTCCACTCTCGACTTGTAAGTAATGTAGTTATGTAATTTTAGGGAATTAAATCTCAATAAAAATTTCTTATTATTCAACTTGTAGGTAATGTGTTATTCAAAATAAAATAATTTTTCTTTTGTAAATTTTTTGACATTGATTTTCCGGGATGTCTACCCCGCAATGGAATCTATTTCTGTAAAAAAATCGTAAAAATCTGTTGATCTGAAATTTCATGGTCCATCTAGGACCGTGAAAGCGAAAGACAGATATTTTGTAATATTAGTCTTACTATTTAGGGCTCTGAAGATATGTGGACGAACTTGAACATGAAAATAAGGAAGGTTAGATAAATTTTAATCTGAAGTTTGACTTTATTACGAGAAATCAATATCGATATATTGTGTGTAATCTCATAGCGAAACCAGCAGAGAGCTCGATAAAAATTGGGGGAAAGTTGGTGCATCGCGGGACGCATAAAAAGCAACCGAGCAACTAAGCAAAAGATCCCCACTAGAGAAGCGCGGCGCGGCGCGGCACGTAGCGAGAAGTATTCTTTGTATGAGGTTGTATGGAGCTGGGCCCACTTAAGTAAGCGACGCGGCACGGAGATGTACAAATTCATACAAATAATATTTGCGCTTCGTGCCGCGCCGCTCCGTGCATCTCAAGTGGGGCTAGACCTTTATTCCTTTCGGCCTGCTAAACCGGCCTTAAAATCTATATTAGTCTGCACATTTGCTCAAGATTACTGGCTAGATCCGCTGAACACCGATGTTGTAGGGAAAACCATTAGATTTATCCCATACCGTCCTTTCTAGTATATCCAGTATATCAATAAAGTTTTAATACTATACAAAACTTGTAAGTTCTAAAAAGTAGATCAGTGATATTCCCACTTTCCTCCTTAATAGGAAGCAATCCTTAAAGAATGATTGATTTCCCACCACAGAAGGTGATATGTCAACGGGTTCATCTATCTTGATTTAGTATCAACAAAAGCAAAAAGTTAGAGTACGAAAAATACTGAAATAGGGATTTAGGGTTGATTTCTTTTGTTGTGGTTGAGAAATGAGCGTTGTTAATAATAGTAGATTAGTAGCCAAGGGTTGTAAGGCATCAATTGCAGCCCGAGATATTTAGGCGCACGAGCGCAGGGAGGGCGCCTATAGTTCGAGGGTGCAATTGATGCTTACACCCGAGCTAACTACTCTGCTTTACATCTCGATTGTGAGGTAAAGTAGGTCCTTATTACCCCCAAATGGAGCATGTAGGTGACCAATTAGCGCTCGAGGGTAATAATGTAGAGCTAGAAAAGCCCTAGGGCGGTAAGTAATTTTTAAAAAAACTCTTCACTATTTCAAAAAGTTCGCGTACATCTAACCATCTTCATTTTTTTAATTACTTACCGCCCTAGGGCTTTTCTAGCTACATTATTACCCTAGAGCGCTAATTGGTCACCTACAAGCTCCATTTGGGGGTAATAAGGACCTACTTACCGAATATGAGAGATGTAAAAGTAATTTTATATCCCACCAACGTTGAAGAACATCGTTGCTGAAGAAATTCGAAACACCATAACTCCTCCTTTTTGGATGTCGGCTAAAAATCAACCGATTTAATAACACAAGTTCCCGCTTGGAGCGCTAGAGATGTATGGACTAACTTAAGTTAACTTTAAACAAGGCTATTTAGGTCCATTGTATACTTAAAGTTTAAGTGTTTTGACGCTCAAATTCTTTCAGCTTTGGTGAGCAATAAAATCTTATGCTGTTACTTAGCGCTATTCCATCGCACTGAGATAACTAGCAACTGCTACAAAAAATAACGTGGACAGTATCTTTGTTGCAGACAATACAAAACTGATTTATTTATTTATTATTAACTAGCTGATGCCCGCGACTTCGTCCGAGTGGATTGAGGTTTTTCGGTTCCCGCGGGAACTCTTTAATTTTCCGGGATAAAAAGTAGCCTATGTGCTATTCCAGACTATAATCTATCTCTGTGCCAAATTTCATCCAGATCCGTTCATCCGTTGGAGCGTGATTGAGTAACAAACATACATCCATACATCCATCCATCCAAACTTTCGCATTTATAATATTTATTTGATTTGATACATGAACAAGATACCTTATTATTAAGAACGATGACGGCTAAAAAAGTTATAACTGCGTTTCAGCCGTCACGCCCACCTCCGAAACAGCTGTACAGATATCCATCGTTGTCCAAGTTAGCGGCGAAAGCGACGCGACACGTCTGAGCATTGTGAAGGCCCAGTTTTTTTACGCACTACAGTTAACCCTTGACTGCGATCTGACCTAATGGTAAGTGATGATGCAGTCTAGTCTAAGTGATAGCGGGCTAACCTGTTAGGGGCATGGCAGTTACATTAAACCCATAAACCTAATCGGTTTCTACACGGCATCGTACCGGAACACTAAATCGCTTGGCGGCATGTCTTTGTCGGTAGGGTAACTAGCCACGGCCGAAGCCTCCCACCAGGCCAGACCAGGGATAATTCAGAAATTATAAATTCCCAAATTGACCCTGCCGGGGATCGAACCCGGGACCTCCGCACGTTAAGACAACAGCGCTCAACACTGCGCCAGGGAGGTCGGTCGACCTATTACTGTTTGATACGGTTTCGTCGAGTCGCATCAAGTCGCCTTGCCGCGTTTAACGCTGACGTAGGACAGAAAGTCCCGAGAGCGCTGTCACGCGAAATTAAGGCATAGTTGCGAAAAATATTTATCAAAATTCAATGAGTGGACGTTTCTCATCGATTATACCTACAACAAAATCTTTGAACGAACGTCGCGGCTATATATGGCTATCGGAATATTCAATTTTCCCTTTGAGCTAAAAGCGCCAATTTTTACACTGCCAAAAACAATTATTAATTTCAGGAAAAACGGCTAATGAAAGTTAAAAAAGTAGTGGCTAATTTTTCCACAAAATTTTTACAATATTTTCCGCTTAAAATGTTTTAATTAATTTATTAGTAAAATTTCAAACAATAATATTATTATTATACTGTGAGGTATCCCGAGTGACCTAATAGAAGCAAAACTGTTCTTCTATGTGTGTAGCTGCCATAATAGCTGTATTGTTTTTAGCTACACGTTAGTTAACTACGTTTCAGTTTTTAGCTAGTTAAGGCGTCATCCCAGAGTTTCGCTACAGCATTATAATAATAATTAACAATGCATTTTTCAAATGAAACCTTTGAAACTTTTAGTTTTGTTTTAATTTATTAACCGACTTCCTAAAAAGGAGGAGGTTCCCAATTCGGCGCGTATGTTTTTTTTTTATTTACCTCGTCGGCCGCAGTCCAACATACTAACCACTAGACCAACGAGGCAGTCAAACCAACAAGTTTAGTATTACTAGGTAATGTACGAGTAAACTCATTAGTATTTCAAACAAAAATATAAAGTCCCTACTCGGTGTATCTTATTCGTAATAACATAACACAGTTGATTTTTTTTTTAAAAGTTGGAATTAACTCGTCCTCGGATTTTTTCCAATTAGTATTCAAAAATACTTTAAGCGTAATTTATTTTAGATTAATCCACTTCCTTTAGGTTTTAGCTTCCGCTTTTATCCAAGGTATTAACGGATTTATGGTCGAATATTGTATCGCTTCTCGAAACAAGAGCATATCCTGTATTGTAATATATACGAGCTAACCTATATTTTATAATGAAACTCAAACTTAAATTCATCAAAATCCCATACGAATTTTATAAATGCGAAAGTGTGTCTGTCTGTCTGTTTGCTACGCTTTCACGATCCATCCGTTCAACCGAATTTGATGAAATTTGGTACAGGGATAGGTTGTATCCCGGGGAAGGACACCGGCCTCTTTTTATACCGGAAAGTTCCCGCGGGAATCAAAAAAACTTAATCCACGCGGACGAAGTCGCGGGCATCATCTAGTATTAGTATAGATCTGGCTCTAGATTTTCGACGCGGCCTGGGTAAAGTATGTTTTATATGGTCACTGCCTTCGGGAATCCGTCACAGGTCGGTCGGCATTCGCTGTCATTAATCTTTTAGACAATACTCGTTTTGTTACCAAGTGAAAATAAAGCGCTTTCAGACAACGAGTGGGCTTGAAGCGCTATTTATTATAACGTTTCTAGATTGAAGCGGGGGTTTACGTTTGGCTTATTGAACTTGAATAATCAGGAGATATTGGCGTTTTCTTGGCATTTGATTTATTTTTCTTGATCGAAAATAGATGTCTGACCCGCCTTAGCGTAGTTTAGGTGTAATTTCTGAAAATTATTTCTTACTGGGGCTCTACTTTATCTCTCAATAGTCGTAATATGTCTGTCTGTTACGTTTAACAAAGCATCTGCAATACTGATTTTGACGTAATTCGACACAGTGATAGCTTGCAAGCCTAAATAACGTGAAGCCTATGCAACGGGACGGATATAGGCTTTTATATCCCGGAAAATGTACACCAAAGTCTTGACATATCAGAAGTGATACAAACTGTGCGCTGAGCGCTGTTGTCTTAACTTGGGAGGTCCAGGGTTCGATTCCCGACAGGGTCAATTTAGGAATTTATAATTTACTATAGCTGAAGCCCGCGACTTCGTGTGCGTGGATTGAGGTTTTTAATTCCCGCGGGAACACTTTAATTTTCCGGAATAAAAAGTAGCCTATGTGTTATTCCAGACTTTAATCTATCTCTGTGCCAAATTTCATCCAGATCCGTTCAGCCGTTGTGGCGTGATTGAGTAACAAACATCCATCCATTCATCCATCCATCCATCAAAAACTTTCGCATTTATAATATTAGTTTAAAGGTGAATTTTCTCTAGTCTGGTCGGCCGTGACGTCACAAAGACGTGCCGCTAAGCGATTTACCGTTCCGGTACGATGCCGTGAAGAAACCAAGGAGGGGTATGCAACAAAAAGACTATTTGTCGCATTGTATAAACCTACATTTATTTCTTGGTAGGTACTCAATTTTCTTTTCTTATGTATTGGTTTATTATATTATTCAGTTTCAGTTGGATATTTTCGCAGGAACGCCTCCTGGGACGGACATGTCCAGTATCGTGATGTTTTCCATTAGAGAGCGGACATGTATCTCGCCTTTAGCGCGGCCCCGGATTCATTAGTGGCTCGTGTATGGTCCGAGTGGTAAACGAATTATTATATTATCATCTTGTTTATTATAACCCTGGAGACATAATAATATCATCTCATCCATATTCATACTAATATTATAAACTAGATGATGCCTGCGACTTTGTCCGCGTGAATTGAGGTTTTTTGGCTCCCCCGGGGACTCTTTAATTTTCCGGGATAATAAGTGTTATTCCAGACTATAATCTATCTCTGTGTCAAATTTCATCCAGATTTGTTCAGCCGTTCAGGCGTGATTGATTACCAACATCCATCCATCCATCCATCCAAACTTTTGTATTTACTCGTATAATATAACCACCACCACCACTACCGTTCCACTGCTGGGCACAGGCCTCCACTCTCATAAGAGAAAGGGAAATATGATATTAGTAAGTATAAATGCAAAAGTGTGTCTGTCCGTCTATCTGCTACGCTTCAACCTTTTGGTATATAGGTAGATTATAATATTATCGCGGGGAAGGACATAGGCCAAGCTGCATTTTAGACCGGAAATATAAGGAGTTTCCCGGAAATAATAGTAGATTAGTAGCCAAGGGCTGTAAGGCATCAATTGCAGCCCGAGATATTTAGGCGCACGAGCACAGCGAGGGCGCCTATAGTTCGAGGGTGCAATTGATGCTTACACCCGAGCTAACTACTCTGCTTTACATCTCGATTGTGAGGTAAGTAGGTCCTTATTACCCCCAAATGGAGCTTGTAGGTGACCAATTAGCGCTCGAGGGTAATAATGTAGCTAGAAAAGCCCTAGGGCGGTAAGTAATTAAAAAAAAGCTCTTCACTCTTTCAAAAAGTTCGCGTACATCTAACCATCATACTTTATTGAATTACTTACCGCCCTAGGGCTTTTCTAGCTACATTATTACCCTAGAGCGCTAATTGGTCACCTACAAGCTCCATTTGGGGGTAATAAGGACCTACTTACCGAATATGAGAGATGTAAAGAAATTTAAACCACGCGGGCGAAGTCACGGGCATCATCTAGTTACATATAACTATTGGGAATCTCAAAGAATGCACTCTAATCTTTAAAAGTAAGACGTCCATTTAAGTAGAGTTGGGGCTGAATTTTAAACAGCAAGTGCACAGCAGTAGACAATTGAGACTATGCATTATTCATGGCGCCGAACGCCGCTGGGTCCCCGATACCGACTCGCAAACGTTTATGCGACAGTAACGGGGATTAGTGGATTGTGTAGTTTCTTTATGTTCTCACTGGATGATGCCCGCGACTTCGTCCGCGTGGATTGGTATTTTCTGGGATACAAAGTAGCCTATGTGCTTGTCCATACTATAATCTATCTCCGTGCTGAATTGCATGCCGATCCGATCAGCCGTTCTGGCGCGATCTGTATCTGGTGTCTATACATCCGTCAACATTTTTGTATTTATAAGCTAGCATCTCTATATCTATCTGTAAAAACTTGTAATTGGCGTTATAATTCTTCTTTAAATATTTTATCTATCCACTTTTTTGTATGTACAAAATAAAATAAAATAAACATAAAACCAACTATCGGTTTGCACGGTTATGTTGAAACACTGCTGCACTGATTATTTGATTTTTCAGGTTTAAAAAAGCCAATTTTGCCACTCTCCAGGATGTTCTCAACTATACACATGCAAGAAACTACGTCGGTCTGGTGCGGCGTGATTGAAGGACAAAGAACACATTCGCATTAATATTATTAGTCTGTTAATAAATAGACACAAACGTAAAGTCTATACTTTTTTTAAATTCATGTTTCCAAGCTTTAATAATTATTACTCAAGTGTGAAATAATTGCACAAAGTATTAATTCTACTCGTATCCCAAATTCAATTCGTGCTCAAACTTCAACACAATGTTATTGAATACTTTATTTTCACTTAGTTTACTTTGTTGTTATGCGTAAGCTTTGCTAAGGCTTTCAAGTTTCCACGTGCCGATGCGGTAGGAAAGTTTGAAGGAATTTCATTTATTATTTTATGAAACAGACGCTTTTAAAAACAGTAATCCCTGAAGTTGTGAACTTTTCACATCCCTCAGTAATGGTGGAAATTGACTACGGGCAGGATAGGATAAAATGTAGTCTTTGTCAAAATTTACCTAGTTATATTATGACGATGCATCTCCATTATTAAATCCATATTAATTGACCGAGCGAAGCCTAGGTCTCTGAGTCTACTTGGGTGAAATGGCACTTGTCCGTCCGTCCGTCCGTCCGTCCGTCCGTCCGTCCGTCCGTCCGTCCGTCCGTCTGTCAGAGCCTTATAACTTCTGAATTGCTGAACGCAATTGCTTCAAATTTAAATATAATATGTAAACCGATGGCCTCCCGCCGAATATAGATTAAAAAGTTATAAAAATCTTTATTTCAGGGGGGCTCTCACAGAAGCGAATGCGAAGTAAAATATTTTTTATAGCGTTACATAGAGTTGCGGTATATCATTTTAAAGATAATTAGGAATAGAGTCCAAAAATATTTTTTTTTTAATTTTTCCCCTATAATTGACGAAATGGGGGGCTTTCAAAGTGGCGATTTTCTAGCGTCCAAAGTTGACCTCAGAACTCTCAATTTTCTGAAAGGCTGAGCCTGAAACTTATCAATTACTTGAATTATATCCTGTACATGAACAACAAATACTAAAATTAGATAAATATTATAAGGAAACGAAATTATTTAATTTTTAATGTGCTTCAGTAATATTAACAGAACTTCACAATTATGTCAATAGATGGCGCTCTGTACAAGTTTATGGATACCGCGAGGTCTCAGTTCGGGGCGAACCACTAGTATTATAAATGCGAAAGTGTGTCCGTCTGTCTGTCTGCTACGCTTTCACGGTCCATCTGTTCAACTGGTTTTGATGAAATTTGGTACAGGGATAGGTTGTATCCCGGGGAAGGGATACAACCTATCCCTTTAATACTTCCTTACTATTTTTTATAATATTACTAGCTGATGCCCGCGACTCGATCCGCGTGGTTTAAGTTTTTTTTATTCCCTCGGGAACTCCTTGATTTTCCGGGATAAAAAGTAGCCTATGTCACTTTCCAGGTCCTCAACTATACCCATGCCAAAAATCACGTCGATCCGTTGCACCGTTGCGGCGTGATTGAAGGACAACCCAACAAACAAACACACTTTCGCATTTATTATATTAGTATGATGAACGCAAAAGTTTGAATGGATGGATGTTTGTTACTCAATCACGCCCGAACAGCTGAACAGATCTGAATGAAATTTGGCACAGAGATAGATTATAGTCTGGAATAACACATAGGATACTCTTTATCCCGGAAAACTACAGAATTCGCGCGGGAATGGAAAAAACATGATCCACGCGGACGAAGTCACGGGCCTCTTCTAATATGAAGACTGTCCATTACGCTGAATAAGCAATTTTATTAATGTCAAAAGACAAGTCAATCGGACAGATACAAATCATAATTTTCTCTAGAGCCAAACCATAGATTTAGGATTGGTTTTCGCTACGTAGCGCAGCGGAGACCAATCTATGAGCCAAACTTTGAAAGCCAGATTTTTTTTAAAATGCAAGATTCGTTTTACAGTTTCATCATATTTATGTACACATAAACCTCCGACTATTTGACGACCTCCGTGGCGCAGCGTTGAGCGCTGTTGCCTTAACGTGCGGAGGTCCCGGGTTCGATTCCCGGCAGGGTTTGGAAATTTATAATTTCTGAATTTCCCTGGTCTGGCCTGGTGGGAGGCTTCGGCCGTGGCTAGTTACCACCCTACCGGCAAAGACGTGCCGCCAAGCGATTTAGCGTTCCGGTACGATGCCGTGTAGAAACCAAATTGGGGTATGGGTTTAATTAACTGCCATGCCTCTAACAGGTTAGCCCGCTACCATCTTAGACTGCATCATCACTTACCATCAGGTGAGATCGCAGTCAAGGGCTAACTTGTAGTGGATTAAAAAAAAAAAAAAAAGAAGTAATAATTTAGAGTTAAAAATTAAAAATATTCGACTCTACACTTGTCCCTAAGATGTAAGCGCCTCTGAAAGTAGGTGGGTAACGCAAGCACGTCTTCCAATATTCTGAAAGCATGCTTACATATTCAAAGCAGGTTCAAGACGTAACACTGTACAAAACCTAATAAATATAACATCGATGTACCTATTGAATAATATAAAATTGGTGTTACTAAAATATGTAGTTTACTAAGTTTATTAAGTTTACTTATAAGTGAAAAATCGTCTAAGATCCGTTGCCCCACAGTAAAATAAAATTGAATGGTTTAATAATAATATGTATGCAAATTAAATTAAATAAAACTTTATTATTTATTTTTATTTACATTTTATTTCATTTTGTTTAGTTGCGATTATTCCAGTTCTCATTTGGTCCAATTCAAATGGTCCAAAATATTCTCAATATTTTTTAAATCGTACCATACCATACCATATTTTTTTTTAATATTAGATATGTGCGTAAATAATCTATGTAATACAGCCACTATTTTTTAATTCACAATAAGAATTTTAAGTTAATAGCGTAGATAAAACAATTAAAAAACTTTCAAGTATTTTCATTTGGTTTGTTTTGTCCACTTTTCACCGCGTGGACGCAACTAAACTATTTTAAAGTTAGATTGAGTTCGCAACTGTATTCAAGCGCTTAGCTCTACTTGTGTCCGAGGTCAGTAAAATATATTTCGATTTTCCTATTCATTGTTCTGCGTCATACGATTTATCTCAGAAAATTAACGAATATTGACGACCTCCGTGGCGCAGTGTTGAGCGCTGTTGCCTTAACGTGCGGAGGTCCCGAGTTCGATCCCCGGCAGGGTTTGGAAATTTATAATTTCTAAATTTTCCCTGGTCTGGCCTGGTGGGAGGCTTCGGCCGTGGCTAGTTACCACCCTACCGGCAAAGACGTGTCGCCAAGCGATTTAGCGTTCCGGTACGATGTAGAAACCGAATAGGGGTATGGGTTTAATTAACTGCCATGCCTCTAACAGGTTAGCCCGCTACCATCTTAGACTGCATCATCACTTACCATCAGGTGAGATCTCAGTCAAGGGCTAACTTGTAGTGGATTTAAAAAAAAAGTTAGAAGGTTTCGCGGGAATAAAAAAAAACTAAATTCACTATTATTATTGTCCTTCTTTTTCAGGTCAGGACAGAATAAGCTTAGATCAGTTTTCTTTAAGCAGTGGCAGTAACCCCCCAGGACGAAAGTACGTACCACTTCGACGCAAACGTTTCTCGGAGACGTCTTGTCTTGCCATGCCCAGTCCCAGTTTTTACATTGCAAATTAGATTGATCGTAATCAAAGTAAAATAAACCTTGAGGCATTGACTTAGAACTCAATTTTGTGTATGCATTAACGGCCAGCGCTCCAAACGGAAACGCTTCGAAATTTGAATCGGTTGTACTGAAATTCTGACTTTATCTGAGCTCTTGGGCCCATTTGACTTGACGCCATTGTGATCGAACGCTCGGATCAATAGAATTTTCAATGTTAAACCTGTGCGGTCTCTAGTTTGTTCGTTTGTAGATCGACATTACACAGATGCCATTCCACCTTATCTTCACTCGACCTTGGGATTGCTGAGTAAGTCATCGTACTTCATAGTTCATCCATACTAATATTATAAATGCGAAAGTATGTTTGTTGGTTTGTCCTTCAATCACGCCGCAATGGAGCAATGGATCGACATGATTTTAGCATGGGTATAGTTGAGGACCTGGAGAGTAACATAGGCTACTTTTATCCCGGAAAATTAAGGAGTTCCCACGGGAATAACAAAAAACTTAGACCAAATGGACGAAGTCGCGGGCATCAACTTGTATTTTATATACGGAAAGTAAAAAAAGCATGAATGAAAACTATGCGTCGACTAACTTCAGTTCTAATACTTTTCCTTTATACGCGCGATTTGACAAGTATAAAGTTCGTGGAAAACTTGTTCCGACTTTTTACTAGAAGCTCCCAAGTTTTATACATAGCCATGTCTGTACAAGACGCAGAACACTTTTCTAGAACTTCGCATTGTCTTTGAGCCATTTAAATGTAAAAATAGTTTAATATTTTTCAATACCCAGATTCACAACTTAAGAAATGTCTTCTTGTTAAATGAATGAATCATTCAGAGAATGAAGACACATCATAACGACGAAATCCTTGCTGATTATTTTCAAAAGGAACTGAAGTTTCAAAAGGAACTGGAGTAGTTTCGATACTGCAATATATCGCTACAAGTACCCTTACTCTGAGATTGGTCGAATTTAAAATACGGTCTCACTAAGTGAGGTGAATCACCTTTGAGTCAAACTAAAATGGACCCAAAAACTCTTGATTTAAAGCCACAAATTCAGTGCAACCGATTCAAATTTCGAAACGTATCGTTTGGAGCGCTAGCTGTGAATGCATACACGAAATTGAGCTCTAAATTAATAAGATTAAGATTCATTTTAGTTTGATGCATATGTAATTCACCTCACTTAGTGAGACCGTATTTTAAATTCGATCAATCTCAGAGTAAGGGTACATATAGCATTAATAGTTGCGTTAAAAGTCTGGATTAAAGATGCATATCTCAAATTTCGGCACTGACGGTAAGTGAACCGTGGTCTAGCGGTCAAAGGCGTTCCGGGCGCGATTCCCAGAGACACGCAGGTTCAAATCCTGCTGGTTCCGCAATTTTTGATATGTATTTAAGTAAGTTTAAGGAACTGAGTTCCAGCGAAATAAGTCAGCGTCACGATTCAAGGTATAATGAAAGTTGAAACCAATTATTGAATTTCAGTTCTTAATCCGCTGGGTTATAACTCGAATAGAATACATAACTTTTTTTCCACTATAGGTTAAGCTCATGACTGCGATCTCACCTAATGGTAAGTGATGATGCAGTCTAAAATGGTAGCGAGCTATAAGGCTGTTGAGGTAAGGCAGTTATATTAAACCCATACCACACCCATACTCCTAGTCGGTTTCTTCTAGTTTCTACACGGCATCGTACCGTAACGCTAAATCGCTTGTCGGTACATCTTTGTTGGTATAGGGTCGTAACTAGCCACGGCTGCAGAAGCCTCCCACCAGACAAACTTTCTAAGACATTTTAAGTAAGTACAAAGACCCTTATCAATAATGTCTTTCACGCGTTATGAAAGCTTTAACAAAAAAACCCTTTTTTGTGGGAAACTCTAATATATTTTTCCTTTCAGTAAAATAACGATGTTTACAGATTATATTATAATATCATGGTGGCACTTTTATTAGCATGCCATCCGGATATGGGTTCATTTCCCCTACACCTAATGTCAAGGTTTACAACCTTCATGGTCGCGTGTAACATAACCGTAGGTAATGGCAGGCGATATATTTTTATAAGGAATTTCATAAAATCATACACGCTGTGTAAAGGTAGTAAAATGTAATTTTATGTAAACTATCTTTATCTGCAAGGGAAGTGTAACCTCAGTTATAATTTTATTTTTATGCTAATAATATTAAAGATCTACAATAGAAAACACACTCTTTTTATGACTATTTAAATGAGTTGAACACAGAAATGCTGTGATATTCTTGAATAATAATAATCATTATTCAAAACTTCTGTTGCAAAAAAATGCCAATTTTTATTGTAATTAGTAGCACTAATATTTTTATAATAATTTAAAGATAAACTTTTATTAAAAAAATGATTTACTATCTAATATTATGATTGAGATGAAACATGGTACATTAGGTTTGGGTCCACTCAATGGTATAATTACTTTATGCGGTCACGCAAAGAATGTGTGTGGATTTTGCAATCAAAATATTTTAATACACTTTCCATTTATTAAATTAAACGTTCTATAATAGCCCGCATGTGAAATACAGACAAAAGACAAGAGAACTTTTTAACTTTTGAAACTTCTGCCTACTTTTTACACAGACCAAAAACGCGTTCCAAAAATGCAACAGCAACATTGTCCGAAAGAATTGAATTAAAAGTGGCCAAAAGGCAAAAAGGGTTATTCCATTTTTCGCACAGTACGAGTACGTGCATCTCCTGCGAATTGTCAATTGCTTTTTGAACGAAATAGTCATGTTCTTTTTAGGTTGGTTATAAGCGTGATTGCGTAATTTTAAGGCTCCAGCAGCAGACATCAGACATATTATAAGTAGAAGTATGAATATGGCACATGTACGATAATAACATATTTTTTTTAAATTATATAGCCTTTATTTTTTTAATTAGATATGGTTACTTAGTACTAGTTGAGGCCCGCGACTTCGTCTGTGTGTTAAAGTTGTAGTTTAAGGTTAAACTAAACCTTCTCACTCTATAAGAGGAGACCAGTACCTACTTATAAGTGGGCTAACGATGGATATAGATGAAGATTATCCTTTTCATCTCTACCTATCGTTGGTCATATAATATTATAATAATAATATCATCAAAATTACTGCCTAAATGACCTATCTATTAATGATTAATTGTGCACTATTATGTCAAGTATCTACATCAATCATTGTTGCAATCTGCATTTGTAATTTTTTGCATCATATTTATTGTAATTGGATGAATTTATCGTATTCTTCCTATGATTATAGATTTTGGCCAATAGCGGTTAACACTTTTATCTAATCAAAGGCGATTGCGACCATTACACTGTAAAAATCACTTTTACGTACTAGGCCACTGGTCTGGTGGGTATAGTAACTCTAACCACACCATTACAAAGTAACATCAGATAATTAATTAAATATCAAAACCGATGTTTTCTATTGTAATTTCAATTTATTTACTTGCTCTTTGGTAAAGGAAATAAGATTCTATCGCCCAGCTGCGGTAAGATAAAAAGCCAACTTCCTTATACAAAACTTTTTGTTTGACTATCTCAAAGAAAATCTCAAAGAACGCCGGGATATTTTTAAGGTTAATATCCATTTTGCATATAAAAGGGCCGGGAGGAGATGGGGCGTAAATATATTATATCAACCTACATTTTACGGGAAAGGTAAATAAATTTTGTTTACTAAATTCTGTTTGCTCAGCCCAAGGCCGCTGTTACTGTTATTTTTTAATATTTAAATTTAATCGTATGATTTTTTTTTAAGTTTTATGATTCTGTATTTTGAATGGAATATCGATGGAGATTAAAAATAATAGATAAAAATATTTTAGATTAAAAATAATTTAAAACTGGAATCGGACTAGCCAGTACCAATAACCTATTCTGTGCCAGTACCTACTACTAAACTTTATTTCGACGAATGAGATGAAAAATAACAGGTAAAAGTGTGTCTGTCAGGTACGCTTTCACCGCCCATCCATTAATCAGATTTTGATGAATTTGGTATAAAGATAGGGAATCAAACAGTTCCCATGAATTATTAGGTTTTTCACTGCAAATAACACGCTATTATAACAAGCAGTAAGTTTTAATTAAACGAGAAAAAAATTCAAAGGCTCCCACTTTTTTTGAATGTAATTGACGTTCGTGCAAAATGTAGCCTACGTCACCCAGACCATAATATATAACGAATCGTTTGACACCACATTCTACGGTGTGCTACGGTGGAACATACATAAATACAAACATACGTATATATATGGCTGCTAAAATCATTAGCTTTTCAATATACATGTACCTACATAATAATATTATGTATTATATATTTTTAATCGTCTTTGTCATAGACGGGTAAAAAGCGTAGGACTGCATATTTTTCAAACAAACTGACTTGAACTGAACTGATGTTTCAAACTGACTTTCGACCAAACATTATAATTAAGTACTTTATTATTTTTACAGAGTCAAAATATATGCAGTGAAAACGCAACGGCAGCATTCAAAAGAATTTAATACAAATGTCGACTCAAAAATTCTGTTTTTCTGTCTGTTTTTCTCGCAGCACCCGTGATAGTCTGCAAATGGACAATTAGCCGCTTTCATGACGAAATAAAGGCTTTGTTTACTTACCTATTCAGTTTTGAGTTTTGAGATGCTTTTGAGCGAAAACGTTGTTCTGCACAAAGTCAGTTTTGGGGACAATTTGAGCTTGGAAATTTTTACGCTTAATAGTTACTAGACTAAACTAGCCTATTACCACCACCACCGCAAAAAAAATATACAAAATATCTTTGGCTTTATACGGTAGCTTAAGCTGTTGTAAAAACAGCTGTTGTGCTTAGGGAATTGGGAATATCTTTTTAAAATAGAGAGACTAGGCTTAATATAATAACACAATAATTAATACCTTCTTATATGCCAAAAATGCAAATCACTCGATATTTATTGAACTTTATATGTTGAATTGGTTTTTGATTGAGGTATTAAGCTAATTTATAATTGATAAAACAGCCTATTTTCAGTTTTAAGGCGCCAGCGGAGGGTGAATTGCTCATACAAACGTAATTCCAAAATAGTTAGTAATTCGAGCATATTTCCTCCATATTATGCGATTATTAAGATTGAACTTGTATTTATCTAGGTCCCTGGATAATTATTTTTCCAAAATACTTTCCCAAAATTAAATGTAAGCACATTGCGTTTTGCATGTTTTTGCGACATAAACGACATGTTTTCTCCTTATTTGTTTCATATTAAAACCAACGATATCTCACGTACTAATTGATCAGGAACATAGCCTATATTGTCAAGTTACAGAATAACAACACGAAGTTAAAAACACAACAATTTTTCATTCATCATTTTTGGTATTCACGGAACAAGACTAAATGTATAACAAATTCTGTACGCTCATATTGCTATCGCGCTTGCACGCGATCATGTGTCTTCAGCCAAATAGGGATAGCAATATACCGGCAAATTTATATTTGCGGTTCGAGTAGAAGTTGCGAGCGGTGGTCGCCGGTCCCTTAATAAAACTAATTAAGTTATTTAAATGGTACATTAAGCTTTCCGGATGGCCACTAAATAAATGAAGATGAAGAAGTTTGTCGCGCGAATGATAATTACCGCTAAAGTTGCAAAGCTCTTTAAATCACAGACATTTTGCTGTTATTCTAAAGCCTAAGATATTAGAAATCTTAGACTCACATCACTACCATTATAAATGCGAAAGAGTTTTTAGTTTGTTGGTTTGTCCTGGATACACTGTTGAGGTTTACGATGTTACACTGTTACGATTTTATCCCAGAAAATCAAAAACGGAATTTTTAAAACCTCAGTCCACGTAGGCGAACTCGCGATTAATAAAATATAATATTTCATGAAATCGAGTCCTTGAAAACATCATCACATAAGTCGATCTTGACATATAAATAGTTCACACATGATACACGATATTACATTTGTCTTCTAAAGTATCGGTTTTTGATTTAAATTTATAAACTAGCGCTTGGCTGCAATCAGACTTGCTGATAATTGGTGATGAAGCCTAAAGTAACAAGACTTTATTAAATGACGGATTAATAAAATTATCTTTGGCTTGGTATACATAATACATCAATGACACAAATAAACTTTTGAATGCTTTCGGACCAAATACCAACCGCGTCGTAAGGAATGAAGACTTGAGGAAAGTACGGGCAGAATTTTAAGTTGCAAGTCTTCTGAACTAGACAATTGAAACTATGCATAATGGATGCCACAGAGCGCTTCCGGCTTTGCGATACCCACTCGTTAAATATTCGTGACGGAAATAATATAAATATCTTTACAAAACACCGTTTAGTGTTTTAGGTCCACTTGCGGCCGTTAAATGCGTTAAAATTAAATTTTCTATACCTGTCCTTTTCACGTCAACCCCGGAATAACCATATCAAAAAGTAACATCACATAACTTAAGTAAATCGTGAACGTTTGCGGCACTAGCGTTGCCGGCTTTTGAAAAGATTTTTATCCGCCCGCCAATAGTCTTAATTAACAGTCTTATTTAGACAGACACATTTTTGCATTTAAAATATAAGTATGGATTCAATATTTCAGTTGCATTTTTACAAAGCACGCAATGCAACGATTTGCTGACTTGATTTCTATAGAATAAACGGGAACAAAAAGACATTTTAATTTCCTATCCCACTCGTATCCCTGGGCATTAGTGGTGGCTCCACAGCTTTTCTTTGTCCTTGCTCTGTGTTTCCCCTTTGTTAGTGTCTTTTTACGTTAACGAGAAGCTTTTTAGAACAAAACCTATAATGTCATTGGAGTGGTTTATTGTTAGTGTTTTGTATTTATTTTAATTTGTGTTATTTTTTGTAATCATTCTGGAGCGTCCTCATTTTCATTAATTATCGGGATAATGTTGAGTTTTGTACTTTTTTCGTACCTGTTTGTGCTTTTTTGACGACCTCCGTGGCGCAGTGTTGAGCGCTGTTGCTACTGGGTGGTAACTAGCCACGGCCGAAGCCTCCCACCAGTGACAGACCAGGGAAAATTCAGAAATAATAAATTCCCAAATTGACCCGGCCGGGGATCGAACCCAGGACCTCCGCACGTAAGACAACAGCGCTCAACACTACGCCATGGAGGTCGTTTACAAAGTATAAGACGTGATGGTTATATTTAACCACGGTACCTTAGTACTAAAGCTACGAGGCTTCCAAACGCGAGCTGGTCTAAGAAGAGTCCACAACCATTATTTACATTTAGCTTCCTATATTATGGATAGCTATAGGTCTACAAGTATAGTAAGTGTGTGTGTGCAGATACACTAGTGCACAAAATGCTTGAAGAGGAGGAAAATTGGACAGCGGTAACAAACTACGTTGAAATAATAATCAAAGAAAAGGAGCAAGAAGAAAAACGCAGACAGAAAAGGCCGTGAAAAAGACGCAAGTGTTGCCGTTTTGTAGGCTGAAAGGCAGGTACACGGTCAACAGGCAGACAGTAGGGGTTTTAATCGGTATGAGTCCGGCACTACCCGTGTGGTAGTCCATGAGGATTTCCCCTGCTGTATAAATCCAAAAAAAAAAAAAAGGTCTACAAGTATGTATTAGAAGTTATAACAAACTAATTACCAAGTTTTCTGTTTCCATAAGCGCATTCGTAAATCTTTATACATGAGCTCGTTCTTATGTTAACAGAGGCCATTTGTATTCCGCAAATGATTGATTCAACAGTCTATTTAAATGAAAAATCTCCGCCACAGGCAAACGGTGCAATTTTTTACAGAAGCAATGTAATGTAACACATTCTGTTGATAAATTATTCGGTTGGCACGCCCCTTCATTCAATTTCGTGAATAAATAGCTCGTGCCAGGCGCAATCGGAGATGTATTTATGGTGCCGTTGCTAACGTCTGCCCCAGACTTCGTCCGCATGATATTAAACACACGTCTAGCTGAAGATATATTGCAATACCAGATGATGGTTCGTCCGCGTGGATTAAGTTTTTTTAATTCCTGCGGGAACTCTTTAGTTTTCCGGATAAAAAAGTAGCTTATGTCCTTTCCCGGGATATAACCTACTAGCTGATGCCCGCGACTTCGTCCGCGTGGATTGAGGTTTTTTGGTTCCCGCGGGAACTCTTTAATTTTCCGGGATAAAAAGTAGCCTATGTGCTATTCCAGACTATAATCTTTCTCTGTGCCAAATTTCATCCAGATCCATTCAGCCGTTGGAGCGTGATTCATCCATACATCCATACATCCATACATCCATACATCCATACATACATACATCCATACATCCATCCAAACTTTCGCATTTATAATATTTATTATTTGATTCCTGTACCAAATTTCATCAAAATCGGTTGAACAGATGGGCCGTGAAAGTGTAGCAGGCAGACAAACAAGTGTACGCTTTTATAACATGGTTCCAAAAGAGTTTCTGGATTTGCCATTACATACATTTAAAGACTGTATTAAACAGCATAATTTGTTAAGTCGAGGCTATTATACGTACCTACGATGATTTTCTGAATGACAAAGTTGCATGGAAGCAACCGGCCTCGCATCCAGTGACCCACAAGTCAGTGTAATACTTGTAACGTATTGTATGTGTTGAATTGTCTACTTATTGTAACCTTTTTGTTTTTTAAGAAAACGGCAACTGCTGAGTTTCTTGCCGGCTCTTCTCAGTAGAATCATCTTTCCGAACCGTATTAACGTATCATAAGTGACACAAGTTGTCCTATGTGAAATAAATCATTTCATTTCATTTCATTTCATTTCATTTCAAACACACTTTCGCATTTATAATATCAGTATGGACTAGTATGGATTATGTTGTTTCAGTGCAATTTAAATGGGTAGGCTATCAACCACCATCACCACCCTTTAGGGCAGTTTCAGACTAACGTATTGTTTTTGCGCGTAAGTATAAGCTCGTCGAACCAACTAACGCGCTTTCACGCGCGCCACATTTTGCGCTTCCAAAAACCGGGGTTTTCCTCGTAAAAGGTATACGCGTGTGGCATAGGACGCACCTATACGCGCCCCCACGTGGTTCCAAAAACGAACTTATACGCGCTGAAAAAACGCTAATCTGAAACCGCCTTTCCTAGAAGGGTTGGACTCAATATTTAAAGGATTGCGATGATATACATATTATACTAGATGATGCCCGCGATTTCATCCGCGTGGATTGAGGTTTATGATTCCCGCGGGAACTTTAATTTTCCAGGATAAAAAGTAGCCTATGTCCTTCCCCGGGATATATTGAAAAGATGGGCCGGGAAAGCGTAGCAGACATTACAGACAGACAGACAGACAGACAGACACACTTTCACATTTATAATATTAGTATGGATGGGTACAAAGTGGACGTGAAAAGTCGGGAACGTAGCTTGATGAATAATTGGTAACATCAAATGTTCACCGATCAAGGACTACGATACTTGATGAAATGAGTATTGATTCTCAGTATTCATACTAATATTATAAATGCGAAAGTGTGTTTGTTTGTTGGTTTATTGGTTTGTTGGTTTGTTGGTTTGTTGGTTTGTCGTTCAATCACGGCGCAACGGAGCAACGGATCGACGTGATTTTTGGCATAGGTATAGTTGAGGACCTGGAGTGACATAGGCTACTTTTTATCCCGGAAAATTGAGGAGTTCCCGTGGGAATTAAAAAAAACTTATTAAACTTGGACGAAGTCGCGGGCATCAGCTAGTGTAGAATACAACCCGGAGCGAGAGAGAGATCACATGACGTGTATGTTAGTGCTGAATACAAAGAGATAAGGCAAATATTTGGATTGGAAAGATGTTTTATATAAAGGCTTGCTAAAGCTTTTCTTTCTATTTAAACAGTTACTTAAATTATTTATTTTATTATTTATTTACTTATAAGTTTCTAAAACACCACTACCGCCTAAGTTTTCTCAAAGGAGAGCAATTTTTTAATTCCATATTTCCCGCTTATAAATATTTACGAGCAAGGAACAGAGTAAAATACACAAGTAAGATGAAAATTATATTTTTTCTCTGCAAATATTTAGCCCGTCGGTATCGGAAGGCCGGCGGCGCTCGGGTGTATGCATTATGCATACCTTCAATTGTCTAGTGCTGTACACTTGCAACTTAAAATTCAGAATGCACCTTCTTTAAGGTTTTTATCTCTTTTGACGTAACTTCCGAGATCTAAAGCCTTTTCTAAAGAGCACTTTTCTTTTCTTAGTATTTTACGGGATCTCGCCTTACCGTCATGTTTTGTGTAACGGCTTCCATTTACTGCTTTTTTGTATCTTTTTGTTTTCGTGCTTAAATGATTTTAATGATTATTAAATTATTTTATGAGTCCGTATTTATTAAATCTATCGAGTTTGCCTTATTTATGCATTAAGTAGTTCATTAATACATAATAATGTGATTAACGGGTAAACCATTTTTTTTTCTTTTTAAATAAATAAATTGCATCTTTATTCAAATTGAAGTAATGTGGTTTTTTGGTTCGTATAAAATGATAAGATATTGGTGGAGACGTCTTTATTCAGTGCAGGCTTAATATCTACTCTTTAATAACTAACAGAAAGAATAACGAAACCTTACATGCTATTGTTATAATATTATTTCCTAATCTAACCTACTTACATTTTCAATGGACCTTTCTTCCAAATCGATGAGTATACAACCTACATCGATTTATTGAGGAGTTGCATCTTTATGTTGAACTGAGTACATATTACAACTCCCCCGAAAATCTATGCGGTTCACCCCTCTTCTTAAAGGAAAAAAAAAATGTTGAGCGGTACCTACTCCGATTGGGAAAAAAGGTGATATACAAAAAAAATAAAACTAACCCTAATGGAAAAAGAGAAACATTTTTTTTAACGCTTGTTCTTGTGCAATTTATTTTACTACTTCGTATGGGCATCCGAACAATAATATAGAACAATAATAATAAAATAATAGCAAATAATAATTGATCACACTTTACATTGTAAAGTGTTAATTCTACAAAATAAGGTAAGAATGTATGATCAACTTTCAATCGTGATCATCTTACTTCAAAGCCAAATGCAAATATTATAGGCGTATTTTGTCGAATCAAGGTACCTACGCAATTCAAAATCACTAATTTATTCTGTCACAAAATATTCATGTACCACTAGTTACTCCTATCTCTGTCATAATAAAAAATATCGCCGTAGCATCGCTTCGAGCATATAACTCATCGCTCGAAATGCTCGTCCATTAAAATAATACCTATAAGGTTTCTAAACCATCATGTAACGTCTTAGGTATTTATAATACCTGAATCGTCATAATATTTCATAATAAATCTTCGAGCCTCTAGTCTTCATCTTTCTTTGATATTTCTCCCTTGCATATCAACAAATAAATAAATTAACGCGGCGCGGTACACTCCTAATTATAAAACATAACATCCTTTCAAATATTTATCATAATAAGTATATTCTTCATTATTAACATTCAACAAGGCTCTAGGTCTTTCACTAACACCAGCGCGGTAGATAATGATCAAGAGTCTAGACAAAATATACATCGTTGAATGAGGAGGTACTAAGTATGCGCAAAATATCGCGTTCAAATAATAATTAATCATCTTCACATAAAAACTTCTGTCATAATCCGATATAAATATTCGTCAATTCCTATCTATACGTAGCACTTCTACTGCCGAAGGGTGATCAAGCCTTAGGTTAGTAGAGTCCTAATTTGTCCTAGTCGGGTAAAGTCTCTATTTAATTCACTATAGCACGAAATTTCTGTGCTTCAACAGAAAAAAAAGAATTCTCCTTATTTCGTACTTATTTCATTGTATTTACAAATTGAATCTCGAGCAATATCATTGTCTCGTAATACAATGAAATTTTAGGTGCGCGTGTGACCACGCGATTACACCGTGATAATTTTTTGAATTATTATTTAACTTCGATATAAAGTAAAGTAACATTGTAGGAAAAAAAATTATGACATCTACTTGATTAAAATAATACCGTGAAAAATACGTACTAAATGCTAATTGAAGAAAAAAAAATACCGAAACGCCAAAAATAATAATAATTACAAAAACTAATAATTTTAAACCTATTGCCCATAGCGAAGTAATAAATGCACTTACTTTATCGACGCATATCAATTTTTATTTATTTGGCCTGTGCTTCGTCGCCGTCACGTCGTCGTAGAATAACTGGAAGATGCAATGGTCTTCGGACAACAGCTTTGGGGTCTGGACCTTTTCATGCTGCATCTGGGTGGGCCGGGATAACCCTGGACTCCTCGAACTGGGCCGGGAATACCCTGGACACCTCCTAGTTGTGGCCGGGATAACCCTGGACGCACGATGATGGTAGGCAAACGATGAAGCTTGCTGAGATGAGCTTGCGATTTAGATATCTTCTGAATTGTAGACTACTTATTGTGCTTTCTTCTTGGTATTTTTGAGCTTCTTTATTATAATTGTCTTCTTTCTTAATCTTCATATTATTGGCTGGGTATATGGTTAAAATCTTGAATCTTGATAACTAATAATTATCTTCTATATTATTCTTCTTGCTGGCCGCGTCTTGAGGCTTTGTGGTCATCTTCGTAATATTCGGTGCCCAGCCGGTGCACGCAGATTAGTAGCGCGCACCGACTGGCAGGGTCGCCATGAAGTAATGTGGTTTTTTGGTTCGTATAAAATGATAAGATATTGGTGGAGACGTCTTTATTCAGTGCAGGCTTAATATCTACTCTTTAATAACTAACAGAAAGAATAACGAAACCTTACATGCTATTGTTATAATATTATTTCCTAATCTAACCTACTTACATTTTCAATGGACCTTTCTTCCAAATCGATGAGTATACAACCTACATCGATTTATTGAGGAGTTGCATCTTTATGTTGAACTGAGTACATATTACAAAATATTTATACGTAACTTCGTAGTAAAATAATTCTTTCTTATCAACAAAAAAGGTGATATTGTTTTATGAAATCAATCTGATAATAATATTACTTGAGGCTGATGCCTGATAATAAGAAGCCTCAAGCACAGATAATATCAGATTTCAAAAACACCTTCAAAATTAATTTAAGAATAACACCTCTTCTCATCGTCCTAATTTCTATGAATCATGATCCGGCTTCCACTAATAAGATAATATTTTCTTTGGACTGAGATTCTACCGAAAACGATTACAGTGTGAATGCTGCCTATGCCTATGCATATCAAACTGAGTTAAACTATTTATTTTTAAAAGACGAAAAAAAAAATTATTAGGTAAGAAATATCCTACCTATTAGCACGGTTAAGGTACGATGAACTTTACAGAATATGTAAGTGATAACAACCAGGACTATACTTAGGTAATCTCCGACACACGAAAAAAATGGTGAAGACAAAATATTATCCCAGTCAGTATCTTGCATCAATTATTAGTGCTTATCTAGCAATAATCTATATATGTAAAAGAAAAAAAGTCGTGTTAGTTACACTATTTATAACTCAAGAACAGCTCAACCGATTTAGGAGAAAATTTGTGGGGAAGTAGCTTAGAACCAGGAGACGGTCATAGGATACTTTTTTATCCCGGAAAATTAAGGAGTTCCCGCGGGAATCATAAAAAAACTTAACCACGAGGACGAAGTCGCGGGCATCAGCTAGTAATTTATAAAATTATGTTCTTTCCCAATTAGGTTGTAACCTAAATTCAAGTCTTTCTCTCAAATCAATGAATAAGCTAAAAAAATAAAACTAAATGCATAAAATTTAAAAGATTCCATCAGTCGATTCAAGATTCGAGAGCTCAACAAATAGAATACGCATTTTGATAGTGGCAGCGCAAATAAAAGACTTGTGAATAAAAATTAAATTAAAATATTCATTGATTTAAATATTTTGAATCATAAAAAAGACCCGCCAGGAACGAAAGGATCAAATTATTTTAATTTATTTATGGAATGTACAGAATCACAACACAATTCAATATTAAATTATTGAACGATTCCTTTTTTAAGTTTCCAACAATAGATTAAGTTTTAAGTTTCAAAAGTAGCTTTTGTGATACAGGAATTTTACTTTTAAAATATAATCGGAAAAATTCATAATTGAATAAATAAATTGAAATCTCGATAAATTATAAGATAATGATAATAAAGTCCGTAGCATGGGCTAGTTAAATTGTGGTTAAACTAACTAAAAAAAATCTGGTGCTAATTTTTTTCCTAAACGCCAGTTTTATTCTTTATAATTATTTTATTTTGCCAAGGCATCAGTCGAGGAGAGCATAAAACTTATTTTTTCAACAGGGTGTAACCTTATTTAATTTTTTTTTAAATATAAAAAAATATATTATGCATCTGTGTAGCGGAAAAAATTTCTAATTGATAGCTCTAAGCTTTTGAACACTACAAAATATCCTATTCCTAAAATTGACACTAATATATTCATTTTTAACTCTATAATGATCTTATATTTTAAAATCACGAAACAAAAAGCTTATTTAAACTTTTGCAATACTTCGAAAAGCTATCACGCTTAGAAACAGTCTAAAAGTATGCAGATAACGATATCACATGATGGAAGAAAACGATTGGATGCACCATCGAGAAATTGCTCGAGGGCATCGGGTGTTATTTTAAATTTTGTATTAGCCAAACCATTTTTATCTCTATATCCTTTGCAATAGGGGTGAAGAAAAGCTATTGACTATCCTTTCAAACTCTTATGCAAATTCGTAGGCTTATAGGAATAGACAGGGCACTCAATTTTCTTCTGAACAGCAATATATGTGGTAATATCAATCGCATAACATAAGTAGGATGGGTCGGGCCCTTCCCTTTATTGATGTCTGTCACATTATTGCGGTCGGTATTTCGTGTTTATCCGGTGGAATCGACAGCTATATTATTTACTATAGGATAGTAATACCTACTATGATTTGATATGTAACAATCCAGCTTTTTTGGATAAGGATTGAGACATTATTTAATACGTGTACATATTACGTGTGTATATTACTAGCTTTTGCTTTTTTGGACTACACAAATTTCAAAGCCCTATTTAGGGGTTGAATTTTTAAAAAATCCTTTCTTAGTCGCGGATGCCTACGTCATAATATCTACATTTATTATATGCCAAATTTTAGCCCGACCCGTCCATTGGTTTGAGCTGTGCGTTGACCGATCAATCAATCAGTCAGTCAGTCAGTCAGTCACCTTTTCCTTTTATATATTATTTAGATTTAGAGTTAAATACTAGATACCTGAGTAAGTTCTGTAGGTAAATTTGGAATAAGCGGCCCAAGAGTTTTGCATACCAAACAGGAATCAAATTAAGGCTACTCAAAATGTCTTTAGCTTTAGCTGTTCTGTGGTCACGATTCTGTACACAAAACTAACTTCCTGATTTAAGTGGCTAAAGTAATCAAGGGTCATCAAGGGTCAAATGGTTCTTATACGCCGTTACGAGCGGTCGAACAAAAATACGGGTCACGGCCGTCATAGTCGAGCACCAACTAGACTGCTCTGCGCGACTAAAATTAAGTAGTAAGTAAATTAGTAAAAGTAGTTTTCACAAAAAACCTTAACTGCATTGTAAACGAGCTACTTATAAAAAAATACGCACCGAATTGATGAAAAACGCTGAATCTTACTGACAATAGTAGCCCAGCTATGATTAAATTATAAGTAAATGTAAAATTACAATTAAGTGGTCGACTACAATTATGTTAATTAATAAACGATAAGATAAGTAAAAGATTTTATTTCATACTAGCGCGGGAACTCCTTAATTTTCCGGGATAAAAATGTCACTTTCCAGGTCCACAAATACCCATTATCCATGCCAAAAATCAAGTCGATCCGTTGCTCCGTTGCGGCGTGATTGAAGGACAAACAAACAAACACACTTTCGCATTTATAATATTAGTATGAATCACACATTTCATCACATTTCACATTAAAATTTCATCTTGCCGAATATCTTGCGACCTTGTATATTTTGTTAGTTTCATTGCGGTTTGCACAAGGGACGGAATGTCGGCGACTAAGAACACAATTGCATCTAGAAATCGCCCAAACACTGGCCCATTTGCGGGCGTTTTTAGAGAATTCGGCTCTATATTACTCCTCGAAAGCGGCTAATTGTCCATTTGCGGGCAGCGGCGCGTGCCGCGTGAAAAACAGCTATGTCCCCGGTCGCCATTTTTAATTCAATTCTTTCCAACAACGCTGATGTTGCAGTTTTTGTTGCACGCTATTCGTGTTTTTGTTTAGGTGCAATTGTTAGAAATTATAATATTGCATAAGTTTGTTGTATTCAAGTAGTTTTTTCTCTCTTTAATGTTAAAAAATAATTATAAATGTGTACTGAATTTCGATAGATCGGCAAAGCGGTGGTAATTGATCCAGAAAAGTTATATTATCATTATATTAATTGTGGCAACTTCATACGGTTGAATTCAAGTTTTAAAAGATTAAATTAGTCACTCCCTAGGTTTTAAAAGAAATCCACAAAAGAATTCGTGTGAATCCGTTGCTTTGTTGTGGCGTAATTGAAAACAAACCAACAAAAAAACAGCCTTTCGTATTTATTATGTTAGAAGGATTCACTAAAGCATTATCAGAATGAACATTAACTTTTGATTGTTTACTTATGTTCAACTAGCTTTTGCCTACGGCTTCGCTCGCGTTAGGTTCGATTTTCATACAAATTTGAAACCCATGTTTTACCCCCTTATAGCTTGAATTTTCTCAAGTCCTTTCTTGTCTTGACAGATGTCTACGTCATAATAGTTATCTGTACGTCAAATTTCAGCCCGATCCATCCAGTAGTTTGGAGCTGTGCGTTGATAGATCAATCATTCAGTCAGTCAGTCACCTTATCCTTTTATAATAATATATTTAGAAGAAGTCAGTGGAGACAGACATTGCTTGAGCTTATTTGCTCGCTAGACAGTGCCAAAGAAATTCCGTAAAACTTGGCTTAAACTGCAAGCTTATCCACATTTTAATATTGAGGCTAAATCCAAATAATTTAAAAGTCATGATTTATGTGCCAGTTTTATAGCCAATAACCATAAAATTTCCCCAAAACCTTTTATATAAATTAATGTATTCATCGCACTAGCGTAATTTTTACATTCGACGACTATGGTCTCTTTAATTTATTGGTCCATTATTTTAATGCATCTCATTTATATTATGGTTTCAATATAATATTATTTTACGATGTCAAAATAATTTATTTCAACATCATTTGGCTATCTCCTATATATCATTTGTCCTACTGAACTGCTGGGCTGTGAAACTTTCAAAATTGCAAATATCATCATTTTTGAACCTCACTAAATTCTTAACAAATGCACTAATGAGCCTTGTAACCCAATCCAGAATATAATTTAAGAATATTGAAAATAGCTTATCTCTTTTCCTCTTATGATGAACCGTCACTCGAGAAAACAGAATAGAATGCTGTCATCTTAATAGAATCTGGATAGATCTCTGTACGATTATGTAAATATTAGTTTGGATGAAATGCTTTTGGAAAAAATCATAATATACAAAACAGAAACTTGATAATTGTAGCGTAAAAAATAAATAAAACAAACATACACAGACAATCGCGACAAAACAAAACGTATTTTTCAAACACCGCAGCTTATCGCGCGGGCGTTTTGTCCAAATAGTCCGTAGTATGCTTTCACCTTAAATGGAACAATTCTAATGTACAAACTTCCACAATCTTAAATCAACCACATTCTAATCTGTCTCCCAACAATTCCAATTGCATTCCCTGGAATATAAACCGGGGTGGATCGCGTAGAATTCAGAGACTTTTAGCATGGGCTCACACCTTTGGATATTAATTGAAAAAGATTGCTTTACCGAAATTCATACTCTCACTAGAATTTAATTTTAATTACAATCGGTTGTGTCTTAGAAATAGAAAGTCAATGATATTATTTTGCATTATATAAAAAATTTGATAAGTTTCTATCTTGATTTAAAAGATTTGAAAATATCTAGTTACTAAAAGACTTTATTTGGAGGCGACTGCGGCCGCAGAGTTGAGCGCAGTTGTCTGAACGTGGAAGGTTCTATTCCCGGCAGAATCAATTTGGGAATTTATAATTTCTGAATTTTCTCTAGGGTCTGGCCTGGTGGGAGGCTTCAGGCGTGGCTAGTAACCCTACCGGCAAAGACGTGCCGCCAAGCGATTCAGCGTTTCGATACGATACCGTGTAAAAACCGATCAGGGTTTAATATAATTGCCCGCTACCATCTTAGACTGAACTACTTACCATCAGGTGAGATCGCAGTCAAACTTGTAGTGAATAGGCATCTTTTAGGCAAGCGCGTCCCATCTTAGGCCGCATCATCACTTCCCATCAGGTGTGATGTGATCAAGCGTAAGCCTATAATGAATAAAAAAAAAAAAAGGATACAAAAATTTGGTAATAATGAAGTATTAACTATAGCAATTAAATTAATTATTTGACTGCTTTGTGTCTCCATAATATTAGTTACTAGCTGATGCCCGCGACTTCGTCCACGTGGTGTAAGTTTTTTTGATTCCCGCGGGAACTCTTTTAATTTTCCGTGATAAAAAAGTAGCCTATGTCCTTCCCCGGGATATAACCTATCTCTATACCAAATTTCAGCAAAATCGGTTGAAAAGATGGGCCGGGAAAGCGTAGCAGACAGACAGGCAGACAGACAGACAGACAGACACACTTTCGCTTTTATAATATTAGTATGGATTATCTATATAAGTCTTCTTCTCTCAATTTTTCTAAGAACAATCACGTGTAGATACCAAAACTATAAAAGAAAGGCTATATTTAACTGGTTGGCAAATCAAGTGTTGCAACTGGAGCTGACCAAATGATTTTACTGCAACCTATTGCAGATAGATCCCTAGATGATGCCTATATTATCAAAAATAAATTATTTCTAACTGATTATTAAATAGTGGGTCTACCAAAATACCTAAAATTCACATCCTCAGTTAGTTTTAAGTTTGATAACCATTTTAAAATAAATTAAACAAAAAAAGTGCGTTGAAATTTTATGACGTCACAACTGTGCATTTTATTTACAACTTCCATACTAGAAGCGCGGTTTTAAGTTTGATAAAGAGTTGCTGATTTGATTGAGTTGTCATCATCCCTATTGTTTTTTCGTTGTTGTTAGATTAATCGCAGATCACTTTACTTACTCTCTAACGGCCGAAATTAATAAATAATCAATCTCTCTGTAATCTGTCGATAAGTTGCTAAGCAACGTTGTTTTTTGAAGAAAAGTACAATACAACTCTGGACAAATAACAACGTTGCTTGGTAACAAATCGACAGATTACAGATAGATTGATTAATTATTAATTTCGGCCGTAAAAGAAACCTACTTAAATCTTTTTGGAACTTGTTATCCAATCTTAGTGGTTGAAAGTAATTCAGCTAAGCCTAATGTACTTAGCACATCACGTAGTTAAGTCGAATGGCTTTAACAGGTCATATGGCACTTTGTAGTGGGAACATGGTTATTCAAGCAGGACTTATGGTCCGTGAACCAGAGCAAATTAATTCATGCACTCAGCCGTGACCAGTGGCCACGTCTCTCATTACGTCAATAATGCAGATCCCTGTGACAAATGTGTACGCACTGTATTAATGTATGCAAGTGTATTAACGGGAAATTACTCGGTGTATGGAGATTAATGAAGATATTGGGGGATTAGGAATTATTAACTGACTAGATGATTCCCGCGACTTCGTCCGCGTGGTTTAAGGTTTTTTGATTCCCGCGGGAACTCCTTAATTTTCCGGGATAAAAAGTAGCCTATGTTCTTCCCCGGGATATAACCTACCTCTATACCAAATTTCAGCAAAATCGGTTGAAAAGATGGGTCGGGAAAGCGTAGCAGACAGACACACTTTCGCATTTATGATATTAGTATGGATATGGAAGTATGGATTATCGAGATGAATTATTAAAGTTACCGACATAGTGTATCGAAGCTGAACTGGAAATGGGGGGGCGGGGCACGTAGTTCAAAGAACAGATAAACGGTGCTGTAAAGTGCTGGAGTAGCGACCTCGCACTGGAAAGCGCAGCGTTCGAATACCCATTAGTAGGTGGATGGCTTTACGTCATCAAGCGAGTCGCAAGGAACAGTACAATCTATACTATCTATATTAATCTATACTTCTATACTAATATTATAAATGCGAAAGTTTGAATGGATGTTTGTTGCTCAATCACGCCCCAACGGCTGAACGGATCTAGATGAAATTTGGCACAAAGATAGATTATAGTTTTTAGTAACACATAGGCTACTTTTTATTCCGGATAATTATTATAGTTCACGCGGGAACCAAAAAACCTCAATTCACGCGGACGAAGTCGCGGGCATTAGCTAGTTAGCTAGTATTATAAATGTGAAAGTTTGGATGGATGTATGGATGGATGTTTGTTACTCAACCACGGCAGAACGGCTGCACGGATCTGGATAAAATTTGGCACAGAGATAGATTATAGTCTGGAATACCACAGGCTACGTTTTATCCCGGAAAATTAAAACAGAAACAATTCCCGCAGGAACTAAAAAATCTCAATCCACGCGGACGAAGTCGCGGGCATCAGCTAGTTTGTAAATAAATGTTAGTTTCTTTCTTTCTAAATAAACCTAGATAAGAGGCGGGGATCAGCCTATATAAAAATTGTGTCAATCTTGCTATTAAAGGTTAACAAATCTCGAATAAGTTTATCTAAATAAGCTGCTTTTTTAGCTAAATTTTTATAAAAAGTTATTTCATTTCATAATAATATAATAAGCTCGAAACTTGTTTAAAAAGTACATTTAAAAACTTGTATCAGGTCTCGCTCGACTATAAAAACTAAGTTACAAAGATTCGAAGGCATACAGATATTGAATTCTACTTAGGTACCTATATCAATTTCCATAACGTAAGTAAACAGGAATTTATGGAATATTCGTAAAAGAAATGTATCGGAATATTACGGTACCATTATGGTATTGTATTGCCCTTTTCCCTACAGGGCAAAACGCCTTGACCTGACGCTGAAGGAAATGTGTTCTCATATCCGCCGGGCATGTTTATAGCTGACATTAATTCGATATTATGTTGGGATGTAGGTTTCTGTGTAAACACACTATGGACAAAATTTGTCAGGCGGATCAAAAGTTCGCGTAACTCATGTGAATCAACCACTGGTTTGGAATGCCATTCCTACTGAGAAGAACCAGCAAGAAACTCTGCGGTTACTCTTTTAAAAAAAATCATTTACAATTATTATATCAATGTGTACATAAGTAACCGCTGTCCTTAGCATTGCTGGAGGTCAAATCCATCCGTCATGCAATATAATATGCAGCGCACATTAGGTGACAGGATAAAACGTCGTTCTCTTTCGACGTGGACGTATCGCGCGTAGGTTTTTCCGCTGTACAGTCACAAGTGTGTTTTTGCTCAAAATGACCTCTTTAGCACAATGGTGAAAGGTTTTTAAAAGTGGGTCGTTCTGAATTCGATTCCCGGCAAAGGTAGTTTGAAATGTTATAATTTTTAAATTCTGGTGGGAAGTTGTTATATTACTGGCACAACCATGCCGCTACCTTAGGGACGATACTACGAAGAAAAGGATTACCGATTAGGCATTATGAGTAGGTACCTACCTTCAGATTCATTTCAGATTTCAGATTCATTTATTTGCATAACATGAACAATTATTATAAAATTGTACATTAATTGACATGTCACCCCGTTAGGGCATATTCAATTTGAGTGACGGGTATTATTTTTATTTTTATTTACCTTTACCTTACCTTTTTATCGTAAGCGTATTATTAAGCTAGATCAGAAATAAAAAATTCCGAAATAGCCATAGCCACATTGTAATATTATTTCTATAATAAGACAATCCATTATGGCCGTCAACAACTTTTGAATCATTTTTTATTATCTAGTAAGTAAAGTACAAAGGAAAATTCTAATGGCGCATACACATTGCACTAACAAACGTGCAAGACAGCCAACATTGAGCGGTAAAAGCTAATTGTTTAGAAGCGTACGACTTTCCCAGTCGATAGCCCACGGCCGCTGCTAACTGCCTCTCCGATACTCGATACTCCACATCAGATCCATAAACGACGACGAGAATACTTTTTATAACCATTTAGCCGTCGTGTTCGAATATCATAACACGAATTCTGATCCCCGCGACTACGTCCGCGTGGAATAAGTTTTTGAAGTGAAAAGTTTTTACTATACTTACTTATTATTACGTTTATACTTTATTATTTAAAGTTTTAAGAATAAGTTTTTTTGGTAGGGGGCAAACTTGTGGATTTGCGTCACCGACGCCGACACCTCGCGCTGTTACGAAGACTTCTGTTACGTTTGTTACGAAAAGGTCTTAAATGTAAAAATATACTACATTCGTTATTACACTTTTATGCCTTAGTTTTTAGGTTTATATTTTAATAATTATTATTATTAATTATATTCGTTTTTAATTTAATTTAAATTAAATTAAATTACAAAAAATATAAATATATTAAAATAATTAAATATTCGTTTTCACCACTATCGGCTGTCCCTATGACTGCCATATTTTTTAAAATTCCCACAGGAACTTCTCTAAGGCCTCAACTATACTAATTAGTAACCCATGCAAAAAATCACGTTGATCCTTTCCTCAGTTGCGTCGTGATTTAAGGACAAGCCAACAAACAAACACACTCTTCTATTTTCCGGAACTCTTTTATTTTCCGGGATAAAAAATATCCTTCGAAGGCCTATCCTTGGAAGTCGAAGACCTATGTCTATCCATTCTGCATGTGATCGCAATCACATTAGACTCCCGCTGATTTTTAGATGAGGCGACCTTGACGAGAAAAGTGAAAGTCAGAAAAACCGTTCCTAGCCAGTAATAATAAAGTAAGTCCAGTACGTCTATGTTCTTAACATACCTAAATAGTCTGTAAATTTCAGAAGGAAAATAAATGTTTTAATATGGATAGTAGATCAAAAATGCTTACTTACCTACCTATCTATTTACTCGAGTCAATTTGTCCAATTTCCTTAAATTGGGCATGAAAATAAAATTATTCCTTTCATGTAAGTAAATATTATACGTTATTTATATTTAAATTGCCAATATCGAGGAAAACATACATTTATTGGTTTTATCTCAAACACAAATATCTCAGGAACGCGAGAGAATTCATAATAAACCTATTATATCGGACTAAATACATCGAAATAAATCGTACATCGTATACAAAGAAAAAATAGAATACAGGTAAAAACAACACGCAAAAAAGCGACGCACTCAGATATTATTATAATATCTTTTGTCTAATAGATAGTTCTTGTGTTTGTTGAAATAAATAATATATTTGTGTGTGCCGAAATGGTAACTAGTGCTCATGCGAAGATCTTCGTGTTAACTTGACCTTGAGAGGAATGGGTGAAATTAGTACTTAATTAAATTTAGGTCTCTACTAAAGGACATAAGTTTAATTATTCTATCTACTTAATCACTGAAACGCAATGATAAAATTCGCAGAAGTCCTATAACATTAAAGTGGTATCGGCTACACAATGGTTATAATTAACTTGACTGGGTATGATACTAACGTTCTAGACTTCTATCACAAAATAGAGTACCTACACAGCAACCAAAATAAACAAAGAAAACATAGCACAGAAGGTCGGTTTGATACTAAAGATGGAAACCAGCTTTCTCTCTCAAAGTCGCATTTGTGCGGCTATCTTGAACGAATTCAAACTTTGCCATTATAGTCTAGGCAACGGGGCGGTTCGTTGTATGGAGACCCCCGCATTAAATCCTCAGTCGATGAAACTAGGCAGGGTTGTGGGTATGAACCGAAACTTATGCAAAAATATCCAAAAAAAACATGCTGAAGTTAGGTATTTATAGGTATACCTAAAACTTAAAATTTATGACAGAATATTTTATCGATTTCTTTTTAAAATAATAGTAGGTAGTATAATTATTACACTCAAAACCGAAATATCAAACGAAATAATCATGCCGAACATCGATAATATTACAGATTTTATTATCAAACCTAAACTGCGTTTAAGCGATAGTGTACCTTCCTTGTTTAACAATTGGGTATACCATAAAAACCTTACTTCCTTTCTGATTGTTTACTGGATATTTTTAATATACGTTTAACTCATGATACTTTATCATACTGTAAAGTTTCGTCGCCTGAGGAATTATTTTTGGGGACCACTAGTTTTATTGCCTAGACTTATTATCCACCACACGTAGTAGGTACACTTTGACGATCTCCCTGGCATATTGGTGAGCACTGGGGTCTTATATGTGGAAGATCCCGGGTTTGGGATTTTATAATCCATACTTCAATACTAATATTATAAATGCGAAAGTGTGTCTGTCTGTCCGTCCGTCTGTCTGTCTGTCTGCTACGCTTTCACGGCCCATCTGCTCAACCAATTTTGATGAAATTTGGTGAGGGGTAGATTGTATCCCGGGGAAGGACATAGGCTACTTTTTATCCCGGAAAATTAAAGAGTTCCCGCGGGAATCAAAAAATCTTAATCCACGCGGACGACATCGCGGGAATCATCTAGTATCTAAATAATAGTCTCCACTCTGATCTAGTGGAGTCTGGCTGCGGCTAGCGACCACCCCAATGGTAAGAATGTTAGAAAGTAAGTAAAAACACTTTATCATACTTACTAATATTATAAATGCGAATGTGTGTTTGTTTGTTGGTTTATTGGTTGGTTGGTTTGTTGATTTGTCCTTCAATCACGCCGCAACGGAGCAACGGATCGACATGATTTTTGGCATGGGTATATTTGAGGACCTGGAGAGTCACATAGGCTACTTTTTATCCCGAAAAATTAAGGAGTTCCCGCGGGAATCAATAAAACTTAAACCACGCGGACGAAGTCGCGGGCATCAGCTAGTTACACATAAACAAATAACAGCACAGACTCTGTGGTGTTATTTGTTTATGTGTAATAAAGTATCACGTGTCACGATTCGTGTTACCTCTGTGGCACAGTAACAAAATTTGAAACTTGTTACTGTGTATGACTACGAGTGATATATACTTACGAGGCAAGACTATTAATGCTATACCCCTACCAGGCTAGCCTGCTACCATCGAATGCTTCATCACTTACCAGGTCAGATCGCAGTCAGGGGTCTTGTAGTAGCATTAAAACACTATTAATATAAACTCAAACTCTTTATTTGTTTATCTCATGTAGGATATACAGGTGTCTCGATGAGTCTTGTATCACCACCACCGTACTTTTTTTTTATTATCAAAATAACAATCGTTACAATTTTGGTGGGTAGTAGCACTGCGAAAAACCACGTAGGTTTAAATTGCGTGCTCTTCCGTCAACATATCCGAATTTTAAATTATTTAAAGCTAGCTAAATTAGTAAAAATTACTGTACCGCGGGTTCGGAAAGGAGATTCCACCGAGAATAATTTAATTTATTATGTATACAAGAGTTAATTTAGTTCTATAATAACATTTTTTGGAGTCGGTACCAATTAGCCGCATGAACCGTCTACCTACTCTTCATTATTGTTGACGTGACTCCACATTGGCACCGAGTCCAAAGAATGTTATTATAGAACTAAATTAACTCTTGTATACATAATAAATTAAATTATTTTTTACTTTTTAGTGTTTGTGGTTTTTGAAGTCGGTTTTTATTTTTTTTTTGAAAATTTTTTATTTCACAATTTTTAGTGGCCCCACTGTTTTAAAATACAGGATGTAACCAGAACGAGATATGCTATGCATGGTTAAAACATACTGTTTACAAGACTATCACACTGATCGCGAGCAATTTACTCTTATCCATGAGGAGTTCCGTTCTCCATCTCCGGAGATATTCATCAGATCTTCACCAAATTGAATTGGGACCACACGGGAAGCACCAGCTTTCAAATAAAAAAAAGAATCATCCAAATCGGTCCACCCAGTCAAAAGTTCTGAGGTAACAAACAAAAAAAAAAAAAAAAAAAAAAAAAATACAGTCGAATTGAGAACCTCCTCCTTTTTTTGAAGTCGGTTAAAAATCAGCAAGAAACTCAACAGTTTCTCTTTGCAAAAGTCAAGTTAAACCCCCATCAGAAGTTCGCGTAACAAAAATGAATGTCCTCTTACTAATTGTTTAGAGACCGGGGGACTTCCAGAAGGTACTGGAGCGGCAAATTGTATTACCCGGGCCTGGAAATTAAAGCGTTATTTGCGATCAAAAATTACCTGGAAGGGAAAATAAACATAGATACGTACAATTTCTGAAAATAGTTTGGGCATTGTAGGTAACATTGAAAACTCTACGGAATAATTTAAAGCTGAAACATCTAGGAACTGTAAAAAGAAGCAACACGCCCGCGGATGGGAAAAACGTTTTGTCCTGTCACCTAGCGTGCACGCTAAGTCTGCCAGGCAAAAATGTTCTATTCTTAGGTTGTTTGCGCTCATATAAAAAGATATATACTCGTTAGATGCCTGAAATAACTAATATCATCTAAAAATGTCCTCCCACCCGAATTTCGGCCACCGCTGCCTATCCCAGAAAGATAAGCCATCTACTCGTACCAGCCCCCCTAGCATGGGCCGAGACAATTTTCTCCCCGAGGAAAGTATAAATTTTTTATTCCTAAATAAATAAATAAAAACGCTAAATAACGGTGGATAAATAGTCCCCCGAGTCCCCGTGAAATGTCAAACGGGGATAAACTTCTCCTCTCCCCTGTTGCCGTGCTCTGAGAAGTGGATAAGTTAATTTTATCTCTTGTCAGTGGATAAAATCGGGGGATAAATTTTTTATCTCCGGCCCATGCTAGCCCTGCTGCGAGATTATAGTGCACAAGTGTGTGCGCATACACAGGCGCACTCTCTGTTCCTTTACTCTCATAGCCCGATGAGACGGAAAATCCGCCACGACCGGTGAGAGGTCAGGCGCACATGCCAACCACTAGACCAACGAAGCAGTCAATGAATGTGGGTGTAATAATTGGTAAGAGACCATGGGACAGTAACCTCTGAAGTGAGAAATCACATTAAGATGCACATACAGTCTAAGATAATTCAAATTCAAATTCAAATTTAAATTCAAATGTCTTTTATTCAAATAAGAGAATAAAATGCGAGTCGTGTCGCTAGATAGACGTGCATCGCATTGCGTGAGCCGCGCACTTCATTACGAGTAGTTAGTTCAGACTTCAGAGTCCTGCATTATGTTGTGTGGTCCAACTCATAAGAAATGGCGAGTCAAAATATAATCATCAACGAATTCTTGACGTTCGTCCAGAACAAGTTGGATGTATTAGACGAATTAAGTATCGTTCAGATTTGTGCCACCAACTTTTCTGACGCTGAAATTGAGGCTGGGAAGAGTATATTATACAACTCGTGCGGCGATAACGTGAGAATTGTCCAGCGCAAAGGAGAGGAAAAGAAGAAGCGTAACATCAAGGACGTTATAAGATTATTGAAAGAAGTGGACCCGGATGTGCAGCCGGTCTTTGTGGCAAGAGACTTAAACCGTTTGCCGCCGGTCTCATTTGACCATGTCGATGTGACACGACTTCTGAAAGACATGACAGTTATGAAAACGCAACTCTCCGAATTTCAGACGAAAATGAGTGCGGAACTCCATGACCTGCGCAGCTCATTTGACCAAAAAGGCCCCATTTTGACGACTCCTAAGAAGAAGAAAAAATCTTTAACACCCACGACTCCGCTATCGCCTGTGACTACATCGCAGTTAACACATACAAACGAAAAAGTGGCGAGGAGCTCGCTTACACCGACTCACCACGGAGCAAAATCATCGACAGCAAAACCGCTACCTCCTGTGTCAGTACCACCGCCGGCACGCACACACGCGCACTGTACTGAAACGATGCATACACCAACTTACCGCGATATCGTAGTCGATACGGATCTACCGCGCCAAGCGAGAAGCACACGTATGTCACGAGTGAGTTCGGGTCAATCTGGCGTCACAGCTAACCTTGCGCCTGCCACGGCGACGTGCGATGTCGGCTATACTGAACGAGGGTCGGCCGACAAAAACTCATCTTTTACAGTGGTGGTAAACAAGAAGCGCAAATCGAAAAATATGCGTGGAACGTCGGACACACTTTGCAAGATTCAGGTGGCAGACTCGCACTGCTCCATTTATGTATCACGCGCCCAAAAAACTGTCTCTGTGGAAAATATTCTAGAACACATTGCTGATAAGGGGGAGGAATGCATAAGTGTCGAGCAGCTTAATCAGAGAAATGAGACATCATTTAACTCTTTCAAAGTTACGGTATCTGCCAAAAAATTGGGAACCTTTCTAGACGGGAAGTTTTGGCCTGCGGGCTTGGTATACAGAAGATATAAAGAGCGTTACATAAATACCGCCGCTAAACAAATTAGATAATGACAGTACAATCTATGAGTGCTATACAAACTAGTGTTATTTATTAAGCGTTAGCAAGCATTTATTATTTTGTAATTTTATATTATTTTGTAATTTTAATTCTATATTATGGGTTCCTGCCTGAAATAAAACGAATTTATTTATTTATTATTATTAAATAAACTTTAATAATAATATTATCATACTGATATTATAAATGTGAAAGTGTTTGCCGATTTCGATGAAATTTGGCATAGTTTGTATCCCGTGAAAGGACATAGGCTACTTTTTATCCCGGAAAATTAAGGTGAATAAAAAAACTTAATCCTCGCGGACGAAGTCGCGGGCATTATCTAGTACTGATATAAATGCGAAAGTATGTTGGTTTCTAGGTTTGTCCTTCAATCATACCGCAACAGCAAAAAATCACAAGAGTGACATAGGCTACTTTTTATCCCGGAAAATTAAGGAGTTCTCGCGGGAATTGAAAAAACTTATTCCAAGCGGAAGCGGGCTGTAGCTAGTCTATTTATAAATAAAAATCAATTGCCACATGTATTACATACATGACTTAAGAAAGTCTGGACCGATTCTGAATTCTGATCGATTTTGTATGTTTGAGTGGGTCCCGGGATGGACCCGGTAGGCTGCAATCGGGTCCTACAACGTCTGCCGGGCCCACTAGTCAAATAAATATTATAAATGCGAAAGTTTGGATGGATGTATGGATGTATGGATGTATGGATGTATGGATGTGTGGATGTATGGATGTATGGGTGTTTGTTACTCAATCACGCTCCAACGGCTGAACGGATCTGGATGAAATTTGGCACAGAGATAGATCTAGTCTGGAATAGCACATAGGCTACTTTTTATCCCGGAAAATTAAAGAGTTCCCGCGGGAACCAAAAAACCTCAATCCACACGAGCTGACGCACGAACTAACTGATGCACGAACGAAGTCGCGGGCATCAGCTAGTTAATAATAAATTGAGATGCTTCGGCCGTGGCTAGTTACCAAACTATCTAGCTTTCCGGCACGTTCTTACTAATCACAACGTAAAAACGAATCACAGGTTTGGTTTTAATATAACTGCCTGCTACAATCTTAGACTGCAACATCACTTACCACCAGGTGAGATCGCAGTCACAGAGACTACTTACTTAATATAATAACAACAAAATTTACAATTACAATTTACTCCTTTCATTAGCATGCAGCCTTTTTTTGGAAGCGTCGAAATATCGAATTCTTTTAGGTCTGAAATTACATAATTTCCACTTGGTTTTCCAATTCCAACCTACCTAATACGCTTAGTTTTACCTCCTGTTTAAGAATTTAGCGGCCTACCAAAGTTATTTTCGATCTATAAATCAAAAACCACCATTAACTTTACTATTCATGGCATTCGTGTTTTATGGCGCTATCGATCCCATTGGAGGTTGAAGCAACATTGTTTTTCATGATTTTTCCCATTTTCACCACTTTTTCCCAATTACATGGACATTAACATCTTTCCGCGATATTTTTTTCTTGTATTAAGACATCAATCTGAGGAATAGTAAAACCATTTGGCTCGAGTCCAAGCAAAAACAATAAAACGAAAGCCTTTGTGAAAATAAAGGGAAGTTCGAAATTTCATTTAGACCCTCCATGCACAGTGTTTGTTCAACACTTAGTTATTATTTGGATTGTCGATTTTATTATGACAGGGTTATTCTGCATGAAAATGGTATTGGGAAATCGGGGAGCAGTAAGCTTACCAAATATTATAAGGACACTTTATGTGATTCATGTTCAGACAAGCTCTTGTTAAACAGACGTAGCATCGATCAAGCCGTCGAATTTGTGTATGATAAAACTGAAGTTGTTACCTATTGGTAGGTTTTATATTTATGTTTTACTAGATGATGCCCGCGACTTCGTCCGCGTGGATTAAGGTTTTTTGATTCCCGCGGGAACTCCTTAATTTTTCGGGATAAAAAGTAGCCTATGTCCTTCCCCGGGATATAACCTACCTCTATACCAAATTTCAGCAAAATCGGTTGAAAAGATTGGCCGGGAAAGCGTAGCAGACAGACAGACAGATAGACAGACAGACAGACAGACACACTTTCGCATTTATAATATTAGTATGGATACTAATATTATAAATTATTACTACGATTAATTATTCAATCACTTCTACTGAACCGATTCTTTAGAAACTGCCACGAACTTTACAAGAATTTCATGAGGCAAGTGAGTAAGAGTTCCTCGTGTGATGCCAGTGCGATCGTGTGTCAAGTTAAAATCACTTGCTGTCCCAGCATACAACACTATTTATTATGATATCTTTTACGGTAGCTGCGACGCGCCTATGGAACTCACTACCTGATAGCATTTTTATAAATAATCCATCTATTCACACCTTCAAACTTCGACTGAAAAAGCACTATCTATCCTCTCTATCATAATTATAAATTAAAAATATTATGTATCTGTTATATCATTAAGTATTATATAATATGTCATATGTATGTTGGTATGTATTAATTTATTTAATATTTATGTCATTAGTATGTACTATATTTGTGTAAGTTTATGTTATAATATCTCGTTTTCCTTCCATCTCATATCTTGTTGTACTCATTCTTCCTTCACAACCTTTCTCACTACCAAGGGTCACTTGTAGAGATCTCTTATAGAGATAAGTGTTTCCTTGTCCACTATTTTTCCGTTTTTCTACATATTGTATACATTTTTGGTACAAAATAAATAAATAAAAAAAAAGAATGTATGTGCCATACAATATTATTGGAATCGGAACACAGTCTTGGCTCTTGCGCATTTTGCGGCTCTTACAATTCGTGCTAATGTCATAATTAACGAGAAGTCGGAGTGGGTCACCTCGTCCTTAATAAATCCATTAAAATTTTAGGGTTCCTTACCTCAGCTCATTATGAGCTGAAGACAGTCACCAAAGGGGTTTTAGTGGGTAGAAATCCCACATAACCCGGCTCCTCCCCCATGTATATAAAATACATAAAATGTTTCAACTACTTTCAACGTTCGTAAGTGGGTTTTAGACCTTAATCTTATATCTTAATCAAGATTTCCAATATGGCGGTATCGAATCCACTCCGAGCTCCGGCGGATAAACTGACGTGTAAGTTCGCCTTACCAGAACGAGGTGCCGAAGTTGTAATGAATCGGGGAAGTTTTCTCCTCTTAAAGACATTTGCGCAATCTTATGTTAGATTGGGGACTGACTACACCAAATCGTTACTTTAATTTTACTCATTAGCACTTTCATCAAGCTAGTACCCATGTATGACATAGTCACGTCTGATAAACGTAGAGTACAAATTTATCCGTTCGTAGTAGCTATACACCATGTACCTATTGTAGTGATTTCCACACACTGCAGTCTTGTACCGCACGTATCGACTACAATAACTCCCTGCAACTGCCATCTTTTCATCGATTCTTCATAGCGGGGACTCTGCACACATTGCTCCTTCTAATGTGTATTCGCCAGTCCAGCAGTACGTGCCCCGCCCTCACAACTCGTTAAGTTACTTAAGTTCTTGTAGGAGGTAATTAGTTACCATACTACGTAGCTTTGCTTCTCATTAAAATAAATTTCATTAAAAATTTGTCAGACATTTGCCAAAAACCAACAAAAATCTGAAGACCGTTCAAATATAATTGGTTTTAAATTAATTACGCATAGAAAATCTACAGGCAATTAATTCCATACATGCACGCCCTAGTTACCCCTGCATACTAATATTTACTCGTCATAACAAAAGTGAACTCATATAATACGAATTTGTATGGATCGTCCCTCGGTGCAATGGTTACAACTCAACGTTGTAGTGTAAAGTATATTGTTTTGTTAAAACTTTCATTCGGTAGAAAGGCGGAATTAAATTCTTGGAAACATTTTGGTATCTCAACTTAAATTAAGTTAAGCTATACATTTCATATACTTCTTGCGCTACTACCAAAATGTTACACTTTGTATTTAGATGTATTTATACGTACCTATATGCCTAGATACGTTATAGTACAAAGCCGAAATGCGGGCGCATCGCAATTGACCTGGGCAATCCTCAGAAATGGTCAGAGAGTGAGTGAGAGAAATCACCGTTAGAAGAGAGTGTCGAAAGTCGCCGATCGAGTGTTGGAGTCGCTGATTGAGAATAGCCGAGCGAGGGTCTTCTTCGTTTGGCCCGTGAGGACCAAGCGGGGGTACGGGCTTCGAGGCCGAGCCTCCTTACCCGGGTGGGGCGCGGGGCAATATTACATCCTGGTCACGCCCCGGTGAATATCTTTAAGCCTGTGAAAACGGCTAGGGCCTGCCTTGTATCGAGAGTATCGAAGTAGTTGAGCCAGAAAAGTGTCGAAGTCGTTGATGAGGAGAGTTTTAAAGTCAGTAGTATACCACTGCCCATTTTGCTTAGTTTTGGTGAGCAAGGGTAAATTTACTCTAACCAATCGACAGACACACAGAAATCGAGGGATTTCAGATAATAATATTCATAGGCAATAACTCTTAGGAAGTGTTAGTCGAAAACATTAACCCTTCAAGATCATTTGTAAAGGGATAAGCTGATCAAGTTTGAAGTTTCCCCTAATACGGTGACCAAGTTGTTGACAAATAACTAGATTTAGACCTAAATGGGCGACACAATTTCATCACACCTACTTTTGTAGTAATGTACCTACTTATCAAAATTAATAAATAATTATTTGCTATATCCATATAACTACTAATTTGAAAAATGTGAAATTGCGTCTGTCTGCCTGCTACGCTTTCAAGACCCATTAGTTCAACCGATGTTTAATACAGGGATAGGTCGGTAGATTTCCCGGGGAAGGATAATGTGAGTTAGTTTTTACTTCAATCGCGCAGCAACAAAGCAACGGATCTACTTACATGATTTTTTGCATGGAAAATCCCCTTTTTTTTAAACCGAACACTCGAAAAGTTCTATTTTATAGAGCATAATATTATTATGTCTTTGTCTCAAAAAGTACAGAAAAGGGAACGGATTTGTTCCAAGTTCAACTGACTGACACAATAACAACGTATCAACTTAATGAGTGGCTGAAGGCGCGGGCATCACCTAGTAGAGAATGGGAAGAATGGGAATGGGAGAATGGGATCGGGTAATGTGGGATTTTTACCCACTAAAACCCCCGGGAACTCTTAGGGAACTTACGCCGGTGCCCCTCTCGGGAGGTGATCTCCCCAAATGTAGAGCTGCCGTCTTCCCGGGATCGTCTTCTACTCATGGTCACCCTAGCAAACCAATTGGCTCTAATCGAAGGGACGCAGATTCAAGTCTATTTGTCACGAGAAATTAGTGAGTTAATTTTGTGCTTAGTTTAACAGGGATAACTTTAGGCCTCCATAATTTAGCGCATTAGCCTCCAGAATTAACTGTTCTTGAATATCAATTGATTGGAAAAATAAGGATCAGGTGTAATTAGGCTGATTTATATATTGTTCATGTTAAGTTTTCATACTAATATTATAGATGCGAAAGTGTGTTTGTTGGTTGGTTTGCCCTTCCATCACGCTGCAACAAAGCAAAAGATCGACGTGATTTTTTTTGCATGGGTGTAGTTGAGGACCTGGAGCGTGACATAGACATTTCTATCTACTTTTTATCACGGAAAATTAAGAAGTTCCGTCGGGACAATTCCCGTCGGAAATTCAATAAAAAAACTTAAACCACGCGGATGAAGACGTGGGCATCAGTAGGTATATAGTTTACTAGCTGATACCCGTGACTTTATCTGCATGAAATAATATGTTATTAATGTCATCTTAAAACTAAAGCTACGAAGATGTCTTTGGTCTCAGAAGTAATCCACAAACAACAAAGAAAAAGTGCGAAGCTCCATAATATGACGTTTTGAAAAATTTCCGATTGCAAGTATAGAGTAGAGTACATCGTTAGATGCGATACAATTTCTGCAAAATGTATAAAAACGAGTATTGTTATCTTGCATCAAAATATAATGAGTTTAAAGGCGATAATTATTCGCTGTCATCTAAAACAAAAACCGACTTCAAAACTATACCTATAAGTACCAACTTAAACTAAAAAGTAAAAAAAAAACATTATCTGAGTATATATTTTTTTTTTGATTCTTTCAAAATTTCGATAAAATTTATACGGGACTACTTCTGAAATATCTACCAAACAAAAAAGAATCATCAAAATTGATTCATAATTGACGGAATGAGCACGTAACATACATAATAACAAAAAAAAACATACAGTCGAATTGAGAACCTCCTCCTTTTTTGAAGTTGGTTAAAAAGATAATGGAACTGACAAACGATTAGCATATTTCAACATTTCGAATAGGTGTACTTACACGGTCGAGTAAACTTTATATTAAACTTTTTTATTCATTTAGATAACTATAATATAAAAGTCTAGACTTAATTACTTTCCCTTTGACCTTTCTACATCAAAAGATCTACTATAATTACCTGGGGCTCAAAGCATATTGCCGCAGCGTTGAAATTAAACAATAGTAGATTGTATTATAAGGGAGCAAAATAATATTTTTACGGCGAGGGCGTTTTTTGAATCCAGAACGAAGTGAGGGATTCTAGAGTAGAATCCTGAGCGTAGCGAGGGATTCTTTAGTAGAATCCTGAACGAAGCGAGGGATTCAAAGTACGTCGCCCGAGCCAAAAATATATTTGCGCCCGAATGATACACTCTACTTTTCATCACCCTGTATGAGAAAATTTGGTTCCCGCGGGAACTCTTTAAATTCCCGGGATAAAAAGCATATGTGCTATTTCCAGACTATAATCTTTTTTTTTTTTTTTGAAATCTATCTCTGTGCCAAATTTTATCCAGATCCGTTCAGCCGTTCGGGCGTAATTAAGTAACACTCATCCATACCACCATACATCCACACATCCATCCAAACTTTCGCCTTTATAATAATATTTATTAACTTATAATTTTTTTTTTTTTTTTTTTTTTTTTTTTTTTTTTTTTTTTTTTTTTTTTTTTAATATATATATCCATATAGCCCTTTCGTTAGTTAAAATTCAGAAATTATAAATTCCTAAATTGACCCTGCCGGGGATCGAACCCTGGACTTCCGCACGTTAAGACAGCAGCGCTCAACACTGCACCACGGAGGTCGTCAATTTGCGTTGGCGCTGAACACTAAGATGTTCCAAATTCAATAAGTGCGCGGCAAAGATAATTGCGGCGCACTTACGAGTATAAAGAGGATTAAAAACTCATTCCTGCCCGCTAAAAGTTTCTTATAGAAAACACCACCTTTGGGCGCACATAAAGGCGAACCAAGTCGTCCTTTTCGAATACATGGGATGAAAAACGTTTTTAATAACATTATTTTAAATGGAACCTGTACCTTTCCTACATTTTAGTGTCAAGCAAAAAGAAAAAGTTGTATTGAATTCGTTCCTTTTGAATAAGTAGGTACATTGCTCGGAGCGAAAACATACTACGGACTTGACAGGATAAAACATCTGCGCGAAACATCTACGTGTCGGAGGGATAGAAAAGAGTATAGAAATAAAAATAAGGTCCATAAAAAAGTGAATGACGCGAACTTTTTTCCGTCAGACTGTGAAGAATGTGTTTTCACCCCTATTAAGGCAATTTTTGGTTATATTTGCAAAATAAATAAAAGAGACACGCATCGATTTTCCAGCGATGTGTGTTGAACCTTGCCACAAAAAAGCGTATGATGCAATTTATTTTAAGGCTTTGAAATAGCAGTATTTAATTATTGGTAGCTGAAATATTCAATTTCGGTCACAAAAGTATTATTTAACAATAATGCTGCATTCAAGAAATAATCTTTTAATAATTAATTAGTTTCGCTATTTTACGTTTAAAAGCTATGCGCAAAAATTTAATTGCTTTTCGAGTATAAATATTAATAAATATATTTCGATATTGATAAAACATATTCATTTACTAGTTGTCGTCCTTCGTCTTTTGTCCATTTTCCGTATGACTAAGATAGATTTCCGATGTAAATGTAATAATAGGCTACGTCCATATTACGTAGGTAAGATAGGAACTCTATAACTTTCCGGGATGAAATGTAGCCAATGTGTTAATTCAGGGTATAAGCAATTGGAGTTTTTGTGAGTTATTGAAATGAAAGAAGTAAATACATAAGATAAATAGTGTTATTTGTGTTTCTGTGAATAAAACAGGTTTAACTTTGTGGGAAATGGGAATGATATCCTAAATACAGGTAACTAGTTAGGAGTCAGACCTACCCACCCATTAAAATGGCCAAATTACTACGTTAGTTCTACTTTTATGTTTATGTTTGTGTATCGTGTTTTTTTATTATTATTTGTATTTTGATAGACAAAAATTTTTGTCCGTAGTGTGTTATTGCCCTTATTAGGTTTGTAAACTAAATAGGACACGACAAAAAATCCGAGTGAAATTCTCGCTTCATATGGACAACTCGTTAGGGCGTATCGCGGTAGTCTGCGTAGCTCAAAAAATGAGTAAAAAATTTAATGTAGTGTGCTTTCGCCCTAGGATACGGCAGGTTGGGTAGGGTTAATAAAAAGAAATCTACCGACATTAATAATTTTAAAAGCTTTTTTATGTCGAAAGCTTTTTGTTTTTAGGCGTCTCTCACTGATTGTTGGACATAATTACATAGGCGCCCGGATACACAGTCAATCAGGATCGCGATCTAGTTTTTTTTTATCCACTACAGTCTACAAGTTAGCCCTTGATTGCGATCTCACCTGATGGTAAGTGATGATGCAGTCTAAGATGGTAGCGGGCTAACCTGTTAGGGGCATGGCAGTTAAATTAAACCCATACCCCTTTTCGATTTCTACACGGCATTGTACCAGAACGCTAAATCGCTTGGCGGCCGGTAGGGTGGTAACTAGCCACGGCCGAAGTCTCCCACCAAACCAGACCAGGGAAAATTCAGAAATTATAAATTCCCAAATTGACCCTGCCGGGGATCGAACCCGGGACCTCCGCACGTTAAGACAACAGCGCTACACACTGCGCCACGGAGGTCGTCAAAAAGATTGATCGAGTATACAGAGTGGATTGACTGTCAATCTAACGTGTATTATTATACACTATCAATCTGGATATCGTATCTGGATAACTGCCTCGTTGGTCTAGTGGTTAGCATGTTTGACTGCGGCCGACGAGGTCCCGGGTTCGAGTCCCGGGTCGGGCCATAATTAAGTATTGGGTTTTTCCGACTAGAAATTCTCAGTAGGTACTAGCCCGGAGTAAGGAAGTTGGCGGTGTTTCACCCTCGTGCCTCGGAGAGCACGTTAAGCCGTCTGCCCCGGTTATTATCACTAACATGATAATAGTCGTTAAAGCCCGCTAACCCGCATTGGAGCAGCGTGGTGGGTCCCAGCTCTAATTCCCTCTCTCCTATGAGAGTGGAGGTCTGTGCCCAGCAGTGGGACGTTAATGGGCTCTAGTGGAACCTGGATATCCGTGTCCCATATTATGTGTACCGCGGGCGCTTCAGAAATATATATAGTTGATTTATACTAAACTAACTTTATGAACTGTAAATGTATATCGGATTCAGGAAAAAAATGGGGCTTGAATATTACATGAGGCAGAAAAAATTTACAGACGGATAAACTCCTAATAAGTAACAGATCATACAAAACGAACTCTTTTAAAAAAATATATTCGACAACCATTAGACCTGAAAATTCCGCTGAAATTTCATTTCACTGAAGGCATTCTTGCAAAATGATGACGTTCCACAAATTTATCTTACCCGGTGGCAAAAATTGCAACTAATTTTTATGCCTGTTTAGTTTTGTTTTTATTTTATCTTTCATAGATACTAGCGACGCTGTGACCGGGTCAGATAAGTTTGTCGAACTTATATTTATACTAGCTGATGCCCGCGACTTCGTCCGCGTGGTTAAAGTTTTTTTTTATTCCCGCGGGAACTCCTTTATTTTCCGGGATAAAAAGTAGCCTATATCACTCTCCCGGTCCTCAACTATATTCATGCCAAAAATCACGTCGATCCGTTGCTCCGTTGCGGCGTGATTGAAGGACAAACCAACAAACAAACACACTTTCGCATTTATAATATTAGTATGATTATGTAATGTATGTTGATACTACGTTACCTGTGTTATAAGTAGCTACTTATTTAAATTTTGGAGTTGTGCCAGGCTACTTAGTTAAACTGGGTCTAACTGAATAATAAGTTAGTTATGTATGGGGGTGTTTTCGTAAACTAGCTGACGAGGATTTAGAATACAGCAATGCTTTAAGTTAGTTGGCAAAGATTTCCCGACATTTTCTTACAAAGTTATAGTTTTATAATTTTTATTACAGTGCTTCACACACGAGGAAAGTTTCTAAACTTAGTTTAAATATCAAAAATTTTCGGAACCGGCAGGATTTGAACCTGCGTCTCTCTGGGAATCGCGCCCTGAGCTATGCTATAAAGTTATGGTTAAATAAACATGTAGAATAAAACACGATGGTTTTAATTAAAATATGAAAGTGTCATAATAATAATCATATACCTGATAAGTATTATACTTTTTTGTGGCAATAATAGCTGTTTTAAACCTTATGTCTTTTTGCAGCGGGACCCTGGACTAGTGCTCATTGGATTACAGTTATACATAGTTGAAGTTTACTCAAGTTATACAAAAAAAATTACAAATAATAAATTGGAAGAAGAGTAATTAAAAATGGATTAAATAAATATAATACTCGTTCTATTTTTTATCTGGTCCCTCATATTATATCACGAGGATAATAATGACGCAGGCATCAGGAGTAACGTGAAATAAGTGTGGCATTGTAGAGGTAATTTTACCCTGCCATTGCATTCCATAGAAAGCAATTCCAGCTAGAGGAATGGCACGGAACAAATGTTTGTGTAAGGGCTGCCACAGACATATCAACTTGGAAACGGATCATCACCGTCTCGCTTTCTCGTCTCACCGTAAACTAAGTATCAACCAATGGAGGCACGTTACCAGAGCGACTTAGCACTTCCACTGCATAGTTTCGGCGTACTATTACGTGCTATTACCTATTCTGTCTTTTCAGTACGACTAGGCGACGCTGCACTTTCGGCTCTTACGGCTATGATTTGACGTCACTGAAGGCCTTGTAACGTAAGTAACACTTCAACTATCAGCCAATATCCATAGTGGCAGCCAGAATACTATGAATTCAGCCAATCACAACAACAATGATTGATGCAGGTTTTATGATTCTGGTGTACCTCTAGTGAAGCGTAGTGATTGCCGGCGCGTCAGTTTGGTATCCATCATGATGGAAGATGAAAGGTGATGTGTTTAGCTGACCAATCAGATTATAGAAAAATTTATCACGTCAATCTTATTGGTCCGTTAAAACACACCTCTGTAAATGTTTGACGGCAATTAGCCTGCCAGCTTCGCGTGACGACGATTTGATGTAAGAGCATAGATGGTGAGTTGACCAAGCACCGCCATTCGGTTCGCAAGCTTGTACAGTGGCGAGGTAACGCCGTTACGACACTGGTTTGTGATTAGTATGCGTTGCAGTAGGGAGTTTCGCAGTAAGTTATAATTTTAGCTCAAGTTGATACCGATTCGTTTCCGAGTTGATATGTGTACAGTAGCCTTAAGACCTGCTAGAAAATCTGTACATTTCTATTCAAATGATTATTGTGTATCCCCCGATTACATTTATTTTTGCCATTCCAGTATCGTTGGTGAGGACGCTCGGTTATTCGGGTGGACTCTGCATAATATCGCAATGACATTAGAAGTGAATATAGCGCGACGTTGACCGTTGTTTCTTATTTTGCTGCGGTCATCTTTATGAAAATAAAGATAGAATATAATATATTTCACTCTCATTAATAGCTAAGTAAAAATGATATGCAAGTTTTCTTGCTTATTTGAAGCTTATTTTGATATCATCGAATGGGCGAGTGACCTAGTTATGACAACGCATATAAATCGATTGCGATTGTTAAGCAACGTTGACCCAAGTCGGTAATAGGATGCTCCTTATTTCTTAAGGATCCGTTAAAATTCATTAAGCGGATTATAGCAAATAATTAATGGACATAGAAATATCAAGGTAGGTATAGAATTTCCATTCTTTCATAGTGAATTACTCCACAAGGAAGGTAAGCCCGCATAATTGGTTCAATTATTGTCGCCTTCGCGTGTTTATGATTTTGTCGTATTTACACTAAGTATACCTACTCGTAAATTTAGCGTTTCATTCATATCGAACTCAAGGAGAAACTCTTTTATATCACGTAGATACTGTAGAAATTCGAATCGAGAAAGATCTGATGTCTAATTCGGTTATTTGACGAGTAAGGTAATTATATAAAATAAATCATAAATCATTTATTTTGCAAAATTGTGGGTAATAACAGCTGTATAATATAAGTAGAATCTTACCGTACACAATCTACTGTCAGAGACAGTGTGCAAAAATTATATCACATTAAATTCAAAATATGTCTGGTATATAAAAAAAAATTTTTAAAAACAAAACATTCATTTACACACACAGATTACATAATATCACAAATGCATAGTCATAGAAGTTCCGGATCTCCGATATATTCGCCAACACTATAGTAATTTTTTTTGTTGAGAATTGTGAAAATCACTCTTTTAAACTTCGATAAAGGTAGCTTTCTATAGCATTCTGGTAACTTATTAAATTTATGGATATTGCCATACAGTAAGAGTTTTTTGAGTACAGAGCTAACCTTCGAGATGGGACCCAAAGTTGGTTTTGTGGCCTGTTCCTCCTCATTCTTGAAACTTCATTATTTATAAAAGAGTAAAATTCCCCTTACCCGGCAGAATCTTATTGGTTTTCAGGATAAAAAATATCCTTTTTAACCCAGAGCATTAGCTATAGGTAAGTGTAGTAAGTTATAATATTATGTATTTAAATCTGTTCAATAGTTTTAGCGTGGTGCCGTCACAGACTGACGGACAAAAATTCAAAGACAAATAGGAGGTTTGTGGACCCTATCGATAACTTATATGTTTTATGTACTTACCTACCTTAATATTATGAATGCGAAAGTGTGTCTGTATGTCTGCTACGCTTTCACGACTCTGTTCAACCAATTTTGACGAAATTCGGTGCCGAGTTGTGTTGCATCCCGTGGAACGATATAGACAGCCCACTTTTATACCGGAAAATCAAAGGTTTTCCATGGGATATCGAAAATCTCAGTAAATTCACGGCCATTGCCTAGTTTTCTGGCCTATCTGTTCCACTAATTTTGATGAAATTCGGTGCAGAGTTCGGTTGCATCCCGTGGTTCACTTTTATCCCGGAAAATGTAATTAAATTCACGATATTAATAGACAATCTAAGTAAATTCACGAGCATCGTCTAGTATTCTGTAACTATAAGTTCATAGTTACAGTATACTAACATAGCACTAAGGACCAACTAACTTTATGGAGAAAATAGAAGAGAGGTTTTATAAAGGTTGTCTTTTCATTTCAGTGTATAGCTACTTCATAGCTCAAGTTATTACGTCAGGGCAGACTTTCCCGCCTCAGGGATTAGCGTGTTTTAATCTTTTTACCTCGTCCATAGCAGCACAAAAGGATAGTCACCTGATACTTAATTGAAACTGCAATTAATTAAGGTGCGTTACAATGCAACTACCACTTTAATAAATTAATTCAATCAATTTTATTAATTAATTTTATTTTTATTTTATAATAAATCAATATCTCTGTGCGTCTTATTCCTCATTACTCAGGGTGTGACCCCTTTCTACTTAACACAATGGTGGGAGTTTTCTTCGGATAATAATACGGTGGGTGCTCAGGTCCTTCCGCTTGTATAAATAAAATAAATAATCCATACTAGTATTATAAATGCGAAAGTTCATCTGTCCATCTGTCTGTCCGTAGGTAGATCTGTTTGTCTGCTACCTTTTTAGGGTATACATCTGTCCCACAATAAAAATAATCTGTATCTACTGATCCATACCAATATCAATATTATAAATGCGAAAGTGTGTAAGTCTGTATATCTGTCTGCTACGCTTTAACGGCCCATCTTTAAAAACCTCTTTTGATGAAAATATTTGGTATAGGGATGGATTGCATCCCGGTAAGGATATAGGCAACCAGAAAATTAAGGAGTTCCCCCGGAAATCAAAAAACAATACACGCGGACGAAGTCGCGGGCATCATCGCATGCATTTATACTAGCTGATGCCCGCGACTTTGTCCGCGTGGATTGAGGTTGTTCGGTTCCCGCGGGAGCTCTTTAGTTTTCCGGGATAAAAAGCCTATGTGCTATTCCAGACTATAATCTGTCTCTGTGCCAAATTTCATCCAGATCCGTTCAGCCGTTGGAGCGTGATTGAGTAACAAACATCCATACATCCATACATCCATACATCCATCCAAACTTTCGCATTTATAATATTTATTTGATATACAAATTGTTACATTTTTCTGATTTTGAAATGAGCAACTGCTGAGTTTCTTGCCGGATCTTCTCAGTAGAATCTGCTTTCCGAACCGGTGGTAGATTCTTACGATTTATCATAAGTGGCACAAGTTGTCCTACATGAAATAAATCATTTTCATTTTCATTTGTTTTTTCATCGCCAGCTGTTAATATTGACGTGGTATAGAAATAGGTTGCATTCGGAACTACTTTTTATCTCGAAAAATCATAGCGTTCCGATAGGATTTTAGCCTTAGGGCCGCTTGCACAAGGACATTTAAACACATTTAGTTAAATTTTGTAATGCTGTCCCTTTTTGGCAAATGCATATTGTAGTTGCCAAAAAAGGACAGCATTAAAATATTTAACTAAATCAATTTAAGAGTCCTTGTGCAAGTGGGCCTTAATCTGGACGTACGAAGTTACGGGCATCATTTAAAGGAGGAAATCCATACTGACATCAGCATGGATTTCCTCCTTCAAACGCTTCAAACATGTAAAAAAACACTATCCCAGATTATGCTCCTGAGTCTTGTACATAATGCAAACTTTTTTATAAGATAATTAGATTAGATAGAAGCAGGTGTTACTTTGCGGAAGTCTATATAATAATATAGTCTATTGCGGAAGGTATAATGAAAGAATTGGAAGTTTATTTCGCTTTCATTTATAATGCACGATTGTAAAGAGATTACATTGTAAAGTCTCCTATAGAGACCTCCGGTGTCGGAGTGAAACGTGCGTTGAGAATAATTTACAAGATTTGAGTGGTGTGGTGAATATCGCAAGATACACACTGTACCACATAGATTTACCTATTGTGGCGGATTATAGCGAACCTCCGTGCTCCTTTTGGCGACCTCCGTGGCGCAGTGTGTAGCGCTGTTGTCTTAAACGTGCGGAGGTCCCGGGTTCGATCAACGGCAGGGTCAATTTGGGAATTTATAATTTCAGAATTTTCCCTGGTCTGGCCTGGTGGGAGGCTTCGGCCGTGGCTAATTACCACCCTACCGGCAAAGACGTGCCGCCACGTGAGCAATTTAGCGTTCCGGTACGTTGCCGTGTAGAAACCGATTAGGGGTTTAATATAACTGCCGTACGCATAACAGGTTAGCCCGCTACCATCTTAGACTGCATCATCACTTACCATCAGGTGAGATCGCAGTCAAGGGCTAACTTGTAGTGGATAAAAAAATACAAAATTAACGTCATTTTATGCTAATAAAAGGAAACCGTCTTCAAAGGAGCTTGCCGCTATAACGCACACAACCTTCATTGGGAAGGCTTTATTCAACAAAGTACAAGATAACAGACATGCGGCTGTCACTTGACAAGTTCTATATAAGAGCTTCTTTCATAATTTTCTTTTCCTTTATCCGCTTCTAAGATAATATGATCTTTTATCTACTAGCTGAATTAAAGCTGCATTATTTTAAAGAACTTTTCTTTTAGAGGGAAAATAGTGGAACCTATTTATAATGGACGTGAATTTTTTGTTCTAGGCTATGGCGGGCAGTTTTTGTTCTAGGCTATGTTATTAAGGTTTACAAATAGGTAAGCATAAAAAGTTTTGTATTTATTTAAAAGCGCGCTTGTAACTTTTGTTATGAGCGTATTTTGAACAATTCAGTTGCCACAACGGTGAACGAAAGCATCGCGAGGAAATAAAGTCTCGGGTTTCCTCGGGAGGTAAACCGAGGAAATCCGAGGAACCCACGGAAGAACTTTTTTCGTAATACTCTCAAAGGTATGTGGACTCTGCTAATCCGCATTTGGCCAGCAACTGCGATGACTTCATTCTGTGTCCTCACAGAGTCATAAATACATACAATCATAATAATAAAAAAAAGATCATAAATACATACTTCATTTTTTTTTTTCAAAGAATATGCTTGCGCTTGACGACAATCATGCTTATTACAAAGCAATGATGAGGTCTAGGTTGGAGTGCGCTCCCCTAGAAGATTCCTATTTTTTTTTTTTTTTTTTTTAAATGTATAGTCCAGCGCTTGGCTGCAATCAGACTTGCTTGCAAGTGGTGATGCAGCCTAAGGTGGAGCGCGCTTGCCTAGAAGATGCCTATTCACTCTTGATTTGAAGGTACCTATACCACTCACTCACTCACTCACTCTTGCCTTGAGGGTTCTTAAAGTTATACATGGCAGGGAATACATGCGCTGGAAGGGTATTCTATATCTTAAAGTAAAGGTCATCTATTCTATCATATCTATTCATTCGAGTTTTAGTTAAAGTTTAGCAAAACTAAAATCCGTAAATGAAATGGTTACGAGTAAAAAAATTCTATCTACTCGTATCTGAAACATGAGTTTTAAACTAGGTCATGCCCACAATATTAGGCCATTAATTTTGCAAAAGTTATTCCAATTTATATTTCCCCACAAAAAGCTACTTTTTTAATATTTCAAATGCAGCTATCATTAAAACACGACAGCATAAAATACTGGCAAAGGTTCATTCAACATTTTGCCTTTACTGTTGTACGCTGAGTTTTCAATAGATAAGGTACAAAACACATGAAACGATTTAAACGCTGGTCTGTAACGCAGCGTTTCAGACGCTCATTATTATTGTTTTCGTCATCAGATTTCGACTATGGCTACCAATCTCTATTAGAAGTCTAGCTAACTACGCAAGAGCACGCTAAGTGCACAAGTGTTTATGTGTATGCGCAAATACAGGTACACATTCTTATAGTTTAAAGTTAAACCGACGATCGTTGAGATTATGAAATATTGAAAAATGAAATTATAATCTTATTCATGTAAAGTAGTATTCAACATAGGTAATTTCGTGTACTATTTCAGTCCTTTAGAACGTCGTATTTGCCTGTCGTGGAGCAAAATATGTCTCAAGCGCTTTTTGTTTCCAATTCATTCAGTTGGATAGGCATTTTCTAACTTGCTCTCTACACTCATAAAGTTAGTACAGAGGCAGAAACTCGCCTCAAACGCCTATTGTGTTTTGAGCCTTAGTGTACCTTTTAATCTCTCGCGAAATATGAAGATTTTTCACGCGCAGTTGCCTTTTGAAAATGGGGAATGTGAAAATCATTCATTCATTCTCGTAGGTATCTAAATATTAGAACAGAGGTTATTTATGTGGGGCGTGCGTGCAGAACACTCTACGGTACTGTTATGAGGGGTGAACGAATGACGAAATCAACGTATCCCCGTTCTTAGGCGTATCTATTTAGGGTATTTATGCAGAAATAATGTAAGTGTCGCGTTTCGACTGTCTTAAGCTTGAATTAAGTCTATATACGCTTCAATGGATCTCAGCTTTAAACCTGGGTAGCTTAGTAGTGTATCATGCTTGTTGCAGGTTTTTATACGTTGCTTAAATTGGTGAGACAAAAAGTTAAAAAAAAAATTGCGTTTGGCGCGTGCAGATCATCGAACATGAGCTATCTGCTTAATAAATTCCTGCTCTATAATTGCTATGGGATTTCTTTTGGGAATCAAGGAGATTATTTAATTAAAAAATCCATTAAAAAACTAAAGTAATTGACATAGCTCGACGCGCACTAAGTTCGAAGAACCGACAGATGTTGGGGTCTTTTATTTTGCCTGTATGTTAAGCTACAAAATCTCATTTTAACTGCATTCAATTTGCAACAAAGAAAACGTCTTTCACTAAGAGCGTCTTTCACTAAGAGCGTCTTTCACTAAGAGCGTCTTTCACTAAGAGCGTCTTTCACTAAGAGCGTCTTTCACTAAGAGCGTCTTTCACCGAGTACTCACGTAAGCAGTCCCCCCCTAGATAGCTCTCCGACAGTTGACGGTCGACACCGTTTACACCAATTGCCGCAGACGTCCGTCGCTCTGAGATCACAGCTCCAACTAACTGGAGTGGTTCAACAAAACCCATCTTAACCTGGTTCTATTTAACATTAACAAAGTGAGAACTCTAACTGAGTTTTCTATATAGTGAAAAATCTTTACTGTTTACACTCAGCTTCTTTAATAATAATGTAAGACTTGCAACTGCTAGCAAAAGCACCTTGCAGAAGCCATTTTTAGGACGCAATCCGCCTCATGAGAGTAAAAGATAATGATGCACCACCACGTTAAGTATGCTTCTCTTTATTGCCACGGATTATAGATCAACATTTCTGCAGACTAAATTAAAATACTCCTCTAAACTGCATTCAATTCGTAACAAAGTTAACGTCTTTAACTCAAAGCGTCTTTCACGGAGTACACACGTAAGCAGTCCCCCTAGAGAGCTCTCCGACAGTTGACGCTCGACACTATTTACACTAATTGCCGCAGACATCCGACGCTTTGAGATCACAGCTACAACTAACTGGAGTGGTTCCACAAAAACCATCTTAACCTGGTTCTATTTAGGATTAACAAAGTGAGAAGTCTAACTGAGTTTTCAGTTTTCTATTATAAAGAAAAATATATTTTAAGTTTACACTTCACTACTCTGATCCTACTATCCTATACTAATACTAGATGATGCCCGCGACTTCGTCCGCGTGGATTACGTTTTTTTAATTCGCGCGGGAACATCTTAATTTTCCGGGGAAAAAAGTAGCCTATTTCCTTACCCGGGATACAAACTATCCCTGTACCAAATTTCATCAAAATCGGTTGAACGGATGGGCCGTGATAGCGTAGCAGACAGAATTTCGCACTTTCGAATTAAATTGTGTTCTTGTAAAAATTATGTCATACTCGTATATACGAATAACTCAATTTTAACTTAATGATCTGTTTGTAAAATTCAACATTTCATGCCAGAAATGGCTGATTACATTGGATCATAATCTATACTAATTATTATAAAGAGGTAAAGTTTGTGAGTTTGTGAGGTTGTAGGGGGGTCATCTCTGGATCTACTGAACCGATTTTGAAAATTCTGTTACCAATACAAAAGCCACATTATTATATGTGAGTGTTCTAGGCTATATATTAACTCGAAAAATAAAAAAACTTTTTCGTGGTAGTCGGATTTGCAAAGTAATTCGGAGAAAAAACGGTCGAACGAAAACGTTTCTTACGAAAAGCTTATTATACGCGGTTGAAGTCGCGGGCATCAGCTAGTATATATATAATATTAGTAATTATGTATCACCCACTGTACCTGTATTCATGCAAATAAACGATATTGTATTGTATATTGTATTGTAATATTAGTATGGAAGTATGGATTTTAAATGCGAAAGTTTCGATGGACGTTTGTTACTCAATCACGCCAGAACGGCTGAACGCATCTCGGTGAAATTTGGCACAGAGATAGTCTGGAATAGGTTTCTATTTATCTCGGAAAATTAGAGTTCCCGCGGGCATCGTCTAGTAATATTAGCGAAAGTTTGAGAGACTAAACTTTAACACAAAATTCGCTACAGTTCTATCGCTACAGCTTCTTCCTATTCACATCACTTCCACCTATTACTGGCTCATTACTGAGCACGAGTCCTTTCTCAGACTCCCTGAGTATTCTCCCTGAACGAGGATCAATTAGGAGGATTAGGAGAATTAGTTCAGGGAGAATACTACCATCGCTTATATAGTCTTATTATTTTAATTCGTGTTTCATAATTATACCTAATCCTTATTTATAGGACGTCAAGGTACGTGACATAAAAGTGTCGTTTTGAAATAATACTGCTTTCAATGCAATGGTAGTAACTCCCCTGGTTGGTTTTATGAGAAATACCTACGTGAAGATCGAAAAAGTAGCTCGGGAATAGCGGCCTCAACTCCTAAACGAGTTACAGCAAATCAATCCCGATGAGTGTAGTACCTTAGTACCCATTGAGTATATATTTAACTATTTAAATACAAATGCAAGTCCGTGCAAAACCGGATCGGGTCATCTAGTAAATTAATAAAATCTTTATTGTCCTAGTTACTAGGCCACACTACCCTTGTGCCCTTGTGTTACCCAAAGTAACTCATATATACCATACATTTTGGTGTCGAGTTGCATTGCGCCAATTAGTGTAAAGTCCCTTAACCTAAAAACGCAGCAACGAGCTCTCCATGAAAGTGAGTTCTCGTCCCGCAGAGATGAAGTGAGACTTCAAAAAGTGTGACTTCAAAAAGGCTACCTGTCACCTACAACGCTGTACCTATATTTTTTACTAGATAATGCCCTGGATAGATGGTAGGTTAAGTTTTTTTAAATTCCTGCGAAAACTCTTTAATTTTCCTCAATAAAAAAGGACTTATTACAAAAGGACCAGCGCTTTGCTTTGTATGCAATTTATTGGCATACAAAAGCAGAACTTATTGCTGAGCTATACACCCATTCCGGGTGGTGTCACAGACAAAATTGTTACATTTGTATACTATGTTTTGTCTGTGACAACATTGTCGAATAAATTGTTTTTCTTTCTAATATAGGCTACTTTGTATCCCGGAAAATTAAGGATTTCTCATGAGAATCGAAAAATCCCGGAATTAGGAAGTTGGTGGTGTTACACCCCCGTGCCTCAGAGAGCGCTTTAAGCCGTCGGTCCTGCGCCTGGTCTCTTTCCGGTCGTGTCAGATTTTTCGTCCCATAGGGCTATGAGAGTAAAGGAACAGAGAGTTCATCTGTGTTTGCGCAAACACTTGTGCACTATAATATCCCCCGCGCAGATGGCTCATCTCTCTGGAGATGGGCTGCCGTGGCCGAAATTCGGTCGGGAGGACATTATTCTCTCATTCTCACATTCCTGTGAAACACAATTAATTTAACTAGAGAGAAACACTCGCTACTCTTTCGCTATTGGCTAAAATCAGTAGTCGCACCAAGATCACCAAAAATTCGGCCAATTACAACAATATCGAGGTTGTTATAATTATTGACTAGCTGATGCCTGCGACTTCGTCCGCGTGGACTGAGGTTTTTTGGTTCCCGCGGGAACTCCTTAATTTTCCGAGATAAAAGTAGCCTATATTTGGTACCTATTCCATTGTTATTGTGTTATTATCTATCTTTGTGCAAAATTTTATCCCGATCCGTTTGGCCGTTCTGGCATGATTGAGTAACAAACCAAATAAATCCATCCATCCATCCATACAGCCATCCATCCAAACCTTCGCATTTATAATATTAGTATAGATAGCACCTCCTTTGGATTAAGAATGTAGATTTGTGAACCAGGGAAAACATGTCAAACCGGGGAAGAATACCTACTAGTAGTAATTTTGTGTGTTCTTTACTTTTTATTTCGTTGTGCGTACACGTTTTTATTGCCTCCACACTGTATATGAGGTGTGTTAAAATAAAGTAACTTTTTACGATCGTAAAAGCCGTACTCTTTTGTTTCGTGTGCGTTTTTTGTTTAATGGATCATAAAAAAGATTCTAAAATTATAATTCAGGTGCGAACGCTCCGGTTTACGCCTTTGATTTCGTTTTTTCGTTTTTGATAAGTCTTTGCACCACACTGCATGCGTATACATACGATTTTTTTTATTTAACTTTTTTTTATTAAAATATTTTTTAAGTTATTTCTAAGTAGCTGGTATCTGCGACTTTGTCCCCGTGGATTAAGTTTTTTTTTTATTCCCGCGGGAACTCCTTAATTTTCCGGTATAAAAAGTAGCCTATATCACTTTCCAGGTCCTCAACTATACCATACCAAAAATCACTACGATTCGTTGCTACGATGCGGCGTGATTGAAGGACAAACCAACAAATCAACAAACCAATAAACAAACACACATTCGCATTTATAATATTAGTATGATTTTCTAGCTAGCTTTAGATTTAAAAAAAATAAGTATTAAAAAAAATGTATTTGCCAAGAAAGAAGATAAGGTACATGACAATTTTATTCGTCCTTTATCTACCCAGTTGGGATAAAGTATGACTCTAAACCCCAAGCATAAAGTTTGAATCCCTGAGAGACACTTGGCCCGTTGTTTTATTACACAGAAATACACCATAACACTTTTAAATGTGAAAGCTACATTACAGTAAACTACTTTCCAACTTTACGTCTACGTTTCCCTAGACAACACTCACCTACAGCTCAGGTACTTTTAAGCTAGCCATTGACGACAAACCATCTGACTTAAGTCAAATGATTTTTTGCTTTTAGTTTTATTTTAATGTAAATTGTTCTTGTACCTACTATAAACTATTAATTTTAGATATTGGATTACTGTATAACTGTTTCGGAGGTGGGCGTTGACGGCTGAAGCGCAGTTTATACTTTTTTAGCCGTTATCGTTCTTTAGAAATAAGATGCAAAATTTTTGTTACAGTGTACAGAAAATAAATAAAATAAAAAAATAAAATTGTGATAGGTACGGGACTTTCGTGGGTTGGCATGGTGCCAAAATTTGGCTTGCAGATTTCACACTGACGATATAATTTTTGATTTATATCGCAACTTACATCAAATGACTTACCGTCAAAGGCCTGAACTAGCTAAGTCATCCTGGTTAAATTCAAAGTTGAAAACATAAAGAAGGTAAGTATATTATTATTATTAAACAACTTTATTGCATGAAAAAGAACAGTTAGAAACATTATTACATTACCAGCTAATAAGTTAACTTTTTATTTAATATAAAATAGCGATTTACTGCATCTCAGACTGCATCATCACTTACCATTAGGTGAGATGGCATTCAAGGGCTAACTTGTAGTGGCGTTAAAAAATAAGGAAAGAGTGATCCAGTAGCAACAAAGTATAGGTATCAGTCGATTGTAGTTGCTAAGCAAAGTTGACCTAAGTCAGTTACTCAATGGATGACCTAATCTGGCATCAAACTGCAGCGCTGACAACTTTGAGAGTGCGAATTCATTGCAAAAGCTAGTACTTAGTAGGTAGTTTTAAACCGGATTATTCCTAGAATATTAAGCAGTCAAAAGACAGATTTCTAAGAAAATATGAATATAACGTCTTGTACAAAGGAGAAATTTGCAATACCGTCCTTTGCATAAACCCAACATTCATCTATGGAAGTGTATTCAAACGAATAACCCGATAAACTATGTCTGCTAGTAAAATGCCTTGATCCGGAGGTACACTGGGTATTTAGTACAAGAGCTGGTGGATGAAGTCTCTCTTCTACGTCAACGTCGATGCGCGAGAATGCATCATGTAGAGCTTTTAAAGTCTCGCACCTGAACGTCTGTCATTAGGACAACGATTTGCTATTATTGTGTATTATTGTAATCAGTACCGATGAGTTAACGTATTCTCTAACTATAGAAGCATGAACAGTCTACGCATAAAACCGCCGCGCATTTTTAATGACGTGCTTTATAAAGTTTCTACTTTCGTATTACAAATTTTTGTCGTGTGATATTCTTCCATGCCTGTCATCTACGTGATTTGTGTCTATATCTATCTGTAAACAAGCTTCGAATGACCCAATACAACCGTGGCACTGCGTAAAAATATTCGTGCTAGTAAAAGATAAAGATAAAAGATAATTTTATTAAAACGTATACAGGTTTAAATAACCGTGACAAAATGTCAACTTGCTCTCGGTCGGCTTTACAAGAAGAATTTTATGGGGAAATGTGCATAAAACCAGTCCGTATTGGCCATCGATACAGGAAATTTATCGTTTCCCTTGTCTCCTAGTAACTGTGTCCACTATTTGTACTTGCCTTTCTTAGAACACAATATTTCAGGACGATACAACGCGTCGCGAGGACCAGCCCCCCCCCGATTGTGTAAGGAAATCGTAATCTTTTGTCAGAGGTAGGTATAATTCGAACTGTTTAAGGAGTTCATTGATGCCTGCACGTCAAAAAGCATGTATGAACTCCTTAAACAGTTCGAGTAATACGTTTTAAACTGTCTCATGACTACGATTTGAATGAATGAATGAAATGAATGAAAAATTCTTTATTGTACACCAAGAAACACATACTTATAAACAATAACAATAAAACTAAGCTATGGTACAAGTGCTTAGACATTAGACTTAGATTTGCTTAGACAATTTGGGCCTCTGGCCTCGAAAAATCGAACGAGACAAAAAAACGTTAAAGTCTGTCTCTGTCTTCATAGTATAGAAGAAGTGAGAGACAGATGAGTTCATACCAGTATATAATTTTATTTAAGTTAGTGTTGCACATTTTAGGCACTTCAAAATAGCGAGCTCTCGAGCGAGAACTGTTTAATGTTCCGCGGTTCTACCTAAACAGCCTATGTCCTTCCCCGAAACGCAACCTATCTCAGCACCAAATTTCGTCAAAATCGGTTGAAAACATGGGCAAGGAAAGCGTAGCAGACAGACAACACTTTCTCATCATACTAATATTATAAATGCGAAAGTGTGTTTGTTTTTTGGTTTATTGGTTTGTTGGTTTGTCCTTCAATCACGCCGCAACGGAGCAACGGATGGACGTGATTTTTAGCATGGGTATAGTTGGGGACGGAGAGTGACATAGGCTACTTTTCATCCCGGAAAATTAAGGAGTTCCCGAGGGAATCAAAAAAACTTAAACCACGCGGACGAAGCCGCGGGCATCAGCTAGTTTATAATATTCGTATGGATTACGTCTTTCCTTTCGCGCGTTGTTTCTCAGGCTTCAAAGTCCAAACCTTTCAAAACTCATAGAAGCTCTAGGAAGTGAACGGTCCCCTATGTCAATTTGCAGTGAAGCCGTAAAAGCGTTCCAATGTCTAGCTGCTAAGTTGTCCAACAAACTGAGCGCCAGGTGAAACTTTGTTCTTCGACTTTCAGTTCCCGTGTCACTTTATAAAGAGGGATCGGGAGTTCACTAATATTTATTCTCGTCATATACAGACCTGATGGCTAATGGAAAATTACTGTAAGCTAAGTACTTTAAGAGCAGCTTTTTTAATTGAACCATCAATACTTGTTAACTTATTATTAACTAACTGATGCCCGCGACTTCGTCCGCGAGGTACCTAATAAGGTTTTTTAATTACCACGGGAACTCCTTAATTGTCTTCTTAACATGTCACTCTCCAGTTCCTCAACTATATCCATGCAAAAAATCACATACAAACACACTTTCGCATTTATAATATTAGTGTGATTCTGCTCGTTACTATGCAGCGAAGCCAGCGAGTTGGCTAGAAATGGGCGTTTTTGCGGATGTTCTTGATTACCAAGGAATAAGAAGCTTATAGCTATAATCCGCTTACCTATTATTGTTTTAGCGGAGTATAGCAAAGTAAGCTTTTTATTCCTTGATTGTTCCATATTTCGTCCAAATTAGTTAAACAGATGGGCCGCGAAAACGAACCAGACAGACATACCTACTTTCGCATTTATAATATTAGCGCATTTAAATACGAATATACTTACGTTCTTTCCTACCGTTCATCCGACTGCAAGACTTCTTGACAGAGTAATCCTTTTTTTTTTCTTTTTTTTTATCCACTACAAGTCAGCCCTTGACTGCGATCTCACCTGTTGGTAAGTGATGATGCATTCTAAGATGGTAGCGGGCTAACCTGTTAGGGGCATGGCAGTTATATTAAACCATACCTAACCCTATTTGGTTTCTACACGGTATCGTACCGGAACGCGAAATCGCTTGGCGGCACGTCTTTGCCGGTAGGGTGGTAACTAGCCACGGCCGAAGCCTCCGAATACCTGTGGTATACGAGTGTACTAAACTACATACTTTTAAGCAGCGCTTTAATAGCTAATTAGCCAATAAAGCGCTGTATTACAGCGGTTTATTGACTACTGTTTTATTGTTACTGGACCCTCTTAACCAGCTTTTGTGTTAATTGGGAGAGGCATGAAGGGGGAGGGTATCTCCACGCTGGTAGAATTTTAAATTAAAAAATCTATCATTCTAACACAACTTTTATTATAATTTATACTAATTTTAACTCCAAGCTATTTAAGTTAGTCCATTTATTACTAAGCCGAGTTTATTAGACTGAGTAAAGCCACTCAAATATTTTATTTTCTTAAACAATATTACCTAAATCGAACCAAAAGATTACAAGAAAAACAACAAATTAAGAACTGCCAAAACTTTCTTTGTACTTAATAAGCAAAAGTATGCAAATTCAGTTAGAAAACATTTAGAATTGCTTAGTAAGTAGGAACATTACAGCAAGTTTGAAGGGTTCGTATGAGATTTTACATCTTAACAACGAGCGTTTCGAGCGTCTCAGCATTCGAGCGTTTAAACACGTTGGCGCTAAAATAAAATGGACTTTGCCTCTAATAGGTGCTGAATTTTTAAAAAGCTGCAACAAGATAACAGAATTCATAAACGATTGGTAGACAGTCTCCTACATTTTTCTTCCATTTTTTATTCAAATTAACAAATATCCCACAATATACAAAAATAATAGACCCGTTGCTCCGTTGCGGCGTGATTGAAGGACAAAACAACAAACCAATAAGCCAACAAACGAACAAACAAACACACTTTCGTTTATAATATTAGTATGATGTGTATTATTTATGTGTATTTTTTAGATCCATTTTACGCTATGTTTCGATGTTCGATTTTTGTAAACGATGGTGAGATATAAAATCTCGTTCTAACCATACTGGTGTAAAGTTACCTACATTTTCAATGAACTTAAAGTTTATCGGTATCTAGAGGTTCCGAACTTAGCACAATGTTCGAATTAGTTATCTCTCTTGAAGATCCTTTGAATCGGAACGTTTTATCCGAGAAATGATGAGTTAAGCAGTTCGTGTGTGTCTGTACTGTATATTCATTTGTTCCCTGGCCGCACTGCAAACTCAACCTTCACTACCATCACTAGTCTCTCGCAATTTATTAGTCGAAGTGAGATAACGATAAGTACTTATTTGCTTCATAAAGTTATTATTGAGTCCAGTCTTTTCCTATTGAAACAAAGAAAGACAAAGAAAAATAGTGTGTGTGTGCAATTCACACACGTCAGAAGTAAAACTTCGCAAAAGTAGCCTACGAGAGAATGAGATAAATATAACTTGTATTCTATTTCATTCTCTCGCAGGCTAAATCCATACTCCATACTAATATTATAAATGCGAAAGTGTGTCTGTCTGTTTGCTACTATATATTATATAATATATTTGTCTCTTTTTGGTGTTGCTTTTTCGTTTCGTTGAATTTTCAAATCACAACGATTCTAAAGAAGTTTCACTTCAAAAAGCCTTTATTTCTAATACGATACCATTTAGGCCCATATTACACTATACTATATATAGGATCCTATTTCGCACCATAGATCATCATTCTAGAAATATAGTATAGCATATTTCTAGGATGATGATCTATGGTGCGAAATAGGATCCTATAATATATAGTATAGTGTAATATGGGCCTTACACGTAGATAAAATACATAACAAGTTACCATTTTTATTATTGCAAATTATGCCAAAAACACTTTATTGATTTAAATATGACGACCGCTGTGGCGCAGTGTTGAGCTATGTTGCCTTAACGTGCGGAGGTCCCGGGTTCGATTCCCGGCAGGGTTTGGAAATTTATAATTTCTGAATTTCCCTGGTCTGGCCGTGGCTTCGGCCGTGTCTAGTTACCACCCTACCGGCAAAGACGTGCCGCCAAGCGATTTAGCGTTCCGGTACGATGCCGTGTAGAAACCGAATAGGGGTATGGTTTAATTGAACTGCCATGCCCCTAACAGGTTAGCCCGCTTCCATCTTAGACTGCATCATCACTTACCATCAGGTAAGATCGCATTCAAGGGCTAACTTGTAGTGGATAAAAAAAAAAAATATTTATTATTTTATTTTCACCTCAATCCCCTTGCTCTTCATTATCTCTTTAAAACTCCATACTTTTTCCATGCCATGGCAATTCTTCTATTGATTTATTTTAAGGGAAATAAATTTATAGGTAGGTAATTAAAATAATATTAACTTTTTTAAGTCCAAAGTCCCGTGACCGCAATTAATAACTCACGACTCACGAGTCAGTAATTGGTAGGAACACGGTCGATTGCGAGCTCGTTCACTGAAACGAGCTATTCAGGCGAAAGAGTCGATAATTTCAACGAATAAATATTTAAAAAATATTATATTGCATATCGCCAGGTGGAAACGGTGTCGACGCGAAAATTGTGGGCCACTTTTTTCCGTCACGCGTCGCCTCTACGCTATAAATATTTGATATTATACTAATACCATGCTAATATTATAAATTCGAAAGTGTGTGTCTGTCTGCTATGCTTTCAAGGCCCATCTTATCAATCAATTTTGATGAAATTTGGTATAGAGATAGTTTGAATTTCGGGGTAGTACATAGGTTACTTTTTACCCAGGAAATTAAGGAGTTCCCGCGGGAATAAAAAACTTAATCCACGCGGACGAAGTCGCGGGCATCACCTTGTTTTAAATAACTGCAGTGTAAAAAATTGCATGTTTGGTGTGCAAAGTTCATTATAAGAGACAAGCAATCGATTCCAACAAATTTAGTGAGAGCAGAAGTTTAAACCTCTGTTACCAGCTCAACTCGATTTGCATAGAACCTGGCGTAGTTTTAAGTAATTCAACAAAATTGATAAGCTTTGCCCGACTGCTACCTATGTTGCAGTTAATGCTCGAAATGTACCCAAAGCGGGGCTTTTGTTATAAAAACTCCCAAAAGACAGACAATTTGTTTAAGTGACTTAAATGGCGTAAAACTTCCATATTACTAATTTGCACACCAATAAATGGTAAAATATGTAAGGGAAATTACTACTTTAAGACTTATCTGCAAATAAAATATTATTTATTATTATTTATTTATATTTTATTAGACTATGGTTATAGTAAGTATTCTGGGGCCATACTGTCAACTCTAAAAGTAATATTGTTTCATTATTGTTGACTTTCGTGTTTTAGAATAATATAATCCTTATTTTAAAGCTATGTCAAGGTACGTGGCAGCAAACTGTCATTTTGAGTAATATTGCATAAGTTTTGATCGTTGCCAGCATGGCCCCAGAGTCATAAAGTAATCATGCAATTGATTCCAACAAAACTGAGGAGAGCTCAAACACGATTTGCATACTCCTGCCGTAGTTTTAATTAATTCAACGTAATTAGTGAGCTTTGCCCGGACACCCTGTTGCAGGGAATGCCCGTAATGGACCGAAACCGGGTACTGTAATTTAAGGTTAGTTTTACACAAATTGGTACTTCACTTAATTATAGAATTTTCACACAATATTAATGTTAATAATAATAGGTATTTAGTTCGTAATCACAGCATTTTCTTGGAGCTTATTTTTCCACACAATATTGTTTTGTTATCTTCTTTTATTGAATATTTAGTTTGTACTCGCAGCGTTTCTTTTAATTCATACTAAGCTCACAAATCTAATCTTTTAAAATATGCGCTCTAGCTTGAGAAGAAGCTTATAAATAATCAACCAGAATTTAAAGTTTTTCAACTTAAAAATGAAACTTATCGTTCCATAGAACCATGGAACTCAGAATTTGCTTAATACTGTTACTAACATAGAATAATAACCAGCAAGCAATATCCGGATTTACATTTAGTAGGTTTTCCTCCACACTGTAAATTAAAAGAAAAATTTAAGCTTTAAGCTTGAAGGCACTATTTACTTGAGCTTAAGATACCAACGTCTTTAATATTTTGGGAGTTGAAACGATGTAAAAGTTACTATAGTCTAATAAAATGAAATCATATTATTTTCTCCTATGATCAGTCATTCAGCAAATTAGAGCTCACAAATACCTAAATAAGTAATCCCTAAACAGTCTTGACTACTCAAGCGGTTGAGATAAAGGCATTAGGCTACCAATTTGAGGCCTCCGACGAAGCGGTAATTTTATTTTGAAAATTTTCCCTGAGCATTTGCGGGTTTCGAGACTAAAGTTACTTTCAAAGGATATTGTGTAGAATACATACATACATAGGGTTAATTTAAAAATGCCAATATTCTCTTGAGGGCAACATCTCTATTTCATGCTGAAAATATTATTCGACAACTTTTTAAAAAACTTTATTCACCATTAAAAAAAATACTTTTCGCTGAACGCAATTGTTGATTGGCACAGTCATGGAGTAGCCAATTTAAAAATTTTGATTTTTGTATGGAAAAGAAAAATATTTTAAACTGAATTTTTAAAAGATCTAGAACAAAAGATGTTCAGTATTCCGGAATTGACTATTAAAATTCAGATAAATAAATAAATAATTATTGACGTACAGAATTAACTTGTATTTTTTTACAATACACAAGAGGTTATTCTTCTTCTTCTTATTTTGTTTTGTGGCTTTTATTAGTGCCACACCAAGAGTTTATTTTTAAATTAGCCCTATAACACCCTATAATAAGTACCTAAATAAGGTGAGCACAACCGTGTGAAGCCGGGCCGGGTTAACAAGTTACATAAAACATTACCCAGCTTCTTTTTTTCACCACAGAATACTTACTATCTAATAAATAAATAATATATTTTTATCTGTAGAAAGATGGGTTCAGTTATAGGTCTTAAAATAGTAATTTCCCTTACATTTTCTAGTACCATTTAAATGGTGTGCTTGAAATTGTTATTGCAGGTATACCTACATCATAAAATTAGTTTAATTTAAATGAATTATCTAAGAAGACACTTTCTTCCTACCAGTCTACGACGGAGGCGTCTGAAGATAGCAACGTTGCGGGGTGACAGAGATGTGACGGAGGAATCTGGCTGCAACACAAAATTCTGTCACTCTAATTCCATAATATCCTCTCTCAACCATAGGTGAGCTTATCTGACCCGGTCATTGACTTACCAATACCTTAGACGCACCATCGAAACGCAAAAAACGGCACGGTCAAATTGTGCACTGAACAATTTTTGCCTTAGTCGCGCATGAGTACACTAGGCGACAAAATGTCGTATGTGTCGAATTGTTATTACAAAATTGAACCTTAATATAAAGATATATGGTTGGTTTTTGTGAACCGTTTGGTGTCTCTTTGTCTATTATCTATAGCTGTGTTTGTATAAGCGATTGTGGACGCTTTTTAAGTATTAATTTGTAGGTAATGTTGTATCCTTAGTTGGTAAATCGATGGACCCGGTGGCCAAAATTGGAACAAATTTTTATGCCTAGATGTAGTTTTTATTTTTATTTTATTTGTAATAGATACCTACTAGCGACGCTGTCACCGGGTTAGATAAGTTTGTCGGACTATACCTCTGTGTGCTACAACTGTCATGGTAGTCGGCTCTATCGTTTGTCTCTCTGCGCGATTATGGAACAAGGCATGGAGATGAAGGAGTTTATCAGTTAGACGGTCGCTGAGCAAAATTATAAGTAAGTACAACGTCTTTAGAATTCAGTATACAGAGCACAAAGATCAGTCGAGACATTTATAACCTAGTAATCGTAGGTACTTAATTATTTTATTAGGGATTTTTGGAGTGGGTATATTGATCAAATTATTCATCCGACTCAAAACAAAACCATTTAATTTGCGTTAGTTAAGCAATAATTAAAATCATTCCAAATTTAATTCGATAGGATTAGTGGTTATTATAAATAAACAAGTATGACGGCGAACAGACGTACTTACAAACGGATTTAGTCCAGTGTTCCTTTCGCACCATTTTGGTATGGAACCATAAAAGACGCGAATTCTTATAAAATATATTTTACTGAGCGTACTTTGAGTTTTCCCAGTCTTTACCTTTTTTAACAGTGTCTTAAGGTCTCAGTCAATTCAAAGATATCAGCCAAATATGCTTATTTAAAAAAAAAGTAGTAATACTGTTGTATTTACTCTGTGGTACGACCTAATTCACTACGCTGTATGTGAGAAGACGAATGCGAGAGCGCAATTGCTAATTCGCATAATTCGCCCCAGTCTAATCAAGCGAGTGCTCCAAGGGGCCATTTATACTTGGTCGTTGTACGAACGCGCGGACAGTCATTTTTGGATGAAAATCGACCATGTTTCGAACGATTTTCTACGCTCTCTCTCTCTGTTTTTTTCGCCGTCATCTATCTTCTACGCAAAAAATGATGAAGGCTGAAGGCTCAAAGCACTGAGTTTAGAAACTTGATATTTTGCTTGTATTTTCTAAGAAATAACTGTCAAAAATCTTACCCAAGTGAAACCCGGATGGTTAATTATCGCCATCACATCATATACTTTATAATATGACGTTCAAAGACTTTATTTATTATAAATTACTGTTTTGTACGATTCGTTTTTGACGACAAACTCCATCAGTTTGTTAAATACAGAAAACTGTTCTCATTCATGTTTCATGATTCCCAGGCGTTTCAAAATACTTTTTACTCACTATTTGTAGAGCAAAGATAAAATTTTCATTTCGCTGTTGAAAAACTATGTAGAATATGTTAACATACGTATAATTGATGTCATTTTGGTACCATTACGTCGTAAGAGCCTGCTTGAAGTAGACGATGTACCGATCTGGCGATATGTTTTTTTAAGACAAGATTTTTCGACAGCAGGCGTTTAACGACTAAGTGTAAATAGTCCCTCGCATCGCTTGCTTGAGCGATGGCAACATTATACCTTCTGTTTTTTCTACAACGCGAACGGTTTATGGTAAGTGCCGCGGTAATTGTCGATTCAATCTATCAAGTCTACACTCTGAGATAGCTTGTGGAAATACGAGAAGATAGCAGTTTTAATATGCACATAATATACTTTGCAGTTATCTGTGACTATGCGCAGAATGCACTATAAACATCTAACGTATAAAATAAAAACAAGACGTGGTCAAGAACGAAGTAACAATTCTTGTTTTCTTGCTTCATCTACCCACGCTGGGGTCTTGCGCCGTCGCCTTGGTCCAAAAGGAATTGAGGAAATCCGTGAAAGAGTATAAAAAACCGACATAGTTCAACATCTCTACAAAGCTGAAGAATACAATGTTAAACAATGTTAATTGACTACGTTTGAGTGACTTAATTTTGTGTATAACATTTTCTGGCCTCTATGATAATTATCATTACTTGGTGGTCGCCTTTTCGACATTATAGCATAGAATATGATATTTCGCGAACCACTAACAATTTCAACGAAGTCATTATTAATGTGTGGAGGCGTGGACTTGTGAAGCCAAAATTGAATTGAATTTGTATGAACTAGCTTTGGTTATTTGGTTAGGGGCTTAATTTTACTAATTAAAAGCTAACAGGTTTACAAGAGGCGTGATGATAATTATTATAATGAAGTACGGATTTTCGAGAATTGTATATAATAAATAATATATTGTGTGATGCCAGCACATATTACCCAATATACGCCGTATTACATAACGGTTAGCCTTTTTTCAAAAGATGACGATTATGATTTCCTTAAACAATCGGTGGGTTGATTCTGCAAAGCTTAATATTGATCCGCTAAAGAAAGAACAGAAACCTATTAATTTTCTCTCATTCAACTAATACAATACTTCATACTCATAGGTTATTTCCGTATTCCATAGCACCTTTGTTTGCATTCCAACAATCGAAGGGACGATCATTCAAAGGTTCAGTGCCCGACCCAGCCATTAATAACCAGAGAGCATTGAGATGTACTATTATTAGAGCATGTAATATCCTACCTTTGTTTGTAAGAAATTTTGTTAAAATCAGTTGAACAGATGCGCCGTGAAAACGTTGCGGACTGACATACTGCATTTTTATTATTAATACGGATTTTGTAGGCCTTGTTGTCTGAAATTAATCCATATTATATACTATCCATACTAATATTATAAATGCGAAAGTGTTTCTGTCAGTCCGTCTGTCTGTCTGTCTGTCTGCTACGCTTTCACAGCCCATCTGTTCAACCAATTTTGATAATATTTGGTATAGGGATAGTTCCCGGGGAAGGACATAGGCTACTTTTTATCCCGGAAAATTAAACAGTTCCCGCGGGAATCAAAAAACCTTAATCCACGCAGACGAAGTCGCGGGCATCATCTTGTCTAGTAATATTATAAATGCGAAAATTTGGATGGATGGATAGATAGATGTTTGTTACACAATCACGCCAGAACGGCTGAACGGATCGGGGTGAAATTTGGCACAGAGATAGATTACAGTCTGGAATAACGCATAACTTTCTTTTTATCCCGGAAAATTAAAGAGTTCCCGCGGTAACCAAAACTCCTCAATCCACGCGGTCGAAATTGCGGGCATCTGCTAGTAATAAAAAAAACCGGCCAAGTGCGAGTCGGACTCGCGCACCGAGGGTTCCGTACAAACCTGTACGTAAGTTTTAAAACCAGTAAGTTTTAAATTATTAAAAAAAAAACTACTTACTTGATCTCGTTCAAACCAATTTTCGGTGGAAGTTTGCATGGTAATGTACATCATATATTTTTTTTAGTTTTATCATTCTCTTATTTTAGAAGTTACGGGGGGGGGGGGCACACATTTTAATTATGTTCAAGGTATGCCACTCTATAGTCGCAGTATATCGATGCCTGTAAATAGGTAATCGAATGAAAATTTCTAACGCACGTTTTTCTTTAAGTCCCCAATAGGTCTTTTATTTCAAGGAAATTAGTCATGAGGGTGGTAAAAGTCAAAATGGTTCGCGCATATTGGTCTTTATCAAGGAACGTGACCCTAATCAATAAATTATCGTTGAAGGATCTAAAGGTACCTTTACTTATTAAGTACCAGAAACTTAAACTAAAACATAAACATTGAAAGGACCATGCACCAGGACAACTTATTTCTTGAAGAGGTTACTTCCAGATGTCCCAGAATGTGAGAACAGTGAAATATAGAACTGAGTAGATACATAATATTATTTAAACAAGGGATACGAAAACTTTTCCGATTGACATTTAAATCAAGATAATTATAGGATAAAATAATATTTAATAAACTACATATTAAACAACTTTACCTATCTTCATGCCTCTGTTGGCTAGTTAAAACGTAGATTACTGCCTCGTAGGTCTAGTGGTTAGCATGATCGACTGCGGCTGACGAGGCTCCGGGTTCAAATCCCGGGTCGGGCCATAATTAAGCATTGGGTTTTTCTGAAAAGAAATTCTCAATGCTTACTAGGTAGGTTTGGAAGTTGGCGGTGTTTCACCCCCGTGCCTCGGAGAGTACTTAAAGCCGACGGTCCTGCGCCTGATCTCTCTCCGATCGTGTCGAGTTTTCCGTCCCATGTCGAGAGAAAGGAACAGAGAGTGTACCTGTGTTTGCGCACAAACTTATGCACTATAATATCTCCCGCGCAGATGGCTAATCCCTCTGGAGATTGGCCGCCGTGGCCGAAATTCGGTCGGGAGGACGTTATCTATACTATATACTATTATTATAATATTATAAAGAGGTAAAGTTTGTGAGTTTGTGAAGTTGTAGGGGGTAATCTCTGGATCTACCGAAACGACTTTGAAAATTCTGGTACCAATAGAAAGCCACATTATTTGTGAGTGTCTTAGGCTATTTATTATATTAACCCGAAAAATTCCGAATTCAAAATCACGCGGACAAAGTCGCGGGCATCTGTTATTTATTATTATTATTAAAACGTAGATTTTAACCATACTGTATAATACAAAGGAAAGTGCTGTTGTGTGTTGATACAAACTAGGTTCTTGTATCATGTGAAGCAGGGACGGGTTAGCTAGTTAGAGACCAAAAGTAGGCTCCATGGCGCAGTGTTGAACGCTATTGTCTTTAAACGTGGAAGGTCCCGGGTTCGATCCCCGGCAGAGTCAATATGGGAATTTATAATTCCTGAATTTTCTCTGGTCTGGCCTGGCGGGAGGCTTTGGCCGTGTCTAGTTACCACCCTACCAGCATTGACGTGCCGCCAAGCGATTTAGCGTTCCGGTACAATGCCGTGTAGAAACCGATTAGGAGTATATGGGTTTAAACCCATTATTAATAAAACTGACATACCCCAACAGGCTAGTCCGCTACCATCTTAGACTGCATCATCACTTACCATCAAGTGAGATTGCAGTCAAGGGCTAACTTGTAGACTGTAGTGGATAAAAAGGTAAGTTAAAATTTTGCATATTGAATTACGGATACGAAACGATAAAAAAGTTAATATAGGCAGTCAAAAGCGAAGACCGTTAATACCTTTTCACCATTAAAACTGATACAAAGGTATTATCGAAATCCCGAAATGAATTTATGAAAGGAGCGTCGAGCGATTGAGCGTTTAACGCCGTTTTTAAGTTGTTCAATTTAAATATTTTCAGTAAATCATGCTCTTATGAAAATTGCGAAACAATTTTACATTAATCCGCGGCTTATCGAGCACTAGCTCCATAACACGACTTCATCTGGTTCAATATTTTAAATTCAATAATAATATTGGTACTTAGTTAATAATTTAAAAAATGTAGGTATACTCAATAGGAAAGGTCAGAAAGTAATTGCATATATCAAAAATAAGTTATTTCTTAGTGTAATAACTTCCAAAAGACCTAAAATAATTCACATCATCGGTTAGTTTTAAGTTTGATAACCACCTTAAACTATATTATAGATAAAAGAAAAAAGTGCGTTGAAATTTGATGACGTCACAACTATGTATTTCATACAAACTTTGATACTAGAAGCGGGTTTTTAAGTTTGATAAAGAGTTGCTGTCATCATTCCTTTTGTGGCTAATTTTGTTGTACACAATCACCAAACTAAACTCACAGTACTTTTTTTTATTGCTGTCCCTTTCAAAATACTTCCTGTGTAGTATTATTAGTTTAATTTTAATTAAAACCACTAACAAAATTTATACTACTCGCAAACATAATTATACAGGCGTAAAATGTGATCCTGGTGATTATAAGCTATTTGGCTTTTAATCATCAGTGTTAGATATTTTAGTTATTAATTATGAACTTTGACCCTAAATAATAATTACATACATGAAAGCACAATATAATTTGAGTTATGTCCAGAAGGCTGATTGGGTCACCAGGTTTTTGGATAGTAACGCTACTGTTACAAACAAAATGATACCCTACAACTTTAACTGCGTAGATAAAGATTTTTTATTTACGCGAGAACTCCTTATTTTTCCAATCTATAATAATAGCACCTTTCTCACTGCCAAGGGTCACTGGTAGAGATCTCTTATAGAGATAAGTGTTTCCTTGTCCACTATGTTTCTGTTTTTCTACGTATTGTACAACTTTTTGGTACAAAAAAAAAAAAATAATAAAAAAAATAATAATATTATTATACCTAAATGCGAAAGTTTGGATGGATGGATGGATGTATGGATGGATGTTTGTTACTCAATCACGCCGGAACGGCTGAACGGATCTGGATGTCATTTGGCACAGAGATAGATTAAAAATTAAAAAAAAAACTTACAATCATGTTTTTTTTCACAGTACATAATAAAGCCTAAACAAACTTTTAAATTCACTACAGCATTCCTTCCCGCATCGTCGATTTGGCGTTCTTTTTCTTCAGCCTGAGTGACGCTGCATGAATACACAAGCAGTTCTGTAACCTGCTTGAGAATTCCTACATGATTGTATGGAATGTAATCATACTAATATTATAAATGCGAAAGTGTGTTTGTTTGTTGGTTTGTTGATTTATTGGTTTCATTGGATTGTTCGTTTGTTGGTTGTCTACTTTATCACTCATCAACAAAGCAACGGATCGACGTGATATTTTGCATGGGTATAGTTGAGGACGGAGAGTGACATAGGCTACTTTTTATCTCGGAAAATTAAGGATTTCCCGTGGGAATTAAAAAACTTATTCCACGCGGACGAAGACGCGGGCATCAGCTAGTGAATGAATAAAAATTAATGAATGTGTTTTGAGTGATGGTATTTACATAACTTTTTTGACAACCTTCCTGGTTCAGTGGTGACCGCTTTGATAAGTGGAATGTCCTGGTTTCGACTCCAGGTATGAGCAATTTAGGAATTTATGACTTCTGAAGTTTCTCTGATCTTTCCAGAAGGATTCTTTTCGACGACCTCCGTGGCGCAGTGTTGAGCGCTGCTGCCTTAACGTGCGGAGGCCCCGGGTTCAATCCCTAATAATAAGAAGAAATATTTAAAATAATTAAAATATAAACCTTAAAACTAAGGCATTCAAGTTTAATTACGAATGTATTTTGTCTTCATAGCAACGCGAGCATATCGGTGTTCGCGAGCATGTCGCTGTTCGCGAGCATCTCGAAGCGAGGTGTCGGTGACGGGAATCCACAAGTTTACCCCCTACCAAAAAGTGCTCAACGCGGCTAAAGAAGTTGTCACTTCAAAAATATAAATGTAGCTACGTGTGTATAGATATACAGTATATACCTGCTTACAGATGGAAACGCGGCCAAGTAAATACAGATGTGTATTTGCGGAAAGAAGTGCGGTCTTGTGGCACAATCAGACGTTTGCATAATGCATGAACCGCCCTGAGGCGACAGATGCTTGGAAACTTCCAGAAGGCTATTAATATTTGTGTGCTGTAATAAGCTTACTTTGATAAGGAATTACTGTGTTAGATATTATAATATATATGAAACTAGCGATTCGCCCCGGCTTCGCACGGGTTGCACTTATAATCATATTAGTTACCCAATATAGCCAGTGGGCAGTGGGCAGTGGGCAGTCGGCAGGTTTTAAATTTAAAGTTTAATTACATTGTAAGAGTACGCCCCGCTCTTACAGTGTTGGTTTAGACCAAATTTGAAAATCATAAAAATGGTTATTGTAAGTCGCCCTTAAAAGATTAATATCCTGCTATCGCAGACTTTTTTTAGAAATTTTTGAGAGGAACAATTCCACCATACATTGTTTTCGTGTAACTTTATCTATTTACGCAGCGCACGCCACGTAAGCTTTTAGAAGAGACGATTTTTTCCGACTTAGTTCACATATTTGCAATTTTCGTAAGGATTTCTATTTTTTTGAAAATAAAATATAGCCTATGTTACTCGCTGATAATGTAGCTTTCTATAGGTGAAAGAATTTTTAAAATCGGTTGAGTAGTTTTTGAGTTTATCCATTACAAACAAACAAACAAACAAACAAATCTTTCCTCTTTATAATATTAGTTTAGATGAAATTAAAAGTTTTTATTTCATGTAGGACAACTTGTGCCACTTATGATAAGTCTCTACTTACCATAATTTTGACGACCTCCCTTGCGCAGTGTTCAGCGCTGTTGCCTTAACGTGGGAGGTCCCGGGTTCGATTCACGACAGGGTCAATTTGGGAATTTATAATATCGGATTTGGCCGTGGCTTGTTAGTTGTTACTACCCTACCGGCAAAAACATACCGCCAAGCTATTTAGCGTTCCGGTACGATTCCGTGTAGAAACCGACTAGGGGTATCGGTTTAATATAACCGCTATATACCTCTAACAGGTTCGCCCGCTACCATCTTAGACTGCATTGTCACTTACTATTAGCGGTGCGATCGCAGTCAAGGGATAACTTGTAGTGTAATAAAAAAGAAAAAAATGTGTCCTTAGTATTCTAATATATTATTTTACTTTTGTTAAGTATTGTATTTTATGCTAAGTTTTATGTGTTTTTAACTATGCGCTCTATTGCCTGAGATAAAATAAATAAATGTTTAATAATAAAATTCTCTTTGAAATCTGTATTTATATTTGGCCTATTAAGCGAAATCCTTTACAAGTGTAAGTACCACAGACTACTATAATAGCAATACAGAAAGACGTCTAGTCGTCTATAATCATAGCTTATTACTAACTTTGGTATCCTCTTGAAATTGTCTATAGACGAATAACAAAGCTTTTGTACCCACAGCTGATGTTTGAAATAGGTAAAGAGGACACAATGGGATCGAAGGATCAATAATATATTGGTTGAATAAAATCTACCATCAAATGCTAAGGACTCTTGACCAGCGGCTAGAGGAATCTGGAAGTGTTCAGTGAAGTGAAGTTTCACGAATTATAATTCTTTTCCAACAAATTTGCGCAAAATCTGCAGCCCTATTCTCTAACTCAGTGCATCAAAATACGAAAGCCACTGACATACATTTTTTATCCATTGAAGGTTTGCTTTAAAATAAAAATAACATGATTTCATAGCAAACCTTCAATGGATACAAAATTTTCTGCAGTGGTTTTAATTTTTTGATAGCCACTGAGTTAGAGAATAGGGGGCGCTGAGGGGAACTTTGCCTTGGTTCTAGGATTCTAGCAAAAGCGGACCGAATCTGGTGATGTACACCGGGCATATTCGCAAACGCGCGGTAAAACGCATTTCGATGGCGTCATCGCCATCGCGACGCGAACCAATACGATTCCATAAAAAAATGCCAATCTTATCTACGCCACGTAAACCATCTAGGCCGCATGAAGTTTCAGCAATTGTTTGGATAAGGTAGCGAATATCTCTGTCGCTTATGTAGCTGGCGTAGGATAGTGCCATATTATTTTTAATTTGCTCTTTTAACATTTCAATGCGACCTGAATAAATTTCGCTTTGTTATTACTTAATGGTATCTATAATATAATTTCGCCCAGAATCATAGAAATACGAATATCAGCTCGAATAATTGCCAGTAATATCTTTTAAATTATTTCTAATCCGCCATCACTTTTCTATCCACCATACTGGTATTATAAATGCGAAAGTGTGTTTGTTTGTTCTTCAATTACGCCGCAACGGTCACAGGAATTAAATTAGCTTCATGCAAGCGGACGAAGTCGTGGGCATCAGCTAGTAAAGTCATAATATCTTCTGGTAGAGATGGGTGCCCTAAATATTAACACTTCAGATCTAAGTACTTTCATCTTGTTCATGTTTATTTCCATTAAAGGAATTTATTTTACAAAATGGCCTCTCACAGATTTAATGAAAAACGTGCGCGGAGAATTTTCGTTCGATTGCTTGCAGGGGACATACCTACTACCATCGCTTAAATCCGTATTGTTTTAATATTGTTGTCGCTTGTGTTTTAGAATTATAATCCTTATAATTGTGATAGTGTAATAGTGAAGTCAAGATACGTGACATACATCTGTCATTTTTAACTAAATATTGTGATATAAGAGCGGTAAATAGGTTTTTACATACGAGTTGACTCATGTCAGCCCGATACCGCCAGGTGAGGGCTGACCGTCGTCACGAGTTTGTTAAAACCTTAACGCCCGTGTATCACACAATATTTTTCAATACATTTGTGAGAAAACTTGAAAATAAAACTCGCGTATGTAGGTACTAGGTATACTCACTAGAAATTGGTTTAGGTTTAGAGATATTTTATTTCTCAAGGAAGAACAAAGTTCACTTATAACAATAATAATACTTAAACTATGCTTAGGCAGTATGGTTTCTCACGCCCATACTTATTTCGAGATTTTTCGTGGCTATTAATTTCGCGATCTTTTTCTCACATCTAAAATACCTCAATGTCGATTTATTTTTATTTTTCCACACCACATAAACCACTCATATTAATTAAAAATTTATAAGAAAAACTCAATGAACTTTTAAAAATAGCGCGCACAGATTAAAGATTTTGTATGTACTTGTATGTACGGCGCATTGTTGTAACTGTGTTTTCTTTTAATTGGCTTCATGGCTCTAGGTTCTAGCTCTTAACTCCCAGCCTGGACTATTCAGCCTTTACTTTTTTGATTTATAAAACTTGAAACAATTTAAATTAATTATATTAAATACAATTTCTAATTTCATAAATTAATTTCATCAATCTACATCTAAATGTTATTATTTTTTAGGTTTTCTACATACAAAGTCAATATCATTATTCATTTAGTTTCTTGCAGGCAAACTTTTGTTTAAGAAGTAAAGTGGACTTCCAAATTTAAAAAAAAATCTGCAAAAAAAGCACGAGGGTAGTAAATTTAACTTACAAGCCCTGTAAGTGCATTTTTCGAGCAAGTGTATTCAAAATAATATTGCTTTATGCGATGGTAGTAGCCCCCCAGGTTATTAATGACAGGGGCGGGGCAGGAAATAGAACTTTTGAACGATCTGCCCTCGAACTGTAGGTGGTCGAACAATGGAACTACGAGATTACAGTAATATTATACGATGCACGTGACTTCTTCCGCATGAATATATATGTTTTTTAGAAAATTCCGTGGGAAATATTTGATTTTTATGGGATATACGTAAGCCTATATTTCCGTTTTGGGTAGCTAAAAGCTATTTCTAGACCTCAACTTAAATGGACTAGATGGGTCGTAATATGTAGATAACAAAAATCGACAGACAGACACTTTCACATTTTATAACATGAATATTAGTAGGGCTGAAGTAATTAAAGCGTATCTACAACTTCATTGTGTTATTCATTGCTTTTACAAATTCATTTTTTTAACCAAAGCCAAAGACCTCGCAGTAACCCGTTTACCTACGTGAGCGACAAACGCGACAGCGCCACTTGATACGACGCGACGCGAAGTATTAAACAGTAGCTGACCCTTGACGAGGCCTAGGTTGTCGCGTAGACAATTTGTCATTTTCTACGACGTCGTGTCGCGTCGCGTCGCTTCTGTCGCTCCTACGACAACGAGTAATAACGACTTCAGTATGTAACACGCTTCAGGGTATCTACGCATCTCCTCATTTCTGATTTGAGCACGTAGGGAAACTCCAAGCATACCGCCACTCCATCCTCACCTCCACCGCCCGCTAAGTGACCCTGGATGCCTGATTACTCAATTTAATAGAAAAAAATCCTTTAAAGAATCCTTTTAGAAAAAAGCTCACTTTTAAAAGTAATATCTCAACTTATACCGTAATCCAGTAGAATATTTCTTTCTTTTAACAAAGTCAATCCGTCGTTGATCCGTCGCAAGAAAGTAACTTTTTCATGATTGCTAAATTTTACGTAAATTCTACGTAAAACAATAATGCTAGGCTCTCAAAAACTCACATTGCAAATCATTCAATCAATGCGTACCATCATGATGTCACAAAACTGCTTGGGAAAACAATCTATACTAATACTAGCTGATGCCCGTGACTTCGTCCGCGTCAATTGAGGTTTTTCGGTTCCCGCGGGAACTCTTTAATTTTCCGGGATAAAAAGTAGCCTACGAGTATGTGCTATTCCAGACTATAATTTATCCCTGTGCCAAATTTCATCCAGATCCGTTCAGCCGTTGGAGCGTGATTGAGTAACAAACATCCATACATCCATACATCCATACATCCATCCAAACTTTCGCATTTATAATATTTATTTGATTATAAATGAGAAAGTTTGGATGGATGTATGGATGGATGGATGTTTGTTACTCAATCACGCCTGAACGGCTGAATCTACCCAATTCCTATTCCCGCCGTATCGGATCCCGCAAACAGTCGAATATGGATGAAATTTGGCACAGAGATAGATTATAGTCTGGAATAGCACATAGGCTACTTTTTTATTGAAAATCCTCAATCCACGCGGACGAAGTCGCGGGCATCAGCTAGTGTTCTAATAAGCTTACTTTAGAGACGTCATTGTAGGATTTGTCGAAACAATATCAAAATAATATTGCTTTAAGCAACGGAAGTAACCCCTCAATTTTAGATTCATTTGCCCCGTCAAATAAGGGCGGGTAAACACGAAGCTATTGCATACGCGATTAGTCGGGTAATTAATTTTGTCTAGTGATTGATTTGCGATGATTGCGTGCTAAACCAATACGTATGTTTGCCGTAACAAGAGCATTTACTCTATTATAATGTATTTATGCTCAATTTACGAGCACGTTCTTGAACAGAACGCTAGTTACATAACGAAACGTTGAGTGCTGTCGTTTTAAATAAGGGCGGTTACAGACTTATTACTTATTGGAGTTTACCTCCTTTAGAATCGATTAACAAATATAAGCCCGGGGTATGAAAATTTATGGGGAGTAAAATCAAATTTTCTCCGTTATGTTATTGACTTTATGTTTCCATGGTAACACTTGTTTATGTTTCCGTGACTATGTAATATATTTTGATGAATATAAATTATATAATTAATATAAAAAATGCGTTCATTTACCAATCTATATATTTTATAATCATTCGTAAAGGGTAAACTCTAGTCGTGCGTCGGAGCTGACACCCACAATTTTTTTTTTATTTAGTTGTTTTCTGCGCGTGCTCGTATCGACTTACACGCTTACACGCGCGCCACATTTTTCGCTACAAAAAACTGAATGCGCGTACACGCCCTTATTCAGGCGTGTTCGCTCGAACCCGTGGGTCCGTCAGTACCTAGTAGTAACACAAAATATGTAATAGTACAGCTGGTAGTAGTCAGTAGTACACGAGCTTATAAGCGCGTCAACGCTTACGACAGTAATTGTGAGTGAGGAAAATTTACGATAGTTTTATTTATCCAAAAGCAACTTTATTTTAATATTTACTAATTTCTGAATGCCTACTAAAACCATAAAATCTCACAACATCTATAGGCAATATTATAGCATGCTAAATTTTACCTATGTTATGTCACATTTGTACTTACGTAGTTTTCGGGGTTCACGTGGCTAAATAACGGCGTAAGTGCGAATAAATTTGTTTCAACAGATTCGAGGCGTCTCAAACTTTAGCGAGGTGGGCTGGCGGGACCAGATTTATTCCTTCTAGTTATTTTTATACAACACTTATTTGTTTAATAAATTTCCCTGTTTCATCGCGAATTCGTTTGGGGCGATCGTTACGAGTAAATTATGCTTTACTTTCGCGAACATCTGGCTTTTATAGGCGCTGTAAGTTTTGGATGTTGCTTGAATCTCATTATGTCGATGCCATGATGTTTTATTTAAAACCAGCTTACTCAAATGAATTAGTATAATAATAGGTTACATTTATACGGGTGAAAGTAAAAAAGTGTAAAGGAAGATCAAGAAAGGCTGTATGGATTATGTGAAAGCTAGGATATGCGTGTAAAAGAAATAGATTGCATTGACGGATGACAAAAGCAAGTGAAAGAAACACATAACAGAAAAATAGGACTTATAGATTTTTTAAGATTATTGATCTAAATCACATGTCAATGCCAAAATATCTGAAGATAATAATTATATTGAATCAAATCATATTTATTTTATAGATGATGTATCCCTTAATCAAAGATGTATCCGCGCCTCAATCAAAGATTTATCTGCGTTGATTTAGGTTTTTTCGTGGGAACTAGTTATTTTCCGGAATTAAAAGTTGAAAGGAAAAAGAAGATTTTCTTATTGAGAACATTAACGACTATACACATCAATAGTCACGTACAAAGGGGATTATTCGTTAAGATAATATTTTTTTATTTTTTTATTCATTTATAGGCTTACGCTTGACCACAATCACACCTGATGGGAAGTGATGATGCAGCCTAAGATGGGACGCGCTTGCCTAGAAGAAGCCTATTCACTCTTGATTTAAAGATACCCGGATACCCGGATAATAATATTATGTAAGTTCTACGAAGCTAAGCATCATCGTCTTCAAACACCATGGTCATCGTCTCACTGTATATTTTTTTTAATATTTACTACAACTTAGCCCTTGACTGCGATCTCACCTGATAGTAAGTGATGATGCAGTCTAACTGTCACGGGTATGGTAGTTGTATTAAAGTTTAATACAACTACCATACCCCTAACAGGTTAACCCACTACCATCTTATTATTAAACCCATACCCCTAATCGTACAGGAACGCTTAATCGCTTGGCGGCACGTCTTTGCCGGTAGGGTGGTACCTAGCCATGGCCGCAGCCTCCCACCAGGCCAGACCAGGGAAAATTCAGAAATTATAAATTCCCAAATTGACCCTGTCGGGGATCGAACCCGGGCCCTCCCACGATAAGGCAACATCGCTGAACACTGCGCCAGGGAGGTCGTCACGTGGTATATATTTACGCTCTAGTAATATGTCTCACTGGGAATAGATTAATAAATCCTCGAAGTACAAAAGTGGTGGTTGGACAGTCACGTACAACCAATAAACATCTCCTAACTGCTTCACGAGCTCGTAATGCTTTAAACCGCCGCTTAGCGTCGCCTGGAGACATTTTAGTGCGAATTGTACGCATTTTATCTGATAACGCGTGGATAATTGACCGTTTTGCGCATGGGATGTGATTTTATATGTAGTGATTACATGACAAATTTATGATGGTTAATTATGCAATAGTTAAAGGCAAGATTTTACCCGTGAGTCTGACCGCGTACAGTTGCGGTCTGAAAATGTTTAGATGCCAGTTTTCTAATAAAATTCTTTATAACACTGCATGTAGTAAGGTCTAAAATGCCATAGCAAGGTATTTATAACGTTTTTTTGTAACTAGATGATGGTAGGGGAGATATTTATAACGTTTAGAGCCTTTAGATGATGGCCGCGACTTCGCATTAATTGGATTAAACTACGGCCGTTCAGAGAATGCGTTCCTGACACGTCGCGATTGAACTGACGACGTAACTTTGTAATGGCGTTGCAGTTACGTTAAAAATATTATTGCTGGTTGTTTACCGTTTTAACAATTGATGAGCATTAAAACAACATTATTATATCAATAATCAATTAATGTTATAATTTTGTGCCAAACTGAGTGTCAAATAACTTGGTAAACAATATTTTTCTAAATCTAAACTGCGCCATTACAAGGTTATGTCAGCGCTTTATATTGAAACTGATAGGTGTCAGGAACGCATTCTCTGAACGGCCGAATTATAAGATTCTTTTAATTCCCGCAGGAACTAAAAAGTAGCCTATGTCACTCTACAGATCCTCAATTATGCCCATGCAAAAAATTATGTCATCATTACCTTTGCCCTTCCCGGGGATGCAACCTAACCTACCTCTGTACCAAATTTGATCATAATCGGTTGAAAAGATAGGCCGTTCAATCGTAGCAGTCAGACACATCTTTCGCATTTATAATAATCAAATAAATATTATAAATGCGAAAGATTGGATGGATGTATGGATGTATGGATGTATGGATGTATGGATGTATGGATGTATGGATGTATGGATGTATGGATGTATGGATGTATGGATGTATGGATGTATGGATGTATGGATGTATGGATGTATGGATGTATGGATGTATGGATGTATGGATGTGTGGATGTATGGATGTATGGATGTATGGATGTATGGATGTATGGATGTGTGGATGTATGGATGTGTGGATGTATGGATGTATGGATGTATGGATGTGTGGATGTTTGTTACTCAATCACGCCCCAACGGCTGAACGGATCTGGATGAAATTTGGCACAGAGATAGATTATAGTCTGGAATAACACATAGGCTACTTTTTATCCCAGAAAATAAAGGAGTTCCCGCGGGAACCGAAAACCCTCGATCCAAGCGGACGAAGTCGCGGGCATCAGCTAGTATTAAATAATAGAAATATGTAGATAATATGGATTATGCGAAAACGAATCATCCAAAATAGCAACATTCAATACACACAGTCCTTCGTGTCATCAAAGCAAATCAATCGAATGATAATAGTTATTTGTGTTACATGGGGCCAAAGAAAATATTTGTTCCCCGAGGGCGCTATTTTGAATTCAGAGCGAAGTGAAGGATTCTATAGTAGAATCCCGAGCGTAGCGAGGGGTTCTAAAGTAGAATCCTGAACGTAGCGAGGAATTCAATATACGCCGCCCGAGAACAAAAAATTTGGCCCCGAGTGACACACACTATTTTTCATCATTACGTATGAGAAAAAGCTAGGAGTATCAACCTACTATGTATGGACATTACCTATACGTTTAAGCACCAATCAGAAGATACTCCTATCAACCTTCTATGTAATTGTATAGACATTATTTAGACGTATATTTAAAGTTTAAATAAAATGTAAAGACGTATATCCGATCAACAAATTGATCACGTGACTTTGGACCAATCAGAACAGAGAAATGCAAAGTCGTATATTCGATCAACAAATTGATGACGTGACTTCGGACCAATCAGAAGAGAGAAATGAAAAGTCCTATGGGCCTACAAGTGACACTTTGCTCCCGCTATCCTCTGAAGGCAATGTGTGTTTTTCGAATAGGTATGATGAAAAATTAATTACTCATCTGAACACGAAAGCGCGCGATCCATGTTTACTCGCCTTTATTTGACGGGACCAATAAATCCAACGGCATCATACATGGCGATGAAAACGACGCATAGGCATTAGGCATTATATTAATAATGCCTAATGCCTATCCGATCCGATGGATGGGATGGTGGGATGGATGGGATGGGATGGATGGGAGATCCGATTCAAATTTGATGGAGGTAGGTAACAAGGTGGTCGAGATGCAAGCAGGTCTGATTGCAGCCAAGCGCTAGCCTATTTATTAAAAAAAAATCTCGCGCTCACTGTATGTATATTATAGAGATAAGCCATTATTTTTTAATTAATGATAGGAATTTTAAGATATCAGCGTAGTTAATAAATATTTAACGTACAGTAATCGTCAAGTTACAGTTGTATACTTAGTGCCGATTTTTCCAACTCCGAATTACGTATAACCTAGTAATAAGTAGATTAGAAATTTTGATAGCATTCCTATACAAAATCTGCCAAAACATCAATTTTATTCCTAGGTCTAACGTTATTCGGAGTTGATAAAATCGGCACTTAAGTATATATAGACTTTCTGTAACTTTCCAAACATCTGTCGTTTGAGGATGGTTTCATGCATAATGCAAACGGCTGATTGTGGTACAGATCCGTAGGTCTTTGAGCAAACACACATCTTTGCATTTTACTGGCACACATAGGTCCTTACATTGAGCATATTGTACCTAAGCTTTTTTGCTGTATTTTATATGCAGTGTCTTATTTCGATCTACTCAGTGTCTTATACTTTTAGGCTGCTTCCAAATTAAAGACTGTTCCAATTGAAAGTGTAATTTGTTTAGTAGTTGGACCTTCAATCAATCCATAGTGGAGAGACGGATTGATGTAATTTTTTGCATGAGTGCCATAAGATCTGGAAAGTGCCATAGGATTAAAAGGATAGAATAAAAAGTTATTAAAACAGTTTCCACGGGATTTTTGAAAAACTTAAATCGATACGGATGAAGTCGCGGGCATCATCCAGTCTACTATGTGATACATTTGTTATTTTCATAATATACAACTTTCAATGTAACACTGGCAGCGGTTTGGAGGAACATTTTTATTGCATTAGCTAATAGCGATCGTGTTCGGCGTACCTAAAGACGACGTACAATGCTCAGATCTGCGGGCGACGCCACGCCTCGATTGCCTTACAGCGTAACCAACCTGTAAGTACTTAAGATTTAGGGCTTACGTACGTAACGTACGTACAAAGTTAACGTAGGATAAAAAAAAAAGTGAACAAAGAAACACTTTTATTAACAAGAGATCTCTTTTAGGACCAAAAATCAATAAAAAACGTGAATAATAATGGCCAAGGAAGCACTTCTCTTTACAAGTGTATTTCTACTACTGACCTTTTACTTAGTAGTATATTAATCTTCGAATGTTTTTTTTTTAAATTTCAGAATAGGCTTGCGTTTTTCGACACTTATGCTAAATAGAAAACAATGATGAGGTCTAGGTTGGAGCACACTTGCCTAGAAGATGCCCATTCACTCTTGCCTTGAATTCCAAGAAATTCATTTTATTCGCGCGCCAGTTGAATGCAGAGCTTAGGTGTCACCTCAGGCCCCGGCTGCATTCAACTCGCGCGCCAACTATAGAGTACTGATACCCAAAAGCGTGAGCGAGCTAGTAAGGAATTCGCACTAAACTGTCCGGGACGCTAAGCGGTGATTTAAAGCATTAGGATAGTCCATGAAGCAGTTAGAAGATGTTTATTAGTTTTACGTGCCCGGACAAGCACTATTTTAGTGTTTAGTGAATTTATTACTTGAGATTCTACTAGCGATATCAAGAAATGTTAAGTACTACTTTGAAATCAATATATTGGTTTAATTTAGCTGAAAGGAACCAGGGATGAAAAGAAGCTGAGTCTAGTTTACTCTAGTTTGAGAACCAAGGGTTGTGTTTACTAACTATATCAACCGAAACCGCGAGCGGTAACTAGTAGAAATATTATTAAGTAAGTTTCTGACGACCTCCCTATGGCGCAGTGGCGAGCGCAAAGGTCATATAAGCGGGAGGTCCCGGATTCGATCCCCAGCGGGGTCAATTCAGGAATTTATAATTTCTGAATTTTCTCTGGTATGGCCTGGTGGGAGGCTTCGGCCGTGGCGAGTTACCACCCTACTGGCAAAGACGTACCGCCAAGCGATTTAGCGTTCCGGTATGATGTCGTGTAGAAATCGATTGGGGGCGTGGGTTTAATATAACTGCCATACCCTCAACAGCTTAGCCCGCTACCATCTTAAACTGCATCATCAGTTACCATTATATGAAATTGCAGTCAAGGGCTAACTTGTAGTGGCGTAAAAAAGTAAGTAACATAGTACCAACCCACTATAATTCCCACGTACATCTAGACAAAGTGAAATCCTTTTAAGTGTCTTAAATTATTTTCAAAGCGTTGTCTGTCTCTGAATTGAAATAAAATTTTCTTTGTATCTACTTAGTATAATATAAAAAGACGCCAAGAATTTTCCATTGTTAAATTTTCTTATCTCTCCTTGCGTGTTAGCGATGCTCCAGCGATTCGTTTCAAATTTTATCCATTTTCTTTTACTTTTAAAAAATCTCAATGTCTGTCAGTCCATCTGTTCATAATGTCTTTCAATCGGACATGAACTCGATTTCACCCAATTCAGAACCGCTCAAAAGAAGAATTTCATCGAATATAGCAGTCACTGAGCATACAGATTAACCATTTATATTCTGTCTAACCATTTATTTTACTTTTGACATAAGCACACCTATGAAATGTGATAATTATTGACAGGCAACCATTGACAAAAAATGCAATACTCCATAGACGCATATCGTTTTTTACAATTATTGTGAAGCGACATGCCCTTTTATTCGATAATTTTCATAACTCATACTTATCTACATACATAGATCTAGTAATTACAAGTACGACTTTCCTTTTCAAACGGAGCTGCAACACTATCTTTCTGCACCATACGTCTTTGGCGATTGGTGGTTTCTATGACTTGACGGATTCATGTACATTTACTGTACTGTTGTATACAAATGATTAATTTTAATACATACATTAATATACTTAGTCATTTAAACGCTTGGGTGTGTTTATAAAACAATAAAAAAATGTTGAGTAAAGATAAATAATATCAGTGTCTCAAATCGATTATAACTTTTTCATAAAGAAAGTCGATTGTTATCAAAAATCGAATTAGTAGCGCATTAGAACATTGTTGAATCGAGCTGTCAAAAGTAAAATAAATGATTGGATAGAGAATAAAAGCTGTTTTTTTACGACAGTCTTATAAGTGCAAGGCATGTTTTAGGGTAAACTTTTATTTATTTATTCCACTACAAGTTAGCCCTTGACTGCAATCTCACCTGATGATAAGTTATGATGCAGTCAAAGATGGTAGCGGGCTAACCAGTTAGGGGTATGGCAAATATATTAAACCCATACCCCTTATCGGTTTCTACACGGCATCATACTAGAACGCTAAATCGCTTGGCGGTACGTCTTTACCTGTAGGGTGGTAACTAGCCACGGCCAAACTAGAACCAGTCCAGACCAGAGAAAATACCGAAATTATTAATTTACAAATTGAGCCTGCCGGGAATCGAACCCGGGGCCTCCCACGTTAAGACAACAGCGCTCAACACTGCGCCAGGCAGGTCGTCGAAATTTGGGAGTTAATAGTTTCTTTGGTCTTATTATATTCTGTGATCTCATCGTCTGGGGGCCTACCGTTATTTTTCCATATAAACTCCTACCATAGTGATTAATGGAGAGAAATCGACCCAAAGTCACGATGAATACGATGCGATATTTAAATATTCAACAAGATGATTCCCGCGATTCCTTCCGGTTTGATTTAGTGTTGTTGTTAGTATTTTTAAAGTTTGCAACTTACTGATTTCCCATGATAAAAATTACTTACACAAAATACAAAATTACAAAATTGCTTAAATTACCCCTGTCTTCGGGATGTAAGATAACCAAAGTTACCTATATCTATGCTTAACTTCGTCAAATTGGGTCTTGAAAATGTACCAGAGGGACAGACACTTCAGCATTTATAATATTACTAGCTGATGCCCGCGACTTCGTCCGCGTGGATTGGGGTTTTTCGGTTCCCGCGGGAACTCTTTAATTTTCCGGGATAAAAAGTAGCCTATGTGCTATTCCAGACTATAGGTAATCTAACTCTGTGCCAAATTTAATGCAGATCCGTTCAGCCGTTGGAGCGTGATTGAGTAACAAACATCCATACATCCATACATCCATACATCCATACATCCATACATCCATACATCCATACATCCATACATCCATACATCCATACATCCATACATCCATACATCCATACATCCATACATCCATACATCCATACATCCATACATCCATACATCCATCCAAACTTCCGCATTTATAATATTTATTTGACTAGCTGTTGCCCGCGACTTCATCCGCGTGGATTGAGTTTTTTTTGGTTCCCGCGGCAACTCTTTAATTTTCCGGTATAAAAAGTAGCATATAAGTGTTATTCCAGACTATTTACTATCTATCGCTATGCCAAATTTAATTCAGATCCGTTCTGGCGTGATTGAGTAACAAAGATCCATCCAAACTTTCACATTTATAATATTAGTATAGATAGTACATATTAACAGTTATATAGTAAAAAGCTATCTGAAAGGAATTTAACGATATTTGCCACAACAATTGTCAATCAGTCCGTGCTGCGTGTAGGCCGCAAGCCGCAAAAAGTGACATGCTGGTGTCGGCCGAATTAAGGAGGATTTACACGGGCTGACTCGGGTCGTGCGGTTGGATTGTAAAGGAAACCAGTTCGTGTTGAATAAAAAAAAGCAGTTACTTATATCGTTTGAGGATTGGATTGAAAATCATAATTAATTCTGTAATGACCACAAAAAAAAAACAAAATATTTCTGTTTCGTTAATTTCTGGTAATAGTTAACCGAAACGTGAAAAATAAAGAAAGGATAAAAAAAATACGAACAAAAAAAATGTCTGGTGGTTATTACTCGTAAGCCCGCGCTTCAACTTTTCTAAGGTGCTGCACGGAATGAAGTGACCGGACGAAAAGCATTTCCCATACAATGTGGGCGTTTCGCGCAAACGTTTCTTCCGTCCTGCCCGTTGTATGTTTTCACGTTAACACATTGATTTAAGTCATTCTCATATACTACAATTTTTTTTCTCACAAATAGAACCTACCTAACCTTGATCAAATCAGTACATGTAACTCAACCATTACATCGCATGGTAATTTGATTCCACACTCGTATAGAATGCAATTAAGTCTGGTTTTGTTGACTAGATATCAGACTCGATAGTGCAAATTGATCGCTATTGTAAAGCTGGATTCATATTTATTACCCGTACGCAAAACCTGTTGCCCTCGTTTTAAGAATTATTAATCCCAGTATCAACACTTTGCTTAAGGGTTTGATTGTTAAATCAAAAATAATTATGAGTACAAAACAATCACTAGACTATTAACTTATTGGTAATTTAAACACCTCAATTAAAGGTGGCCGTGAAACAGCTATCCAGTTTGGTGGACGTATTCGCCCGAAATGTCCTATTGGTTACTTCATCCCAAAAATATCTTATTTCACACCAGTGGCACCTAACTAGTCTGACTTCAAAAGTTATAGCTCTTCCCATAACTTCGACTTTACTTCAATCAGGATAATTGAATTCAAAAACATATCTAATAATTTTCTTTATTACTTATTAAGTGTTTGTAAGTACCTACAAGTAATAGACGTTTTCAATACACTTGCTCGAAAAATGCACTTACAGAGGCAGTAAACAGGGCTTGTAAGTTAAATTTACTGCCCTCGTGCGGTAAATTTGCAGAATTTACTGCCCTCGTGCGGTAAATTTGCAGTTTTTTTTAATTTTTTTTAAGTCTATTTCACTTCTAATTAAAAAGTTTTCTTGCAAGAAGGTTCATAATGATATTGACTTTGTAAGTAAAAAACCTAAAAAATAATAACATTTAGATGTAGATTGATGAAATCAATTCATGAAATTAAAAATTGTATTTAATATAATTAATTAAAATTGTTTTAAGTATTAAAAATCAAAAAAGTAAAGGCTGAATAGTCCAGGTTGGGAGTTAAGAGCTAGAACCTAGAGCCATGAAGCCAATTAAAAAAAAGCCATTACAACAACGCGCCGTAGATACTAAATCTTTAATCTGTGCGCGCTATTTTTAAAAGTTTTATTGAGTTTTTCTTATAAATTATTAAATAAATATGAGTGGTTTATGTGTTGTGGAATAATAAAATTAAATCAACAATTAGGTATTTTAGATGTCAGAAAAAAATCGCGCTATATAAGCCGCCAAAAATCTCGAAATAAATACGGGCGTGAGAGTGGCCATTTTCTAGTGAGTACCGTGTACCTACCTAATCGAGTTTTATTTTCAAGTTTTCTCACAAATGTATTGAAAAATATCGTGTGATACACGGGCGTTAAGGTTTTAACAAACTCGTGACGATGGTCAGCCCTCGACTGGCGTCATCGGGCTGACATTAGTCAACTCGTATGTAAAAACCTATTTACCGCCCTTATATCACAAACTACTATTATATCATACTTGCTCAGTAACTAGGGATTACTATGGTGGAAAGTCTCCTTGTAAGTTGGTGTTTGCAATTCAAGGCAACATTACGTCGCACTATGCTTGAATTGTAATGTTCACATTACAGTTCAAGCTATGCAAAACTCCTTGGTAAACAATCTCTTTTCTTATAAAATGGTAAGAAAACTTTTTACTGAAAAAAAACACTGAACATGGCGGCATTTAATTTCCATACATTTCAAACTATGCAAAACTCCTTGGAACTCAGAGCCGTAAAAAAAATAATGGAAAACTATTTACGAAAAAAAATGGAAATGGCGGCATTTCATTTGATCTGAAAGTTTGTGAAGTTTGTTCGTAAAGTGATTTTGCATTACCAATGTTTTATTTACCTCGCAAGAATGATTGACTGAGCGAAGCGAGGGTCTCTGAGTCTACTTGAGTGAAATGGCACTTGTCCGTCCGTCCGTCCGTCCGTCCGTCCGTCCGTCTGTCAGAGCCTTATAACTTCTGAATTGCTGAACGTAATTACTTCAAATTTAAATATAATATGTAAACCGATGGCCTCCCGCCGAATATGGCTTAAAAAGTTGTAAAAATCTTTATTTCAGGGGGGCTCTCATAGAAGCGAATGCGAAGTAAAATATTTTTTATAGCGTTACATAGGGTTGCGGTATATCATTTTAAAGAAAGAAAGAAAGAAAGAAAGAAAATGTGTTTTTATTTGATCACTACATGCGGTTTTAGACTAATTATAATTAATATTAAGTAGATATAGTAATATGTGACCAAATAAAGGTTTCCATCTCAGCATCATGCTGCAGCAGACTGCAGCGCTGGTTTTCAGTGGAAACCTTGATTATAAGTGAAGTCACGGACGGAACTATGAATACATATACGTGCAATACCTTAACTTATAATATTGTTGTTACGTATAAATATTACATTATCTAAAATGAAAGATACAGTTTGGTACTTGAAGCAACTAAAAAGAAAAATATAATAAAAAGAGAAAACTAACTAACATGACATTGGTAAAATAATAACAAATAATAAAAAAAAAACAAACAAAAAAATAATAACAAAGAACAAATGCGGCATAAGTGCTGAAACGATAGCTAGAGATAGTTCTGAGATAAACTAGAGTGAACAATACTTAATTTAAGGTAAATTTTTTTGTTGCGTAAGTAAATAGGTTTTTAACTTAGTTTTAAAGGTTCCAAAAGATTGTGACGATTTTAGCGGTGGCGGTAGATCGTTCCAGCACTTAGTGGCCGCAAATTTAAAACTTCCCTTGAATGCTGCTGTTTTATGCCGTGGAGTGGACAAAAAGAGGTAGGAGTTCCGTGTAATGCATGCTGACTTATCACCAAACCACATTAATTTCTTTCGTAAGTATTCTGGAATTCCATTTTTAAGTACCCCAAAAAGTAGAGTGGCAAGGTGTAACTTTCTACGTGCTTCCATCTTCAAAAGATTTGCTTCATTAATGAAAGGAGTAACGTGTGAGCGCGGTGGGATATTAAAGCAGAACCTGGCGCAAGCATTTTGAACGCGCTGAATAACTTTTTTTGTCCTGCTTAAGAGTCGGGGCCCGTATACAGTGTCAGCATAATTCAGTCTAGACAATACAAGTGATTCGCACAACCGTACTCTTAGCTTTACACTGATATAGGGCCTCATCTTATAAAGCAGTTTTAGGCGATATAAGCTGTTACGGACAGCGTTAAGGACGTGAGTCTCGAAATGCAGTGCGGTGTCAAAAACTACACCTAAATTTCGAGCTTCTTCTACTTTTTTAATTATATTATTATTAATTTGTATTGTAGGATTGAGCATGCTTATTTTAGCTACAACAGTTTTAGAGCCCAATACCATACATTGAGATTTACTGGGATTTATTACTAAACAGTTCCTTTTTGACCATAAATGTATTTGCTCTAAGTCAGTGTTAAGTTTATATTCAGCTATCGCTATGTCTAAGGGATCAAAAGATATGTAAAGTTGCGTATCATCAGCATAAAGGTGGTACAAGCAATGACTAATGCAATTTGTAATGTCAGCTGTATAAATTGTAAATAGCAGGGGGCCAAGAATGGATCCTTGTGGAACTCCTCTCATCACAGGAGATAAATCTGAGATTGAAAGTGTGCTGTCATTATTCATGACTTCAACAAACTGCGATCTGTTGCTAAGGTAGCTATCAAACCATTTGACGGTTGAAATATCGAAGCCGTAATATGACAGCTTGGAAAGAAGAAGAGTAGTATTTATTTAAAGATAATTAGGAATAGAGTCCAAAAACATTTTATTTTTTATTTTTCCCCTAAAATTGACGAAATGGGGGGCTTTCAAAGTGGAGATTTTCTAACGTCCAAAGTTGACTTCAGAACTCTCAATTTTCTGAAAGGCTGAGCCTGAAACTTTATCAATTATTTGAATTATATCCTGTACTTGAACAACAAATACTAAAATTAGATAAATAAATAAGGAAACGAAATTATTTAATTTTTAATGAGCTTCAGCACGTCTACTTTTAACAGAACTTCACAATGATGTCAATAGATGGCGCTCTGTGATACCGCGAGGTCTCAGTTCGGGGCGAACCACTAGTATAAAGTAGAATGCTTACCTCGGTTGCAAGTAGCTATTACACCCTCGAACTATATTCACCCTCGCTCGCTGCGCTCGCTCGTGTGACTAAATATCTCGGGTGCACGCGATCCATTAGCGCCCTATGCGAGCTGCGCTCGCACTGGCGCCGAATTGGATCTTGTTCTGTAATAGCTTACTTACGTCCCTTGTGTAACAATCTACTATTAACGTAATACGTAGGTATAACTTTACAACTATTCAATTACAATCTTGATAGCCCCACCGGGTGAAATTATTACAAAGTTTACATCGAAGAACATGAAGCGAAACCACAAGTTAATAATAAGTAATAATATTATTATAGTAGTCAATTTGGCATAGTTTTATGTAGCGGTCGGACGTTGGACCGAATTTAATTAACCGCCTGCAGTTGGTAGCGCGGCGGGCCTGCCCGCCGGGACTTGAAAAGTTTGGCTCAATTTATAGGAGGTATACTTTTTAATTTGAAAACGTAACTAGATGTAAAAACACTGCTGGGGGTTGGGACATAGGTCTCCTATATCCGGGTCACAGCTGAAAATCAGCGCCCTGCATTAGGTACACGTACGAATGCAAGTTTGATACTGGCAATAGGCTGAGCTGAGCTTTAAATGTTTGTAAAGGTGAATTTTAGCCTGTAAAACGTTATAGCCTCAGGGCTACTCAGGTACTCAGGTAAAACTGTATTCTTAGATTATAAGAATGCCCTATAATATGTACTTTTTATGTTGTAATAAAATAAATAATAATGATAATAATAATAGGCTGAGCTGTACACCCATTCTGGGTGATGTGACAGACAAGCATATCATTAGGTAGGATAGTCTGATTTTATGTTTGTGACACTATTGATGAAAAAATTTATTTTCTTTCTTTTTTTTCCTCAATAGGAACTCTACTAAAGTCCATTTAGTTTTTTCTTAGCTTACAAAAAACATAATCACAAAATACGTAAGTGTAGAAATACTATATTCGACGCAGTTTACTAAGAAAAATTGTAGATGGTATACCATACACATATTATTGATACATAGCATAATACATGGTTGTATACAACGATGCATCTTTCGGTTTAAAGCCAATCCAGCACCTTGATATTCCAACTTTTATCAGACTGCCAAGCGATGTACCCACTCATTCATTAATACAATGTAACCCACATCATATTATAACTTACTAATTCTTATTTTACAGAGGTCAAGGTACGTGACATAAAACTGCCATTTTGAAATAATACCTATAAGCTTTAAGCGATGGTAGCAACCCCTGGTTTTTCTAACATGTTCTAATTAAATTAATTAACTCAATTAATTCACAGGCCTCCCTCTCTCCTGTGAGAGTGGAGGCCTGTGCCCAGCAGTGGGACGTTAATGGGCTTTAGTGGTGGTGGTGGTTCTAATTAGGGCCAATATTTGCGCTTCTGGTACTTACTGCCACTTGCCGGAAATATTTATGCCAGTATATTCCTTCCTCTATCCTTTGAGTTTTCCGTGTTTAAATCCAAAGCCTGATAGAGATTTGGTCCTGGACCCTACGTAAAGTTTCGTATACATCCGCATGCATGTGGATTGAGGTTTTTGGTTCCCCCGGAACTCTTTAATTTTCGAGGATAAAAATGTGTTAATCCAGGGTATAATCTATCCCCATTCTAAATTGCAGCCAAATCAGTCCATTAGTTTTTGCGTAAAAGAGTAACAAATATATACACATGTACAAACTTTAGCCTTGATAATATTAGTGTGATGTGATTATTCGACTCAACACCTTTTATAACTTGCACCACACCAAGGCCGCACAATACTCTACCACTCACTCTCCCTACATAAGTTATTTCCTCCCTCATAGTTAAGTTACAACTTGGACTGTGGGTCAGCAACTCAGCAACGTCTTGGGGATAAATATTGTAAGGGCAAAGGGAGAGTTTATTGTTTACACCCGAATATTGCATTGGGTAATATTTAAGTAATTTCCTTGTAGGTAACTATTAATGTGAGACTACCAGAAGACCTCCCTGGCGCAGAGGTAAGCATTGTAGTCTTCTATGTAGGTTCCCTGGCTCGATCCCCGGCAGGTTTATTTCGGAATGTATAGTTATGAAATTCCTAATGAGTCTACTGTAATGAGTTTCTTATTTCAAAGTAATGGACAATAATTATTCACCCAATCAATGATTTTGTTTTAGTATTTGGAACTACATTCGTCGTCGTCGTCCTCAACCGATGGACGTCCACTGCTGGACATAGGTCTCCTGTAGGGTCGTCCACAAGCCACGGTCTTGCGCCGCCTGGATCCAGCGACTCCCAGAACTACATGAAATAGTAATAATATACCTGCCTTAACTTAGACTTTTTCTGTTATGTATTTATAGTTTTTTTTTTGGTCTGGCACAGTCTTTGGCCGTGGCTATTTACCACCCTACCAGCAAGGACGTTTTTTTTATCCACTACAAGTTAGCCCCTGACTGCGATCTCACCTGATGGTAAGAGATGATGCAGTCTAAGATGGTAGAGGGCTAACCTGGGGGTCTACTCTCTTTCTCTAAAACGAAACTTCGCAAACAAACGAACGAAATTTCGTAAACTCCTCTCCTACATAATATTATCTCTATGCTCCTCTCTATTTCGTTTTCGTACACGCAGACGAAGTACGGATCCATAGAAATTTTCGTGACCGATTGGATTGAACGATTTTGAGTGGGTCTAATAACCGACTAATTACGTTCGTTTGCGAAGTTTCGTTTGAGAGAAAGAGAGTAGACCCCCAGTAACGTGCCGCTAAACGATTTAGCGTTCCAGTGCATTCCAAAGAAACCAATATCGATCTATGTTTGACGACCTCCGTGGCGCAGTGTTGAGCGCTGTCGCCTTAACGGATTTGGAAATTTATAATTTCTGAATTTCCCTGGTCTGGCCTGGTGGGAGGCTTCGGCCGTGGCTAGTTATCACCCTACCGGCAAAGACGTGCCGCCAAGCAATTTAGCGTTCCGGTACGATGCCGTGTAGAAACCGAATAGGGGTATTGGTTTAATATAACTGCCATGCCCCTAACGGGTTAGCCCGCTCACACACCATCATCACTTACCATCAGGTGAGATCGCAGTCAAGGGCTAACTTGTAGTGGATTAAAAAAAAATGGTACCGGGCAAAAAGGTCAGCGAGGCCTACTTTACATAAATTTATTTATTTTAATGAAAACTAAGAGTTTGCAGATCCACCGTGTTAAGGCGTAATAAAGGCAGCTTATAAATAATCCTCAGCTTAAGCTTTCTAATCTGCCCGTGAAATTCTCGTTATCTTTCAGCCAAGATTGATATAGCAACGTAGATTTTACCTAGCTTGCTTTTCTTCGACTAAGCGTTACCACCTAAGTCGAGTTTTTTATTTTTCTGCTACTTATTGTATCCCTTAACTGCAATCTCATCTGATGCAGTCTAGGCCTATTGCGCATTATAAGAAATTGTCTGGTGTCTTAAAAGTAATATCATATATTTTGTATGCGTGTGTCTGATCCGACAGAAGAAAAAATATCTTGTAATATTATGTATGGTCTCATACATCAACCATTGCGAGTAAATATCTTATAAGACATTACTCATACCACGACCACTACAGCCCATTAACGTCCCACTGCTGGGCACATGCCTCCACTCTCATAGGAGAGAGGGAATTAGAGCTTAGACATACCACGCTGCTCCAGTGCGGGTTGGCGGGCTTTAACGGCTATTATCACATTAGTGATAATAATCGGGACCGACGGCTTAACGTGCTCTCCGAGGCACGGGGGTGAAACACACTGAGAATTTCTAGTCAGAAAAACCCAATACTTAATTATGGCTCGACCCGGGACTCGAACCCAGGACCTTGTCGGCCGCAGTCGAACATGCCAACCACTAGACCAACGAGGCAGCATAAGACGCAAGAAATTTTCTTATAATTAACTAGCTGATGCCCGCGACTTCGTCCGCGTGGATTGAGGTTTTTCGGTTCCCGCGGGAACTCCTTAATTTTCCGGGATAAAAAGTAGCCTATGTGTTATTCCAGACTATAATCTATCTCTGTGCCAAATTTCATCCAGATCCGTTCAGCCGTTGGGGCGTGATTGAGTAACAAACATACATCCATACATACATCCATCCATCCAAACTTTCCCATTTATAATATTTATTTGATGCGCAATAGGCCCTGTCCCGAACCGAACGGCACATTCACTTGAAGATTCAAAAGCACTTGTTAAATCGATCTAAGTGATTTAGCGTTCCAGTACGATGCCATGTATAAACCGACTGGAGGTATGGGTTTAATATTACTACCATACCATAAACAGGTTCCGCTACCATCTTAGACTGCATCATCACTTGACTACGATCTCACCTGATGGTAAGTGATGATGCAGTCTACGATGGTAGCGTGTGACGTAGTCTAACGTGACATCAAGTACCGCTTTTTAAGGAAAATAACCTTTATACCTACTTCATTTTATGTTGTTTTTTAGGGTTCCGTACCCAAAGGGTAAAAACGGGACCCTATTACTAAGACTCCGCTGTCTGTCTGTCTGTCTGTCTGTCTGTCTGTCTGTCTGTCTGTCTGTCTGTCTGTCTGTCTGTCTGTCTCCAGGCTGTATCTCATAAACCGTGATAGCTAGAAAGCTGAAATTTTCACAAATGATGTATTTCCGTTGCCGCTATAACAACAAATACTAAAAATTAAAAAAATATATATATTAAGGGGGGTCCCCATACAATAAACGTGTTTTTTTTTTTTAATAATTTAAAACTTACTACAGGTTTGTACGGAACCCTCGGTGCGCGAGTCCGACTCGCACTTGGCCGGTTTTTTTTAACTAGACAAAGCCTTCGTCTGCGTAAAAAAAGTAGGCTATGTCAGTTCCTTCAGGGAAGCGCAGCGTTGGTAGACCCCCTACTCGCTGGACGGACGACATCAGACGAGTCGCAGGGAGTCGCTGGATCCAGGCAGCGCAAGACCGCGGCGTGTGGAAATCCTTGCAAGAGACCTATGTCCAGCAGTGGACGTCTGTCGGTTGATAATGATGATGATTATGATGTCAGTTCCTGGGCTACAACTTATCTCTGCACCAAGTTGCAATAAATTCAAAATTCAAATTCAAAATAGGTACCTACAAAGTACACCTTCTGAACGTCATGCTTACAAAGTATAAGATTTGATGGTGATAATTAACTACGGTATCTTAAAACTAAAGCTACGAGGGTTCCAAACGCGCCCTGGTCTGAGAAGAGCCCACAACAAACTCAGCCGGGTTTAAATAAACAACACAACCACGTAAAGCATCATGCCTACTTCTATAAAGGTCCTCGCTGTAATTTTATATGAGCCAAGCATACACCTCCCTACAATCCAACACGCGAGCAAATAATTTACATTTACCTATATTTACCGCTGTTAATAGCAAAATCAATAACCGATGGCCTTCTTACGTGTAGAGTTATGTGTAGGTACACTAAAGTCTTGTTTACACCACGCGAGTCGCTGAACTGAGGAACTAGAGCGACGGATTTTGATTAGCCCTTCCTTTTCGAAGTTACGAACCTACATATCTATAATAATTATTATAAATACGAAAGTTTGGATGGATTAAGGAATGGATGTCTGTTACTCAATCACGCCTGTCTGGAATAACACATACCTATAGGCTACTTTGTAGTCCAGAAAATTATAGAGTTGCCGCGGGAACCAAAAAACCTCAATCCACGCGGATGAAGTCGCGGGCATCAGGTTGTTTTCAATAGTGTTGAGCGCTGTTGTCTTAACGTGGGAGGTCCCGGATTCGATCCCCGGCAGGGTCAATTTGAGAATTTATAATTTCTGAATTTTCTCAGGTCTGGCCTGATGGGAGGCTTCGGCCGTGGCTAGTTATCACCCTACCAGCAAAGACGTGCCGCCGAGTGATTTAGCGTTCCGGTACGATGCCGTGTAGAAACCGATGCCATACCGCGGTCGTCACTTTGGTGTTGTGACACCAAAGTGAGAACAACGACCAAGTTGTCATGAAAGTTGTCTTACCCTTCTTATTGAATATTTAACTAGATCTGTAAATTCAACTTTAATGTGGAATGATAACTTTAATTAACTAACTTTAGTAATTTGAGCCAATAAAGCAGTCATTTTTTCAACTGGTCCTTTTACAACCTTTGACCACAGGTCGTAAACAACTTATACCAATTTATAAACCACAGTGTATAATTATTATTAAAAACTTTATTGTGTAAAAAAGGACATACCTATACAAAGGACATTATTACAAAATTACATACAAAAGGCGACCTTATGACTAAAGTGTCCGTGAACTTAGCAGAGCAAGTGCTAGCAGATCAAAAATAAAAGAGAGTTCTGTTCGCATGCAGATGAGTTCTATAGTTCCTGATAGATTTTAGAGATAGTTCTGGCGAGTTAACCTAAAAAACGCCGGTTGAAAAAATGATCTGCTAACTTCCGGTAGCAGACCATTTTCCACAAAATCAAAAATTGAAGAGAGTTCTGTGCGCATGCGGCAGAGTTCTATAGTTCCAAATATGTTTCAGACATAGTTCTAGCACTTTTACCTAGAAAAAAGTCAATTGAAAATAATGATCTGCTACGGGAAGTTAGCAGAGCATCTGGCAGACCATAAAACAAAAATTCACAGAAAATAGAACTGTCGCTTCAGAGGCTAGAACTCCACAGTTTCTGATAGAAGAATAGCAGATCTATAATGTCCAGTACAAATCTCGCCTGGAACTCTCATAAAACTTCTAGCAGAGCATAGGAGGAGAATACAATATTTCATCGAAACGAGATAATCATTACGTTTTAAAAAATTCACTAAAACTAGAACTCTTGACCTAGAGGCTAGAACTCCGCGGTTTCTGATAGAAGAATAATAGATCTATAACAACTAGTACAAATCTCGCCTGGAACTCTCGTAAAACTTCTCGCAGAGCATACAAGAAGAATACAATTTTCATCGAAACGAGATAATCACTAGATACTTTTTAAAAAAACACTGAAACTAGAACTCTCAACCTAGAGGCTAGAACTCCACAGTTTCTGATAGAAGAATAGCAGATCTATAATGTCCAGTAAAAATCTCGCCTGGAACTCCCATAAAACTTCTAGCAGAACATAGGAGGAGAATACAATATTTCATCGAAACAAGATAATCATTACGTTTTAAAAAATTCACTAAAACTAGAACTCTCGACCTAGAGGCTAGAACTCCGCGGTTTCTCATAGAAGAATAATAGATCTATAACAACTAGTACAAATCTCGCCTAGAACTCTCGTAAAACTTCTCGCAGAGCATACAAGAAGAATACAATTTTCATCGAAACGAACGAACGAATCGAATCACTACTTTTTAAAAAAAACACTGAAACTAGAACTCTCACCCTAGAGGCTAGAACTCCGCGGTTTCTGATAGAAGAATAACAGATCTACAACATCCATTACAAATCTTGCCTGGAACTTTCATAAAACTTCTAGAAGAGCATACAAGAAGAATACAATTTTCATCGAAACGAGATAATCACTACTTTTTAAAAAATCACTGAAACTAGAACTCTCACCCTAGAGGCTAGAACTCCGCGGTTTCTGATAGAAGAATACTAGATCTATAACATCCAGTACAAATCTCGCCTAGAACTCTCGTAAAACTGCTCGCAGAGCATAGGTGAAGAATACAATTTTCATTGAAACCAGGTAATCACTACGTTTTAAAAAAATCACCAAAACAAGAACTCTCGCCCTAGAGGCTAGAACTCCGCGGTTTCTGATAGAAGAATAATAGATCTACAACATCCTTTACAAATCTTGCCTGGAACTCTCATAAAACTTCTAGCAGAGCATACAAGAAGAATACAATTTTCATCGAAACGAGATAATCACTACTTTTTACAAAAATAACTGAAACTAGAACTCTCATCCTAGAAGCTAGAACTCCGCGGTTTCTGATAGAAGAATAATAGATCTACAACATCCATTACAAAACTTGCCTGGAACTCTCATAAAACTTCTAGCAGAGCATACAAGAAGAATACAATTTTCATCGAAACGAGATAATCACTACTTTTTACAAAAATAACTGAAACTAGAACTCTCATCCTAGAAGCTAGAACTCCGCGGTTTCTGATAGAAGAATAATAGATCTACAACATCCATTACAAATCTCGCCTGGAACTCTCATAAAACTTCTAGCAGAGCATACAAGAAGAATACAATTTTCATCGAAACGAGATAATCACTACTTTTTAAAAAAATCACTGAAACAAAACTCTCACCCTAGAGGCTAGAACTCCGCGGTTTCTGATAGAAGAATAATAGATCTATAACATCCAGTACAAATCTCGTCTAGAACTCTAGTAAAACTGCTCGCAGAGCATAGGTGAAGAATACAATTTTCATTGAAACGAGGTAATCACTACGTTTTAAAAAAATCACCAAAACAAGAACTCTCCCTAGAGGCTAGAACTCCGCGGTTTCTCATAGAAGAATAATAGATCTATAACAACTAGTACAAATCTCGCCTAGAACTCTCGTAAAACTTCTCGCAGAGCATACAAGAAGAATACAATTTTCATCGAAACGAGATAATCACTACTTTTTACAAAAATAACTGAAACTAGAACTCTCGCCCTAGAGGCTAGAACTCCGCGGTTTCTGATAGAAGAATAATAGATCTACAACATCCATTACAAAACTTGCCTGGAACTCTCATAAAACTTCTAGCAGAGCATACAAGAAGAATACAATTTTCATCGAAACGAGATAATCACTACTTTTTACAAAAATAACTGAAACTAGAACTTTCGCCCTAGAGGCTAGAACTCCGCGGTTTCTGATAGAAGAATAATAGATCTACAACATCCATTACAAAACTTGCCTGGAACTCTCATAAAACTTCTAGCAGAGCATACAAGAAGAATACAATTTTCATCGAAACGAGATAATCACTACTTTTTACAAAAATAACTGAAACTAGAACTCTCATCCTAGAGGCTAGAACTCCGCGGTTTCTGATAGAAGAATAATAGATCTACAACATCCATTACAAATCTCGCCTGGAACTCTCATAAAACTTCTAGCAGAGCATAGGTGAAGAATACAATTTTCATTGAAACGAGGTAATCACTACGTTTTAAAAAATTCACTAAAACAAGAACTCTCGCTCTAGAGGCTAGAACTCCGCGGTTTCTGATAGAAGAATAATAGATCTATAACATCCAGTACAAATCTCGCCTAGAACTCTCGTAAAACTGCTCGCAGAGCATAGGTGAAGAATACAATTTTCATTGAAACGAGGTAATCACTACGTTTTAAAAAAATCACCAAAACAAGAACTCTCGCCCTAGAGGCTAGAACTCCGCGGTTTCTGATAGAAGAATAATAGATCTACAACATCCATTACAAATCTTGCCTGGAACTCTCATAAAACTTCTAGCAGAGCATACAAGAAGAATACAATTTTCATCGAAACGAGATAATCACTACTTTTTACAAAAATAACTGAAACTAGAACTCTCGCCCTAGAGGCTAGAACTCCGCGGTTTCTGATAGAAGAATAATAGATCTACAACATCCATTACAAAACTTGCCTGGAACTCTCATAAAACTTCTAGCAGAGCATACAAGAAGAATACAATTTTCATCGAAACGAGATAATCACTACTTTTTACAAAAATAACTGAAACTAGAACTTTCGCCCTAGAGGCTAGAACTCCGCGGTTTCTGATAGAAGAATAATAGATCTACAACATCCATTACAAAACTTGCCTGGAACTCTCATAAAACTTCTAGCAGAGCATACAAGAAGAATACAATTTTCATCGAAACGAGATAATCACTACTTTTTACAAAAATAACTGAAACTAGAACTCTCATCCTAGAGGCTAGAACTCCGCGGTTTCTGATAGAAGAATAATAGATCTACAACATCCATTACAAATCTCGCCTGGAACTCTCATAAAACTTCTAGCAGAGCATAGGTGAAGAATACAATTTTCATTGAAACGAGGTAATCACTACGTTTTAAAAAATTCACTAAAACAAGAACTCTCGCTCTAGAGGCTAGAACTCCGCGGTTTCTGATAGAAGAATAATAGATCTACAACATCCAGTACAAATCTCGCCTAGAACTCTCGTAAAACTGCTCGCAGAGCATAGGTGAAGAATACAATTTTCATTGAAACGAGGTAATCACTACGTTTTAAAAAAATCACCAAAACAAGAACTCTCGCCCTAGAGGCTAGAACTCCGCGGTTTCTGATAGAAGAATAATAGATCTACAACATCCATTACAAATCTTGCCTGGAACTCTCATAAAACTTCTAGCAGAGCATACAAGAAGAATACAATTTTCATCGAAACGAGATAATCACTACTTTTTACAAAAATAACTGAAACTAGAACTCTCGCCCTAGAGGCTAGAACTCCGCGGTTTCTGATAGAAGAATAATAGATCTACAACATCCATTACAAAACTTGCCTGGAACTCTCATAAAACTTCTAGCAGAGCATACAAGAAGAATACAATTTTCATCGAAACGAGATAATCACTACTTTTTACAAAAATAACTGAAACTAGAACTTTCGCCCTAGAGGCTAGAACTCCGCGGTTTCTGATAGAAGAATAATAGATCTACAACATCCATTACAAAACTTGCCTGGAACTCTCATAAAACTTCTAGCAGAGCATACAAGAAGAATACAATTTTCATCGAAACGAGATAATCACTACTTTTTACAAAAATAACTGAAACTAGAACTCTCATCCTAGAGGCTAGAACTCCGCGGTTTCTGATAGAAGAATAATAGATCTACAACATCCATTACAAATCTCGCCTGGAACTCTCATAAAACTTCTAGCAGAGCATAGGTGAAGAATACAATTTTCATTGAAACGAGGTAATCACTACGTTTTAAAAAATTCACTAAAACAAGAACTCTCGCTCTAGAGGCTAGAACTCCGCGGTTTCTGATAGAAGAATAATAGATCTATAACATCCAGTACAAATCTCGCCTAGAACTCTCGTAAAACTGCTCGCAGAGCATAGGTGAAGAATACAATTTTCATTGAAACGAGGTAATCACTACGTTTTAAAAAAATCACCAAAACAAGAACTCTCGCCCTAGAGGCTAGAACTCCGCGGTTTCTGATAGAAGAATAATAGATCTACAACATCCATTACAAATCTTGCCTGGAACTCTCATAAAACTTCTAGCAGAGCATACAAGAAGAATACAATTTTCATCGAAACGAGATAATCACTACTTTTTACAAAAATAACTGAAACTAGAACTCTCGCCCTAGAGGCTAGAACTCCGCGGTTTCTGATAGAAGAATAATAGATCTACAACATCCATTACAAAACTTGCCTGGAACTCTCATAAAACTTCTAGCAGAGCATACAAGAAGAATACTATTTTCATCGAAACGAGATAATCACTACTTTTTACAAAAATAACTGAAACTAGAACTCTCATCCTAGAGGCTAGAACTCCGCGGTTTCTGATAGAAGAATAATTGATCTACAACATCCATTACAAATCTCGCCTGGAACTCTCATAAAACTTCTAGCAGAGCATAGGTGAAGAATACAATTTTCATTGAAACGAGGTAATCACTACGTTTTAAAAAATTCACTAAAACAAGAACTCTCGCTCTAGAGGCTAGAACTCCGCGGTTTCTGATAGAAGAATAATAGATCTACAACATCCATTACAAATCTTGCCTGGAACTCTCATAAAACTTCTAGCAGAGCATACAAGAAGAATACAATTTTCATCGAAACGAGATAATCAATACTTTTTAAAAAAATCACTGAAACTAGAACTCTCACCCTAGAGGCTAGAACTCCGCGGTTTCTGATAGAAGAATAATAGATCTACAACATTCAATACAAATCTTGCCTAGAACTCTCATAAAACTTCTAGCAGAGCATACAAGAAGAATACAATTTTCATCGAAACGAGATAATCACTACTTTTTAAAAAAATCACTGAAACTAGAACTCTCACCCTAGAGGCTAGAACTCAGCGGTTTCTGATAAAAGAATAATAGATCTATAACATCCAGTACAAATCTTGCCTAGAACTCTCGTAAAACTGCTCGCAGAGCATAGGTGAAAAATACAATTTTCATTGAATCGAGGTAATCACTACGTTTTAAAAAAATCACCAAAACAAGAACTCTCGCTCTAGAGGCTAGAACTCCACGGTTTCAGATAAAAGAATAATAGATCTATAACATCCAATACAAATCTTGCCTAGAACTCTCATAAAACTTCTAGCAGAGCATACAAGAATAATACAATTTTCATCGAAACGAGATAATCACTACTTTTTAAAAAAATCACTGTAACCAGAACTCTCACCCGAGAGGCTAGAACTCCGCGGTTTCTGATAGAAGAATAATAGATCTATAACATCCAGTACAAATCTCGCCTAGAACTCTCGTAAAACTGCTCGCAGAGCATAGGTGAAGAATACAATTTTCATTGAAACGAGGTAATCACTACGTTTTAAAAAAATCACTAAAACAAGAACTCTCGCCCTAGAGGCTAGAACTCCGCGGTTTCTGATAGAAGAATAATAGATCTACAACATCCATTACAAATCTTGCCTGGAACTGTCATAAAACTTCTAGCAGAGCATAGGTGAAGAATACAATTTTCATTAAAACGAGGTAATCACTACGTTTTAAAAAATTCACCAAAACAAGAACTCTCGCTCTAGAGGCTAGAACTCCGCGGTTTCTGATAAAAGAATAATAGATCTATAACATCCAATACAAATATTGCCTAGAACTCTCGTAAAACTTCTCGCAGAGCATACAAGAAGAATACAATTTTCATCGAAACGAACGAACGAATCGAATCACTACTTTTAAAAAAAAACACTGAAACTAGAACTCTCACCCTAGAGGCTAGAACTCCGCGGTTTCTGATAGAAGAATAATAGATCTACAACATCCATTACAAATCTCGCCTAGAACTCTTATAAAACTTCTAGCAGAGCATAGGTGAAGAATACAATTTTCATTGAAACGAGGTAATCACTACGTTTTAAAAAATTCACCAAAACAAGAACTCTCGCTCTAGAGGCTAGAACTCCACGGTTTCTGATAGAAGAATAATAGATCTACAACATCCATTACAAATCTCGCCTGGAACTCTCATAAAACTTCTAGCAGAGCATACAAGAAGAATACAATTTTCATCGAAACGAGATAATCACTACTTTTTACAAAAATAACTGAAACTAGAACTCTCGCCCTAGAGGCTAGAACTCCGCGGTTTCTGATAGAAGAATAATAGATCTACAACATCCATTACAAAACTTGCCTGGAACTCTCATAAAACTTCTAGCAGAGCATACAAGAAGAATACAATTTTCATCGAAACGAGATAATCACTTATTTTTAAAAAAATCACTGAAACTAGAAATCTCACCCTAGAGGCTAGAACTCCGCGGTTTCTGATAGAAGAATAATAGATCTACAACATCCATTACAAATCTCGCCTGGAACTCTCATAAAACTTCTAGCAGAGCATACAAGAAGAATACAATTTTCATCGAAACGAGATAATCACTACTTTTAAAAAAAATCACTGAATCTAGAAATCTCACCCTAGAGGCTAGAACTCCGCGGTTTCTGATAGAAGAATAATAGATCTACAACATCCAATACAAATCTTGCCTAGAACTCTCATAAAACTTCTAGCAGAGCATACAAGAAGAATACAATTTTCATCGAAACGAGATAATCACTACTTTTTAAAAAAATCACTGAAACTAGAACTCTCACCCTAGAGGCTAGAACTCCGCGGTTTCTGATAGAAGAATAATAGATCTATAACATCCGGTACAAATCTTGCCTAGAACTCTCGTAAAACTGCTCGCAGAGCATAGGTGAAGAATACAATTTTTATTGAATCGAGGCAATCACTACGTTTTAAAAAAATCACCAAAACAAGAACTCTCGCCCTAGAGGCTAGAACTCCGCGGTTTCTGATAGAAGAATAATAGATCTACAACATCCATTACAAATCTTGCCTGGAACTCTCATAAAACTTCTAGCAGAGCATACAAGAAGAATACAATTTTCATCGAAACGAGATAATCACTACTTTTTACAAAAATAACTGAAACTAGAACTCTCGCCCTAGAGGCTAGAACTCCGCGGTTTCTGATAGAAGAATAATAGATCTACAACATCCATTTCAAATCTTGCCTGGAACATTCATAAAACTTCTAGCAGAGCATACAAGAAGAATACAATTTTCATCGAAACGAGATAATCACTACTTTTTACAAAAATAACTGAAACTAGAACTCTCGCCCTAGAGGCTAGAACTCCGCGGTTTCTGATAGAAGAATAATAGATCTACAACATCCATTACAAATCTTGCCTGGAACATTCATAAAACTTCTAGCAGAGCATACAAGAAGAATACAATTTTCATCGAAACGAGATAATCACTACTTTTTAAAAAAAACACTGAAACTAGAACTCTCACCCTAGAGGCTAGAAATCCGCGGTTTCTGATAGAAGAATAATAGATCTACAACATCCATTACAAATCTCGCCTGGAACTCTCGTAAAACTTCTCGCAGAGCATAGGAGAATAATACAATATTTCATCGAAAATCGATATCGATCGATATCGATCGATTTCGTTCAGAACCGGTATCTGAGGATCCCTAGGATCACAAAACAGGAAACTGGTACCAAAATTTTAAAAAGGCAGCGCCATTTTGAAATTCATTGTTATTGAACCGATTTCGTTCAAAATCGATATCTGTTTATCCCTAGGATCACAAAACAGGAAACTGGTACCAAAATTTAAAAAAGTCAGCGCCATTTTGAAATTCTTTGTTATTAATAATTATAATAATAATATTCTTTATTTATAGAATATTATTTGTACCCAGTACAAATGTATTTCTATTACAAAAAGACGTACAACTAAATATAAAATAAAATAAAATAAAATAAAATATAAATATAAATATAAAAGATATTAACGTCATAGTTACGTACAATCCATACGTAGTCATACACACTATTATTCTATTTTTATTCGCATCCTGCACTGACAGCCAGTGCTTGAAGATGGAACAACTCAGATCCTCTGCCAACGTACTGAGGATCTCGTTGTCGGTAGAACGCAAACGACTCCAAAAAGAAGCGATTCGTGTTCTTATGATCGCAAAGAAATCCGATACTCTTGCCTTAGCGAACATGCCCGACGCGCTGCAGTACCGTGGCAACTTCATCAGGGTGTAGGGCGATATTCGTTATTGTATAGCACTCTGATGTTGTTGACAGCACGCCTGGTCAACTTGACCCAAAGCGACATGTGTAGAAACATAAGCAATATGCTCTAAACAATGTCAGCTTTACTTCGTCACTGCACTTTGCGAACCGACGTGCGAGCATGTTGCATCTCACAGACAGAGCACGACGTTCCCTCTCTATGTCTTCATCGTCAACGAGACCCTCAGTAAGTATATGGCCAAGGTACCTAAATCGTTCAACCCTCTCAAGATGATTTCCATCAAGAAAAATCCCCGGGATCGTCTCTGGACCTCTGCCCAAACGGAACACCATCGTAACTGTCTTTTTTACATTATATTTTATACCATGCTCTGCAGCATAACGCTCGCAGATTGCAACCAGTTTACGAAGGCCTCTGATTGAAGGGCTGAGAAAAACCATATCATCTGCGTAACTAAAATTGTTCATGCAAGTAGACCCTATATGGCAACCAATCTTAGTGCCTCTCAGCTCTTCAATCAGGTCATCCACGTATAGGCTGAAGAGGTCAGGAGAGGTCAAACCTCCTTGACGAACACCGCATTCTAGCTTGTATTCGCTAGAAGTCGCGTCGCCCCATCTTACACAATTAGTCTGGTTCCCGTACCAGTATCTCAACAGATTCACCGGTTTTGAAGGGACATTAGAGGCGTGCAATTTCTCCCACAGTAAATTATAATTTTCATCATACCTATTCGAAAAACGCATATTGGCTTCAGAGGATAGCGGGAGCAAAGTGTAACTTGTAGGCCCATAGGACTTTTCATTTCTCTCTTCTGATTGGTCCGAAGTCACGTCATCAATTTGTTGGTCGAATATACGACTTTGCATTTCTCTGTTCTGATTGGTCCGAAGTCACGTGATCAATTTGTTGATCGGATATTACGTCTTTACATTTTATTTAAACTTTAAATATACGTTTATATAATGTCTATACAATAACATAGTAGGTTGATAGGAGTATCTTCTGATTGGTGCTTAAACGTATAGGTAATGTCAATACATAGTAGGTTGGTACTCCTAGCTTTTTCTCATACGTAATGATGAAAAATAGTGTGTGTCACTCGGGGCCAAATTTTTTGTTCTCGGGCGGCGTATATTGAATTCCTCGCTACGCTCAGGATTCTACTTTAGAACCCCTCGCTACGCTCGGGATTCTACTATAGAATCCTTCACTTCGCTCTTAATTCAAAATATCGCCCTCGGGGAACAAAAATTTTCTTTGGCCCCATGTAACACAAATAACTATTACGAGATCGAACGCACGACTCAAGTCGAGGAAGCACGCGTAGACCGATGCACCTCTGTTTACATAATGGTTGATGGTTGTTTTTAAGCTGAAAATCGCTGAATCCGTTGAAAGACCAGGACGGAAACCAAACTGTGCGTCACTCAATTTTAAACTCCCAGTTAAGCTTGGGTGAATTAACCTTTCCAGTATTTTTCCTAACACAGTGCCTAGTGAAATCGGTCTCTAAGTTTGAAGACTGGAAACATCACCTGTTTTATTCTTTGGAATTGGAACTACCACTGTCTCCATAAGCTGCTCTGGTAGGTAGCCAAAGTTAATGCATGTATTATATAGGGAGGCTAACTTCCCATAAATTAAATCACCAGCATACAAAACATGTTCTAAACACAAGCAATAAGATCCAGGAGATTTTCCCCTTTTCATATTATATACCACTGCAGCCACGTCATCGGCAGTAAGAAAAACGCTGCTCGTTACTTCTCCTATTAGCATATTAGGCATACAAGTAGCATGAGCCGGCTAGGGATTGACTCTGAAGTGGTTTGAAAATAATTAGGCGATTTTGCTCCGAACCGATTTATTGAACCGATTTCGTTCAAAATCGATATATCTAAGAATTCCTAGGATCACAAAATAGGAAACTGGTACTAAAATTAAAAAAAATCACAGTTTGCTGTTTCGATATTATTTTGAACGAAATCGGTCAATAACAAAGAATTTAAAAATGGTGCTTACTTTTTTAAATTTTGGTACCAGTTTCCTGTTTTGTGATCATAGGGACAGTCAGATATAGATTTTGAACGAAATCGGTTCAATAACAAAGATTTTAAAAATGGCGCTGACTTTTTAAAAATTTGGTACCAGTTTCGTGTTTTGTGATCCTAGGGATCCTCAGATATCGTTTTTGAACGAAATCGATCGATATCGATCGATATCGATTTTCGATGAAATATTGTATTGTTATCGTATGCTCTGCGTGAAGTTTTACGAGAATTCCAGGCGAGATTTGTACTGGATGTTATAGATCTATTATTTTTCTATCAGAAACCGCGGAGTTCTAGCCTTTAGGGCGAGAGTTCTAGTTTCAGTGAATTTTTTAAAACGTAGTGATTACCTCGTTTGATGAAAATTGTATTTTTCTCCTATGCTCTGCGAGAAGTATTACGAGAGTTCTAGGCAAGATTTGTAATGGATGTTGTAAAACTATTATTCTTCAATCAGAAACCGCGGAGTTCTAGCCTCTAGGGTGAAAGTTCTAGTTTCAGTGATTTTTTTAAAAAGTAGTGATTTTCTCGTTTCGATGAAAATTGTATTCATTTTGTATGCTCTGCTAGAATTTTATAAAAGTTCCAGGCAAGATTTGTAATGGATGTTGTAGATCTATTATTATTCTTCTATCAGAAACCGCGGAGTTCTAGCCTCTAGGGCGAGAGTTCTTGTTTTGGTGATTTTTTTAAAACGTAGTGATTACCTCGTTTCAATGAAAATTGTATTCTTCACCTATGCTCTGCGAGCAGTTTTACGAAAGTTCTAGGCGAGATTTGTACTGGATGTTATAGATCTATTATTCTTCTATCAGAAACCGCGGAGTTCTAGCCTCTAGGGTGAGAGTTCTAGTTTCAGTGATTTTTGTAAAAAGTAGTGATTATCTCGTTTCGATGAAAATTGTATTCTTCTTGTATGCTCTGCTAGAAGTTTTATGAGAGTTCCAGGCAAGATTTGTAATGGATATTGTAGATCTATTATTCTTCTATCAGAAACCGCGGAGTTCTAGCCTCTAGGGCGAGAGTTCTTGTTTTGGTGATTTTTTAAAACGTAGTGATTACCTCGTTTCAATGAAAATTGTATTCTTCACCTATGCTCTGCGAGCAGTTTTACGAAAGTTCTAGGCGAGATTTGTACTGGATGTTATAGATCTATTATTCTTCTATCAGAAACCGCGGAGTTCTAGCCTCTAGGGTGAGAGTTCTAGTTTCAGTGATTTTTGTAAAAAGTAGTGATTATCTCGTTTCGATGAAAATTGTATTCTTCTTGTATGCTCTGCTAGAAGTTTTATGAGAGTTCCAGGCAAGTTTTGTAATGGATGTTGTAGATCTATTATTCTTCTATCAGAAACCGCGGAGTTCTAGCCTCTAGGGCGAGAGTTCTAGTTTCAGTTATTTTTGTAAAAAGTAGTGATTATCTCGTTTCGATGAAAATTGTATTCTTCTTGTATGCTCTGCTAGAAGTTTTATGAGAGTTCCAGGCAAGATTTGTAATGGATATTGTAGATCTATTATTCTTCTATCAGAAACCGCGGAGTTCTAGCCTCTAGGGCGAGAGTTCTTGTTTTGGTGATTTTTTTAAAACGTAGTGATTACCTCGTTTCAATGAAAATTGTATTCTTCACCTATGCTCTGCGAGCAGTTTTACGAAAGTTCTAGGCGAGATTTGTACTGGATGTTATAGATCTATTATTCTTCTATCAGAAACCGCGGAGTTCTAGCCTCTAGGGTGAGAGTTCTAGTTTCAGTGATTTTTTTTAAAAAGTAGTGATTATCTCGTTTCGATGAAAATTGTATTATTCTTGTATGCTCTGCTAGAAGTTTTATGAGAGTTCCAGGCGAGATTTGTAATGTATGTTGTAGATCTATTATTCTTCTATCAGAAACCGCGGAGTTCTAGCCTTTAGGGTGAGAGTTCTAGTTTCAGTTATTTTTGTAAAAAGTAGTGATTATCTCGTTTCGATGAAAATTGTATTCTTCTTGTATGCTCTGCTAATAGTTTTATGAGAGTTCCAGGCAAGTTTTGTAATGGATGTTATAGATCTATTATTCTTCTATCAGAAACCGCGGAGTTCTAGCCTCTAGGGTGAGAGTTCTAGTTTCAGTTATTTTTGTAAAAAGTAGTGATTATCTCGTTTCGATGAAAATTGTATTCTTCTTGTATGCTCTGCTAGAAGTTTTATGAGAGTTCCAGGCAAGATTTGTAATGGATGTTGTAGATCTATTATTCTTCTATCAGAAACCGCGGAGTTCTAGCCTCTAGGGCGAGAGTTCTTGTTTTGGTGAATTTTTTAAAACGTAGTGATTACCTCGTTTCAATGAAAATTGTATTCTTCACCTATGCTCTGCGAGCAGTTTTACGAGAGTTCTAGGCGAGATTTGTACTGGATGTTATAGATCTATTATTCTTCTATCAGAAACCGCGGAGTTCTAGCCTCTAGGGTGAGAGTTCTAGTTTCAGTGTTTTTTTTAAAAAGTAGTGATTATCTCGTTTCGATGAAAATTGTATTCTTCTTGTATGCTCTTCTAGAAGTTTTATGAGAGTTCCAGGCGAGATTTGTAATGGATGTTGTAGATCTTTTATTCTTCTATCAGAAACCGCGGAGTTCTAGCCTCTAGGGCGAGAGTTCTTGTTTTGGTGATTTTTTTAAAACGTAGTGATTACCTCGTTTCAATGAAAATTGTATTATTCACCTATGCTCTGCGAGCAGTTTTACGAAAGTTCTAGGCGAGATTTGTAATGGATGTTATAGATCTATTATTCTTCTATCAGAAACCGTGGAGTTCTAGCCTCTAGGGTGAGAGTTCTAGTTTCAGTGATTTTTTTAAAAAGTAGTGATTATCTCGTTTCGATGAAAATTGTATTCTTCTTGTATGCTCTACTAGAAGTTTTATGAGAGTTCCAGGCAAGTTTTGTAATGGATGTTGTAGATCTATTATTCTTCTATCAGAAACCGCGGAGTTCTAGCCTCTAGGGCGAGAGTTCTAGTTTCAGTTATTTTTGTAAAAAGTAGTGATTATCTCGTTTCGATGAAAATTGTATTCTTCTTGTATGCTCTGCTAGAAGTTTTATGAGAGTTCCAGGCAAGATTTGTAATGGATGTTGTAGATCTATTATTCTTCTATCAGAAACCGCGGAGTTCTAGCCTCTAGGGCGAGAGTTCTTGTTTTGGTGATTTTTTTAAAACGTAGTGATTACCTCGTTTCAATGAAAATTGTATTCTTCACCTATGCTCTGCGAGCAGTTTTACGAAAGTTCTAGGCGAGATTTGTACTGGATGTTATAGATCTATTATTCTTCTATCAGAAACCGCGGAGTTCTAGCCTCTAGGGTGAGAGTTCTAGTTTCAGTGATTTTTTTTAAAAAGTAGTGATTATCTCGTTTCGATGAAAATTGTATTCTTCTTGTATGCTCTGCTAGAAGTTTTATGAGAGTTCCAGGCGAGAATTGTAATGTATGTTGTAGATCTATTATTCTTCTATCAGAAACCGCGGAGTTCTAGCCTTTAGGGTGAGAGTTCTAGTTTCAGTTATTTTTGTAAAAAGTAGTGATTATCTCGTTTCGATGAAAATTGTATTCTTCTTGTATGCTCTGCTAGAAGTTTTATGAGAGTTCCAGGCAAGTTTTGTAATGGATGTTATAGATCTATTATTCTTCTATCAGAAACCGCGGAGTTCTAGCCTCTAGGGTGAGAGTTCTAGTTTCAGTGATTTTTTTAAAAAGTAGTGATTATCTCGTTTCGATGAAAATTGTATTCTTCTTGTATACTCTGCTAGAAGTTTTGTGAGAGTTCCAGGCAAGATTTGTAATGGATGTTGTAGATCTATTATTCTTCTATCAGAAACCGCGGAGTTCTAGCCTCTAGGGCGAGAGTTCTTGTTTTGGTGAATTTTTTAAAACGTAGTGATTACCTCGTTTTGATGAAAATTGTATTCTTCTTGTATGCTCTGCAAGAAGTTTTATGAGAGTTCCAGGCAAGTTTTGTAATGGATGTTGTAGATCTATTATTCTTCTATCAGAAACCGCGGAGTTCTAGCCTCTAGGGTGAGAGTTCTAGTTTCAGTTATTTTTGTAAAAAGTAGTGATTATCTCGTTTCGATGAAAATTGTATTCTTCTTGTATGCTCTGCTAGAAGTTTTATGAGAGTTCCAGGCAAGATTTGTAATGGATGTTGTAGATCTATTATTCTTCTATCAGAAACCGCGGAGTTCTAGCCTCTAGGGCGAGAGTTCTTGTTTTGGTGAATTTTTTAAAACGTAGTGATTACCTCGTTTCAATGAAAATTGTATTCTTCACCTATGCTCTGCGAGCAGTTTTACGAAAGTTCTAGGCGAGATTTGTACTGGATGTTATAGATCTATTATTCTTCTATCAGAAACCGCGGAGTTCTAGCCTCTAGGGTGAGAGTTCTAGTTTCAGTGATTTTTTTAAAAAGTAGTGATTATCTCGTTTGGATGAAAATTGTATTCTTCTTGTATGCTCTGCTAGAAGTTTTATGAGAGTTCCAGGCGAGATTTGTAATGGATGTTGTAGATCTATTATTCTTCTATCAGAAACCGCGGAGTTCTAGCCTCTAGGGTGAGATTTCTAGTTTCAGTGATTTTTTTAAAAATAAGTGATTATCTCGTTTCGATGAAAATTGTATTCTTCTTGTATGCTCTGCTAGAAGTTTTATGAAAGTTCCAGGCAAGATTTGTAATGGATGTTATAGATCTATTATTCTTCTCTCAGAACCCGCGGAGTTCTAGCCTCTTGGGCGAGAGTTCTAGTTTCAGTTATTTTTGTAAAAAGTAGTGATTATCTCGTTTCGATGAAAATTGTATTCTTCTTGTATGCTCTGCTAGAAGTTTTATGAGAGTTCCAGGCAAGATTTGTAATGGATGTTGTAGATCTATTATTCTTTTATCAGAAACCGCGGAGTTCTAGCCTCTAGGGTGAGAGTTCTAGTTTCAGTGTTTTTTTTAAAAAGTAGTGATTATCTCGTTTCGATGAAAATTGTATTCTTCTTGTATGCTCTGCTAGAAGTTTTATGAGAGTTCCAGGCAAGATTTGTAATGGATGTTGTAGATCTATTATTCTTCTATCAGAAACCGCGGAGTTCTAGCCTCTAGGGCGAGAGTTCTTGTTTTGGTGATTTTTTTAAAACGTAGTGATTACCTCGTTTCAATGAAAATTGTATTCTTCACCTATGCTCTGCGAGCAGTTTTACGAGAGTTCTAGGCGAGATTTGTACTGGATGTTATAGATCTATTATTCTTCTATCAGAAACCGCGGAGTTCTAGCCTCTAGGGTGAGAGTTCTAGTTTCAGTGTTTTTTTTAAAAAGTAGTGATTATCTCGTTTCGATGAAAATTGTATTCTTCTTGTATGCTCTTCTAGAAGTTTTATGAGAGTTCCAGGCGAGATTTGTAATGGATGTTGTAGATCTTTTATTCTTCTATCAGAAACCGCGGAGTTCTAGCCTCTAGGGCGAGAGTTCTTGTTTTGGTGATTTTTTTAAAACGTAGTGATTACCTCGTTTCAATGAAAATTGTATTATTCACCTATGCTCTGCGAGCAGTTTTACGAAAGTTCTAGGCGAGATTTGTAATGGATGTTATAGATCTATTATTCTTCTATCAGAAACCGTGGAGTTCTAGCCTCTAGGGTGAGAGTTCTAGTTTCAGTGATTTTTTTAAAAAGTAGTGATTATCTCGTTTCGATGAAAATTGTATTCTTCTTGTATGCTCTGCTAGAAGTTTTATGAGAGTTCCAGGCAAGTTTTGTAATGGATGTTGTAGATCTATTATTCTTCTATCAGAAACCGCGGAGTTCTAGCCTCTAGGGCGAGAGTTCTAGTTTCAGTTATTTTTGTAAAAAGTAGTGATTATCTCGTTTCGATGAAAATTGTATTCTTCTTGTATGCTCTGCTAGAAGTTTTATGAGAGTTCCAGGCAAGATTTGTAATGGATGTTGTAGATCTATTATTCTTCTATCAGAAACCGCGGAGTTCTAGCCTCTAGGGCGAGAGTTCTTGTTTTGGTGATTTTTTTAAAACGTAGTGATTACCTCGTTTCAATGAAAATTGTATTCTTCACCTATGCTCTGCGAGCAGTTTTACGAAAGTTCTAGGCGAGATTTGTACTGGATGTTATAGATCTATTATTCTTCTATCAGAAACCGCGGAGTTCTAGCCTCTAGGGTGAGAGTTCTAGTTTCAGTGATTTTTTTTAAAAAGTAGTGATTATCTCGTTTCGATGAAAATTGTATTCTTCTTGTATGCTCTGCTAGAAGTTTTATGAGAGTTCCAGGCGAGAATTGTAATGTATGTTGTAGATCTATTATTCTTCTATCAGAAACCGCGGAGTTCTAGCCTTTAGGGTGAGAGTTCTAGTTTCAGTTATTTTTGTAAAAAGTAGTGATTATCTCGTTTCGATGAAAATTGTATTCTTCTTGTATGCTCTGCTAGAAGTTTTATGAGAGTTCCAGGCAAGTTTTGTAATGGATGTTATAGATCTATTATTCTTCTATCAGAAACCGCGGAGTTCTAGCCTCTAGGGTGAGAGTTCTAGTTTCAGTGATTTTTTTAAAAAGTAGTGATTATCTCGTTTCGATGAAAATTGTATTCTTCTTGTATACTCTGCTAGAAGTTTTGTGAGAGTTCCAGGCAAGATTTGTAATGGATGTTGTAGATCTATTATTCTTCTATCAGAAACCGCGGAGTTCTAGCCTCTAGGGCGAGAGTTCTTGTTTTGGTGAATTTTTTAAAACGTAGTGATTACCTCGTTTCGATGAAAATTGTATTCTTCACCTATGCTCTGCGAGAAGTTTTACGAGAGTTCTAGGCGAGATTTGTACTGGATGTTATGGACCTATTATTCTTCTATCAGAAACCGCGGAGTTCTAGCCTCTAGGGTGAGAGTTCTAGTTTCAGTTATTTTTGTAAAAAGTAGTGATTATCTCGTTTCGATGAAAATTGTATTCTTCTTGTATGCTCTGCTAGAAGTTTTATGAGAGTTCCAGGCAAGATTTGTAATGGATGTTGTAGATCTATTATTCTTCTATCAGAAACCGCGGAGTTCTAGCCTCTAGGGCGAGAGTTCTTGTTTTGGTGAATTTTTTAAAACGTAGTGATTACCTCGTTTCAATGAAAATTGTATTCTTCACCTATGCTCTGCGAGCAGTTTTACGAAAGTTCTAGGCGAGATTTGTACTGGATATTATAGATCTATTATTCTTCTATCAGAAACCGCGGAGTTCTAGCCTCTAGGGTGAGAGTTCTAGTTTCAGTGATTTTTTTAAAAAGTAGTGATTATCTCGTTTGGATGAAAATTGTATTCTTCTTGTATGCTCTGCTAGAAGTTTTATGAGAGTTCCAGGCGAGATTTGTAATGGATGTTGTAGATCTATTATTCTTCTATCAGAAACCGCGGAGTTCTAGCCTCTAGGGTGAGATTTCTAGTTTCAGTGATTTTTTTAAAAATAAGTGATTATCTCGTTTCGATGAAAATTGTATTCTTCTTGTATGCTCTGCTAGAAGTTTTATGAAAGTTCCAGGCAAGATTTGTAATGGATGTTATAGATCTATTATTCTTCTATCAGAAACCGCGGAGTTCTAGCCTCTTGGGCGAGAGTTCTAGTTTTAGTTATTTTTGTAAAAAGTAGTGATTATCTCGTTTCGATGAAAATTGTATTCTTCTTGTATGCTCTGCTAGAAGTTTTATGAAAGTTCCAGGCAAGATTTGTAATGGATGTTGTAGATCTATTATTCTTCTATCAGAAACCGCGGAGTTCTAGCCTCTAGGGTGAGAGTTCTAGTTTCAGTGTTTTTTTTAAAAAGTAGTGATTATCTCGTTTCGATGAAAATTGTATTCTTCTTGTATGCTCTTCTAGAAGTTTTATGAGAGTTCTAGGCGAGATTTGTAATGGATGTTGTAGATCTTTTATTCTTCTATCAGAAACCGCGGAGTTCTAGCCTCTAGGGCGAGAGTTCTTGTTTTGGTGATTTTTTTAAAACGTAGTGATTACCTCGTTTCAATGAAAATTGTATTCTTCTTGTATGCTCTGCTAGAAGTTTTATGAAAGTTCCAGGCAAGATTTGTAATGGATGTTATAGATCTATTATTCTTCTATCAGAAACCGCGGAGTTCTAGCCTCTAGGGCGAGAGTTCTAGTTTCAGTTATTTTTGTAAAACGTAGTGATTACCTCGTTTCAATGAAAATTGTATTCTTCACCTATGCTCTGCGAGCAGTTTTACGAGAGTTCTAGGCGAGATTTGTACTGGATGTTATAGATCTATTATTCTTCTATCAGAAACCGCGGAGTTCTAGCCTCTAGGGTGAGAGTTCTAGTTTCAGTGTTTTTTTTAAAAAGTAGTGATTATCTCGTTTCGATGAAAATTGTATTCTTCTTGTATGCTCTTCTAGAAGTTTTATGAGAGTTCTAGGCGAGATTTGTAATGGATGTTGTAGATCTTTTATTCTTCTATCAGAAACCGCGGAGTTCTAGCCTCTAGGGCGAGAGTTCTTGTTATGGTGATTTTTTTAAAACGTAGTGATTACCTCGTTTCAATGAAAATTGTATTCTTCACCTATGCTCTGCGAGCAGTTTTACGAGAGTTCTAGGCGAGATTTGTACTGGATGTTATAGATCTATTATTCTTCTATCAGAAACCGTGGAGTTCTAGCCTCTAGGGTGAGAGTTCTAGTTTCAGTGTTTTTTTTTTAAAAGTAGTGATTCGATTCGTTCGTTCGTTTCGATGAAAATTGTATTCTTCTTGTATGCTCTGCGAGAAGTTTTACGAGAGTTCTAGGCGAGATTTGTACTAGTTGTTATAGATCTATTATTCTTCTATGAGAAACCGCGGAGTTCTAGCCTCTAGGTCGAGAGTTCTCGTTTTAGTGAATTTTTTAAAACGTAATGATTATCTTGTTTCGATGAAATATTGTATTCTCCTCCTATGTTCTGCTAGAAGTTTTATGAGAGTTCCAGGCGAGATTTGTACACTAAAGCGACTTGTCGACTAAAGCGATCTCTGCCAGGCAACCTACATGAATGTATTATTATATTTTATTTAAAAAAATTGGCAGTCATAGGGACTGCCGACAGAAGTGAAAACGAATATTTAAATTAATAAAAAAAAAATTAAATTTAAACCTTAAAACTGAGGCATTAAAGTTTAATTACGAATTTACAAATTAGTTGACAGGACCTTGTTTAACGGAATTAATTATGCGAATGCCGGCTCGGCTACGCGAGTGCAAATAAACGGGAAATGCAATATGGTACCAAAAGCACATACGACTGACTGTTCAGAGTGTAGCGTTGACATAATACTTTGATGTTGGCCATTGATGTATAATTTTTTTTATACTTCTACCATACCTTTACTACTGTTTTAATCATACTTTTGCGGGTCTAAAGTCAGTCTTCATGCCCTAGGGCCATAATCTAGTCGATCGATCGCCCAACTAGTTGACCAACCCCATACTGTAAATATGCACAACAGAGTCTAGGCTCCAGACTGGTCGACCAAACGACCGTACCATTTGACATAATACCATTTGACATTAAAGTTTTTAAACCAAGGAGTATGTATACCTGCATCTTTTCTTTTTATTATTTACTAGACCTATGTATCCTACTTACTATGATTTGCAATAAATATCTAACCGTTACAGTTTGTTTTACTGTTATGGTAGAAGTATAAAGTAGAGTATACACCACCGGGATAAAGCAGTTTTTTTCTTGGGCGCTTGAATCCCTCACTGCACTCAGGACTGAATCTTAATTCCCTCCCTTTGGTCGGGAATTAACTTATAACACCCTCGCTGCGCTCGGGAGTTAATTTTGCAGTCCTTCGTTACGTTCAGGATTCAATGTAGCGCCCGTGACATAAAACAGTGCTTTATCCCCTTGGTGTATAAACTACTATTTTAATCCACTGCAATTTAGCCCTTGACTGCGACCTGATGGTAAGTTAACGGAATTAATTATGCGAATGCCGGCTCGGCTACGCGAGTGCAAATAAACGGGAAATGCAATATGGTACCAAAAGCACATACGACTGACTGTTCAGAGTGTAGCGTTGACATAATACTTTGATGTTGGCCATTGATGTATAATTTTTTTTTTTTATCCACTGAAATTTAGCCCTTGACTGCGACCTGATGGTAAGTTAACGGAATTAATTATGCGAATACCGGCTCGGCTACGCGAGTGCAAATAAACGGGAAATGCAATATGGTACCAAAAGCACATACGACTGACTGTTCAGAGTGTAGCGTTGACATAATACTTTGATGTTGGCCATTGATGTATAATTTTTTTTTTAATCCACTGCAATTTAGCCCTTGACTGCGACCTGATGGTAAGTGATGATGCAATCTAAGATGGTAGCGGGCTAACCTGTTATATTATTAAACCCATACCCCTATTCGGTTTCTACACGGCATCGTACTGGAATGCTAAATCGCTTTGCGGCACGTCTTTGCCGATAGGATGGTAACTAGCTACGGCCGAAGCCTCCCACCAGGCCAGACCAGGCAAGGTGCAGAAATTATAAATTACCAAATTGACCCTGCCGGGGATCCAACCCGGGGCCTCGGTACGTGAAGACAACAGCGCTACACATTGCGCCAGGGAGATCGTCAAAAAAAAATTTAGTACCTATGTTGGCTCACATAATATATAATTAACAAGATGATGCCCGCGACTTCGTTCGTATGGATTAAGGTTTTTTGATTTACGCGGGAACTCTTTAAAATCTTCCGAGATAGCATGTAACTTATGTGTTAATTCAGGTTATAAGCAATCGCCATTCCAAATTTCAGCCCAAACGGCGCGGCGGCGTAACGAAGTAACTACCATCCAAACTTACAAACTTACATATTTATAATCAAGCTAATATTATAAATGCGAAAGTGTATTTGTTTGTTGGTTTGTTGTTTTGTTAATATGTCCTTCAATCACGCCGCAACGGAGCAACGGATCGACTTGATTTTTGGCATGAGTTTAGTTGAGGACCTGGAGAGTGACATAGGTTACTTTTTATCCCGGAAAATTAAGGAGTTCCCAACCACGCGGACGAAGTCGCGGGCATCAGCTAGTATTAAATAATATTAGTAGGATATCAGTATGGATTCAAAGATAGACGTATTATTGTTAAATTTGAAAAATATATACAGGTAAAAAAAATACGACAAATATGCAGTATAAACCGATATTTGAACGAATAGGTACCTACCTACCAGTAGAGATTCCAATCGAGCGTAGCTTGCCAGAAGTAATGCATTATTTAAACAGGCAATACGAAATTCAGATCAAATATTATTATTTGATCGAAACTTTGTATTTCATTGGCCAAAATTTTTGTATGGAAAATTAATACATACCTACCTAAAATGCGCAAATATTATTAAAATAATTATGTTGCTCTTATAGTTTACTAGACGCCTGAACGCTTTAATTTTACGGGATAAAATGTAGCCTATTTGTTTAGTCAGAATTTAAGCTATCTTCATTCATTCACATACTAAAATTCTACATTAATGTTAATTCAGCCAAATCGGTTGTCTTTATTGTGTGAAGGAATAACAAACATCCAAACTTTTGCATCTATAATATGAAGAAAAAAGAAGTAAGATTGATTATGTACTACATGATGCGCGCTGCTTCAACCGCGTGGATTATAGCTTTTTAAAATCCCGTGGAAACTCTTTAATTTTAGGATATGTCTCATATTACAGCCTTTTTCCGCTTCTAGAATATGCATTTTTCCGCCTCTAGGATATGCAAGCTATAGGCAATTGCTATAATAATATAGCTATATAGCAATTGAACCAATAATTATGAGCGAAAATGTATAATTGTTCGTTTGAATTCTACCTTGATCCTCGTCATGTCGAAACGACTTTGTAAATTAGTTTCATTATCTAACGTTATTCCTATAACCTTTGTTCACACGGGAGCTTTTACATCGTCTGAAAAACATGCGTTCAAATGAAAAAGCGTTTGTCTAACGCAGTTATTTGAACACTGTATTTTATTACTCGACGTTTAACTTGATCCAAATACCTAAGGTATATTTAAATAATCTCTATAGAATCTAAGTTCTCAATCAGGGTCTGCATTCCGAAACCGATGCAATGGTAGAATCCTGACTTAATACCATAAGTGGTACAAGCTGTCCTACATGAAATAAAGGTCTAGCTAGCTCCACTTGAGATGCACGGAGCGGCGCGGCACGTAGCAGCAGATATTATTTGTATGAGTGTACGGGGTCGCGTCGCGCAGTGCATCTTCGTGCCTTATCGCTTAAGTAGCTCCAACTCCATACAAACTTAGACAAAGAATACTTGCCGCTAGGTGATCCGTATCACCTAGCGGCAAGTATTCTTTGTCGTCCGTCCGCGCCGTGCCTATGTAGTGGGGCTACCTTTACCTACCTTTAATATTTCATTTCTGTTAAGAAAACTGTAAGCTGACTAAACTTATTAGTTTCAATTGCTTATTATTCTAAGTCGTGTATATTTTTGTAACGGCATTATAGTCACTAAAGAAAGAATCCGCTTTTTACCAATAGTCACAGTGTGGCATCATATCATATCATACTTCATACTAATATTGTAAATGCGAAAGTGTGTTTGTTTGTTGGTTTGTTGGTTTATTGGTCCAAACCAACGAACAAATACACGTGTTTAATATTTTTTTATTTCCACGAGAACTCCTTAATTTTCCGGGATAAAAAGTAGCCTATGTCACTCTCCAGGTTCTCAACAATACCCATTGAAAAAATCACGTTGATGCGTTGCTTGGTTGAGGCGTGATTGAATGACAAACCAACAAACCAATAAACAAACAAACACACTTTCGCATTTATAATATTAGTATGAATTATGATGACAGATTTACCCACTGTTAACGTTAACTAAAATAACGAAAAAAAATACACTATAATCTAGGGGCTCCTATTCTAACACAACGCTTTTTTACCTCCCGTGCGAAAGAGGCGTGGCTATCGAAAATTGAAACGTCAAGTACAAGGCTTCATCTCAATTTACAATTAATTTTAATCACGAAATGAAATTCTCTCTTTCTCTAATTGTCGAATTCGTTTTTCATGAAAATCGATGATGTTCCGTGCCTATAGTGTATCTAAATTATAATGACGTCATCAAGACTGATTTTCGGTCTCTACAGAGATTAGCCATCTACGCCGGAGTTAATATGGTGCACAAGACTTGTGTGCGCAAACACAGGTGCACTCTATATTCCCTCACTCTAATAGTCCCATGGGACGGCAACCCGACGCGACCGGAGAGAGATCAAGCGCAGTACCCACGACTTTACGTGCTCCTCGAGGCGCGGTGGTTTAACACCAGTACTATAATTATTTGACAGAAAAACCTAACCTTACATAAGTATATTTTAAGCCCGATCCAGAATTCGCATAAATAGCTAGTCAACCGCAGTCCGACACGATAACCACTAAATAGTGGTTGAGATGAAGCAAACAGGTATGTACCTACGTATGTAGGTATGTACAGTCGACGTCAAAAGTCCATATAGAATATTGGATAGAAGCAGGCGTTACTTTGCGGAAGTCCATGATAATGAAAAAACTAGAAGTTTAATTCGCTATAATTGATGATTAAACGAACTTACCTGTAAGTGAAGTTCTATCCCAATTATATGAGTACGTTTCATTCGAAGATATAAACCACAAAGGTAGTCGATTTATCGATCTGCAGCTTTTCGCACTCTTTTTTAATGTCGGTAGATTAAAAAATTCCCCAGTATTCGTGTACTCCGGGCCCCGCACGCCGCCATTCCTCATTCTTTAGAGTCGGTACCTATTACCAAATTTTCGTAATGATATGGGCTATGGGATGGGAGGGACCTTATAATATCTTCGAATGAAACGTACTCATATAATTGGGATAGAACTTCACTTACAGGTAAGTTCGTTTAATCATCAATTATATTTCGTACGTTTCATTCTTCAGATATAAACCACAAAGGTAGATGTTCAGAGATGAAAATTTGTAATTAGGGAAATGAATTGAATAGTACAATTACTTAGTGTTCTAATATAAAAGTACATTCATACAGTCATTTCGTTACTTGGGTTAGTAAACAAATTATTATTTATTTGTTAACCATCATTGAAAACTACAATCATTTTGATAATTATTATTTATAATAATAAGTATACTATAAATAATATGGATGTAATGAAAATCAAGTATAATTTGGATAATTTTCATTAAACTCTGGTTAAGCAAAACAATCGTTCCTCGCTCGCTTAGGAAGGTTATAAAATTTAGCCAGCGTCCGTGACGATTGTGACCCACCAACGCGACGGTCTTCTTGACGACGTCAAGCGAGCTGCAAGACGCACAGCTCGTGTACAGTGTTGGTGGCGACGTGTCGTTGGCACGCGCCGAACTTAGACACATCCACGCCGCTATGTGGGCTGTGGCAGCACCTAGGCTGATGGTTTGTCTTTGTTTGGTCTTTAAACGAATTTGGCAGATGATGTTTTTAAGCTGTTGCTATTATATATTTTACATTATTTTATACTATGGTTGAACTGTATCATGTTGACTGGTACCTACAGACTGCCGATGATTTAATGATATCGAGGTATAAAATACTGTTTCCGTTTGTATATTAATATTTCGATAGGTATTAATATTACTGTATATAAGACTAACAGAATAAAACTTTTCTGAAATTCTTTTGTAAGTAAAGATAATTATCTCTGTATCAGAGCATTGAGCGATGTGTTGTATAACACTATCTGAGAATCCTGTGTAGATACTTTGGGATGTTTGGCCTTAATTTATATAATATTTCCTTTAAGGACAACCTTTTAGTCTGTTTATATGCTTACAAACTCATCACCAGGTAAACTTAAAAAACCGAACAATAACTACATACGCTAAACTGCACTTATAACAAATAATTTTATTAGAAATGAATTTCTATCATTGTTTAGGCAGTAATGCCACCATTTAAGTTCCAAAGAGGCCTTAAAGGTACAGGGTATGTAGGTACTCCTCATTTTATGAACGCGTTCGATACGTTGCATCCAGGTTTACAAAATCCTTTAATTTATTGTGAGTTCCTTGAGAAAAATCATAATATTATATTATTTTTGGAATGTATAACTATTAAAAACATAATATTCTCTGCGCAAAAACCCTGCGCGGTTTATGCGGAGGCTTTTAAAAGTATTTAAAATTGTAACAGTTCCACTTTTATATTGAATAAAGAAGAATAAAAATAAAAAATAAAAATAAATCTGAAGTAAGCATTTTTTGCTATAGAGGAAACCAAGGCTGTTAAGGCCACTATTATATTATTATCTTTTCTAAACATTCACATATTAGAAGATTAGTGGAACAGCACAAAATAAGATGCTATTTCATGAAATTGGGTTTGATCTTTATATTAATTACGTTTTAATTACGTTTGGCATTGGCGTGTAATGCTAATAGAACCATAACTGGCCTAACTTGTCTATAATCTTATTGACAGATAATTTAATATAATTTATCAGACTATTTTATTTCTACATCTTTGTTAAATTTCTCATTCTTCATCAGCTTCTTAAATTTCTTTACTTTTAATATAAGAAGCAGTGAACCATAATATTACATTTTACAACCATTGCCGAATTTCTGACGTCAAATCATTGGGTATTGAATGCCACCCATTCGATTTATCTATCTTACCTAAGCTTAATTCTTCTTAGTATTAATAATTATTACTTTAATAATAACCAGTATTATAGATGTATATGATTATAAAATATAGATGTAGGTATATGATGAAATATTTTATATGCATACTTATATTATATAAAATACCACCATCAGGTCTAAGTAGTTAGTATGAAATTAAAACTCAGTAATTAATTTCATTTTACAGTTATTCATTTATCACAAAATGACCCGAGCCAGACACAGGCGTCTGTAAAAAGCTCTAGTTGAAACTTATTAGTTTATTACTTATAGTGACCAACCTTCAAGATCCGATAAAATTAAAAACGAAAGCCGAAATTTAGCTCCATATGATTTATACTTATATGTATCTTGAATGCTTAGGTAGGTATGCTATTGGTAGGTATTTCTGACCATCGAAATATTTGATTTTGGTATAAACTCAATGGTACAAGTCCAACCTTCCAACTTCGTAACTATTTTTAAAATTGTAATAATATTATATTATACTTCTAAGCAAGGATGAAGACATAATATATTCACCGTAAGTTGCTCTGAGCAAAAGATGGTACCGCCGTGTCGATATAGTTTTAATTTGCTCGACTAGGCGCCGGCACCCGCGTGGGATTTACGCTAATGCTATAATAATAATAATAATGTAAAACTTGAACTTGGGTTGTTGCAAAGATAGTAGAAAGTTATTTTCAAAATTTATTTCAATACTGCAACAGTTTGACGTAAATATTCGCGGTTACGTTACGTAAACCTTCAGTACAAAGTACAACCATTATGAACAATATCGTTGTATGCACAACGATAAATATAAGATAATATATTATATTATATATTAACATAAGTAGATACCTATGTTATAATTTTTGTGAAAGTTCTCGGAGCCCGTAATAAGCCGTAAAGGCATTGGTATAAATTCATTAAATTAAATTTTCACCATAAGTAAGTATCTAATTACAATTTCGTAATTTTCTTTGAGCTGGGTTGATCGGTATCAATAAATAAATTAGACTTTTTCAAATATAGCGTAGACATAAAACTGCTATAAAGTATTGATTTGCAAGCTGTCATATAATTCTTAACACTTATAATGATTTTGAGTAACGAATTTATTTAATGTTTGCAATTAATGCAAATTTAAAATAAATCTTTGAGTCATCATTAGATTTTGGTTCTTAGATTGATTAGAATATTCTAAAAATCAATTGATCTAGCTGTGGCTCAAACTCACAAATCGAGTTAAATATAAAATTAAATGCTCGATGTTAATGTAAGATGTATTGACGGTAGGTACATAAAGTTGATAACTTTAAATGGTATCGCCTCATGGTGATTAGGATTTATAAATCCAATCCGAGACTTCTTATCTAGCGGACACTCAGCCCAAGATTTTTGGCTTTATTAAAATATTGTATACGACCAGCATTTAGATTGTAGGTACCTTAATCTCTCGCTGTGTGTATGCAAGATACTTGCTCTGGCTGGAGGTCGCGTGGTCATCGCCGCTGGCCGCCGATGTACGCCGTCGCTGCTCGCGGATGTCCTCTTCGCCCCTCTCTGCTCCCCGAGGCGAGACGAGGAGGGCCTGTCTCGTTTCCCGAATATAGTATCATATTCCGCGTTGTCGATGTAGCAGCTATGGGAAGGTCGCCCTAGGACGGGATTTCCGATTTGCAATCCGTGACGGTCAATAGTCTTCGAAGCTTTTATAGTATTTGAGAGTTTTTCTCCGAAAAGCGTCTCTTCTCTTTCGAGATCTTTTAGCAGTGGTATAAACGATTCACTAAGACCGGGAGCTAGGAGTTTTATGCTCACATGATTTTCAGTGTAATGTAGGAACCAGTCCGGATCCTACAGGGATTAGAAAGTACCTATCTTGGTAGTCTGAACTTTGTCATCTCCCAAGGAGGCAGGGTTTTGTTGATGGTATTTATTCCAAGACCTATAGTTGGTTTTGTTTTAACTGTATGTTTTAGCCAATTGATCCAACGTTGTCGTAAGGTGTGGCGAATATCATCGCCGCCAACCGTCACCCAGCGCTGAAAGTCCTGGACGTCATCACGAAATTTGTATAACCCTGTGTGGTTTCGTCGTCTAAAATGATAATTTTAACGTTTCTAATCCAACAAACTTTAACGTTTTGTTTTGAACCCTCGTGTTAACCCGCAGTTAACCTCCAGGCTATTTTGAACATCATGCTATACCTTCGTGATATCCTCAACGTGATACCCTCCAGGCTAGCTTAGAGATGCTATTGATTCTCATATGTATCCTTTAAAAGTTGATATAAGTATAAAGAAGTACCCGCAGTCAACCTCCAGACTTATTTCAAGCATCATGCTATACCTTCGAGATACCCTCGACGTAATACCCTGCAGGCTAGCTTAGAGATGCCATTGATTCACATATTTATCCTTTTTAAAAGTTGATATATAAAAGAGTACCCGTTCAAGTCCATTTCTAGTTAAATATTGATAAGTGAGTGCTCGTTGCTGCGCACAATAAAAGAATGAGGAATGGCGGCGTGCGGGGCCCGGAGTACACGAATACTGGGGAATTTTTTAATCTACCGACATTAAAAAAGAGTGCGAAAAGCTGCAGATCGATAAATCGACTACCTTTGTGGTTTATATCTGAAGAATGAAACGTACGAAATATAATCCGCCACAGAAGGTAAATCTATGTGGTACAGTGCGTATCTTGAACTTGCAGCCCGATACTCTCCAAGCCTCCGATAGTCTCCGGGCGGGAATTAAACGTCTAGTTTTTTCCATCAAATAAATATTATAAATGCGAAAGTTTGGATGGATGTAGGGATGGATGGATGTATGGATGTTTGTTACTCAATCACGCCCCAACGGCTGAACGGATCTGGATGAAATTTGGCACAGAGATAGATTATAGTCTGGAATAACACATAGGTTACTTTTTATCCCGGAAGATTAAGGAGTTCCCGCGGCAACCGAAAAACCTCGATCCACGCGGACGAAGTCGCGGGCATCAGCTAGTATAGAATAAGCAAACAAGTATAGTTCGCGCGCGAGTTGAATGCTCGTATGTATGGTGACACATACATAAGCTCTGCATTCAACTCGCGCGCGAATTATATATATTTTGGACAGATTATGTTTGTGTGGAGTGACCGTACATTGTACAGTCATTACAGTGTACCTAAGAAATACCTTACCCATATAAAATGTAATGAGCACATGGTGTAATTACGGGTCGGCCACGGCTGGTGAATCGGAGATGTTGGCTTGGCTTCTGCAATTAAAGCCGGCTTTCCCCGTGGCCGGCAACGCTCTATCCAATTACGGAAAGGTGGCCCAATTTATAAGAGACTACGGGATTACAGGTAATCCTATAGACTCTCAATGCCATAGGGCGAATGATGGGACCGATCTAGACGGGCAAAAACAAAGGTGAAAATAATATTTTATTTGGATCTCTTTGCTCGCTTTTGATATTTCCCTTAAAAATTAAATAATAATTTTCGCGTTAAGAAATTCAGCCGTTACTCTTCTCAAAAATTTGTGTTTTAATTACCAATGTTAAAATTACACACTGCAGTCTACCGCGTTGCTCGAGCGAGTCAAATAATCGCTTTTTTATCAAACACTCTCTCAATTTTCTGAAAGGCTGAGCCTGAAACTTGATCAATTATTTGAATTATATCCTGTACTTGAACAAAAAATACTAAAATTAGATAAATATTTTAGGGAAACGAAATTATTTAATTTTTAATGAGCTTCAGTATATTTAACAGAACTTCACAATGATGTCAATAGATGGCGCTCTGTAAAAGTGTATTCGTTTATGCTTACAAATAATTGACGTTAGCACCATCTTACGTTGAATAAAAAAATAGTCTACTGATAGTCATAGTACTGATGTCTATGAACGTAAAGATAGTTAAAACTAGGTATCCTAAGGATACCGCGAGGTCTCAGTTCGGGGCGAACCAGTTAGTGATTCCGTAAATTATTTATTATTTCGTTATTATTTTTAATTATTTTAGGTTACTTAATATTTTTTTTTTAATTTTGTTTAGGTTAGTTTTGATAGTTATGTTTGATATGGCAGTGTATTTTTTCAAAAGGATATACAACGACTCTGAAAGATAAATATCGGGGGATTATGAAAATTAAAAAAAAAAAACAATTTAATTTACTCGATACCTGTATTTCACTAATATTAAGTATAATGTACGCTATTATAAGAGAAAAACGCTCATATTAAAAAAGGCTTTTAAAAAACTATTTAATCAAATCCCTCATGTCAAAAGCTTTTACCGTATAATGTAAGCTATTAGGGAAATACAAGTTCAATTTTGTACGCCCGTAATGTATCAAGAAATTACAGAGTAATTATGTCAAAGACAATTTTTAACGACACCTGAACATGCAAACATTTGAGGTGAATTACTCGTAGAAGGAGCGGAACAAGTTGAAAGCGAAAGCGTCTTTTAGTCCCACATTATTTTACTAAGACCATAATAATTTATCGACTTCTTTTATTTTCTATTGTAGGTACAGATTTGGCTAACATAATTTATACCGTGGTGCCTATATTCAACAATAGGATATCATTCCAAAGTAACTCCGTAGTAACACGACCAAAACACTTCAGAGTACGAGTATAGTACCGTTACTATACCCTGAAGTATTTTGCTCGTGCAACAAATAAATCTTTGAGCATGCCATTTGAACATTATTAAGACTGATCAGAGAAAAATAATTACCGAAATGAATAATGATAGTTAATTCGTAGCATAAAAATCAATTACAATCTGAAGTCAAATTTTATAGAAAATGCGTTTGGTAGTTTTTTGAAAATAATTGGTAATACCTAATTTGACAAATTTGATAGGTTATTTTTATTAATTGCCATGCGGTTGATTGAAACAAAACACAACCGGTGAGTTGTTAAGTAGATAAAGTTCTTACTAATTAATTTATGTGGTTATAATAAAGATAAATTAAAAGTGTTTTTTTTTTATAAAAAGTATGTTTTCTTTGAGGATTTTTGTACAGCTAAACAAATACCTTAAAATGAATTCAATAAATAATTCATTGAAATAACTTACTACGGAGTTCAATAGCTCCGCAAACACGAATTCCAATTTTACAGGATCTTCATTAAGGTGGAGATTTTTCATTTGTTTTTCTTCACTTTAACATCCAACGACAAAGAGCATTTAGTTCAACAGCCCGAGCACAATCAGCGCAACATTTATTAATATCTCACTCGCAATTTTTCGCAAGCTATGAGAAATATTGGATAGGAACAGGTCTTATTGTACGGTCGTTCCATAATACAATGCTTAATACACAAAGAACAATAAGCTCTATTCGTACCCACAAAACAGATCCTTTATTATCTTTTAAATATATTTAAAGTATATCTATAGGATAATGTGCAGCATTTGATGTACCCCGACCGACTTCCCGCTACCAAACATGCAGCACCCTCAGCATAACACCAAGACAAAAATTTCCCGCGGGACTTGAGTTGTAAGTCTTGAGACCACTCGTTTTTCTAAGAAGTAGGCCGTGTGTTTGCAATTGTGTGTGTGTGTCCCATTTTGACACATTGATGGGACTGGGAAGATAATATCGCCCTTTTCCACTGTGACAAGACGTCTTCTATAATAGCTCGCGGGACTTGGTACCTAATGATAAGGGTGCAGAAAAAGAAAACAATAGGTACTATACAAGTCTTTCAAAATTAACTCCAAGATGTACATGAATTTTTCAGTTGTACGTCAGGGCTGCCTGACTGGATAATAAGATACATCAAATAATTAATTATTATAAATGCGAAAGTTTGGATGGATGTATGGATGGATGTTTGTTACTCAATCACGCTCCAACGGCTGAACGGATCTGGATGAAATTTAGCACAGAGATAGATTATAGTCTGGAATAGCACATAGGCTACTGTTTATCCCGGAAAATTAAAGAGTGTTGTGACGGATTTTAATTTAGCTTCTTGTCCGTTGTGAGTCAAGAGCAAGTGATGTCGTATTAGTTATGCTAGGACTGCTAGAGCTTTTACTGCAGCTCTAAGCGATATTGACTCTCAGCAAACGGGTTCAAGACAGGTGCATTAAGTAAAAGCGAGATCGATTTATACAGATTGGTAGGTTTTATTTATTCTCGGTTAGCCCTTGACTGCGATATTATCTGGTGGTAAGAGTAAAAAAAAAGGTAAATATACTCTTCTTTTATAGCTTAGAAGTTCGTTTTGGCCCATTTCTCATGACGTGTTAAATTATTATTGTTGTTACCTTAGTAAAACTATCGTTATTATTAAAATACTAACAAGCGTACGACGAAAATTGTATGGCTTGCCCATCCAGCTTTTACCTTATAATTTTTTTTTTTAAATATGTACCTAATAGGTAAAACTGACTTTTAAATAATTACTTACCTGTGCATTGTCTGACGATGTCTGACGATGTCTACTTCTGCATATTTTAATAAATTGCTAAGCGTTGATTGCACCACAGATGTTTATTGTAACTACATATTTTTGACCACCAAAAAATCTAGGATGTATGATTATTGACTTGTGCCGTTAATTTTGCTAGTCTGTGGATAGGCAAGTTTAACTTAAATCGATAACAGCTATCTTCATAAGGTGGGTTATCTAAGGTAGGTGGGTAAGGTAAGGTAAGGTAGCAAACGAAAACTCAAGTTTAATTAAATAAAGTTAAAGTTATCTTTTTCAAATCTAATAAATATTGACTTTATAAGTACAGTCATAAATTTATTTATTATAATTATCAAGTAAAATTTATTTTACTCGGTCATCCAAAAACAAGAAATATTTCACAAGAATTTTGGTTATTGCTGTCAGTGAAACAAACTGAAAGGTTTTGTCACACCCCAATATCCCTGCCAAGTGTTAAGCAATCCTGTTAAAAGTTGGCAAGCGAATCGGCTTAGAGTGCTAAAGGAAAGTCGCGCGACGTAATGTTGCGGCGGCGGTGTGAGATAACATCTCGCCATAGTGCCATAACACATTGCCGCGACACAGGAATGTGGTAATGCTATTTTGAATGCTAAACTTTGTTGGCGTGAAAATGTATGCTTAGGTAAATATGGTAGCTGATGCCCGTGACTTCGTCCGCGTGGTTTAAGTTTTTTTTGATTCCCACGGGAACTCCTAAATTTTCCGGGATGAAAAGTAGCGTATATCACTCTCCAGGTCCTCAACTATACCCATGCCAAAAATCATGTCGATCCGTTGCTTCGTTGCGGCGTGATTGAAAAACAAACCAAAAAACCAACAAACCAATATCCCAACAAACCAATAAACCAGCAAACAAACACACTTTCGCATTTATAATATTAGTATGAAGTATAATAATATGTACAGTCGCGGTCAGAAAATGTTTTCCATAATTATTGTTTTCCACACTAATACTCTTTTTGTTGAATTCGATGTTGAATTTATCTTACTTTGAAACGTACTAAATAACTCGCTTAAACGATTGACCCAGTGTTTTACAGAATCTAATTTGAAAACTGGTAAACATTTTCAGACCGCGGCCGTATAATTATTAGATTGATATACCTACTTTGCGTTTCAAAGATGCAACCATATGCGACAGTGACAAAGGCGGAAAGCCCAATGAAGGAGTGGAGTGGCGCCGAAGGGAGGTTTCTATTTCATATTTTCTTACACTGAGCTTATTTGCTTTGACATGCTTGCATGATTTGATCTAATGCAAATTTATTTTAAAAAAGACTGACTGTCAGAGCCACTGTATGTAAATTCATAATATTAGTAGATATAATTATAAAAGTATTGAAGTTTAGATTTAGAACGTAAATACGCCATAGACTGGAAAGTAGGTACTTATATCGTGAAAATAATGGTGATTTATCACAGAATAGATAATAGTTTTATCCTGTCGCGATGGTGTATGTGGCTGGCTCTAAATACATAAAAGACCGTCAAAAATTGGTACTTAGTACCCTAATATAATTTAAAACATTCAAGGCGCATTTAGCGCGTGCTGCAGTAAGTATTATCCCACAGACTACAGTGTATAAACGAAGATATTATCCATACTAATATTATAAATGCGAAAGTGTGTCCTTCTGTCTGTCTGTCTTTCTGTATGACTGTCTGTCTACTACGCTTTAACGGCCCATCTTTTCAACCGATTTTGATGAAATTTGGTATAGAACAGTTTAGATCCAGGGGAAGGACATAGGCTACTTTTTATCCCGGAAAATAAAGGAGTTTCCGCGGGAATCAAAACCCCTAATTCACGCGGATGAAGTCGCGGGCATCATCTAGTAGGTAATAAATATGGTTTTCTAATCATTAAACATCAAATTACCTGCCTACAACTCGGTTCAAACAATATTCGGTATCGAAATCGCCTAAACTTCCACTCAAAAGGATTGCTGGCTTACACGCGGCAAAACACGATCTAAATCAAATTACCTATTTGATCAGAGGCATACATTTGAATTGAAACAAAAACGGCTCGAGTGAACATTAATCGCATGAATACGAATACATTTGTATTAGTGATCACGTGTTCATTCATTTTATCCATTCCATGTTATCCGATGCACTTACCTAATTAGTTTTTACAATATTTTAGACAACTGACGATGTCTACCTACTTAATTTATACTTCTATACTAATATTTAAAACTAAATTGTAAAAAGGGCTAGTAGCTCATAATCTCTTCTATGTAAAAGACTTTTTAAATTTAAAAACTAATAACCTTATTTCAACTCGCATTTGTTTATTATTTCATAGTTTTAAGATTTTTCACGCCATTCCATGGCTGATTGTAACTTGATCACTTTACATAATAACACCGTAACTATGTTTATAAATATGTTCTATTCTATTCTATTCTAATCTATTCTATTCTAATACTAGCTGATGCCCGCGACTAAGTCCGCGTGGATCGAGGTTTTTTGGTTCCCCCGGGAACTCCTTAGTTTTCCGGGACAAAAAGTAGCCTATGTGTTATTCCAGACTAAAATCTATCTCTGTGCCAAATTTTATCCAGATCCATTCAGCCGTTGTTGGGGCGTGATTGAGTAACAAACATCCATACATCCATACATCCATACATCCATACATCCATACATCTAAACATCCATCCAAACTTTCGCATTTATAATATTTATTTGATATTTGATTATTTGATTATAAATGTGAAAGTTTGCATGGATTTATGGATCGATGGATGGATGTTTGTTACTCAATCATGCCAGAACGGCTGAACGAATCTGGATGAAGTTTGGCACAGAGAAAGATTATAGTCTGGAATAACACTTAGGTGGTAACAAGAATCATGGTGCACCTGGACTCGCACCTCTAACGTTTCGGAGTTAAATGTGCGTTTTAAAAAACATTGCAAGGAACCCTGATTTCCGACGACCTCCGTGGCGCAGTGTTGAGTCCTGTTGTCTTAACGTGCGGAGGGCCCGGGTTCGATCCCCGGCAGGGTCAATTTGGGAATTTATAATATCTGAATTTTGGCCCTGGTCTAGCCTGGTGAGAGGTTTTGGCCGTGGCTAGTTACCACCCTTACCGGCAAAAACGTCCCGCCAAACGATTTAGCGTTCCGGTACAATGCCGTGTAAAAACCGAATAGGGGTATGGGTTTAAAATAACTGCCATGCCCCAGACTGCATCATCACTTACCAACAGGTGAGATCGCAGTCAAGGGCTAACTTGTAGTGGATAAAAAAAACCTGCAACCAGACCGAGAGCTCTTCATAATGTTCTCAAAGGAGTGGTGAAGTCTACCAATCCGCACTTGCTCAGCGTAGTGGACTAAGGCCGAACCCTTCTCATTCTGAGAGGAGATTCGCGCTCAGTATTGGCCGTTAATGGGTTAAAATATTGAAACTGTTCTAGTAGATCAAAATATTTGTTACAAACAATAAACCAACGAACGAAGTGATTCGCCAAAGAACTAAAGTGACCGACATAGGGCTGGCATCTTAGGGCTGGCACGCTGAAGTGGCAGTGGGCTGGTCACGTGTGTCGGAGGACCGATGGACGTTGGAGTCGAAAGGTCCTCGAGTGGAGACCGCGTCTTGGTAAGCGGAGCGTAGGGCGCCCCCCAGCAAGGTGGAGCGATGATATCCGGAGGGTGGCTGGCATCGATTGGATGCGGAAAGCCGAGGAAAGAGCACGTTGGTGCTGCTTGAAAGAGGCCTATGTCCAACAGTGGATGCACAACGGCTGATGATGATGATGATGATGAATAAACCAACGTTGCACGACAAAAACTTGTATAACACAAATTTTCATACAAAACTGTCCTCTTTCATACACGTACGAGTAGGTATAAAATATCAGGATAAAATTTTCAACTTTAACAGCATTAGTTCCGCTTTGAATATGATACGTTGCAATATCTTTAAAAGGATATTACTTTGAGCGAGTGATATTAAAATGGAACGGAAATTAAGTCAGCATAGTGCCATGAAAGAAATTCAATATCAGGTTATTATACTAATATTATAAATGCGAAAGTGTGTTTGTTTGTTGGTTTGTTGGTTTGTTAATTTGTCCTTCAATCACGCCGCAACGGAGCAACGGTTCAACGTGATTTTTGGCATGGGTATAGTTGAGGACCTGGAGAGGGACATAGGCTACATTTTGTCCCGGAAAATTAAGGAGTTCCCGCGGGAAAAGGAGTTCAAAAAAAACATCAAAAAAACTTAAACCACGCGGACGGAGTCGCGGGCATCAGCTAGTAATCTATACATGGATATAATATGGATTTTTTTGACGACCTCCGTGGCGCAGTGTTGAGCACTGTCGCCTTAACGTGCGGAGGTCCCGGATTCGATCCCCGGCTGGGTTTGGAAATTTACAATTTCTGAATTTCCCTGGTCTGGCCTGGTGGGAGGCTTCGGCCGTGGCTAGTTACCACCCTACCGGCAAAGACGTGCCGTCAAGCGATTTAGCGTTCCGGTACGATGCCGTGTAGAAACCGAATAGGGCTATGGGTTTAATATAACTGCCATGCCCCTAACAGGTTAGCCCGCTACCATCTTAGACTGCATCATCACTTACCATCAGGTGAGATCGCAGTCAAGGGCTAACTTGTAGCGGATAAAAAAAAAAATGGATGTTTCTTAGTCAATCACGCCAGAACGGCAGAACGGATCTGCACGAAATTTGGCACAGATATAGAATGTAGTCTGGATTAGCACATAGGCAACTTTTTATCCCGGAAAATTAAGTTTGGCTGTGTGACTGTCTGTGCTAAGTTTTCGCAGTCCATCGATTCAACTAATTATATTGACAGGTTACATCCCGGGGAAGAACAATCAAATAGATTAAAAAAATGGAATTTTTCTAAATCGAATTCCATGCTAACGATCTTCTTCTTGCATCTTCTTCTTGCATCTTCTTTTTGCATCTTCTTCGTGCATCTTAATTTAGACTTATTAGTTACTAGCTGGTGCCCGCGACTTTGTCCGCGTGGATTTAGTTTTTACCAATCCCGAGAGAACTTTAATTTTCCGGTATCAAATGTAGCCCTATGTCACTGTCTAGGGCCTCAATCAACAAACAAATACACTTTCGAACTTTTTTATGAGTATGGATACCACCACGGATGGATCCGATAAACAGCCGTCTTGCATACAGTTACATTAATATATAGATAAATATTATAAATGCGAAAGTCAAATCAATTAAATATTATAAATGCGAAAGTTTGGATGGATGTATGGATGTATGGATGTTTGTTACTCAATCACGCTTCAACGGCTGAATGGATCTGGATGAAATTTGGCACAGAGATAGATTATAGCCTGGAATAGCACATAGGCTACTTTTTATCCCGGAAAATTAAAGTGTTCCCGCGGGAACCGAAAAGCCTCAATCCACGCGGACAAAGTCGCGGGCATCAGCTAGTATATAGATAAATATTATCATTGCTTTCATAGCACTGTTGTACTCAGAATAGGCGTAGCACATAGCTACAAACGTCGTAGCATGACGTTACACACTTTTCTTGAAGCGAACGGACGTTTGGGAACTATTGATTCTAAATCTAAATCCACCAGCTAAACCACACAATTCATACAAAAGTATATTTTACCCAGAGGATAACGTTATCTATATTAATACTATAAAGAGGTAAAGTTTGTGAGTTTGTGAGGTTGTAAGGGGTAATCTCTGGATCTACTGAACCAATTTTGAAAATTCTGATACCAATAGAAAGCCACATCATGTGTGAGTGTCATAGGCTATACATTAACCCGAAAAATTAGGGAGTCCCCGTGGGAATTTAAAAAACTTATTTCACGTGGACGAAGTCGCGGGCATCTGCTAGTTATTATTATAAAGTTGTTATTATTGGATGAAAACACTCATTAGCGTAGACGTCGACGAAAATAGTTTACGCATGTTAGCGTTCTATAAACGACCAACATTTTACTAGTGTGGGTGTGGCTTTACAAATTATTACATTTTCTAGGAGCTTGGAAACTGAGCGATCACAGAGATCGCTTAACTTGAGAGTTGGGAGGTGCTTCCTATGTAAATGTATACCGTCTGCAGGAAAGTGACTCTGAGCAAATAATTTTCTTTGGGTTATGTTAGTTGTTAAATAAAATTATTCGGAATTTTCTTTTCTGTACGACGCTGAAGAAATATTATCATAGTAACTTGGCATACAAATTTTATTTAGACCAATACTTCAAACGAATTTTGCAGTATTGTAATTTGTATGGTTATCTAATGTTTATGTATTTATTTACTAGATGATGCCCGTGACTTCGTCCGCGTGGATGAAGTTTTTTGACTTCTGGAAGAACTCTCCTAAAGATGGAAATGAAATTATTTATTTCACGTAGGACAACTTGTACCATAAGTCGTAAGAATCTACCACCGGAACTAATCTCTGTACCAAATATCGTCAAAATCAGTTGAAAAGATGGGCTGTTAAAAGGCGTAGCAGACAGACAGACAAATTGACTTTCTCATTTATAATATTAGTATGGATTGTGAATACGTATAGGTAGGTACGTAACAATAGTTAGTATTATATGGTAGGTATAGGTAATTGACCGAGCGAAGCGAAGGTCTCCGAGTCTACTTGAGTGAATTTGCACTTGTCCGTCCGTCCGTCCGTCCGTCCGTCTGTCAGAGCCTTATAACTTCTGAATTACTTCAAATTTAAATATAATATGTAAACCGATGACCTCCCGCCGAATATGGTTTAAAAAGTTATAAAAATCTTTATTTCAGGGGGGCTCTCATAGAAGCGAATGCGAAGTAAAATATTTTTTATAGCGTTACATAGGGTTGCGGTATATCATTTTAAAGATAATTAGGAATAGAGTCCAAAAATATTTTTTTTTAATTTTTTCCCTAAAATTGACGAAATGGGGGGCTTTCAAAGTGGCGATTTTCTAACGTCCAAAGTTGACCTCGGAACTGTCAATTTTCTGAAAGGCTGAGCCTGAAACTTATCAATTATTTGAATTATATCCTGTACATGAACAACAAATACTAAAATTAGATAAATATTATAAGGAAACGAAATTATTTAATTTTCAATGTGCTTCAAGTATTATTAACAGAACTTCACAATTATGTCAATAGATGGCGCTCTGTACAAGTTTATGGATACCGCGAGGTCTCAGTTCGGGTCGAACCACTAGTTATTAGATAATTAGTATTTTAGTTCTGCACATGTAGCTCGCTGTCCAGCTATTGTTTGCTTTAATTAAGTTTACTAATATTATAAGTGTTAAAATTTACTGCAACGCTTCGATATTGCATATTACTTATTATTACTAATTTTCGTACCAGTGCTCAATTGATGTACCTATTGAACACAATCTAATCAATAATTGCTATTTGTATAGTAAGGGCGAAAACACACTCTGGGCGATAACATTTTATATGGAGGGCAAAGGTTCACGTGCGCAGTTTTACCTATATCTCACTACACAGGCTACCGCGACAGGATGAAACTCATTTTCCATACGTTCGAAAGCATGTTTTATCTGTCTGTCTATCTACTGCGACGCTTTTATTAGATTAGGCTACTAGCTAGTTTTAAATTCTATTGTAGCGATATTGATGACAAAGATAGTTTGCACCCGGATGAAGGACACAAAGTACTTTTTATTTCGGAAAATCAAACAGTTTTCGCGGTAATTTTTAAAAAGTAAAATCCATGCTTATGAAAGAGCGGTAATAAATTATACATTAAAATCATTCATCGGCCTTGACGAAACAAACCTGAATTAAGTATTTGAATGTATTTGGACTATCTAACCTACTGAAAATTTTGTTCAAAACATCGTCCGAACTATCCCAATACTTAACCAAAGTTTTAAAACTACTCGTAAGTACAAAGAAAAATCTTCGGCAACTTCAAAGAAAAGAAATTATCGACACCACTAATCCATTTCGCGAAGTTTAAAGTAAGTATACCCTTTTACTTATATCGAAGTTATTTCTTTTGTTATGATTCGGGATTTCAGCCCCACGGTCAAACCTTTTCAGGTTTTCAGAAAGGTTTCAAGAATAAAAATTATTTTCTGAATTCTTCTGCGAATTGTTTATTGGAATGCCGTTCTTGTTTATTTACTGTTTTTACGACCTCCCTGGTGCAGTGTTGAGCGCTGTTGCCTTAACGTATGGAGGTCCCGGGTTCGATCCGGCAGGGTCAATTTGGGAATTTATAATTTCTGAATTTAACCTGGTCTGGCTTGGTGGGAGGCTTTGGCCATCGCTAGTTACCACCCCACCGACACCCTACCGACACCAAAGACGTGCTGCCAAGTACGATGGCGTGGTACGATGCCGTCTAGAAACCGAATAGGGGTAAGTATGGGTTTAATATAACTGCCATGCCCCTAACAGGTTAACCCGCTACCATCTTAGACTGCATCATCACTTACTATCAGGTAAGATCGATATATAATAGACATATATAATAGACATATGAAATAGTCATCAAAAATATCTATTTCAAAAGGTTTTCCAATTAAAAGCTCACAAATTAATTCATCATGAAATGAAAACAAAAAAAAAAACGTTATGAATTCTCGCCCGTCGAAGTGAACATAATTCATCGATACGAGTACATTCACATATGAACGGGCATTCATTGATTCATTAAAATGGGTTCTGTATCCACGGTTGCAGCTGATCTGATATTACTTGCTGAAAAGGCTGCGAATGAGCCCTCAGTCTTAATTAATAACTAGATGGGTTTTTTTATTTTATCTATCTATTGACTGCCTGGCTTTCTGCACTCTTTATTACTTTACTAGCTGATGCCCGCGACTTCGTCCGCGTGGATTGAGGTTTTTCGGTTCCCGCGGGAACTCTTTAATTTTCCGGGATAAAAAGTAGCCTATGTGCTATTCCAGACTATAATCTACCTCTGTGCCAAATTTCATCCAGATCCGTTCATCCGTTGGAGCGTGATTGAGTAACAAACATACATCCATACATCCAAACTTTCGCATTTATAATATTTATTTGACTAGCTGATGCCCGCGACTTCGTCCGCGTTCATTCATTAAAATGGGTAATGTATCCACGGTTGCAGCTGATCTGATGTTACCTACTGAAAAGGCTGCGAATGAGCCCTCAGTCTTTAATAATAACTGGACGGGTTTTTTTTATTTTATCTATCTATTTACTGCCTGGCTTTCTGCACTCTTTATTACTTTACTAGCTGATGCCCGCGACTTCGTCCGCGTTCATTCATTAAAATGGGTAATGTATCCACGGTTGCAGCTGATCTGATATTACCTACTGAAAAGGCTGCGAATGAGCCCTCAGTCTTTAATAATAACTGGACGGGTTTTTTATTTTATCTATCTATTTACTGCCTGGCTTTCTGCACTCTTTATTACTTTACTAGCTGATGCCCGCGACTTCGTCCGCGTTCATTCATTGAAATGGGTAATGTATCCACGGTTGCAGCTGATGTGATATTACCTACTGAAAAGACTGCGAATGAGCCTCGGTCTATAATAATAACTGGACGGGTTTTTTCATTTTATCTATTTATTTACTGCCTGGCTTTCTACACTCTTTTTTACTTTACTAGCCGATTCCCGCGACTTCGTCCGCGTGGCATAAGTTTTTTTATTCCCACGGGAACCCCTTAATTTCCCGAGATAAAAAGTAACCTATGTCCTTCCCCAGGATACAATCTATCCCTGTACCAAATTTCATCAAAATCGGTTGAATGGACGAGTCGTGAAAGCGTGGCAGACAGACACACTTTCACATTTATAATATACTAAATAAATAAATAAATAACTGTATAATATGAATAAAAAACCAACAAAAAAGCTGTTTCTTTTCATTAAATATCTCTCGAAGATAATTTCAGAACTTTACACGACAGTTTCAATGTGAAACTGACACTTTAAAACTATAAATGAATATTTCAACGTATTCGTAACAAAGCGATATTCCAATGGAAAGGAAATTAAATCTGTACAGTGCCATAAAATAATTCCAATTATTTATTATTGGCTCCGTTCTGAAAGCTATGCATTGTATGAAAATTTGTTTTCTTTATTACAATGCCGTAGATATTGAAACTGCCCCCCGATTACGTAAGAATTGTCGATCAAATGGTAAAGGTTCGGCGTCAAAGTAAAATAAACCATGACAGCATTGAATTAAAGCTCAATTTCGTCTGCCCATTCTTATACGTTTAGGGTATCGTACATACGATGACGTTGACGAAAATCTTTAACGTTTGATCGGCCATTCTTACATGATTGAGGGGCTGATTACCTCACAACATCATGTACCTACTCATCATTGATCCATGCTTGAAGCTAAATTTAAACAAGAACGCCTCATTCATTATAAATGCGCGTTAGAATTTAATATTCTAAACTTCAGTCCATAGGTAATGTTTTTAGGGTTCCGTACCCAAAGGGTAAAAACGGGACCCTATTACTAAGACTCCGCTGTCTGTCTGTCTGTCTGTCTGTCTGTCTGTCTGTCTGTCTGTCTGTCTGTCTGTCTGTCTGTCTGTCTGTCTGTCTGTCTGTCTGTCTGTCTGTCTGTCTGTCTGTCTCCAGGCTGTATCTCATAAACCGTGATAGCTAGAAAGCTGAAATTTTCACAAATGATGTATTTCCGTTGCCGCTATAACAACAAATACTAAAAATTAAAAAAATATATATATTAAGGGGGGTCCCCATACAATAAACGTGTTTTTTTCGTATTTTTTTGCTCAATATTAAAAACGGTAACAGGTAGACGGTTCAAATTTTCACAGAATATTAACTTGTATATTACCTTTCAAAATAAATAATTAAATATCAATAAAGTAAATATTAAAGGGGGGCTCCCATACAAAAAACGTAATTTTTAAGCAATTTTTTTTAATAAGTCATAAATCGTAAAATTTACTACAGGTTTGTACGGAACCCTCGGTGCGCGAGTCCGACTCGCACTTGGCCGGTTTTTTTATTTACTAGGTCTACTAACGGACACTTACATCCGCGGACTTACCATCAGATGAGGTCGCAGTCAAGGGTTAACTTGTAGTGGATATAAAATAAAAATAAAACTTTACGTTAAAATGACTCTAACAGTAATAAAGTTATTAATATAAGCGAGTGTGACGCAAAATATTATAGACTTGCGCTTGATGACAATCATGCCTATATATAGAAAGCAATGATGAGGTCTAGGTTGAAGCGCGCTTGACTCGAAGATAGGTATTCAACCTTGCCTTGATGGTGCTTAAGTAGTACATCTTGAACTTAATTTTACACAGGTAAAACCATGGGAAAAAGAACAATTGAAGCTACTTACAATTTAGTCTGTCTATCTAATGACTTGAGGTTGACTTGAGGTGGAGGCCTTCTTGGCTCTTGCTAGAAATATAACAGTAGTTCAAACGTAAACATTATCTAAGTGTTGTGAGTAAAGTGCTCGCTATAAACATGTGCACACCGGAGATTGATGACTGCAGTAACGCGAGCGAACTGTGATAAAATACAGAATAATGCGCCACTGGGCTGCGCTCTGCGCTTTTGTCATGTCCACTTACAAGTTTGTATAAGATATTTTATCACGCGTGAAAAAAGCGTAGAGTAGATATTCAGGCGCTAGAAAAATAGTAAATAAGTAGCTTCTTTCTGAAACGCGTAAGAAACGCGCTTTGCACGGAGCATAGGATGTTCTTGCCGCAATCTATACGAGTGAACAATCTAACTCGAGAACGTCTAGCGACCAGCAAAGCGCGCCCAGAGATCACAGAATACTGCGATCTGTGCTTACGCCGTTCGCTGTGAGGTTTTATGCGAACCTTGATATATTATGATAACCTTTTTTTAGGGTTCCGTACCCAAAGGGTAAAAACGGGACCCTATTACTAAGACTCCGCTGTCTGTCTGTCTGTCTGTCTGTCTGTCTCCAGGCTGTATCTCATAAACCGTGATAGCTAGAAAGCTGAAATTTTCACAAATGATGTATTTCCGTTGCCGCTATAACAACAAATACTAAAAATTAAAAATATATATATATTAAGGGGGGTCCCCATACAATAAACGTGTTTTTAGGTACACGGTTCAAATTTTCACAGAATATTAACTTGTATATTACCTTTCAAAATAAATAATTAAATATCAATAAAGTAAATATTAAAGGGGGGCTCCCATACAACAAACGTAATTTTTAAGCAATTTTTTTTATATTAACAATAAACCTCTACTAACAAAGTTAGTTTTGCGGTTCATTAAATTCATTAATCGTAAAGCTTACTAGTTTGTACGGAACCCTCGGTGCGCGAGTCCGACTCGCACTTGGCCGGTTTTTTTGGTCTTCAAGTCAACCTTGAATTCAAAAAAAAAAACTAATTAAATGGAACATTGTTTTCGTGACTATGACCGAACTTCTACCAGCCTAGAACAGACTTTATGTAAGCCTCGTATTCACTAGGGGACAAATGCTCCGCAACATATCACACGACAAAGTCCGGCAACAGGCAACAATAGGTGAAAGGTCCCGAGACAATAGAGCGTAGCGAGCGAGCGTTCGAGCTCGATTACGATCAATCGAATTTGCAATGTAAAAACTTAGACTAAGCGTACAGGGGCCATACAATACATAAAGCCATATTGTTTCATTATTGTTGACTTTTTTGTTTTAGAAATATAATCCTTATTTTAGGATCGTCAAGGTACGTGATATCTAACTGTCATTTTGAGTAATATTGCTTAAGTATTGCTTTAGGCGTTGGCAGTATGGCCCCAGAGCACGGCTTGCCTGCCGAGATTGATAAAAGTTTTAGCTCCATAGTCCACCACGATGACTTTGTGCGAAAAGACAGATTTTACACACCTTCGAGAAGATTTTATGCAGAACTTCCAGGCATGCAGGTTTCCTCACGATGTTTTCTTCTCTAAATCTGAATCTTTTCTATCTCTATAATCTGAATTCTGTAGTATACGTGAAGGTATTTTTTTCTATTAATAAATTCATGTCAGTTTCTTTGAGTGCCTATCTAAAAATTTCTTATAGCAGTACAATCATTTCTGGAAATATGATAACAGTAGCTGTCTGCTAATAAATACAGCCTTAGGTTCAAAGCACATTTATCCGCTCGGTCCGCGCTAAAACCATCGATTGCGCCGAACGAAACGAATTTAAGCATTCTTTATCTGAAATCCCTTGAAACTTACTTTTTTTTTATACACTACAAATAAGCCCTTGACTGCGATTTCACCTCATGGTACGTGACAATGCAGTCTAAGATGGTAGCGGGCTAACTTGTTAGGGGCATGGCAGTTAAACCCATACCCCTATTCGGTTTCTACACGGCATCGTACCGGAACTCTAAATCGCTTGGCGGCACGTCTTTGCCGGTAGGGTGGTAACTAGCCACGGCCGAAGCCTCCCACCAGGCAATCTTCCTATCTATTCGCTGGAATAAAGTATCCAGAAAAATCTGAAGCTATAAATCCCTGATAGATTTAGTCAACGTCATCAGATTGGGCGCAAACAATGCGGATGTTAACGAACGGTGCGCCCGTATTCTACGACTAAGCAAATTGAACATCCTAAGGACGTGTTTTCAGTTGCCGACACGATAATGATAATAAATATTATGTGTCGTTGCTTATAATACAGACTCACCGATAATATTGTGGCTCTAAAATGTGTGGTGTTAGGTCACTCCATGACGCGTTTTTACTGGCCGTCACGATACTTTTTAATCATCGCCGATACGTTATCAGTATTGTGTCGGTACATACTTTCTAAGCAGAGCAAGCCGAGTTTCTTGCTTGTTCCTCTCGACAGGAACATTCCGAAATTTCAAATTTTGACGATTCAAAAGCACTTGTAAAAGTTTATTAGAATAGATTTGCTTTCGAATTTCTCAAAACAAGAAACGAAACGCATGAAACACTCAACGTCAAAGGAACGCATGAAACACCCTGTTTTGCGGTTCGGCACGATTGATTTTCGCGGAGATGTGGGTTCACCTTTACAAAGCTACCATATAGGTACGTGATGGCCTTTGCGTGTCTACATATCCAATTACCTACGAGAACCTATTACATGATTCTCTTACTACCAAATTCATTATCTTTGTTTCGTCGTATAACCTTTTAGGTAACTACCTAACTACAAATGGTAATGTCTTTCACTGAATTATTTATATCGGCGTGCCTAAACGAAGCGTTTTAACTGTTATTCCTTCAATACGTTATCGAGTCTCCGCGGTTGTTCCTTTACAATTTACATAGTACTTACCTCCGTTATATATCCGTGACTACTTATGTCCCCGTGAAAAATCCGGGGGAACTTATTGTTGTGGATAAAAAGTAGCCTATGCCACTCTCCGTCTCGCTTTTCTCAAAATTCTCGTGTATGTTTACGCCACGAGAACTCAAAAGACTTTTAAGTCTTTTTAGTACGAATAAACTAAAGCAAGTAAACTACGGTCAGCGAAAACAGTGCAATAACTTAGACCAGTGCTAACTCACTGGAAACAGTTATCTGGCAAATTTATCACGTACTGGAGAATTCTTTTCCGTTTACACACAGGGACATGGTTTCATAATTACAAACAAGTCAAAAACTAATATTGTTTGTGTGATTTTTACATCTATCTATACTAATATTATAAATGTGAAAGTTTGCATGGATGGATGGATGTTTGAATGGATGTTTGTTACTCAGTCAAGCCTCAACGGCTGAACGGATCTGGATGAAATTTGGCACAGAGATATATTATAGTCTGGAATAACACATAGGCTACTTTTTATCCCGGAAAATTAAAGAGTTCGCGCGGGAACCAAAAAACCTCAAACCACGCGGACGAAGTCGCGGGCATCAGCTAGTCTTACATAATTATAGTCGTTAAAGCCCGCCAACCCGCATTGGAGCAGCGTGGTGGGAGCTCTAATTCCCTCTCTCCTATGAGACTGGAGGCCTGTGCCTCTGTGTGGACTTTAATGGGCTGTAGTGGAATTTTTACATCTAAATCTAGCATAATATTTATACACGACTGCCCAAAAAAGGAGTGTAGGTACCTACCTAATGCTTTCCACCTTCCTCGTAGAGTTATTTATTCCACGTTATTTCACCATAACTTTCAAATTTCTGAACAGATTTGAATGTTTGGGGTACCGTTAGAATCCATACATCCTCCAGAGTGACAATGGATATTAATTTTTTGAATAAATAAAAATGTGGCAGGACAGTCGTGTTTTTAATTTTTTATATTATGTTCACTTTTTTCTATTAATATTTCTAAAAAAAAATGCGAAGACAATACTAGGTACAACAATGACTCAGTTATTAAATTATAGGTTCATTTGGAATTATAGCTAAACTAGGCGCACGAAGTTCCACAAATGAAGTGACTGCAATTTATAGTGGAAATTCGGATTAATACCGTCTCAGCTGGAGTTTAATTGCTAGTTACGACTGTTGCTAATATACTACGCTATAATACTTTAGTTTATAGCGTTGCACGCGTGTAGAACTTTGCATTATATCCTAGAGATATCTAGCGTAAGAGCCAGACTTTTGGTTCATGGTGAGACATTTATTTTTTTAAGTAGCTGCAGACCGCGACTTCGTCGCGATTGAGGTTTTTTGGTTCCCGCGGGAACTCTTTAATTCTCCAGGATAAAAAGAAGCATAAGTGTGATTCCAAATTATAATCTATCTCTGTGCCAAATTCATCCAGATCTGTTCAACTGTTCTGGTGTGATTGAGTAACAAACATCCATCCATCAATCCAACATCATTTAATTCAAACTTTCGCATTTATAAAATTAGTACATTTAAATATAATCTCAGTAGAATCACCTTCCCGAACCGGTGGTAGATTCTTACGACTTATCATAAGTGGCACAGGTTGTCCTACATGAAATAAATCATCATTTCATTTCATTTCATTTCATTTCATTTCATTTCATTTCAAATGATCCTATTGTCGTTGTTCCGAAATAGTGGGATTTATTTCGATACAAAAATTCAGATGAAGTAAGTAGTTTGAAATTGTGGTATTGATAAATCGCGACCCCTGGCCCCACCGGCACGCCCCACCAGTGGGTCGATGGGGTATTCTTTTTTACCCCTGGCCCCATTGCATTATGTTTGGAATACAATTAAAAAATATGTCGATACAATTGTATCGATAGGTTAATTTAAAGAAAAAAACGATATTATCAATCGCTATAGTATAAAATTAGAATGAAAAAAAACGACAAATTAAAACGAACTCATACCTCTTAAAAGGACTGATTATCCTCAAACGGCAGCATATGTTTTTTTGAATCATGGTTGAGAACACTGTCGATTAAGTCACCTTTCGAACAGCAAATACTAAATCAAAATCAGTTCATCCGTTTGATGGCTACGACGCGACGCTACAAACATACATATACATGAATCCATACTAATATTATAAATGCGAAAGTGTGTCTGTCTGTCTGTCTGCTGCGCTTTCACGGCACATCTGTTCAACCGATTTTGATGAAAGGTATGGGAATAGTTCGTATCCCGGGGAGGGACATAGGCATTTTATCCCGGAAAATTGAAGAGTTCACGCGGAAATCAAGAATCTTAATCCACGTGGACGAAGTTGCGGGTATCATCTAGTGCACCAATATAACGAGTCAATTTAATTGGAACTTCAAGTCAAAAGTCAACTTAATTGGAAATATCGAAGGAGCCTCCAACAAATACTTAAAAGGCACAAAAGTAAAGGTCGACAGCTGTTAACGGCTATTAATTAATAAATACGGAAACAATTTAGGTACCTTACTGCATAGAGTTGTCAAATGTCATGTAGGTACAGGTTTTAGTCTTATGTAGGTATGTCTATTATAATTATTTTGTATATATTAGTTTATCATAATATGATATATTATATGGTATTGGTTAGTTTATTTAGCTATTAGTATTTAAGTATAGATATTATTATTATTATTATTTTTAGGGTTCCGTATCCAAAGGGTAAAAACGGGACCCTATTACTAAGACTCCGCTGTCTGTCTGTCTGTCTGTCTCCAGGCTGTATCTCATAAACCGTGATAGCTAGAAAGCTGAAATTTTCACAAATGATGTATTTCCGTTGCCGCTATAACAACAAATACTAAAGATTAAAAAAATATATATATTAAGGGGGGTCCCCATACAATAAACGTGTTTTTTTCGTATTTTTTTGCTCAATATTAAAAACGGTAACAGGTAGACGGTTCAAATTTTCACAGAATATTAACTTGTATATTACCTTTCAAAATAAATAATTAAATATCAATAAAGTAAATATTAAAGGGGGGCTCCCATACAACAAACGTAATTTTTTGATATTAACAATAAACCTCTACAAACAAAGTTAGTTTTGCGGTTCATTTCGTCTTGTTTTTAATAGGTACGTCATAAATCGTAAAACTTACAGGTTTGTACGGCACCCTCGGTGCGCGAGTCCGACTCGCACTTGGCCGGTTTTTTATTTTACACCACCTCCCTTTATCCCCTTCTTCATTTTCTCCCTAGCGTTAAGGTTGTCTGGAAGAGATCGCTATTTAGCGGACCGCCTTATTGTACCTACTCATTGTTGTTTTCTGATTTGTAACGTGTTTCATTGTATATATCTGTGGTGTACAATAAAGTATATACATACATACATACATACATACTCACTTTCGCATTTATAATATTAGTATGGATGCAGCTATCGGTAACAGACTCGGGTCAGATAAGTATGACGGACTATACTAGACTATAGAACAGCACTGTCTAGCGAATGAACTCAAGCCAACAATCAGCTACAGCCTACAGGCAACCATGGAGCAAGTACTCATAACCCCTACTTGAAGCAAATACCTATAACTTAACGCTATCCCACTTCGATTTTTTTTCCATTACAAGTTAGCCCTTGACTGCGATCTCACCTGCAGGGCTAGCATGGGCCGGAGATAAAAAATTTATCCCCCGATTTTATCACTGACAAGAGATAAAATTAACTTATCCACCCCTCAGAGCACGGCAACAGGGGAGAGGAGAAGTTTATCCCCGTTTGACATTTCACGGGGACTCGGGGGACTATTTATCCACCGTTATTTAGCGTTTTTATTTATTTATTTATATAGAGATAAAAACTTTATCCTTTCCTCGGGGAGAAAATTGTCTCGGCCCATGCTAGGGGGGCTGATGGTACGAGTAAGTAATTGGCGGTACGTCTTTACCGGTAGGGTAGTAACACCAAAGTCAAAGATTCCCACGAGGCCAGACCACAGACAAGAAATTATAACCCGAATTGACCCTGCTGGGGATCGAACATGGTACCTCCCAAGTTGCGTTCAGCACTGCGCCAGGGAGGTCGTCGCAAACAAATTAGAGCGAGAGGTCAGACAAACACCTCGCTTTCGCTCAGCAGTTGAAATGGGATAGCGATAAATGGGATTTGTTTCAAAAAGGTATTTAGCAGTACACTCGGCCTGCCGGTATAAATGAGTTTAGGTTAACCAAAAAAAATAAAAAATGCTTTTTTGACGCTAGATGAATTTGTTTGCTCCTCCATAATCTAACCCAATGCCCTCCTTAAAAGAAGTTCCGAAATGCTAACTAATTAAGAAAACTTGTAACGAAGGGAAAAAATTGAGACGCCCGAAGTCGATGAATTAATTTAGTAAAATTGAACTTCCCTCTTCCTTTGTGATTGCTATTTTTTTTCTTTTCGAGAAACTTCTCCGAAAAATTACTGGTCGTATATTGAGTTTGAGGGGACTGTTTTTTAATTAACTAAATGAAAGGTTATAATAAACCTTTATAATAAAATTATGCAATATACAGGGTTTTTTTTGTCATCTGCATTAATTTCATGGGTGGTTAAGAATCGATAATATTATCGAAAATCGGTCCATGAAATTAGAAAAATTATATATTTTCAAGTTTTTTTTATATAATTTTTCCACTAAAATACATAATACGTGGACACCCACGCGTCCCTGCAAGATTTAATGTCTAAAGGTGGTCTAAACTTGTGCGCGTCCTTGTGAATTGTGATAGGTTACGCACGACCTATTTGAATAATGCGCGCCGAGAGCGTGCAGTGTCCTTGCGTATTTATGCATCAGGATTTTTGTGGGAAACTTTATAAAGGCTATAACTTTTAAACTATCATGATTTATGATACATTAATTATGATCTCTAAATTTGAATTTACCCCTGTTTAAAAAATTTAAAAATACTTGACCTAACAGCTGATCTTAACTTGAAATAAGTATTGATAGAAGATTATGAGGCCACTAAACACGTCACGTCTCGTCGTCGCGCTTGTTTGTACAGCTCTATAAAGACGTGCGCGCGTGGAACTTCTGTCAGCCAGTTTTTTTTCCATACTGTGATTTTGGCCTTTCGACCGGCCTACTGTACATAAAATTATCTTAACGATGATCCACTTCTAAGCAAATGATCCTTTTGTATTACTGGTGAATACAGTTGATTAACTAGAAAACAATCGTTCGAATTTCGAAGAAAATAACGAAGTTCTAATAGAATATTAGCCAGCTGAACGGCTTCGCAAAGTTACCTTCTTTAAAGTATAAACTTTGCAACATTACCTTCCCGGAATCAATGTTGCTAACTGAAAACATTGTAAAGTAGAAAAGTGTAGGTAATTCGTAGGATCAAATTCTAGTGGCTGTGAACGGCGAGCAGTATCATGGCTTTCACCGCAGTTGCTGCAACCAAAAAGATTTTGTGAAACTTTTTAAGTTAGAGATAGAGTTGGGTATTTCTTATTGACTACTAGATGATGCCCGCGACTTTGCCCGTGTTTATTTTAATAATAGGTAGGTAATTTTCCGGGATAAAAAATAGCCTATGTCCTTCCCCGGGATATAACCTACCTCTATACCAAATTTCAGCAAAATCGGTTGAAAAGATGGGCCGGGAACGCGTAGCAGACAGACAGACAGACAGACAGACAGACAGACAGACACACTTTCCCATTTATAATATTAGTATGGATAGTATGGATGTACTCGTAGTTTACATACAAAGCAAGATTTACAACTTTCCATATCGTTGCATTTAGTGCATTTACCTTATAATAATATTGGTATTCAATATATCATACGTGTTCAATTCATATTCATGTGAGATGGTGATAGTACAATTTAAAAAACCTGGCTGAGCTTGCTGTGGGCTCTTCTCAGCCAGGTTTTTTTTCTTTTATCATCATTAGTCATTTGACTGTACCGTCAAATGACGGCCTCTATTTGACTCTACCGTCCTATGGCTCCGTGAGTGCCAGAATATGCGGCCATATTGTTTCAGTACCATTATATTTTGACGACCTCCGTGGCGCAGTGTGTAGTGCTGTTGTCTTAACGTGCGGAGGTCCCGGGTTCGATGCCCGTCAGGGTCAATTTGGGAATTTATAATTTCTGAATTTTCCCTGGTCTGGCCTGGTGGGACGCTTCGGCCGTGGCTAGTTACCACCCTACCTGCAAAGATGTGCCGCCAAGCGATTTAGCGTTCCGGTACGATGCCGTGTAGAAACCGAATAGGGGTATGAGTTTAATATAACTGCCATGCCCCTAACAGGTTAGCCCGCTACCATCTTAGACTGCATCATCACTTACCATCAGGTGAGATCGCAGTCAAGGGCTACCTTGTAGTGGATAAAAAGAAAAGTTACAGATACAAATATTCGATTTTTCATATTCGTTATTGTTATACTTGTGAGATGATTCAATCAAATTATTATAACCTGAAATATATAGCGCAAATTTTTTTTTTTCCTTATATTTGCATCTTTGGGCATATGAAAATACTAGCTGATGCCCGCGACTTCGTCCGCGTGCATCGAAGTTTTTCGGTTCCCGCGGGAACTCCTTAATTTTCCGGGAACGCTAAATCGCTTGGCAGCACGTCTTTGCCGGTAGGGTGGTAACTAGCCAAGGCCGAAGCCTCCCACCAAGCCAGACCAGGGAAAATTCAGAAATTATAAATTCCTAAATTGACGCTGCCGGGGATCGAACCCGGGTCGCACGTTAAGACAGCAGCGCTGCACACTGCGCCACGGAGGTCGTCCCACCTTATTATTATCCTTGCTGCAAGGTTATTTACCTTGCAGCTTTTACTCCTCTTAGTTCAGCGGACGTAAAGTCAAAATTATTGGCGAAGTACGTAGTCATCGTGAACACATCAATTTAAGGCAGATTATCCGACTGTGCCTTGACAAAACCGCTTTCAGTCATTGTGGCGAGTCTTTTTTCACAAGGAATCACTGCTTTCAGTTAATAAGTCCCAAAAACACTATTAATTTATCATAAACGGCAGCAAAACAATGCGAATAACCTTCAATAACGGCGAGACCATTTTAAATCTATGCAATAATCATACAAAACAACCGACCTGCTAACAGTCGAAACAGACTACAGAGTGGACGGTGACGTCATGTTTCGCTCCGCCAATAGCGTCGCGTTTTAGTAATTTGAGCGGGAATTTGAAAAATACTACTTTTGAATAATTAAATTTATTAATAGAAACATGATAATTTGTAAAAATAATCATCTGTATATATTTCTTTAGCAATAAAGATTACACATAATTTTTTTTGTCCATTTCTAAATCACATGCATATTCCCCATTCAAGCTACGAGTATATTTATACTCGTGCCCCTATAACGTAACCTAAGCCTAAAATTGCTATATTTTGCCGCTATTCCCCTACCAGGTTACCCTGGTAGCATCTTATACCATCCAGGTGAGAATGCAATCAAGACCATAATTTGTAGAAGAATTTAAAAAAAAAAGTAAATATACGGATATATGGATGATGACAACTGAATCAAATCACCAACTCTAACAAACCTAAAAACGCGCTTCCAGTATGGAAGATAATATATGAAATTCATAGTTGTGGCGTCATCAAATTTCAACGCACTATTTTTCTTTAATCTATATTTTTAAATGGTTATCAAACTTAAAACTAACCGAGGATGTGAATTTTAGGTCTTTTGGAAGACCTCTATTTAATAATCAGTTAGAAATAATTTATTTTTGATACAGGCATCATCTTGTCAACGTGAAAGTCGTCAACAGATGGCGCTGTACGTTATTGCCTCGCACTATGTACGTAGCTAACTTAGATTAATACCTATGGGTATAGACGGCCAATCAAACAATCGTAAAACCTCATAGGGCATACGTCATGTCTTCGTACCGTCGTGGGTCGTAGTAAAGATATAAATTTTTGGGTCCTGCATTCCTGCCGCTACATGCATTGAATGCGGACAAATATAACAACCATACTAACGTTACTATAATAGCGAAAGTGCTATGTTTTTACGACCCATCTGATTTACAAACAGATTTACTATCTGAACGTTTCGAGTTACTATAGCTTATGCCTAGCGTGCGTTCAATTGATTAAGTGGACATAATTTTAATTAAAAATTTAAAAAACTCGACTGCCCTGCCAAATTGAATAATAAAAATTATAGCCAGTGTCTTTATCAGTGAATTTGTGACTTTAATTACATTTTACAATGTGATCGAACGCTCGATTAAGAATTAAGATCAATCGAACATGCTAACCACTAGACATTTTTTTAAATCTATTACATGTTAGCTCTTGATTGCGATCTCAGCTGATGGTAAGTGATGATGCAGTCTAAGATAGTAGCGGGCTAACCTTAAACCCATACCCCTAATCGGTTTCTACACGGCATCGTACCGGAACGCTCAATCGCTTGGTGGCACGTCTTTGCCGGTGATTTGGAATTTTTAACCGACTTCCAAAAAAGGAGGAGGTTCTCAATTCGGCGCGTATGTTTTTTTTTTTATTGTATGTCGGTGCATATCTCCGTGGTTTCTAAACCGATTTGAAAAAAATTTCAGTGGTTAGAGGAAGCTCCAGAGGTAGTCCCATAAAAAATTCTGATTCCAAATCGTCAATCCTGATGCGGTAGGTAAACCAAGGGCAATCGTTGTACAGCTTCGGTGTAATAAAAAAATGTTTAGGTGGACAAGTTCTAACGAAATACAGCAAAAAATTTTTTTGGCCGGCACTTTCACTTTTGGACCAAAAATGTATGAATCGTGGATGATGTCCTTTTGATGGTGAATTCATATAGTAGGTATCAAGTCACGTGTATACGATTCAACTCTGAGTCCCAACTCCTCAACCCTGAAGCTGCAGGGTATACAGAACTCCATAGAAATAGTGATTTAGGATTTTTTTATGGTGAATTCATATTGTAGGTGTCAAGCAACGACTTCATACTTAAACCCAAGTTCCAACTCCTCAACTGTGATGCTGCAGGGTACTGCACTCCTAAGCCGTGGGGATTTAGATACACTAAAAAGTTAAAAAAAAAAAAAAACATACGAGCCGAATTGAGAACCTCCTCCTTTTTTGGAAGTCGGTTAAAAATAAAAATTCTTTCCAAAAAACCGACTTCCAAAGCCACTGTAAAGTAAAAAATAATTTTGATTTCTACACACTATGTTGAAATCGGGCGGGTAAAGTTAACTATAGGCAAAGTTGACGCGTCAGGCTCGCTGTGGGCTCGCCCGACTTCAACATAGTGTGTAGAAATCAAAATTATTTTTTACTTTACAGTGTACTTTGGAAGTCGGTTTTTTGGAAAGAATTTTTATATTGATGGGGATCTCTAATGGCGGCCTCTCTAGACGGGGGGCAAACCGCCCCCTCCGCCTCACAATTAAGTAGTCCGCTACTATAGTGTTCTAATAAACACTCTACCTCTTGTTTTGACTGTAAAACTTAGCTCCGCGATAGAAGCTACCTTATAATAAGTAACTTGCAACGCTTGATGAAAGTAACTTTACTTTGCTCGGCCGTTCAGCTAGCTAATATTCAATTAAAACTTTATAATTTTCAGAAACCGTTAGCAATATTTTCCATTTACGCCGATTCTCGGTCGCAAATAACAATTTAGGCGCAATATTGAGCAGATGTCTATAATTAACGGGGCCCAATTTCAAAACACATTATTTAGGGCTCGTATAGATTACTAAATAATATTATATGAGGCAATCCATTTCCATACTATTCCATCCATCCATCCATTTCCATTTACATAGTAATAGATGTTATTATACTTAAACTAGCTGATTTAAATAGCTGATATATCCACGTGAAAGACTTGAGTTTTTTAATTCCCACGGGAACTCCTTAATTTTCCGGGATAAAAATCTCTTAAAGCCTAAATAAAAGTAGCCGAAGTCACTCTCCAGGTCCTCAACTATACCTACCTATGCAAAAAATCACGTCGATTCGTTGCTCTGTTCCGGTGTGATTGGAGGACAAACCAACACCAAACAAACACACTTTCGCGTTAATATTATTGGTATGATGTGGCATAAAATTTGTCAAAGAACTATGTAAAGTGAAAGAAATGGCAGTGGGCAGCTGGCCTATTCAGAATTAGTTACTAAATATACACTTTTTAAAGCAAGTCTCGTGATTTTGTCATCATGTAGCATTTCATAATTTCTACAAAGTTTCTAAAAAACGATAAAATCTTGATGATCTTTGAAATCTCAATATTATTTTCAGTGACAATCTTTAGATTCACCTCAAACTCGATTTTTTTCTTCTTGAGAGAAATGTTTGGAGAAATTGTTTGCATTTCTCCAATCATTCTCTCAAGAAGATTAGTGTTTTTCCAAAAAATAGGATCAGTCAAACATTTCTAAAAAATAAATACTCAAAAACGATAACGTTTTCATTTCAAACCACAATTCAAGATCCAAATCCAATATTAAAATTCAGTGTTCCGTGCTATTCGACTCGACGTTCTACTTCACGGATTGGTGGTAGATCTATCGTCCATTCAGGTGATTAATATGCCTTTGAATTCCTTGTAAAGCCAGCACAATGGAGTCTTTGAAAAGTGTATTGACTTTTATTTCTCGCTATCTTTTGTAACGGGCTAACGACACGGAATCCATCTATCCTATGAAATTGAAATGGTACAAAATTTTAATTGTCTCGTACTTCATCTTATCATTCCATCATCATCATCATCATCATCATCATCAGCCAATATGCATCCACTGTTGGACATAGGCCTCTTTAAGATTGCGCCAACTTTGCCTATCCTTGGCTGTTAGCATCCATTTGATGCCAGCCACTCTCCGGATGTCGTCGCTCCACCTAGCCGGGGGGCGCCCCACACTCCGTTTGCCGAGACGCGGTCTCCACTCTAGGACCTTGCGACTCCAGCGGCCGTCAGTCCTACGGCAAACGTGACCAGCCCACTGCCACTTCAACGTGCTAGCCTTGAGAGCTATGTCGATTACTTTGGTTCTTTGGCGAATTACTTCGTTTCGGATTTTATCCCTCAAAGAAATTCCGAGCATAGCTCTTTCCATAGCGCGTTGAGCGACTTGAAGTCTGTGGACTAGCCTCGATGTCAGTGTCCACGTTTCGGCACCGTAAGTCATAACCGGCAGGACGCACTGATTGAAGACTTTGGTCTTCAGGCATTGCGGTATAGGCGACGAAAAGACTTGACGGAGTTTGCCATATGCTGCCCAGCCCAGCTGTATTCTCCGTTCTATCTCTTTCTCGAAACTGTTACTTCCTACTTGCAAAATTTGCCCAAGGTATGTGTATTCTTGGACAGTTTCGAGAATAGATCCGTTGACAGTAATCGGCCCCGGAATGACCAATTCATTGAACATGACCTTGGTCTTGTCAAAGTTCATCCGGAGACCGACACGTCGGGAGGCAGCGTGAAGGCTATCGAGCATCTTCTGCAGCTCTTGCAGCGAACTTGCGATGATGACGATATCATCAGCGAAGCGGAGGTGTGAAATGTGCTCTCCGTTCACGTTGATGCCTTGTCCGTTCCAGTCAAGCGTTTTAAAGACATCTTCCAAAGCATTAGAAAACAGTTTCGGGGACAGAACATCCCCCTGTCTCACCCCGCGATGCAATTGGATAGGTCTTGTAGACGCACCCTGTACTTGGACAGACATAAATGCCGAGCTATATAGGCATTTCAAAACTTCGATGTATCGCCAATCAACTTGGGATCGCTGCAAGGATTCCAGAACAGCCCAGGTCTCGATGGAGTCAAAGGCCTTCTCATAGTCCACGAAAGCGAGACACAGAGGCTGTTTGTACTCATAGGACTTCTGCACAATCTGCCTCAATGTGTGTATGTGGTCTATGGTGCCGTAACCACTTCGAAACCCAGCCTGCTCTGGTGGCTGGAACTCGTCAAGTCTTCGTGAGAGACGATTAGTGATGACCCTGGAAAACAGCTTATATATGTGGCTAAGGAGTGAGATGGGGCGGTAGTTCTTCAGGAGTGTTTATCATTCCATTACCGGCTAACTACTACGAGTCTCCTCTCGAAATGATAAGGGTTTGGCCATAGTCCAACACGCTGGACAAGTGAATGGTAGCCTTCACACACCTTCGAGAAAATTACGAAGAACTTTCGGGCATACAGATTTCCTCACGGTGTTTTCCTTCACCGTTTGAAGCAGGCGATTTTTTTTCTTTTGACTCAACCACTGGTTCGAATAGCAGATCCTACTATGAAGAGCCGGCAAAAAACTCAGCAGTTACTCTTTTCATATAAAAAGAAAAATGTTACATTAATATGTAGAGAATAATATTAATATACAATGGGGCTGATTCTGTAGTGTACAATCTCTAAACTAAACTAAAATTAGAGCATTACAAATATTGCTAACCCTTTCATAATACTCCCTACGGAAAGGGGCAGTACTAGATTTAAAGCTGCCATTTTAGTTTAGTTTAGAGATTGTGTTATACAGAATCAGCCCCAATACCAATACATGCGTTATTTAACAACCATTACATTGGGGTACAGTATTCACTTGTCCAGCGTGTTGGAATATGGCCAAACCTTTATCATTCCGAGCGGAGACTCGTAGTCAGTAGTTAGCCGGTAATGGAATGATAAGATGAAGTACGAGACAATTAAAATTTTGTACCATTTCAATTTCATAGGATAGATGGATTCCGTGTCGTTAGCCCGTTACAAAAGATAGCGAGAAATAAAAGTCAATACACTTTTCAAAGACTCCATTGTGCTGGCTTTACAAGGAATTCAAAGGCATATTAATCACCTGAATGGACTGGCTGATTCTGTAGTGCACAATCTCTAAATTAAACTAAAATGTCTGCTGTATGCGAACCTGATTGCTTCCGTGCAATTTGGTCAAGAAAAACATCTGAATATAAATATTAGGTATCTTGCGTACCTACCTATCTTCATTGAGATTGGCCGTCGCGCCGTGGCCGAAATCCCATCTAACTATCAATAACACTAATTCCTAACCTTTAGAATAACAAAACGACACGACAAAACGTCTGTGTGAGTGTCTAGGTATATATTTTTTAATGTCCATTATTTTCGCTTCTATAAATTAACTCGTTCAAAAATTCTCAGGAAAAAATCATCTCTTGAAGTTACGCCTGAATAAAAATAATGTTATGAAAATTGATTCCGTGAATTTCTGATTGAGGTTAAAACATTGTAAAGTAATTGTTTTGTTACATAAAACCTCTCCCGTACAAAATTGCTTGTTGCCGCGGCCTACTGAAATAGGCCGTATTTTTCCATACAGTGCTAAGCTGTTTTTAATATCATCCACGTACAAAATCCCTAGCACAAGTTTTTACTTTTTACCACTTTCGATGGTAAAATTCGTTAATAAGTGGTATTGTGAAAACTTTGTGGAATGAAAATCTGCATGAAATTAAAACTAGACGCATTTCGAAAAGTGCAAATGGTACAGGGATACGCGATCCCATAACCACAGTCGAAACCATAGTAGAAATGATAAATGATAAATGATTTATTTATTTCATGTAGGACAACTTGTGCCACTTATAATACGTTAAGACTCTACCACCGGTTCGGAAAGCCAGTTCTACTGAGAAGAGCCGGCAAAAAACTCAGCAGTTGCTCTTTTCTTAAAAAAGAAAAAGGTTACAATAAGTAAACAATACAACACATACATTACGTTACAAGTATTACACTGACTTGTGGGTCAGTTCACTGGATGCGAGGCCAGTTGCTTCCATGCAACTTTGTCATGAAAGTTACACTAAATGCGTGTACCTAGTATACACCTACATACGATTTGTAGTAGACAATTTATTATAAGAAGCAGTGTAAAGCGCAGCCTGTAAACTCGGCCTCAAGATTTAGATGTAAACGCTTTCTTATCAGAATTCTCAGCCATAACAGGGATTCTTCTACCGATTCAAATTCTTTGACCTTTAAAGATTTCCGTGTATTATAGACTACAGTTTCCAGGAGCAATTTTCGGCACGTTGCCGTCACACGATCGCGAGTTTTGGCTTTTAATAATGTGAGATAATAGTAAGTATTTGGACTAGCACTTTGTATACAATAATTTATTGGTTTTCATGCTCAAAATTTGTAATTAAGTTAAGTAATAGATTTGTACACCACACTGTGGTAGAATACATGATACCTTCTGTAAAACTAAACAACATCTAAATACTTATCTGTATTCACAAATAAATAAATTTGATTTTATTTGATTTTATTTTACACCTTCACCTAGGAACATAAGAGTAGTAATAGATACACTTATCAAAGTAACATATTCTGACGATACGATTTCGAAACCTTTAAATTTTTAGAGATATGCAAAATTGTTTGTACCTACTAGGGGCGCATAGCAATAAACGCTCTTATTCATCACTGTATGGCCGAGTGGAGCACATGCTGGCTCCGCATTTCGGCATGAATTCCCAATGGTCAGATTCCTATACTATATTCATTGGAAGATTTTCCACATCTACGCTTTACCTACAAGAAGAAAATTTAGCGTTCCCTTGTGAATACCAAGTTTCGTAACTACGTAAGTAAGTAACTCACGTAAACTTACTCGGTAATAATCATTTTGTTGACCAAAACCCATCTGCTCTAACTTCTAGGCGTAATCAACGGATTTTATACACCATGAAATTTATAAAATTGACATAATGATGAATATGATGAACTACGATGATGAATGATGTTAGATAAAATTAATATGATAACTCTACAACTACCTATGATACAGCTTTTTGATGTCAAATACCTTGCTAAACCTTACAAATCATTCCCCTGTGGCAAGCTTCGTTGGTGGCAAGAATGATGGCTGGTCTCCACGGCAAACGGAAGAATTTAAACAGAAAAGTGGAAACAAAAAAGCACTAATCGGATAAAACAAGGTAGTTTGTTAGATAATTCGACTAAAAATACAGGGACGTAATCAAAGCGTATGGAAAGTGAAGCCAGCCAGATGTATTGGACCGGCTCAAAGATACATCGGGCGCAAATACATCGGTTCATTGAACTTTACATGGGCTAATTCATTGGTAGCGTTTAGAAACAGGTAATATAGTTCTGATTCAGCTTTAGAAAATACGTCCTGTAGGCTGTAGGTTTAGAAAAAAAGCGATACTAAAATGTGCTAAAGTCCCATTAATAACGGGGCAACGGATCAACGTGATTTTTTGCATGGGTATAGTCGAGGACGGAGAGTGACATAGGCTACTTTTTATCCCGGAAAATTGAGGAGTTCCCGTGGAAATTGAAAAAACTTATTTCACGCGGACGACGTCGCGGGCATCAGCTAGTTGTCCATAAAATTAAATTATGATTGTGAGGAATACATTATACTTACTCGATGCGAAAAACTCACATTAGAGGTATGAAAATTACCTATTCGTTATCCTTGATTGTGACAAGTACCTACTACGTTAACTGAAACGATCACAATAACACGAATTACAAGCATAATAGGGTACAATAAGGGTATTATTGCTTTGATATGTCACCCACACAACCGGAATATAATGGCCTGTTTGTAAGAGCCATCTATACACGGATTCTTCAATAAAGACCACAAATTACAATCTTTGACTGTTATCGGTACGTACTTACAATACTTATGTGTAGATAATATAACTTTTCGAACTACAATATATGGCAAGTTACTTAAAAAATAACTGGGGAGTGAAGAACATTTTAGGATGGGTGATAACTGAGTACTAAATACTTAATTGGTGATTATATCGTCTGGTAATGTCAAAGGACATTATCTATAATATGAATCCAATAAAAACGCGATAGTGTCTGTCATTTTGACTACATGGATAAAATGTATGTCCATCCATCAGCCTGTAGGTATATGCGTCCACTGCTGGACTGCTGCTGCCTTTTCGAGAGCGCGCAACCAAACACGGTCCTCTGCCTTCTTCACCCACCCGCTTCAATGCAACATTTATATATCCTGGCTATATTATTATCCACTACTTAACATAGGCCTTTTAGAAATCGCTTACCGGCATGCAGTTTCCACTCCAGAACGCGTCTGCCCCAACGGCCATCAGTTTAGCCTGCCGACTGCCTGCCGCTTCAGTTTACTAAACCTTTTCTGGCTATGTCATTTACTTGGGTACTATGTCCCAGTAGAATTTCCTCGTTGCAGATTCTATTCTTCAGAGAATTGCCCAATATAGCCTGCTGACTTGTAATAAATGAAAATTTAAATTGTTTAATTTATGATTGATGTCATAAAAATGGAAAAAACAACCAAAAATTTTCAATTACGCTCACTTCCTCACAATTTCTGCGCGTAGCATTCTTATCTTATTCCTTTGATCGTGGTCTTGCGGAGACGGTCTTGAAACAAGATGTTTTTATTGCGTTTCGCTCGCGTATCATTAATCACTCAGACATTGACCTATTGCGTTATCTTGAGGCTCAAGCGTCACGACCGCGCCCACTTACTTACGTAGTATTCCTGCTTAAGTTTATGGTTGCCAAACGGTTGTTGTTGAGATCGCAGTCAAGGGCTCAACATGTAGCGGATAAAAAAAAGAAAAAAAAAAAGATTTCTTCTCGATTGAGTCTCCAGCCTCATTCCTACAAGTTGTCGTCATTTCAACCGATTGACATCCACTGTAACCTGCCGAGCGATCGCGTAACTTCTGCATCAATCATTGATACATCGCAATCACCTCTGATTGGTTAACACTCTTCCACTATCGGACATAATCCATTGACGCAGCAAGAATGCCATAAATTCAGCCAATTACAACAATTGATACTGTAACAATGATTGATGCAGAAGTTACGCGATCGCTCGGCCGTTGTCCTACGTGAGCGAGAAACGCGACACCGCGGCTCAACACGACGCTACGCGACAGTGACGCTAAGTGATGATGCAGTCTAAGATGGTAGCGGGCTAACCTGTTAGGGGCATGGCAGTTATATTAACCCCCCCCCCCCCCCCCCCCCCCCCATTCGGTTTCTACCCCTATTCGGTTTCTACACGGCATCGTACCGGAACGCTAAATCGCTTGGCTTCACGTCTTTGCCGGTAGAGTGGTGACTAGCCATGGCCGAAGCCTCCCACCAGGCTAGAGCAGGGAAAATTCAGAAATTATAAATTCCCAAATTGAACCCGGGATCTCCGCACGTTAAGACAAGTGGCATAGGCGCTCAACACTGCGCCACGGAGGTCGGAGGTAGTCAGACTAAAACCACGTCTTGGGCCACTTATTTGCTACAGCTTTCTGCGATTCACTATAGAACATCTGTTAAGTCATTAAGGGATCTTTTACTTAATAATTATATCACTTTCTGTTGTTAATGTCAACCCTACTACCGGTCTTCGAGTCCTAGCAACACTTTATCATTTACCTCTCGACCTTACTCGATACTAAGATCACGTTCTATTAATATCATTTCTAAGATATTCAGTCCCGCACTTAATTGACCGAGCGAAGCGAAGGTCTCTGAGTCTACTTGAGTGAATTGGCACTTGTCCGTCCGTCCATCCGTCCGTCCGTCCGTCTGTCCGTCCGTCTGTCAGAGCCTTATAACTTCTAAATTACTGATCGTAATTACTTCAAATTTAAAGATAATAATATTATGTAAACCGATGGCCTCCCGCCGAATATGGCTTATATGGGTTTCAGTGACCACCAATTACTCGCTTGTCCGTCCACCTACTCGTAGTTGCGACTTTCTTAGCGCTGGCGCTCATCTAGCTACTTTCCCCAACGCTTCAAACTACGAGTATGTATGCCCTCGTTTCGCTTACATGCAAACGTCTCGCATGTAAAAGAGGAGCTTTCCTCCTCTTTTATCAATCTACTAATACGAGCTTCACCTACTTAATAAGTAGTTAAGTTTGTATGAAAGCGGAAAGTTTTATTTTATTTTTGTCAAGACATCGAGTTCAGCCATCCGTATTCTTTAATCAAAGCTGATAACGAGTGTCTTACGTTATTACCCCCCGGATTGCGACGTGCGTCACTGTATGGCAGTGACCTTTGAATAAATTTTGATAATAAGTAGATAAATACATACTTATAATGATTATTTATAAAGTTATTTATTTTTTGGGATCTTCTTAGCACAATAGTTCCAAGAATATGAATACGTACGTACATTTAATGTAGGTACCTACATAATATAGTTATTGTTTGATTTAATTATAATGGATTCTTGTAAACTATGATTCGATAGTAAATTCAAAATGGCTTCATATTATGAAGGTAGACCCAAATATCATAGGGTAGACCGTAGAAGAGCATCACTGCGTACCTATACTACCTACCACTTGGAACAACCATTTTTTAACAACGACCTCAATATACATTGACGGGCCCTGTCAAACAAAGAATGTGGGCGTATTTTACTAACGCCATCTAATCTGAAAAGATGGAACTTGCTTGCAACTTAATATATGCGCCATCCTTTAATACAGCTTGAAAACGTATGACTCGGTCATAGATAATATAGGTCATAGTCATAGAGGCCGTAAGGCCAGTTAGTAAAAAAAAAATATCCTAAAGTTTGCCGCGGAAATCAAATGATTGCGTAATGGATAAAAATATTAAATAAGAAGATTAAATAACTCTTTTTGGAAATGTTTGTGAATTGAAACACTTACCTTAAAATAACTAGTGGTTCGCCCCGAACTGAGACCTCGCGGTATCACAGAGCGCCATCTATTGACATAATTGTGAAGTTCTGTTAAAAATATCATCATCATTAAAAATTAAATAATTTCGTTTCCTTATAATATTTATCTAATTTTAGTATTTGTTGTTCAAGTACAGGATATATTTCAAATAATTGATCAAGTTTCAGGCTTGAGAGTTCAGAAAATTGAGAGTTCTGAGGTCAACTTTGGACGTTAGAAAATCGCCACTTTGAAAGCCCCCCATTTCGTCAATTTTAGGGGAAAAATTAAAAAAAAAAATTTTTGGACTCTATTCCTAATTATCTTTAAAATGATATACCGCAACCCTATGTAACGCTATAAAAAATATTTTACTTCGCATTCGCTTCTATGAGAGCCCCCCTGAAATAAACATTTTTATAACTTTTTAAGCCATATTCGGCGGGAGGACATTGGTTTACACATTATATTTAAATTTGAAGTAATTACGTTCAGCAGTTCAGAAGTTATAAGGCTCTGACAGACGGACGGACAAATGCCAATTCACCCAAGTAGACAGAGACCTTCGCTTCGCTCGGTCAAAAATTATACAGTGCCAAAATAATTAGACTTTAGACTTAATATTATCAAATTATCTACACGACCCGCGAGCGATTGTGACAGCGCTACGACGCGACGGGGACAAAGACAGGTGAGGAACGTGCTCTGCAAGTCGGACGCCCGCAGAGCGATCGGCTATAAATTGTCGCAATCATTAAAGGACTGCATCAATGTCAAAACATGGTTTTGGCTTCACGTATCACTGAGACTGTCCGTAAAGGATCGTTGAGGACAAAAAAATGTTTTGACATTGATGCAGTTAACTATCGATAGAATTAATTGCTGAAAATTGGTATCACGTAAGACTTTTGAAGTAAGATGTCGTTTACGGACCATGACAAACGTCACGTCAAACTAGGCTTTCATTGATACATGGTGGGAGGTGTTTTTAGCGGTGACATAAGGTGTCCATTAATCGTTTTACGACTCTTTAATATCTAAAATAAATATAATATAAGGATTAAAAAGCTCGAATAGATTGTTTGTTAGGTAAAAATAGAAAATACTATTATTTCAAGCAAGTAGGTATGCTATATTGAAATGGCTTCAAAATGTTATTTAATATAAGACATTCTATTGACAATTTACCTATAGAGGTATATTTTATTAGGTATACCGTACTTACTTAAGTCTAGCTAATAAAATATTCTCATTGGCAGTATTGCCAACCCACACTATGAAAAAAAAAAAAAATTGTACGACCAAATACATACCAATGCTATTCATTAATAATAATTAATATTTTAACATCCATACTAATATTATAAATGCGAAAGTGTGTCTGTCTGTCTGTTCAATCGATTTTGGTGAAATTTAGTACAGGAGTAGGTTATATCCCGGGGAAGGACATAGGCTATTTTACCCGGAAAATTAAAAAGTTCCCGCGGAAATCAAAATATCTTAATCCACGCGGACGAAGTCGCGGGAATCATCTAGTTAAAAAAGAATTAAGTAAGTAGGTAGTAGACTTTATGTACTTACTTTTTTTTAAAATATTTATTGAAAACAATACAATAGAACATATAGCTAGAAACATGCCCGCTCACAATTAATTTTAATTAACTTTTATTCTGTGATTAAAATGAAAATATCCATAGACAATTTCGGTATCTCGAGATATCTCTAGCTTATGGTATCTTTGATTGCATCGTAAAAAGAAAATCTACTATCTTAGGCGCATCGCTTCTTATATTAAAGTATTTTGTATTATATTTATTATAAAACAAAGCCAATTAATAAATAGAAAATCACAAGAAAACACAGACTCTAAAATATTACTTAGTGAAATAGGTAACGCAGTTAAATTTGGAAGACTGTCAAGTCTACTTATTTTGCTAGATTACCACATGATTACCATAGACATTCAAATTTAGTCGGATTATAAATAGGTCTGCACTACCAAAATATCGATATTCAGAGTTCGTGACTAGTAATCTATGGTTAGCGACCCATTGCTACAATCCTGAAAAACCTTACGTGAAGCCGGCTTTAAGGACTGTAACAATGGATATCCTTTAGGACATTTTTGGATGTGATATTGCGACAATTTATAGCCGATCGCTCTGCGGAATACATCTCTCGTAGGTATATATCGATGATTTTAATAATTACCAATTCAAAACCTCCGAGGCGCAGTGTGTAGCACTGTTGTCTTAACGTGCGGAGGTCCCGGGTTCGATCCCCGGCAGGGTCAAATTTGGGAATTTATAATTTCTGAATTTTCTCTGGTCTGGCCTGGTGGGAGGCTTCGGCCGTGGCTAGTGACCACCCTACCGGCAAAGACGTGCCGCCAAGTGATTTAGCGTCCCGGCACGATGCCGTGTAGAAACCGAATAGGGGTAATTATGTATGGGTTTAACTGCCATGCCCCTAACAGGTTAGCCCGATAACTACCATCTTCACCACCACTTGCAAGCAAGTCTGATTGCAGCCAAGCGCTGGCCTATACATTTAAAAAAAAAAAAATCTTAGACTGCATCATCACTTACCATCAGGTGAGATGGCAGTCAAGGGCTAACTTGTAGTGGATAAAAAAAAGGAAAATGCGAAATACGATCTTCACCATGGGGTAAGATGGAGTTGTGAAAATGGGGCAAGATAGGACAGGCTAATAAAATATTATTCTTGACAGCCGCCCTATCCTTTCTAACGCGGCAAAGACTTTTAATTATAATATTATAATTCAACGATTAAAATACGTACTTATTATATAAACAGATACGTTCTGAAATATTCTAATAACCATAGACAACAACAAGCCAAAAATACAGAGTAAAAATATTCCTACATCCATGGCAAAAATATTATTTTCATACGTCATTGTCAATATCAAATGTCAATTGTCATTTTTTGGTGACGTTCTTTCGTTGGAGTTTCGCTATTCGCACTGATTTGTATTTTTTTACTTTTTTAATTACTTTCAGGCATCTTAAAAGTGATCTAAGCAAAAAGTGATTAAATACCTGTGATCAACGTAAACTTAACATTTAACGTAAGTATGTAATTGCTTATAATAACACAAAAACGTCAAGCACGAGACGTAGAGGTTATCATAATATCAACAAATTATTCCAAAATAAAACTCAACGTTGGTAGGTATTATTAATTATCGTTGTCTGTCTTAACAACAGTTATTATTAGGATTTTAAATGGCGATTTCTTTAATAAAGCTTTAGTATATTGCTTTTTATTTCAGTAAAATGACTCAATTTGGATAAAGTTGAATCATGAGGTTTAGTACTTAATTCAAGCAGCATATTTTGATGCTGAGGTGCACCCGATATTTCTACTCGTAGAGATACATCAGTTGATTATTCATTGAAGTCTTTAATCTAAGTAACAGCAATGTAACAAACAACAATAAGGCCTCGTGGTCAGGGACCTCAATGTAACTGTAACTTTTGGGAGTTATGTGTAGGTATGTTAAGAATATAATAGATATAGAATATATTGATATAAGCATAATATGGGGCCACTGGGGCCCTATTACAGTGTCATTATTGCAATTTTGTAATAATCCCAATCGCTTCTGATTGTCTAACATTCATTCTCTATAGGCCAAATTCCATTGTCACTAAGAGTAGTACCATACATTCAATCAATTGAGACTATTTATAACAATGATCGAGACAGCTTTTAGGAATCGGGCTACTAAATAGTTCAGAATATTATGTCGAAATGAAATAAGAGTAGGACTACTCATGTCTCATGATATTTTAGGTCACTACCTCAGTTCGGAAAGAAAATTCAACTAAGAGACGTCAAGAAACTCAGTAGTGTTCTTATAAAGAATGGTGATACAAATTTATTTATTTAATTTATTTTATCCTTTTATATGTACACTTAGATACTTTAACTTTAATAAAGACTGAGAAAAGATAGACTTGATTATCTACTACTTAAAATATTCATATTTAGGTCATTGAATTGAAACCGCGTACATGATCACGCCATATTAACATCTCAAGCACGTTTAAAGCAGTTTTCACCAGTACATACAGATGTGTACCACCAACTTAATGCAATGTCATTTTTTGATAACCTGTTCTACATTGATTGTGTTTTGTACCAATAACTGCTAATAAGCGGAATACACTGAATTTCCATTGATTAATTAACATGTTTATTACCAAAACTTGTTTTTACTGCTATAGAAGGAGACAAATTTTTTAAGATAATGTGTGTACAGAATGTTTCTAACTTTAAACTTAAATGCCTTTAAAATAAAGTGTAACTAAGTAGTTAATTGGATAAATTTGCTGAATTTCTTGCCAGTTCTTCTCAGTCAGTCAGTCAGTCATTCTCAGCAGAATCAGTTTTCTGAACCGGTAGTAGAGTCATGACGTTTGTAAGTGGCACAAGTTGTCCTATGTGAAATAAATAAATCATTTCATTACAATATAAGTTAGTATAATATTCAAATCACTTCAAGGAATTCTATTCACACTACCTACCTGCTGTTGTTGGTAAATGGATGCCCTTTGTCCTATCTTATAGGTTTTTTCCCTGTGTGGAAAAAATATTGGAGACAGCAGCCTCTGGGGACAAAATACTTGTTTCCATGCATTAGCTGATTGGGATGCTATGCTTGAATGAATGGATGAGCTTTAGGGAATGGGCTGAAATTCTAAAAGCTTTCAAGTTTGATGCTGTATCAGACAATTCTCCTTAAGCAGGATATTAGTCAATTGTCATACATACAAAATATGCAAAATATGTGGTATAACAGCTGATCTATTGATTGTGTTGACTTAAAAGCTTAATTTTTCTACATCTCCAAGAAACAGTAGATTTACTTAATTTCAACTTCCACGTATTCACTATAAAAAGGTGGTTGACAGACCGACGGACAACAAAGAAAGGGTCCCTTTTTGCTCTTGGGGTACGGAACCCTAAAAATAATTTATTATTACACAGTCAGGCTTTGAATATTTTAAATTGACACTTCTTGTGTTTTACAACATAACAAATTTTATTTTATCATCAAATCAATGTGAACTAATGACCTATGTACGTCAACAGTAGGCGATGAGGCATAGAATATGCTCACGTATTGTCAGTACAGTTCTGAATACGACAATGAGAAGTCACACATACATTGATTCTTTGGGCTGTGCCAGGTAAAAATAATTGGCCATTAACACTTGGCTTTTGTGTGTTTATTTGTTTAACTTACCTATATTTGTTGTGTTAATTATAATTTAAACAAGTGCTTTTCCCACTGTTGTTTTTCTTAGTTGCACTTTTTAATTTTTAATAAGTAACTTAACTATGAAAATACTACAGCAATGTTATGTCTTAAAGTTCTTGGGTACTGTTAGAAAAGGCTATTATTTGCACTTAGGTACTGCAAAGTATAAAATCATAGATTTTTAATACTAGAATTTCTTACTTACTTTTATTGGTTCTAAAGTGTTAAGTACATTAAGTGTTAAGCGTTAAGTAATATATATTACGTATAACACCTGTTTGTGTAGATTAGAGGGCAGTGTAAAAAAATTTATAACTGAGAAAATAGTAAATATTATTTCCTTATGTCAAAAATACTATTAAAGTATTTACTTAACATGCTTGGCGGTTCTTGATTGCACAGAAGTAATAAATCTTTATTTTCTAATCTTTATTTTATGGTAGATATTTAGTGGATTTTTATGAATTCTATTATCATAATATCCATGCTCATTTATATATTAGTTTTTTTGTCTAATTTTGATTTATTTCATTTCTTATTCTCTTTACCAGAATAATGGCACAAGCCCTCGACGGTAAAGCCCTAGCCAAGGAAATTAAAGATGAACTAAAAATTAAAATCCATAACTGGACTAGTGCTGGCCACAGAGCACCATCTCTCCGTTGCATCATCGTTGGATTGGACCCAGCAAGTCACACTTATGTTAAAAACAAGATTACAGCTGCTATTGACATTGGAATTGAGGCACAGACTATCAAATATGATGAGAATTTAACGGAAGACGCTTTAATAAACGCAATTGAGTTATTGAATCAGGATAAATTGGTTGATGGTATATTAGTTCAGTTACCGTTGCCAAATGGTATTGATGAGAGGAGAGTGTGCAATGCAGTGGCTCCGGAGAAAGATGTTGATGGATTCCATATAACTAATGTGGGACAGTTGTGCTTGGATATGCCTACTATTGTTCCTGCGACTGCACTTGCTGTTATCGAGATGCTGAAAAGGTTAGTTTCATGTCATATTTAAGTAACTAATAGATTAATTTTATTATATTAATAATTAGGGTATGAAATTCATATAAGCAGGTTGGCACAAGAGGACCTTGTTCAAAAACTATAAATCCTTATATCCTTATATTAAAACTAGCTGATGCCCGCGACTTCGTCCGCGTGGATATACCAAGTTTTATCGAAATAACTTTTTCATTTCTAAGCCGCAGCTCATATACCAAGTTTCATGGATATAATTTGAGAATTGAAGGACTTTCATACAAACTTTCAAACCCTATTTCACCCCTTCGGGGGTAAATTTACGAAAACTGTGAAACACGTGTGTCTTCATTTTTAACCCGCAGCTCATATACCAAGTTTCATGGCTATAACTTGAGAAATGAAGGACTTTCATACAAACTTTCAACCCCTATTTCACCCCTTTGGGGGTGGAATTTTGAAAAACTGTGAAACACGTATGTTTTCATTTCTAACCCGCAGCTCATATACCAAGTTTCATGGATATAATTTGAGAAAATATGAAGGACTTTCATACAAACTTTCAACCCCTATTTCACCCCTTCGGGGGTAAAATTTACGAAAACTCTGAAACAAGTATGTCTCCATTTTCAACCCGCAGTTCATATATCAAGTTTCATGGCTATAACTTGAGAAATTAAGGACTTTCATACAAACTTTCAACCCCTATTTCACCCCTTCGGGGGTAGAATTTCGGGATACAAAGTATCCTATGTCCTACCTCGTAGTATGGGCTCAAATCGTGCCAAGTTTCGTTTGAATTCATTCAGTAGTTTCGGCGTGATGCGCGGCCAAGATACAGACAGACAGACAGACAGACAGACAAAAATGAAAAAAATTACAGATTTGGCTTCAGTATCGAATAATGAGTGCCCTCCAAAAAAAATTTTCAAAATATCTTCAATGTACAGAATTGGACATGTTACAGTTTTATTATAATAGATTCCAAAGTGTCTGTCTATCAGTCTGCTATGCTTTAACGGCCCATCTTTTCAACCCTTTTGGGTTAAATTTGGTACAGAGATAGATTGTATCCTGGGGAAGGACATAGACTTTATCCCCGAAAATTAAGTTAAGTTTAGTATTAAGTTCCTGAGATAATTAATAGTAGATTAGTAGCCAAGGGCTGTAAGGCAACAATTGCAGCCCGAGATATTTAGGCGCACGAGCGCAGGGAGGGCGCCTATAGTTCGAGGGTGCAATTGATGCTTACACCCGAGCTAACTACTCTGCTTTACATCTCGATTGTGAGGTAAAGTAGGTCCTTATTACCCCCAAATGGAGCTTGTAGGTGACCAATTAGCGCTCTAGGGTAATAATGTAGCTAGAAAAGCCCAAGGGCGGTAAGTAATTAAAAAAAAAAAACTCTTCACTCTTTCAAAAAGTTCGCGTACATCAACCATCATACTTTTTTTAATTACTTACCGCCCTAGGGCTTTTCTAGCTACATTATTACCCCAGAGCGCTAATTGGTCACCTACAAGCTCCATTTGGGGGTAATAAGGACCTACTTACCGAATATGAGAGATGTAAAATAACGTAATCTACGTGGATGAAGTTGTGGGCATTGTCTAGTAATAAATAAGAAATTTACTGCTAATGTACTAGCAGAAAAACATCATTCTGCCTTGGCAGACTTGTCAAATATAATATAGTGCATTGTAATTATGAATAATTATTGGTTGTAAATTGTTATTGAAGTGTAGTAGGTAGTAATTTCTCGGTTCATTGATAAAGTTAAGACTGCATAATATATTATTCAGATACCTATGTGTAACAGCTGACTTGCTTTATGCATCAAGAAGTCACTAAGACTAAACTACTTATGTACCTACTTTAGTATTTTATTTACAGCAATTTTATAATACTAAAGATGAATATTTCCATAGAGTTATGAATTAATTTAAATAGAGGTGGCATAACACTAAACACTTTTTTTTAAAGTTTTTTTTTAAATTCTCATTGATATTTAAGTGACCATAATTAAGTAGTATTTTTAAAAAAACAACCTATAGATTAGGGCGTCTAGACAGACAAGACTGGATTTTAATAAAAAAATATATTTATTATTTACTGTTTTTTTTGTAAGTTTTTTTTTTTTACTTTACTCAGGTTCAAAATCGAAACGTTTGGTCGGAATGCGGTCGTTGTGGGTCGATCCAAAAACGTGGGATTGCCGATAGCGATGATGCTACATAGCGATCGGAATCACGACAGCGGGCTCGGCATGGACGCGACCGTGACAATATGTCACAGGTACACGCCGCCCGAACAACTTGCCGTCCACTGCCGCAACGCCGATATTATCGTGACAGCTACTGGTGTGTTGCTTTTTTACTTATTTTTATAACTAGCTGATGGCCGCGACTTCGTCCGCGTGGATTAAGTTTTTGAAGTGATAACTTCTTTAGCCGCGTAGCACTTTTTGGTAGGGGGTAAACTTGTGGATTCGCGTCACCGACATGCTCGCGTTGTTACGAAGACAAAAGGTCTTAAATATAAATATACTACATTCTTAATTAAACTTTAATGCCTTAGTTTTAAGGTTTATGTTTTAATTTTTTTTTCTTTTTTTACTTTTTTTTTTATTTAAAATAAAAAAATAAAAATAAAAATATATTTTAAATATTCCTTTATCGGTTGATTTGCCGTTAAAGCGTTGCAAGACAGACATGGATTATTTTACTACATCTATTAACTGTGATCTCACTGGATAGCTACTTCAGGATCAACCAGGTTAAGGCCCTAAGGGTATGATATACTAAAGCCAAAGCAATATTATGTGATATCCCGAATCGGTTTCTATGCGGCATCGTACCGGAACGATAAATCGTTTGGAGGTACCTACATCTTTGCCGACTAACTTTTATATTGCCTTTAAATCGAGAATGGCTATTTTTGTTGGCTCTGGAACGAAACATGGTAGATTTTATCTACCTTCTATTTGATAGTTTCTCTCTACATGGTACTTTAGTACTTAACTATTTTTCTTAAAAAACTAATTTATAATAAACTAGCAGATGCCCGCGACTTCGTCCGCGTGGATCAAGGTTTTTTGATTCCCGCGGGAACTCTTTAATTTTCCGGGATAAAAAGTTGCCTGTGTCCTTCCTCGGGATACAAACTATCCCCATAGCAAAATCGGTTGAACAGATGGACTGTGAAAGCGTAGCAGACATACAGACACACTTTCGCATTTATAATATTAGTATAGATGATTAATACTTCGACTTTTCGTAACTGGTTATTAATAAAGATTATTTAATCCGGGATCGTAACGGAATAGGAGTATGGCTTTAAAAATCATTACATCGAATGTTCACTTGATTAAGTATCTTGTTAATTTGTCGTAGGTGTGCCTAAACTCATAAAGGCCGATATGATTAAGCCAGGGGCTACAGTAATTGATGTCGGGATCACGAGGATTACGGACGAGCAAGGCAAGACGAAACTAGTGGGCGACGTGGATTACGATGGTAAGAGACTTTCACTCAATTTGTGTTTGACTAGCTGATGCCCGCGACTTTGTCCGATTTTTTGGTTCACGCGGGAACTCTTTACTTTTCCTGGATAAAAGGTAGCCTATGTGCTATTACAGAGTATAATCTATCTCTGTGCCAAATTTCATCCAGGTCTGTTCAGCCTTTATTCTTCGTCCAACGATTTATTTTACTTTTGGCATATGCACGTCTATGAAGTGTCATGATTATTGACAGGCAACCATCGACAAAAAATTCATTAGTCGATAGACGCATATAGTTTTTTCCAATAGTGAAGCGACGTGCCCTTTTATACGATATTTTTTAACTCGTATACTCATCTAGTAATTAAAAATACGACTTTCCTTTTCGAAATAGTCACGGAGCTTCAACACTAGCTTTCTTGATAGTATTTTAAGCACCATAAATCTTTGGCGATGGATGGTTTCTATGACCTGACGGATTCATGTACATTTACTGTACTGTTGTATATAAATGATTTATTTAAATATATACTTTAATATACTTAGTCATTTAAACGCTTGGGTATGTTTATAAAACAATAAGAAAATGTTGAGCAAAGATTAATATCAATGTGTCAAATCGATTAAAACTTCTTCATAAAGAAAGTCGATTGTTATCAAAAATCGAATCAGTAACGCGTTAGAACATCATTGACTCCATCTGCCAAAAGTAAAATAAATGATTGGACAGAGCAGGCGTGATCGAGTAACAAACTCCATCTATCCATCCAAACTTTCGTATTTATAATATTAGTATAGAAGTATAGATAGTAATATTGTGTTCAAATTAAGATCGGGATGGATTTTCCGTTATAATGTGATTGTGCAATAACGCATTTAACATTTCGTTTAGGTGTTTCCTATTTACCATTTCTATATTTTAGCGCTTAATTTATTTTAACCAAACTTGAACAGGACACGTAACTATTCCTTCTGTTATATTTTGTATATGACAAGCAAACTCCATCTGTAGAACTTTAATTTTATAAAGTATTTAATGTCTTTGGTACACGACAAACTTTGGACTAACTGAGATTTGAAAAAACTCGTTTTTAACATTGTTGAACAAAATTGTGATGTGTGGCCACAAAAAGAACCGATTATTGTAAAAAAAAAAGATATTTCTATTTACCTATATTTTTTTTCTCCCAGAGGTAATCAAAGTGGCAGGTGCAGTTACCCCAGTGCCGGGCGGAGTAGGGCCCATGACGGTAGCTATGCTTATGCACAACACTTTCCAAGCCGCGCAAAAGATTTGGCAACAATAGGATGACTAATTGTTTTACATAATTTATAAATTATAGATAGATAAATATGATTGCCACGTCTGTATCATTCATAAATCTGTGGTTTATTCAGAATTTCGAATATTATGTTTTGAGTCACATTCAGGAGCCATACTGCCAACGCAATAAGCCATAATAAGTATTATTTCATTATTGTTGTTTTAGAATCCTTATTTTAGGAACGTCAAGGTTCGTGACATCAAACTGTCATTTTGATTAATATTGCTTTAAGCGTTGGCAGTATGGCCACTGATTAGCTTAACATAGCATGACATATAAGACACTATAATTAATGTTTTCTTAAATTTTTGTAGTATACTTAATATTATTATTTTCTATTATAAAAAAAGTTTAATAACATATTATTATGTGGTAAATTTCTAATGTTAATGTGATCCAATGCGCTTTAGAATTAAATAAATGTTATACCTCGAAAACCGACGCGTCGCAAACATGCATTTGCGTATGGTCATCAGTGCAACCCATTATTCATCAATCATTTAAGATAATTTTCATTGTTCATGTCTGATGGTTTTTGGTTTATTCTCAATTTTGCATTTGATTCGATAAATTCAAATTTGCACAAATCGTTTAGCATCTTCATCATAATATTATTTGATAATGTGCTCAATTCATAGTAAAATAATAATAGAATCTCGCATTCATTCAAACAATTATTATGAATTAGGTAATTTAGCTATTAAAAGTGCCTCATATTTATTAATTAAAGAAATAAAGAATGAAAGAAGGAAACTTTATTTTTATTGATACAATATTTTTTTCTTTGTAGTGTGTAAGAGAAATGACTTAAAGAAGTATTATAACCTCTAGATTAGATTGATTATTATTAAAAAGACGACGTTTAACGTTGTTAAATTATAATTAATTATCTTGCCATAAAATATATAGCTATGTATCTAGATAGAGCTACTTAACAATATTTTAAAGAGCTGTCTACTAGATACGTAGGTTTATAATTTTAAGGTAGACACACATTCCTTCCGTGGAATTTGAATATTGCATTTTGTAAGTTTTTTCTATATCTTCTAACTGTTTAAGTATATTTATATTTTTATTATGATTTTGTATTTACCTAAGTGTAATAGGTATTGGTTGTTTATAAAAAATGTTTATGACAAAATAAATGATTAAAAGAATATTATTGACTGTTTTATTTATATCTAACATACCTATCTAATAAGTAACTTAAATTCAAATTTTTAAAGGGATCCTTACCTCAACAGGAAAAAATCGGATCAGCCGTTTTGTCTGTAGTGCGACACAAAGGAAATATACATATATAGACTGATGAACACATAACCCTGTGCGTTCCGCAGTCGGGTAAAAAGGAACCCATATTGGATCATTTCGTTGTCCGTCTGTCTGTCGTTCCACCACCTTTTTTCCGGTAACGTGTGGAGGTGTCAAGTTGAAATACTTACGTCCACGGTCTTGGAGCTGTAAAAATCAAGCTTCTATGTCAACGCAATCAAAATATACGGCTGTTTATGCCGCATATTTGACACTCGCCAATAAAATCAAAACCTACTTCCATACTCACGTGGGTACTTCCCGTTGACTTAGAACTTGAGGAGTTAAGTACACTGCTGTAGGTACATTAAAACATTTTGATTTTACAAGTAAACAAGGAGGAAGAAACTATTTTTTTTATGCCTTGTGTAAATTTTTGGATCAAATAAACATTTTCTTTCTATTTAGAGGACTGAATAGATACATATAAATCCAGAAGTAGGTAGGTACCTAATATAGGATCTTATTAGAGGCGGTCTCACGTATAAATGAAGGGTCTGTAGTCTGTACGTGGTCACATTTACTAACAAAATAATTACGTTATTTTGGGATTCCAATTGTCCCTACTCGTGCGCTTTAAGGTTTTTACGACTTTATCCTTAAAGTAGGGTAACCAGCAATCTTGTTTAACGAGATATATGTACCTACCTACCTAACTATATCTTGATTTTAAAATGACGCTCGTAGCAGCGTCATTTTACCTACTTACTTGTACCTACGAGGTACTTTGATTTTTTAATCACATTTATACTTAAGTGTGAGTGCGTTGTAATATCTTCTATAAATAATTTATTATAAATGCGAAAGTGTGTTTGTTTGTTGGTTGTTGGTTTGTCCTTCAATCACGCCGCAACGGAGCAACGGATCGACGTAATTTTTGGCATGGGTATAGTTGAGGACCTGGAGAGTGACATATGCTACTTTTTATCTCGGAAAATTGAGGAGTTCCCGAGGGAACCAAAAAAAAAACTAAAACCACGCGGAAGGAGTCAGGGGCATCAGCTAGTCTTCTATAATCCTGTATAAGTATGTAAGTACCTACTTAGGTATAAAATGCAAGGCACTATGATGGGCAGTACAGCTTAAATATTGGTTTGGCTAAAAGCGCTAAAACAGTTTGCAATGGAAGAAGCTATCAATCTTGCTGTCGGTGCGGGCTGCGACAGTGCATAATGGCGCTTCACACTACGCGCGTTTTAACTTTTCTAGACTACTTCGAATTTTATTAATCCTCTTTAGATTTTATGAAGAGACTGTAGAAGTCGTAATATTTTGCTTGCTTGCTCTGTCTTATGAAAATAATTCTTAAGTCCTGCTCTATTTTTCTACTTTCTGCCACAGAATAGTAAGCCTTACCTTTGGCGGAAATTCTACTAAAAAGTAGAGTAGGTAAGTAGGTACCTACAGGTTATACTCCGTTCACAGTTATTTTATTTCATATGAGACTATTCGGCCGTACAAACATTTAATCATAAAAATATGGTAGGACAAGAAAAACATTTTTTTTTTTTACTTAGTCATCGTGTACCTACTTATGTATCTATTAGAAATTGGAACACATTAATAATTAATGTTTGAACTGCAGAAATAGAGGTAAAATAACTGAACGGACTAGGTATAACTAGTAACTACCTAAAAACCGAATCATAAAACGCGCGTGAGATCTTCTTTGTCAGGATACCCTTATGGTGTGACGTGTAAGGAGAGATAATATTAAATTCACGAGCTGGACAAGGAACGATGACACGCAAGATTATGCCAGAATATATTACTTGCTTGACTGGACAGAATGTTTAGCTTATTTTACCTACTAGGGCTACGCTGCTGTCACCAAGTCTCTACAAACTCAATTAAGTAGGTACTTAACCAGGTACTTTAGTCCACGTTGCTCTGCACAATGCCAAGGACAGGCCAAGATGGCGTAACATCCTTAAAGAAAAGATACTCCGTGGCAAAGATCACGACCCTCAGCAGTGAGGATGACGATGCATGGAGGGAGGACTTTCCGCAAGGCATTTTCACTCGTCAGGGTCTGCAATCTGCATTTGTAGGTCGTCGTCAACTGATAGACGTCCACTTCCGGACATAGGCCTCTTGCAAGGATTTCCACATGTTGCGGTCTTACGCTGCCTGGATCCAGGTGCTCCCTGCCACTCGTAACTCGTTTGATGTCGTCCATCCAACGAGTGGGGGAATTTTGCAAGCCGTGTGTGAAACCAAGGTAAAGCAAAACTTTAGTATCTAAGTAATTTAGCGCTAGTAAGTATAGCAATTGGTATAAAAACCGCTCCTAAATAGGTAGGTACATGTATCTATCTTCCAGATTAGTCAGCTTCCATCAGATAGGTAGGTACCTACTTATACCTTTCATTAAATCCCGCCGGTGGCCGCTTAGCGCGTATGTAGTAAGTATGTAGGTACCTACCTACTAGGTATTGGGAAAGTCTAAATTGTAATAAAAAGCGGAAGGTTTTTCGATTTCCACCGGCGCGGCGGGCGTGGGCATTCTGCCTTCTGGAATGTTTGAAACTTTGAACAGTGCATCCTTTGTACGTTACCAGAATGGATGTGCGTTAAAAAAGCGCCACAACCATTGGCATTTCCTATTCGTCGTGAATACCAATTGTATTCCTAAAACCTTGCGAATACTTGTTTCAACAAACGGTCTTTGGTGCGTGCAGAGCAAACCCGTCAAAGGTTCCACGATTTCATTTTGCTCATCCAATTAGTTATCAACAGAATAAAAAGAATGTATAACTAGCAGGTAAGTAAGTAGGTAGGTATGCTGAATTTTTTCGCGACGTCGTGAACATGCAGCTAGTATTTTAAACCATACCTAAATAGAGGCACTGACGTGTCTCCTCCAGCGAAGCGATTGCAGATAAGAAGCCTTGTTAGACGGTATCAACTAGGTACATAAAGAACATTTTCATAAACGGGGTACTTATGTATGTAGGTACTACACACCATGTTCCTATTTTACAGTCGACATGGCGAACGTTCGTGCAGCAACAATGCACTTCCGTAATAAGCAGATGTAAATTTTCAAACGGCGTTTACCCGGCGATTAAGTGCATTACCAGTTTTTTCCCTGCATGTAGAGGTGTTGTGGCTAACGTGTGGAAACGGGGGTGAATACGGAATGAGGGTGAATTCCTCGTAAACACGCCGATTTTCTCCGTAGTCGCGCTACTTACCTCATGGCGGTTGGGGCTATGTTAGTTTAAGGGATTCTATTCTGTCGATCGGTTTTCTTGTCAGTTTTGTCCCATGCACTTCTGCTACTGATAGTTAATCCATACTAATATCGACGGCCCCTACGTAATTCATCGAAAGTCAAAATTGGCACTTTTCACCAGAGCCGTTTAAAGTTTGTTTCTGGTATATTTTGTTTTTTTAAAGAATTACCTCCAAACTTTGGTATCCATCATATATTATTTAGTTTATATATTTATTCAAATATATAGATTTGTGAAAATATATAATACTTTTCTAGAAAATTGAGTTTCGATAGTTTACGTCATAATATTTTCGATTTTTGACAATGATTTTGATCGAAACTGCCACTTTCGATTTTGTAGCATGGATATATTTTTGAAGTTATGATCGAAACTGGCAATTTCGATAATTTACGATAAATATATTATTGGAGTATTCAATGAAACTGGTAGTTTCGATGAGTTACGCCGAAATGAAATGTGTTTACTATTACCAGTTTTGATATAATTTGGTAAGGTTTAAGCTAATTACGTTTTAAAGAAAAACAGTTCCGTAGTGACTAAAAGTCACTTGTAAAAAACAACCGGGTTGTTAAAAGCTTTTCATTGAAATTATGCATTAATAATATTACTTTAACTTAGTAATACAAATAATTGAGATCAATTTGAGTAAATCAAATTAACAAGAAAAATAAACAAGTATTATAAGAATGGCACTTTGGCAAGAGCAGTTTTCCATCATCACGATGAATAAATATTAAAAATAACAATGATGAGAGATCATCGTTATTTTTAATATTTATTATTTTCCCACGTCTTCTTGTAATAACAGAGCTAAAACGATGCTGCACCTTTTAACATAGCGAACATGTTTAGAGTCCATTTTGATGTTGCATCCCCTCTGGGATCGTCAAGTTTAGGTGAGCTTGCTGAGCCAGTTAGTGAGGGAGAAGTTCCACGTTTTTCAGCCTAGCAGGTAACTGACATTGTCAACAACATGAGTAGAGGAAAATCTCCTGGGCACGATGGCCTTAGCATAAAGCACCTAAACGGAGTTCACTTGCCTAGAGTATTGGCTATGTTTTACTCTCTATGTTTAAGTCACTTCTATATCCATGACATGGTGCGTTCAGTAATAGTGCCTATTCCGAAGAACAAGGCTGGAGACATTTTGGATAAAAATAATTGAAGGCTGTTACGTTGGCTACCATTATAGCCAAAATATTGGACAGTTTGATTGACAACAAACTGAAACAGATTTTGCATCTCCATAATGGTTAATTCGGTTTTGGAAGCGGGTTATCTACGGAGAGTGCAATCAAGACAAGCAGGCTGTCCAATATAACAAAGATAGACGAGCACCTATCTATCTACGCTTGTTTTTTGGACTTCTCAAGGATATTCGACATGTTGTCTTATTATGTCATTTGGGATAAGCATAAGGGAGCGGGCGTACCATTGGGGACTAGGATAATCTGAAATTTTGGTATTCATACCAAAAAAACTATGTTGGGTGACGTAAATGCGCTCTTCCACGCATATAACTTAGAGTGTGATGTTAGGCAATGAGGTTTGTCTTTGCCACTCTTCTTTAGCTTGTAAATGACCTGATTGTTAAGCTCAGCGGGAGGCACGTCGCCTGCTGGAGACAACGTCTATGTAAACGCGGATGACATGATTCCGCTGGGTCCAATGGTTAGGTCAGTAAGGGAGGTAATTGGAAACGTACCAAGAGTACGCAGCTAGTCATGGGCTGACTTATATAATGAAAACAAGAGTGAATTTACATCACCTTTAGAACAAAAGGTATACCGGAGAAAGAGGGCCACGTCGAGCATAGCATCTTGTTAAATGAAGTACTCCTTAAGCATGTTAAACAATTTAAGTATCTGGGACACGTGATTACTGATGGCCTTAAGGATGTTGTAAACATAGGAAGGGAGCGTAGGGCATTGGCGGTGCGGTGTAACATGTTGGTCCACAGGTTTTCCCGTGGTAACGAAGATGTGAAAATTAGTTTCATCCTTTACACGGGATCATCGCTATACACAGGCATCAATAAGATAATTTTCTTTCCGGGATTTTCTTTAGAGGTAGTCTTTCTCTTTTGTTTTGATGTAACGCTCGTGCTAGGGGAATCACACTCCAAGACAGTTAAGAAAGCCTACGCTGGCAATTGGCTAGGTACGGACTATCAACACTCGACAGGCGTAAGTTGTTATTGATTCTCAGTCAATACCGATGTTGATGGAAATGGGTAGGAATTAGTGAAATTGAGGTTGGAGTTGTCAGTTTTCATTTACATAAACAAAACTATTGATATCAAATTAACAGGAACGTTAAAAAAAAATTTTTTTGTCAAAAATACCAAAAATATTAACCAAAAAAATATCGAAACAACGTAAGAAATAAAAAATATATCCGCTTATATCATTGAAACTGGTAGTTTCGTTTTATTAAGGCGATTTAACTCCGCAGTAAAAAAATGAAACTGGTAGTTTCGTTTTAGTAAGGAGATTTAACTCCGCAGTAAAAAAATGAAACTGGTAGTTTCGTTTTGTTTTGTTTTACTATCGAACTTCATCTCCGAAGTATAAAAATGAAACTACCAGTTTCGATAAAAATTTAAACTGAATTACTACGTAAATTCTCGAAAATGGCAGTTTCATCTCGCTCGCATGTAGACCACTCCGGCGTAATTGACCGAATCAAGGGCTTTCGATGATATAGCCCGGAGTGTTAGTGTCACTTTCGATGTTTTACGAATAAAATCTCAGCTAATATCTATAATTTGATTTTTTTTATTAGTGGGGGGTAAAATATAGCTTAATATAAGCCAATTGAACCAATAAAAAAAAATCGCCAATTTCGACTTTCGATGAATTACGTAGGGGCCGTCGATATTATAAATGCGAAAATGTTTCTGTCTGTCTGTGACGCATTCACGGTCCAATTCAATCTTTTCAACTGATTTTGACGAAATTTCGAACAGAAAAATGTCGCCTCCCAGGGAAGGCAGTAGCCTTTAGACGGCCTTTGGCCTTCGGGCAGGCGACCTTTAAATAAAATAGATCGATAAATAAATAGAATAGATAAAAAGTATTTTATCTCTGGAAATTAGAAAGTTCCCGCGGGTTCAAAGAACCTAAATCCACGGGGACGAAACGCGCGCATCAGGTGGTATAGGTACCTATCTTAAAAAATATAATATCGAAGCAGTCACATCTCCCAGACCTACCTACTTATTCATTTTCAGTGTGTGCGTGTGATACACGACAATCCCCAACTTATAAATCTGAAGAATAATAGGTTTGACAGATGAAGCAGCTTCGATTGCATTGAAGAAATGTTTTTGACGTTATCAATTTACAGCCAAAGTTTTTTCCCTTCAAGTCATTGATGTAGAATTTTAGTACCTATCTCCATGTAGAGTGAAAAAACGTGGCTAACGTGGCAGTTGTGGCTAACGTGTGGAAACGGGGGTGAATCTGAAATGTGACGTCATTAAAGTTCGACGCACTTTTTTACTTTAATAGATAATTTAAAAATGGTTATGGTAACTATCAGAGGACGTGGAATGTGGATATTACGACTTTTGGTAGATCCTATAATAATAATTAATAATCACTAAAAAAATATTTATTTGAATAGTGGTCTTGGGGAAAAATAACTCACTAAATTATCAATTTAAAAAAAACATTTGCATTTTGAACAGACAGATGGGTCTTAACTAAATAGCAGATAGACGGGTAGACAGACTTTCACATTTTAATACATATTAAATACGAATGAGTTATTGGGTAGTTATCGTAAGTAGGTATCATATTTTTTACTTTAGAAAAGTATCTACGAGTAAGTACCTATAACGTAACGACTTCGTCCGCGTGGATCAAGTTTTTTTATTCCCGCGGGAACTCCTTAATTTTCCGGGATAAAAAGGCCTATGTCCTTCCCCGGGATATAACCTACCTCTATACCAAATTTCAGCAAAATTGGTTGAAAAGATGGGCCGGGAAAGCGTAGCAGACAAACAGACAGACAGACAGACACACTTTCGCATTTATAATATTAGTATGGATGCCTCCAAGTTCCAACGTCAAGTCCAACTGACTTCAAACGGATATTGTAAGCGACGTGCTGACAAGTGCACTGTGCAAGTAGTGAGAAAGACAATGCAATATGCCTCGCAAATCATTGGACATCCTCGACACTGGTTCTAGACAAGTGAAAAGCGGGGTTTATTACGTTATAGGTACTTACTCGTAGATACTTTTCTAAAGTAAAAAATATGATACCTACTTACGATAACTACCCAATAACTCATTCGTATTTAATATGTATTAAAATGTGAAAGTCTGTCTACCCGTCTATCTGCTATTTAGTTAAGACCCATCTGTCTGTTCAAAATGCAAATGTTTTTTTTAAATTGATAATTTAGTGAGTTATTTTTCCCCAAGACCACTATTCAAATAAATATTTTTTTAGTGATTATTAATTATTATTATAGGATCTACCAAAAGTCGTAATATCCACATTCCACGTCCTCTGATAGTTACCATAACCATTTTTAAATTATCTATTAAAGTAAAAAAGTGCGTCGAACTTTAATGACGTCACATTTCAGATTCACCCCCGTTTCCACACGTTAGCCACAACTGCCACGTTAGCCACGTTTTTTCACTCTACATGGAGATAGGTACTAAAATTCTACATCAATGACTTGAAGGGAAAAAACTTTGGCTGTAAATTGATAACGTCAAAAACATTTCTTCAATGCAATCGAAGCAGCTTCATCTGTCAAACCTATTATTCTTCAGATTTATAAGTTGGGGATTGTCGTGTATCACACGCACACACTGAAAATGAATAAGTAGGTAGGTCTGGGAGATGTGACTGCTTCGATATTATATTTTTTAAGATAGGTACCTATACCACCTGATGCGCGCGTTTCGTCCCCGTGGATTAAGGTTCTTTGAACCCGCGGGAACTTTCTAATTTCCAGAGATAAAATACTTTTTATCTATTCTATTTATTTATCGATCTATTTTATTTAAAGGTCGCCTGCCCGAAGGCCAAAGGCCGTCTAAAGGCTACTGCCTTCCCTGGGAGGCGACATTTTTCTGTTCGAAATTTCGTCAAAATCAGTTGAAAAGATTGAATTGGACCGTGAATGCGTCACAGACAGACAGAAACATTTTCGCATTTATAATATTAGTATGGATTAACTATCAGTAGCAGAAGTGCATGGGACAAAACTGACAAGAAAACCGATCGACAGAATAGAATCCCTTAAACTAACATAGCCCCAACCGCCATGAGGTAAGTAGCGCGACTACGGAGAAAATCGGCGTGTTTACGAGGAATTCACCCTCATTCCGTATTCACCCCCGTTTCCACACGTTAGCCACAACACCTCTACATGCAGGGAAAAAACTGGTAATGCACTTAATCGCCGGGTAAACGCCGTTTGAAAATTTACATCTGCTTATTACGGAAGTGCATTGTTGCTGCACGAACGTTCGCCATGTCGACTGTAAAATAGGAACATGGTGTGTAGTACCTACATACATAAGTACCCCGTTTATGAAAATGTTCTTTATGTACCTAGTTGATACCGTCTAACAAGGCTTCTTATCTGCAATCGCTTCGCTGGAGGAGACACGTCAGTGCCTCTATTTAGGTATGGTTTAAAATACTAGCTGCATGTTCACGACGTCGCGAAAAAATTCAGCATACCTACCTACTTACTTACCTGCTAGTTATACATTCTTTTTATTCTGTTGATAACTAATTGGATGAGCAAAATGAAATCGTGGAACCTTTGACGGGTTTGCTCTGCACGCACCAAAGACCGTTTGTTGAAACAAGTATTCGCAAGGTTTTAGGAATACAATTGGTATTCACGACGAATAGGAAATGCCAATGGTTGTGGCGCTTTTTTAACGCACATCCATTCTGGTAACGTACAAAGGATGCACTGTTCAAAGTTTCAAACATTCCAGAAGGCAGAATGCCCACGCCCGCCGCGCCGGTGGAAATCGAAAAACCTTCCGCTTTTTATTACAATTTAGACTTTCCCAATACCTAGTAGGTAGGTACCTACATACTTACTACATACGCGCTAAGCGGCCACCGGCGGGATTTAATGAAAGGTATAAGTAGGTACCTACCTATCTGATGGAAGCTGACTAATCTGGAAGATAGATACATGTACCTACCTATTTAGGAGCGGTTTTTATACCAATTGCTATACTTACTAGCGCTAAATTACTTAGATACTAAAGTTTTGCTTTACCTTGGTTTCACACACGGCTTGCAAAATTCCCCCACTCGTTGGATGGACGACATCAAACGAGTTACGAGTGGCAGGGAGCACCTGGATCCAGGCAGCGTAAGACCGCAACATGTGGAAATCCTTGCAAGAGGCCTATGTCCGGAAGTGGACGTCTATCAGTTGACGACGACCTGCAAATGCAGATTGCAGACCCTGACGAGTGAAAATGCCTTGCGGAAAGTCCTCCCTCCATGCATCGTCATCCTCACTGCTGAGGGTCGTGATCTTTGCCACGGAGTATCTTTTCTTTAAGGATGTTACGCCATCTTGGCCTGTCCTTGGCATTGTGCAGAGCAACGTGGACTAAAGTACCTGGTTAAGTACCTACTTAATTGAGTTTGTAGAGACTTGGTGACAGCAGCGTAGCCCTAGTAGGTAAAATAAGCTAAACATTCTGTCCAGTCAAGCAAGTAATATATTCTGGCATAATCTTGCGTGTCATCGTTCCTTGTCCAGCTCGTGAATTTAATATTATCTCTCCTTACACGTCACACCATAAGGGTATCCTGACAAAGAAGATCTCACGCGCGTTTTATGATTCGGTTTTTAGGTAGTTACTAGTTATACCTAGTCCGTTCAGTTATTTTACCTCTATTTCTGCAGTTCAAACATTAATTATTAATGTGTTCCAATTTCTAATAGATACCTAGGTACACGATGACTAAGTAAAAAAAAAAAATGTTTTTCTTGTCCTACCATATTTTTATGATTAAATGTTTGTACGGCCGAATAGTCTCATATGAAATAAAATAACTGTGAACGGAGTATAACCTGTAGGTACCTACTTACCTACTCTACTTTTTATTACATGTTACAAACAACAGGGTTGGCCAATTAGCCACAGATAGATACTCGGTAGTGCAAATGTATCAATAGATCGTCGCTTCTTTTCATCCATCCATATCCATACTAATCTTATAAATAATCTATTAATCTAATAATCTATTTTAATTTTGTAATTATACTATATATAGCTCGATTACCACTCACTCACTGACTGACTGACTGACTCATTGACATAATTGTTCTCCTAGAAAGAGACAGAAAACGTTATAATGATGTGAGGGAGATGTGTTCGGGTGCGGGATTCGAGTGGGGAAAAATTATGACATTTTGGAAAAACAAGATGGCGGCCGACATGATTCTTGCAACTCTTTTGTTTTCCAACCGATTTCGTTACAACTCGCAGTTATTGAAGAAATTAGTCAACAATCAACAGAAAAAGTAGAAAGAAATGGAAAAACAAGATGGCGGCTGATCTGTAGTGTTTTCAAATTTTTCATTTTTCGACCCCGAACCGCGGCGCCACAGATCCGAAACGGCGTGGTCGAGCATGATAATTTTTTCTTTTTTCGACTACAATTATCCTGTATTTTGACAGAATGGGAGTGGTTTTTAAAAATTCAAGATGGCGGCTGTCACGGCGGCCTTTTTGTTTGAGGTACGAAAAAACGCAATTTTAAAATTCAATTTTCTCACAGTTGGCAACGTCGGAGCGTTTCGACTTGTACGGTGCGATTGTGTGTACGGACTCGAGGTATGGATTGGGGAAAAAAATTACCCCATTTTTCGGGAAATTTTCAAGATTTACCCCAAAAATAAAAAAATCGAAATACGGACTTTTTGCAAAATTCGAGTACGAGCAACCACGTGTCCCACTTGTACGAATGAGATTTGGGTATTTTCGTCGCCGAGGTCTGGCAACACTAGAATTTATCACAGTAAAAGTGATTTTCGACATGGTCTTTTTTCAGGAGCGATCATTTCGGCTGGGTGCGAGCGAGATGAAAAATTTAAACGTCATCAGGAGCGGTATATCCTGTAGTTTACGGGAAAATTATGAAACTATCTTAAATGTTTCTGTGGAACGAGGTGGCGGCCATTTTGTATTCTTTTTGTGTTTTTGAAAATTTTGATCGCGTTTTTGAGGCAGTTAGCAACATTTGGGAAAGTTGACATGTATGGATCGATTATGTAACTCGACCGGCAGTATCGATATATCTAAACAGTGTTGCCACATTTGGGGTAGTTTTCGAGATTTTCCCCAAAATTTCCTCCTGTAAAATTTTGTATGAAAAATTTTTTTTTCACTGATGGTTTCGTATACACGTCAGAAAATCAAACTTGAACAAAAATATGGAGACAGCTGATGATTGAGGATTTCGGAGACGGGTAAAGAGCACGGCAGAGGTATTGAAGATAGGTGGGGGGTGCTCGACCAAATGTCATTTGAAACTTCATCCAATAGACAATAAGCTGAAAAAAAATTCAAAATGGCGGATTTAAGATGGCCGCCATACAAATTTATTTGGTGTCTATCTCAGAAAGTAAAAAAGATGGCAGAGTGGTTTCTTGGCAAGAGATGATCAGGACGAGGAGGTCTATTTAGCGAAATGAAAAAAAATTCAAGATGGCGGAATGTTTTTTTTCATACCAAATTATATGGCGATTAGGACTCATTAGCATAATTTATTGTTCTCCAAGAAAGAGACAGAAAACGATACAATGATGTATGGGAGATGTGTTCAGGTGCAGGATGGGAGTAGGGAAAAAATATGATATTTCGGAAAAACAAGATGGCGGCCGTAGTGCTTTTTGTAACTTTATTGTTTTCCAACCCATTTAGTTACAACTCACAATTATTGAAGAAATTAGGAAACGATCAATAGAAAAAGTGGAAAAAATTGGAAAACCAAGATGGCGGCCGAGCTGTAGTGTTTTCAAATTTTTGATTTTTCGACCCCGAACCGCGGCGCCACAGATCCGAAACGGGGTAGTTCATGTAAACGAGATATGTTCGGGTGCGGGATATAAGTAGGGAAAACTTATGACATTTCGGAAAAACAAGATGGCGGCTGATTTGCCGAAATGAACCGATCGAAGCATTGAAGATAGGCGGGGGGTGCTCGACCAAATGTCATTCGAAACTTCAACTTATAGAAAATGGGCAAAAAAAAAATTCAAAATGGCGGTTTTAAGATGGCTGCAATACAAATTTATTTGTACCTATCTCAGAAAGTATAAAAGATGGAAGAGTGGTTTCTTGGCAAAAGATGATCAGGACGAGGAGGTCTAAGCGAAGTGAAAAAAGTTTCAAGATGGCGGAATATTTTTTTTCATACAAAATTATATGGCGATTAGGAACTACGAGTATAAAATACGTCATTGTTCTCCTAGAAAGATACAGAAAACGATACAATGATGTACGGGAGATGTATTCGGGTGCGGGATCCGAGTCGGGGAAAATTATTTTATTTCGGAAAAACAAGATGGCAGCCGACGTGATTCTTGCAACTCTTTTGTTTTCCAACCGATTTTGTTACAACTCGCAATTATTGAAGAAATTAGTAAACGATAAATAGAAAAAGTGGAAAAAATTTGAAAAACAAGATAGCGGCTGAGCCGTAGTGTTTTCAAATTTTTTATTTTTCGACCTCGAACCGCGGCGCCACAGTTCCGAAACGGCGTGGTCGAGCATAGTATTTTATTCTCACAGTTGGCAACGACGGAGCGTTTCGACTTCTATAAAGCGATTGGGGGTACAGACTCGAGGTATGGATTGGGGGAAAAAAATTACCCCATTTCTCGGGAAATTTTCAAGATTTACCCCAAAAATAAAAAAATCGAAATACGGACTTTTTGCAAAATTTGAGTACGAGCAACCACGTGTCCCACTTGTGCGAATGACATTTGGGTATTTTCGTCGCCGAGGTCTGGCAACACTGGAATTTATCAAAGTAAAAGTGATTTTCGACATGGTCTTTTTTCAGGGGCGATCATTTCGGCTGGGTGCGAGCGAGATGAAAAATTGAAACGTCATCAGGAGTTTACGGGAAAATTATGAAACTATGTAAAATGTTTCCGTGAAACGAGGTGGCGGCCATTTTGTATTCTTTATGTGTTTTTCAAAATTTCGATCACGTTTTTGAGGCAGTTGGCAACATTTGGGAAAGTTGACATGTATGGATCGATTGTGTAGCTCGACCGGCAGTATCGAGATATCTCAACAGTGTTGCCACATTTGGGGTAGTTTTCGAGATTTTCCCAAAAATGTCCTCCTGTAAAATTTTGTATGAAATTTTTTTTTTTCACTGATGGCTTCGTATACACGTTAGAAAATTAAACTTAAACAAAAATATGGAGACAGCTGATGATTGAGGATTTCGGAGACGGGTAAAGAGCACGGCCAAAGTATTGAAGATAGGTGGGGGGTGCTCGACCAAATGTCATTCAAAACTTCATCCAAAAGACAATGAGCTGAAAAAAAATTCATAATGATACAATGATGTACGGAAGATGTGTTCGGGTGCGAGATGGGAGTACGGAAAAATTATGCCATTTCGGAAAAACAAGATGGCGGCCGACGTGATTCTTGCAACTCTTTTGTTTTTTAACCAATTTCGTTAAAACTCGCAAGGATTGAAGAAATTAGTAAACGATCAATAGAGAAAGTAGAAAAAATTAGAAAAACAAGATGGCGGCCGAGCTGCAGTGTTTTCAAATTTTTGATGTTTCGACCCCGAACCGCGGAGCCACAGATCTGAAACGGCGTAGTCGAGCATGATTTTTTCTTTTTTTCGCCTACAATTATCCTGTATTTTGACAAAATGGGAGTGGTTTTTAAAAATTCAAGATGGCGGCTGTCCCGGCGGCCGTTCGGTTTGAGGTACGAAAAATCGCAATTTTAAAATTCCAATTCAACAAAAAACAACAACAAACAAAACAAACTCACAGTTGGCAACGTCGGAGCGTTTCTACTTACTTCTACGGGGCGATTGTGTGTACAGACTCGAGGTATGGATTGGGGGGAAAAAGATTACCCCATTTCTCGGGAAATTTTCAAGATTTACCCCAAAAATAAAAAAATCTAAATACGGACTTTTTGCAAGATTCGAGTACGAGCAACCACGTGTCTCACTTGTATGAATTACATTTGGGTAATTTCGTCGCCCAGGTCTGGCAACACTGGAATTTATCAAAGTAAAAGTGATTTTCGACATGGTCTTTTTTCAGGGGCGATCATTTCGGCTGGGTGCGAGCGAGATGAAAAATTGAAACGTCATCACAAGCGGTATATCCTGTAGTTCACGGGAACATTATAAAACTATGTTTAAATGTTTCTGTGAAACCAGGTGGCGGCCATTTTGTATTCTTTTTGTGTTTTTGAAAATTTCGATCACATTTTTGTGGCAATTGGCAACATTTGGGAAAGTTGACATGTATGGATCGATTGTGTAACTCGACCGGCAGTATCGAGATATCTAAACAGTGTTGCCACATTTGGGGTAGTTTTCGAGATTTTCCCCAAAAACTCCCTCCTGTAAAATTTTGCATGACAAATTTTTTTTTCACTGATGGCTTCGTATATAAATCAGAAAATATAACTTGAAGAAAAATATGGAGACAGCTGATGATTGAGGATTTCGGAGACGGGTAAAGAGCACGGCCAAGATATTGAAGATAGGTGGGGGGTTCTCAAACAAATGTCACTCGAAACCTCATCCAATTGGCGGTGAGTTGAAAAATCTCCAAAATGGCGGATTCAAGATGGCCGCCATACAAATTTCATCAGTGTCTGTCTCGGAGAGTATTAGAGATGGAATCTTTCATATTCGATATAATTTAGGTCTCTCTGGGATTACAAAACAGAAAACTGATACCTACCAAAGTAAAAAAAATCAGCGCCATTTTGAAATTCTTTGTTAATTGACCAATTTCGTTCAAAATCGATATTTAGGGCTCCCTGGGGTCACAAAATAGGAAACTGATACCAAAATTGTAAAAAATCAGCGCCATTTTGAAATTCTTTGTTAATTGGCCGATTTCGTTCAAAATCGATACTTAGGGCTCCCTGGGATTACAAAACAGGAAACTGGTACCAAAATTTAAAAAAAATCAGCGCCATTTTGAAATTATTTAATTTATAACCGATTTCGTTCAAAATCGATATTTAGGGCTCCCTGGGGTTATAAAACAAGTAACTGATACCAAAGTTGTAAAAAATCAGCGCCATTTTGAAATTCTTTGTTAATTGACCGATTTCGTTCAAAATCGATATTTTAGGATCCCTGGGATTGCAAAACAGAAAACCGGTACCAAAATTTTAAAATATCAGCGCCATTTTAAAATTATTTATTAATTAACCGATTTCGATCCAAATCGATATTTAGGGCTCCCTGGGATTTCAATACAGGAAGCTGTTACCAAAATTTAAATCAGCGCCATTTTGAAATTCTTTGTCAATTGGCCGATTTCGTTCAAAATCGATACTTAGGGCTCCCTGGGATTACAAAACAGGAAACTGGTACCAAAGTTTTAAAAAACCAGCGCCATTTTGAAATGCTTTGTTAATTGACCGATTTCGTTCAAAATCGATACATATGACTCCCTGGGATTACAAAACAGGAAACCGATAAAAAAATTTAAAAAATCGGCGCCATTTTGAAATTCTCTGTTAATAACCGATTTCGTTCAAAATCGATATTTAGGACTCCCTGGGATTACAGAACAGGAAACTGGTACCAAAATTTTAAAAAATCAGCGCCATTTTGAAATTCTTTGTTAATGGACCGATTTCGTTCAAAATCGATATTTAGGGTTCCCTGGGATTATAAAACAGAAAACTGCTACCAAAGTTTTAAAAAATCAGCGCCATTTTGAAATTCTTTGTTAATTGACCGATTTCGATCAAAATCGATATTTAGGGCTCCCTGGGATCACAAAACTGATACAAAAATTTTAAAAAATCAGCACCATTTTGAAATTCTTTAATAATTGACCGATTTCGTTCAAAATCGATATTTAGGGTTCCCTGGGATCACTAAACAGGAAACTGATACCAAAGTTTTAAAAAATCAGCGCCATTTTAAAATTCTTTGTTAATTGACCGATTTCGTTCAAAATCGATATTTAGGACTCCCTGGGATTACAAAACAGGAAACTGGTAACAAAATTTTAAAAAAATCAGCGCCATTTTGAAATTATTTAATACCTATAACCGATTTCGTTCAAAATCGATATTTAGGACTCCCTGGGATTACAGAACAGGAAACTGATACCAAAGTTTAAAAAAAATCGGCAACATTTTGAACTTCTTTGTTAATTTACCGATTTCGATCAAAATCGATATTTAGGGCTCCCTGGGGTTATAAAACAAGAAACTGATACCAAAGTTGTAAAAAATCAGCGCCATTTTGAAATTCTTTGTTAATTGACCGATTTCGTTCAAAATCGATATTTTAGGATCCCTGGGATTACAAAACAGAAAACCGGTACCAAAATTTTAAAATATCAGCGCCATTTTGAAATTATTTATTAATTAACTGATTTCGTTCCAAATCGATATTTAGGGCTCCCTGGGATTTCAATACAGGAAGCTGTTACCAAAATTTAAATCAGCGCCATTTTGAAATTCTTTGTCAATTGGCCGATTTCGTTCAAAATCGATATTTAGGGCTCCCTGGGGTTATAAAACAAGAAACTGATACCAAAGTTGTAAAAAATCAGCGCTATTTTGAAATTCTTTGTTAATTGACCGATTTCGTTCAAAATCAATATTTTAGGATCCCTGGGATTACAAAACAGAAAACCGGTACCAACATTTTTAAATATCAGCGCCATTTTGAAATTACTTATTAATTAACCGATTTCGTTCCAAATCGATATTTAGGGCTCCCTGGGATTACAAAACAGGAAACTGGTACCAAAGTTTTAAAAAACCAGCGCCATTTTGAAATGCTTTGTTAATTGACCGATTTCGTTCAAAATCGATACATATGACTCCCTGGGATTACAAAACAGGAAACCGATACCAAAGTTTAAAAAATCGGCGCCATTTTGAAATTCTATGTTAATAACCGATTTCGTTCAAAATCGATATTTAGGACTCCCTGGGATTACAGAACAGGAAACTGGTACCAAAATTTTAAAAAATCAGCGCCATTTTGAAATTCTTTGTTAATGGACCGATTTCGTTCAAAATTGATATTTAGGGTTCGCTGGGATTACAAAACAGAAAACTGCTACCAAAGTTTTAAAAAATCAGCGCCATTTTGAAATTCTTTGTTAATTGACCGATTTCGATCAAAATCGATATTTAGGGCTCCTTGGGATCACAAAACTGATACAAAAGTTTTAAAAAATCAGCGCCATTTTGAAATTCTTTAATAATTGACCGATTTCATTCAAAATCGATACTTAGGGTTCCCTGGGATCACTAAACAGGAAACTGATACCAAAGTTTTAAAAAATCAGCACCATTTTAAAATTCTTTGTTAATTGACTGATTTCGTTCAAAATCGATATTTAGGGTTCCCTGGGATCACAAAACAGGAAACTGATACAAAAGTTTTAAAAAATCAGCGCCATTTTGAAATTCTTTGTTAATTGACCGATTTCGATCAAAATCGATATTTAGGGCTCCTTGGGATCACAAAACTGATACAAAAGTTTTAAAAAATCAGCGCCATTTTGAAATTCTTTAATAATTGACCGATTTCATTCAAAATCGATACTTAGGGTTCCCTGGGATCACTAAACAGGAAACTGATACCAAAGTTTTAAAAAATCAGCACCATTTTAAAATTCTTTGTTAATTGACTGATTTCGTTCAAAATCGATATTTAGGACTCCCTGGGATTACAGAACAGGAAACTGATACCAAAGTTTAAAAAAAATCGGCAACATTTTGAACTTCTTTGTTAATTTACCGATTTCGATCAAAATCGATATTTAGGGCTCCCTGGGGTTATAAAACAAGAAACTGATACCAAAGTTGTAAAAAATCAGCGCCATTTTGAAATTCTTTGTTAATTGACCGATTTCGTTCAAAATCGATATTTTAGGATCCCTGGGATTACAAAACAGAAAACCGGTACCAAAATTTTAAAATATCAGCGCCATTTTGAAATTATTTATTAATTAACTGATTTCGTTCCAAATCGATATTTAGGGCTCCCTGGGATTTCAATACAGGAAGCTGTTACCAAAATTTAAATCAGCGCCATTTTGAAATTCTTTGTCAATTGGCCGATTTCGTTCAAAATCGATATTTAGGGCTCCCTGGGGTTATAAAACAAGAAACTGATACCAAAGTTGTAAAAAATCAGCGCTATTTTGAAATTCTTTGTTAATTGACCGATTTCGTTCAAAATCAATATTTTAGGATCCCTGGGATTACAAAACAGAAAACCGGTACCAACATTTTTAAATATCAGCGCCATTTTGAAATTATTTATTAATTAACCGATTTCGTTCCAAATCGATATTTAGGGCTCCCTGGGATTACAAAACAGGAAACTGGTACCAAAGTTTTAAAAAACCAGCGCCATTTTGAAATGCTTTGTTAATTGACCGATTTCGTTCAAAATCGATACATATGACTCCCTGGGATTACAAAACAGGAAACCGATACCAAAGTTTAAAAAATCGGCGCCATTTTGAAATTCTATGTTAATAACCGATTTCGTTCAAAATCGATATTTAGGACTCCCTGGGATTACAGAACAGGAAACTGGTACCAAAATTTTAAAAAATCAGCGCCATTTTGAAATTCTTTGTTAATGGACCGATTTCGTTCAAAATTGATATTTAGGGTTCGCTGGGATTACAAAACAGAAAACTGCTACCAAAGTTTTAAAAAATCAGCGCCATTTTGAAATTCTTTGTTAATTGACCGATTTCGATCAAAATCGATATTTAGGGCTCCTTGGGATCACAAAACTGATACAAAAGTTTTAAAAAATCAGCGCCATTTTGAAATTCTTTAATAATTGACCGATTTCATTCAAAATCGATACTTAGGGTTCCCTGGGATCACTAAACAGGAAACTGATACCAAAGTTTTAAAAAATCAGCACCATTTTAAAATTCTTTGTTAATTGACTGATTTCGTTCAAAATCGATATTTAGGGTTCCCTGGGATCACAAAACAGGAAACTGATACAAAAGTTTTAAAAAATCAGCGCCATGTTGAAATTGTTTGTTAATTGACTGATTTCGTTCAAAATCGATATTTAGGGCTCCCTAGGATCACAAAACTGATACAAAAGTTTTAAAAAATCAGAGTCATGTTGAAATTCTTTGTTAATTGACTGATTTCGTTCAAAATCGATATTTAGGGTTCTCTGGGATTACAAAACTGAATCTGATACCAAAGTTGTACAAAATCAGCGCCATTTTAAAACTCTTTGTTAATTGAGCGATTTGGTTCAAAATCGATATTTTGGGGTCCCTGGGATTTCAATTCAGGAAACTGTTACCAAAATTTTAAAAATTCAGCGCCATTTTGGAATTATTTGTTAATTTACCGATTTTTTCAAAATCGATATCTGAGGATCCCTAATATCACAAAACAGGAAACTGGTACAAAAATTTTAGAAAATCTGCGCCATTTTGAAATTACTTATTAAAATTAACCGATTTCGTTCAAAATCGATATTTAGGACTCCCTGGGATTTCAATACAGGAAACTGTTACCAGAATTTCAATCAGCGCCATTTAGATATTCTTTGTTATTGTAGCGATTTCGTTCAAATTCGAAACTGTTACCAAAATTTAAATCAGCGCCATTTAGATATTCTTTGTTATTGTAGCGATTTCGTTCAAATTCGATATCTGAGGATCCCTAATATCACAAAACAGGAAACTGTTACCAAAATTTATAAAATCAACGTCATTTTGAAATTTACCGGTTTCGTTCGAACTTTTCGATGCTGGAGTAGATAAAATAATTTCCAATGAACAATGAATGAATGATTTTTCACGTAGCTTAAATTATTTACAAGAAGGAATTTAAATACAGGCTTGAACTAAAAAAAACCGTTTTGTTGCCATTTAATAATCTTCAATATACATTATCTTTAATGTTCTACTCCTGGCTAAAATTATAAATATTTAAATACGTGGCTGATTTAAAAAAAATAACAATATTTGTTTAATTTCACATAATGTATACCTACTGTTTCTTTAAAAAATAGTATATTATCTTAAAAAATATTATAAAGTAGCTCATGCATGCGACTCCTTTCAAAGAACTTATGTTTGTGATCTTCCCTTTTTTAATTTTCCTTTTCTAATCCCATATTTTTTGCATAAAGCTGAAACTCCACCACCCATCCTTCAAAATTTGAGACTAACACGGCCCGCGAGCTGCTTTAGCAGCTCGCGCACAGAGCGAAACACTAGTTAATATATATATAGCTGCTCGTGCTGATTCACTGATTGATCACCTCTCCTGTAAAATTTTGTATGAACATTTTTTTTTTCACTCATCGTTTCGTATAGAAGACAAAAATTCATTAAGAGGAAAAATACAGAGAGAGCTGATGATTGAGGATTTCGAAGACGGATGAAGAGCACCAGCCAGGGTATCGAAGATAGGTGGGGGGTGTTCGACCAAATGTCACTCGAAACTTCATCCGATTGACAGTGAGCTGAAAAAAAATTCAAAATGGCGGATTTAAGATGGCCGCCATACAAATTTCGTCGGTGTCTATCTCGGAGAGTATAAAAGATGGAAGAGTGGTTTCTTGGCAAAAGATGATCAGGACATGAAGGTCTACCTGGTGAACAGGAAAAAAATTCAAGATGGCGGAATTTATTTTTCCATAGAAGAGGGTATTGAAGATAGGTGGGGGGTGCTCGACCAAATGTCACTCGAAACTTCATCCAATTGAAAGTGAGCTGAAAAAATTTTCAAAATGGCGGATTTAAGATGGCCGCCATACAAATTTCGTCAGTGTTTATCTCGGCGAGTACAAAAGATGGAAGAGTGGTTTCTTGGCAAAAGATGATCAAGATGTGAAGGTCTACTTGATGAACAGGAAAAAATTCAAGATGGCGGAATTTATTTTTCCATAGAAAATGTATGGCGAATATTGAAGAGGCTACAAGTGTAGAACTATGCAAGACTACGGTTCCTTTTCAAGATTTGTTTTTATGGAAGAAATCTCATTTTGACGAATGGTTCGGAGAAAAAATATGGAGAGAGATGATGATCGTAGGTTCGGATGATGGGTGAGGAGCACGGTCAGGGTATTAAAGATAGGTACCTTACTTAGGGGCTGCTCAAACAAAAAGGGAGGGGCGGGGGGTTGGTGGTCTTTGTTTTATGTTTTTCCTTTATGAGAATTTTCTTTTACGTCGGACGCTTGGCGTGCTGGCGCTTCCACTGTGCTCACTAGCATAGCAGTGTGTTGTTCAGATCAGAACACGTAGACAGTAAACCAGCTGCCCGATTATGTAAGAATTGTCGATCAAATCGTAAAAGTTCGGCGTCAAAGTAAAATAAACCATAACAGCATTGAATTAGAGCTCAATTTCGTGTTTCGAAATTGAGCTCTAATTTAATGCTGTTATGGTTTATTTTACTTTGACGCCGAACTTTGACGATTTGATCGGCCATTCTTACATAATCGGGGGGGGGGGGCAGGATAGTAGGACAGCGAGTAAGTAGACAGTGGACCACGCGGTCCACTACGCGGTCCGCTGTAGCGGGCCGCACAACCACGCGCCATACTAGTTTCATATATAATGCTAATCTAATAATGTATTTAATTTTCTAATTTAATAATATAAACCCATTTATATTGAGCAGCAGGTATGTGCTGTGCCTACTGCCAATTTTGCACGCCAATTATTTGGCAAAATGTGACAGACTTATCAATCCAATTTTTATCTTAAGTACTATAATGTATTTGAACTCACATTTAGCAAAATTTGTATTTTGCTAAATGTGAGTGTTTGTAAGCATTTGTATTTGTATTTTGTATTTGTAAATGCGAAAGTGTGTATGTCTGTCTGTCTGTCTATCTGTCTGTCTGCTACGCTTTCACGGCTCATCTGTTCAACCGATTGTGATGAAATTTGGTATAAGGATAGTTTGATACCCGGGGAAGAACATAGGCTACTTTTTATCCCGGAAAATTAAAGAGTTCCCGCAGAAATCGGAAAACCTTTATCCAAGCAGACGAAGTCGCGGGCATCATCAAGTACTGAATAATTGTAGCTAAAATGAGTCATCCAATTTTTGGCTACGGATAGAGTTTCGACATAAGAGTGTCAGATTCTTAACTGTAAATATACTTCAGAGTTCATGGTAAATACCGTAAAGATGAAAGTAGAATTAGGATAGCTGATTTATGTGTAATTTTGTTTGAACGAAAAATACTTTGTTTGTGTTTGTTTGTTTGTTTTGTTTGTAATGTGTTTGTGTAATATTGTGTTGTGTTTTTTGTTGTTTGTTGTTGTGTTGTGTTTGGTCCTTAATAATAACGGCATACTTAAAAGCAAACCAGATTCAGTTGGAATATTTTAACTCAAGATTTTGCCGAATTTAAGAGGTCGCCGGTTCATTGCAGCTACAGTCTGGTTCAAACTTTATGACTTCTTGGGAAATCGTGCATTTCGATGCGCAGAACACAATATTATGTATTAGCAGGACGGTTTCAGTTGATTGTAGGTAGGTACATCCGCGAACCTACACTCGCGGCTAACTTCCGAGACGTCATGAAGTTTGAATCTGACTGTACCTAAAGCTTAAGAAAAAGATTTAAAAAATTTATATGCGCAATACTGCAGTTGTATACAATACAATCGTTACTACTTCCTATTATATGTCACTACTTCCTATGGAGTTAACGCGCTATCTCTTATGACTTACAGTTACGGACGACTATTTTATTTTTTAACCACTACAAGTTAGCCCTTGACTGCGATCTCACCTGATGGTAAGTGATGATGCAGTCTAAGATGGTAGCGGGCTAACCTGTTCGGGGCATGGCAGTTAAATTAAACCCGTACCCCTATTCGGTTTCTACACGGCATCGTACCGGAACGTTAATTCGCTTGGCGGCACGTCTTTGCGGGTAGGGTGGTAACTAGCCACGGCCGAAGCCTCCAACCAAGCCAGACCAGGGAAAATTCCGAAATTATCCTTCACCTCGTTACGTTAAGACAACAGCGCTACACACTGCGCCACGGAGGTCGTTAAAAACTAATAAATCTGCGTGACAACAATCCACTCACAACCCCATTTCGTATTAGGGTCGAATGCGTTTGTTACCAGCACTTGCCAACAGCAGTAAATAAGCCATCCTCTCTGAAAGCTGTTATGAAAAGTCGCTATCTCCTTTAACTTACACACTACTCATATAGTATTCCCGAGGCAGCAATACTATATACAATACCGCTTCGTGTTAGGGTCTGCGTTTGCTGCCTGCAATTGTCACTGTCACTCAATAATCCCTCACTGGAAAGTATGCTATTATACGTCGCTGTCTCTTTTATCTTACACGCTACTCATATATCCCCGAGGCAACAATACTACACAATACCGCTTCGTATCCGAGTCGTCTGCTTTTTTGCTTGCGCGACAGCCAATACTCTAGCCTCATCAGTTATTAATACAAGTCGCTACCTCCTATAACTTACACGCTACTCATATATCCCCGAGGCAGCAATACTACATAATACCGCTTCGTATCAGAGTCTGCGTTTGTTGCCTGCAGTTGTCGCCGGCTAGCGACGCTCAATCCATCTCTACCCTAATATATTTACTTCATTTATTTACTCACTGGGTGCTATCTAATTTATGGGCCATAGCGGATTGGATTTGATACAAATTACACTAGGAGAGAGAAGAATACCTTGAGCTTTTGTAAAAGATGTTTTGTCTAGACTCTAGAGACTGGATTTGTGCAAGCTTTTTATGAATCAAGTGGGATGCTTTTTTTGCATTACCTAGCTCTTGAATACGATCTCCGTTAGGTTTTTTTTTATGTTCTAGGTTATAGGTACTAGATTAGACCTTCCCCTTGATTGTGTAAGGAAATCGTAATCGTAATCATTTGTCAAACGTATATTCGACTTGTTTATGGAGTGCATAGATGCCTGCACGTCAAAATGCATGTATGAACTCATAAAACAGTTCGAGTAATATGTTTTAAGCTGTCAAATGATTACGATTTGCTTTGACAATTGGGCCTCTGGTCACAGAATAATATAATAGTACTAACGTACTCTGGTCTACTATTTCGCCTGCGATTCTTAGCGTTACGCCCGATTATTGCACAGCTTCTTCCCTTAAAATGCATGTTTTTATGTTTTTCTGTTTTGTATCTAGTTTGGTGCGTAACAAAGTGTATTTTCATTTAATTTCAACTGGTATGGCAGATCAGCCTTGAGACAATTCAGAAATATAACTTCCCAAATTGAACCCTGGACCTCCCACTTTTAAGACCATAGCGCTCACTACTAAAATTGACAATGGTCTGATTTGGTGGGAGGCTGCGGCTGTGGCCATTTACTGTTCCGAATCGATGCCATGGAGAAATCGATTTGGTGTATGAGTTGATTATTACTGCCATACCAGTTGAAATTAAATGAAAATACACTTTGTTACGCACCAAACTAGATACAAAACAGAAAAACATAAAAACATGCATTTTAAGGGAAGAAGCTGTGCAATAATCGGGCGTAACGCTAAGAATCGCAGGCGAAATAGTAGACCAGAGTACGTTAGTACTATTATATTATTCTGTGACCAGAGGCCCAATTGTCAAAGCAAATCGTAATCATTTGACAGCTTAAAACATATTACTCGAACTGTTTTATGAGTTCATACATGCATTTTGACGTGCAGGCATCTATGCACTCCATAAACAAGTCGAATATACGTTTGACAAATGATTACGATTACGATTTCCTTACACAATCAAGGGGAAGGTCTAATCTAGTACCTATAACCTAGAACATAAAAAAAAACCTAACGGAGATCGTATTCAAGAGCTAGGTAATGCAAAAAAAGCATCCCACTTGATTCATAAAAAGCTTGCACAAATCCAGTCTCTAGAGTCTAGACAAAACATCTTTTACAAAAGCTCAAGGTATTCTTCTCTCTCCTAGTGTAATTTGTATCAAATCCAATCCGCTATGGCCCATAAATTAGATAGCACCCAGTGAGTAAATAAATGAAGTAAATATATTAGGGTAGAGATGGATTGAGCGTCGCTAGCCGGCGACAACTGCAGGCAACAAACGCAGACTCTGATACGAAGCGGTATTATGTAGTATTGCTGCCTCGGGGATATATGAGTAGCGTGTAAGTTATAGGAGGTAGCGACTTGTATTAATAACTGATGAGGCTAGAGTATTGGCTGTCGCGCAAGCAAAAAAGCAGACGACTCGGATACGAAGCGGTATTGTGTAGTATTGTTGCCTCGGGGATATATGAGTAGCGTGTAAGATAAAAGAGACAGCGACGTATAATAGCATACTTTCCAGTGAGGGATTATTGAGTGACAGTGACAATTGCAGGCAGCAAACGCAGACCCTAACACGAAGCGGTATTGTATATAGTATTGCTGCCTCGGGAATACTATATGAGTAGTGTGTAAGTTAAAGGAGATAGCGACTTTTCATAACAGCTTTCAGAGAGGATGGCTTATTTACTGCTGTTGGCAAGTGCTGGTAACAAACGCATTCGACCCTAATACGAAATGGGGTTGTGAGTGGATTGTTGTCACGCAGATTTATTAGTTTTTAACGACCTCCGTGGCGCAGTGTGTAGCGCTGTTGTCTTAACGTAACGAGGTGAAGGATAATTTCGGAATTTTCCCTGGTCTGGCTTGGTTGGAGGCTTCGGCCGTGGCTAGTTACCACCCTACCCGCAAAGACGTGCCGCCAAGCGAATTAACGTTCCGGTACGATGCCGTGTAGAAACCGAATAGGGGTACGGGTTTAATTTAACTGCCATGCCCCGAACAGGTTAGCCCGCTACCATCTTAGACTGCATCATCACTTACCATCAGGTGAGATCGCAGTCAAGGGCTAACTTGTAGTGGTTAAAAAATAAAATAGTCGTCCGTAACTGTAAGTCATAAGAGATAGCGCGTTAACTCCATAGGAAGTAGTGACATATAATAGGAAGTAGTAACGATTGTATTGTATACAACTGCAGTATTGCGCATATAAATTTTTTAAATCTTTTTCTTAAGCTTTAGGTACAGTCAGATTCAAACTTCATGACGTCTCGGAAGTTAGCCGCGAGTGTAGGTTCGCGGATGTACCTACCTACAATCAACTGAAACCGTCCTGCTAATACATAATATTGTGTTCTGCGCATCGAAATGCACGATTTCCCAAGAAGTCATAAAGTTTGAACCAGACTGTAGCTGCAATGAACCGGCGACCTCTTAAATTCGGCAAAATCTTGAGTTAAAATATTCCAACTGAATCTGGTTTGCTTTTAAGTATGCCGTTATTATTAAGGACCAAACACAACACAACAACAAACAACAAAAAACACAACACAATATTACACAAACACATTACAAACAAAACAAACAAACAAACACAAACAAAGTATTTTTCGTTCAAACAAAATTACACATAAATCAGCTATCCTAATTCTACTTTCATCTTTACGGTATTTACCATGAACTCTGAAGTATATTTACAGTTAAGAATCTGACACTCTTATGTCGAAACTCTATCCGTAGCCAAAAATTGGATGACTCATTTTAGCTACAATTATTCAGTACTTGATGATGCCCGCGACTTCGTCTGCTTGGATAAAGGTTTTCCGATTTCTGCGGGAACTCTTTAATTTTCCGGGATAAAAAGTAGCCTATGTTCTTCCCCGGGTATCAAACTATCCTTATACCAAATTTCATCACAATCGGTTGAACAGATGAGCCGTGAAAGCGTAGCAGACAGACAGATAGACAGACAGACAGACATACACACTTTCGCATTTACAAATACAAAATACAAATACAAATGCTTACAAACACTCACATTTAGCAAAATACAAATTTTGCTAAATGTGAGTTCAAATACATTATAGTAAAAAATTAGTAGAAAATTGGATTGATAAGTCTGTCACATTTTGCCAAATAATTGGCGTGCAAAATTGGCAGTAGGCACAGCACATACCTGCTGCTCAATATAAATGGGTTTATATTATTAAATTAGAAAATTAAATACATTATTAGATTAGCATTATATATGAAACTAGTATGGCGCGTGGTTGCGCGGCCCGCTACAGCGGACCGCGTAGTGGACCGCGTGGTCCACTGTCTACTTACTCGCTGTCCTACTATCCTGCCCCCCCCCCCCCCGATTATGTAAGAATGGCCGATCAAATCGTCAAAGTCCGGCGTCAAAGTAAAATAAACCATAACAGCATTAAATTAGAGCTCAATTTCGAAACACGAAATTGAGCTCTAATTCAATGCTGTTATGGTTTATTTTACTTTGACGCCGAACTTTTACGATTTGATCGACAATTCTTACATAATCGGGCAGCTGGTTTACTGTCTACGTGTTCTGATCTGAACAACACACTGCTATGCTAGTGAGCACAGTGGAAGCGCCAGCACGCCAAGCGTCCGACGTAAAAGAAAATTCTCATGAAGGAAAAACATAAAACAAAGACCACCAACCCCCCGCCCCTCCCTTTTTGTTTGAGCAGCCCCTAAGTAAGGTACCTATCTTTAATACCCTGACCGTGCTCCTCACCCATCATCCGAACCTACGATCATCATCTCTCTCCATATTTTTTCTCCGAACCATTCGTCAAAATGAGATTTCTTCCATAAAAACAAATCTTGAAAAGGAACCGTAGTCTTGCATAGTTCTACACTTGTAGCCTCTTCAATATTCGCCATACATTTTCTATGGAAAAATAAATTCCGCCATCTTGAATTTTTTCCTGTTCATCAAGTAGACCTTCACATCTTGATCATCTTTTGCCAAGAAACCACTCTTCCATCTTTTGTACTCGCCGAGATAAACACTGACGAAATTTGTATGGCGGCCATCTTAAATCCGCCATTTTGAATTTTTTTTCTGCTCACTGTCAATTGGATGAAGTTTCGAGTGACATTTGGTCGAGCACCCCCCACCTATCTTCAATACCCTCTTCTATGGAAAAATAAATTCCACCATCTTGAATTTTTTTCCTGTTCATCAAGTAGACCCTCATGTCCTGATCATCTTTTGCCAAGAAACCACTCTTCCATCTTTTATACTCTCCGAGATAGACACCGTCGAAATTTGTATGGCGGCCATCTTAAATCCGCCATTTTGAATTTTTTTTCAGCTAACTGTCAATTGGATGAAGTTTCGAGTGACATTTGGTCGAGCACCCCCCACCTATCTTCGATACCCTGGCTGGTGCTCTTCATCCGTCTTCGAAATCCTCAATCATCAGCTCTCTCTGTATTTTTCCTCTTAATGAATTTTTGTCTTCTATACGAAACGATGAGTGAAAAAAAAAATGTTCATACAAAATTTTACAGGAGAGGTGATCAATGAGTCAGTCAGCACGAGCAGCTATATATATATTAATTAATTAATTAACTAGTATGGCGCGTGGTTGCGCGGCCCGCTACAGCGGACCGCGTAGTGGACCGCGTGGTCCACTGTCTACTTACTCGCTGTCCTACTATCCTGCCCCCCGATTATGTAAGAATGGCCGATCAAATCGTCAAAGTTCGGCGTCAAAGTAAAATAAACCATAACAGCATTAAATTAGAGCTCAATTTCGAAACACGAAATTGAGCTCTAATTTAATGCAGTTATGGTTTATTTTACTTTGACGCCGAACTTTGACGATTTGATCGACAATTCTTACATAATCGGGCAGCTGGTTTATTGTCTACGTGTTCTGATCTGAACAACACACTGCTATGCTAGTGATCACAGTGGAAGCGTCCGACGTAAAAGAAAATTCTCATAAAGGAAAAACATAAAACAAAGACCACCAACCCCCCGCCCCTCCCTTTTTGTTTGAGCAGCCCCTAAGCAGGTACCTATCTTTAATACCCTAACCGTGCTCCTCACCCATCATCCGAACCTTCGATTATCATCTCTCTCCATATTTTTTTCTCCGAACCATTCGTCAAAATGAGATTTCTTCCATAAAAACAAATCTTGAAAAGGAACCGTAGTCTTGCATAGTTCTACACTTGTAGCCTCTTCAATATTCGCCATACATTTTCTATGGAAAATAAATTTCGCCATCTTGAATTTTTTTTCCTGTTCATCAAGTAGACCTTCATGTCCCGATCATCTTTTGCCGCGAAACCACTCTTCCATCTTTTATACTCTCCGAGATAGACACCGACGAAATTTGTATGGCGGCCATCTTAAATCCGCCATTTTGAAATTTTTTTTCAGCTCACTGTCAATTGGATGAAGTTTCGAGTGACATTAATTGTTCGAGCACCCCCTACCTATCTTCAATACCATTTTCTATGGAAAAATAAATTCCGCCATCTTGAATTTTTTTCCTGTTCACCAGGTAGACCTTCATGTCCTGATCATCTTTTTCCAAGAAACCACTCTTCCATCTATTATACTCTCCGAGACTCTATTATACTCCCCCCGATTATGTAAGAATGGCTGATCAAATCGTCAAAGTTCGGCGTCAAAGTAAAATAAACCATAACAGCATTAAATTATAGCTCAATTTCGAACACGAAATTGAGCTCTAATTCTAAGAAAATTCTCATAAAGGAAAAACATAAAACAAAGACCACCAACCTTCCGCCCCTCCCTTTTTGTTCAAGCAGCCCCTAAGTAGGTACCTATCTTTAATACCCTGACCGTGTTCCTCACCCATCATCCGAACCTTCGATCATCATCTCTCTCCATATTTTTTTCTCCGAACCATTCGTCAAAATGAGATTTCTTCCATAAAAACAAATCTTAAAAAGGAACCGCGAAATTGAGCTATAATTTAATGCTGTTATGGTTTATTTTACTTTGACGCCGAACTTTGACGATTTGATCGACCATTCTTACATAATCGGGCAGCTGATTTACTGTCTACGTGTTCTGATCTGAAGTACACACTGCTATGCTAGTGAGCACAGTGGAAGCGCCAGCACGCCAAGCGTCCGACGTAAAAGAAAATTCTCATAAAGGAAAAACATAAAACAAAGACCACCAACCTTCCGCCCCTCCCTTTTTGTTCAAGCAGCCCCTAAGTAGGTACCTATCTTTAATACCCTGACCGTGCTCCTCACCCATCATCCGCACCTTCGATCATCATCTCTCTCCATATTTTTTTCTCCGAACCATTCGTCAAAATGAGATTTCTTCCATAAAAACAAATCTTAAAAAGGAACCGCGAAATTGAGCTATAATTTAATGCTGTTATGGTTTATTTTACTTTGACGCCGAACTTTGACGATTTGATCGACCATTCTTACATAATCGGGCAGCTGATTTACTGTCTACGTGTTCTGATCTGAAGTACACACTGCTATGCTAGTGAGCACAGTGGAAGCGCCAGCACGCCAAGCGTCCGACGTAAAAGACAATTCTCATAAAGGAAAAACATAAAACAAAGACCACCAACCTTCCGCCCCTCCCTTTTTGTTCAAGCAGCCCCTAAGTAGGTACCTATCTTTAATACCCTGACCGTGCTCCTCACCCATCATCCGAACCTTCGATCATCATCTCTCTCCATATTTTTTTCTCCGAACCATTCGTCAGAATGAGATTTCTTCCATAAAAACAAATCTTGAAAAGGAACCGTAGTCTTGCATAGTTCTACACTAATTGTAGCCTCTTCAATATTCGCCATACATTTTCTATGGAAAATAAATTCTGCCATCTTGAATTTTTTTGCTGTTCATCAAGTAGACTTTCATGTTCTAATCATCTTTTGCCAAGAAACCACTCTTCCATCTTTTATACTCTCCGTGATAGACACCGACGAAATTTGTATGGCGGCCATCTTAAATCCGCCATTTTGAAAATTTTTTCAGCTCACTTTCAATTGGATGAAGTTTCGAGTGACATTTGGTCGAGCACCCCCCACCTATCTTCAATACCCTTTTCTATGGAAAAATAAATTCCGCCATCTTGAATTTTTTTCCTGTTCATCAAGTAGACCCTCATGTCCTGATCATCTTTTGCCAAGAAACCACTCTTCCATCTTTTATACTCTCCGAGATAGACACCGAAGAAATTTGTATGGCGGCCATCTTAAATCCGCCATTTTGAATTTTTTTTCAGCTCACTGTCAATTGGATGAAGTTTCGAGTGACATTTGGTCGAGCACCCCCCACCTATCTTCGATACCCTGGCTGGTGCTCTTCATCCGTCTTCGAAATCCTCAATCATCAGCTCTCTCCGTATTTTTCCTCCGAATGAATTTTTGTCTTCTATACGAAACGATGAGTGAAAAAAAAATTTTTCATACAAAATTTTACAGGAGAGGTGATCAATCAGTCAGTCAGTCAGCACGAGCAGCTCTATATATATATTAATTACAAAATTAAAATAGATTATTAAATTAATAGATTATTTATAAGATTAGTATGGATATGGATGGATGAAAAGAAGCGACGATCTATTGATACATTTGCACTACCGAGTATCTATCTGTGGCTAATTGGCCAACCCTGTTGTGCAGTATTTCTGGCATTACTTAGGTAAATGGAACAAACACATCTACTGGTAGTCTGGACTCTGGAACCGACATTTATCTCGGTTGCCTCTGACACATAACAATACAATACATCCGAGCTTAAATTGGACCACCCCCTGATACGTAGTGAAGCTGATAGCTAACAAGCATTACGAACGCAATAAGCTACCAAACAATATGTACCGATGCGACAGTATTTAAATTGAGGAAAGTGCCAGCGGATACGTTTTTCAGATCAGTTGCCCTGATTTAGTGGGGTTCGTTGGAACGAATAAACCGGTATTTTTATCCGAGCTCCGGCTCATTTTTTGTACAACGAATAAGCTTAGTGATTCCACACGGAAATGCAGCGAGCATTCTTGGTATCATTTTGTATGGAACTTTTTACCTACTTCAAGGTATCATTGTCGTTAAACAGATTTGGGTTAAATTACTTTTGTCAGAGACTCTCCGAGATTTTGTGGAAGGAGAGATAGAGAGAGAGAATGCACAAAAGTTCATCTGGGTACAAGTACACCAGTGAGCTTTTGACATCATTGCGCTTTCTATTGCGAGGTTTGTATGTACTACAAGTAGAAAACCTTGACTACGATCTTATCTGAAGAGTAAGTGACAATTCAGTCTAGCGGGCTAACCGGTAAGGCCTATGGCGATTATACGTACCGATACCCTTACCCTTACCCTTAGATACCTCTACTTGGTTTCAATGCAACCCAGACCACACCAGAGTCTCACCAGACCAGAACCGATCTGACCAGAACCATTATAACTATACATAATATCCGAATAAACTCAACCCCCAAACTCAAAGTTCGGGTTCGAAACTAGTCGGGCATTTTTCCGACAGAACACGTGAGTTTATCCGGATATTATGTATAGTTATAATGACTTACATACTTACTGACAATAATATTAACAGGTATCAGACAGGGATTACACACTTTCGCATTTCTAATACGAATAACATACTCGTACCTAGTATTATAGCAAATAACAATTTGTCATGTATCATCAATAAAACACAGCTTATGAAATTTCGGGAATCGGGAATAACAGAAGCCTATTATTCGGGAGTACAACAATCCAACCCCTTTGAATAAATCACAATTGTTAACATGAATAGTAAGAGCCTATGCACACGGCGTATTTTGTACACGTAGACAACGCGCGTATCACGAACGCGCGCTGTCTGCACGTTTTTAGTTCAAAAAGCCGATTGTTGCATTTGTATCGATATAAACGCGCCTAAAACGCGCGATAACGGCGCGTCTTTATCGCGTTGTGCGCGCATTTCGATGGTCACCCAATCTGCTCATATTGTATAGCGTAGTACGCGGGTTTTAATGGCCACACAATCTGTTTTAGCTGGTACCTAAATGGGACAAAGGCGCGTCCACTCGATTGATTTGTCTGTGCGTTTGCATTTGTGGACGTGTATAGAGGGTTCTGGCTGCGACTGACGCGCGTATGGTTTGCGTTAGAATCGCGTTTGTGTCGCTTTATCTGCGCGTATTAAATACGCCGTGTGCATAGGCTCTTACTAACAATATAATGGGCTAAACATAATCGACTCAAGGATGTCACGCGATACGATCTATGTCACTATAACCAATAATCTTGGATATTTGATGACATAATTACATACTAGCAAATTCTGGCATGGATGCGATTGTACCAAATTATGGCTTATAAATTAGCGATACATGTCGATTGCCGATTATGTCTTCGTTATTAAGGGCCCATAACGAAACAAATCTGAGAAGGATAGACTTAGTCACTGTAATGTTGTAGAAAGAGGTGACAATAAAGCAATGCTTGCCGTAAGGCCAAAGGTCAAGTTTTAAAAACATTTTTTTTTAATGATGATTTTGGTAACTGTGTCTAAAAAACTAAAGACCAATACTAAGTACTACTTACCGGTTCCCTATGAAAACTAAAAATCTTGTAAAGTATTTGAGGCCGAAATAAAAACCAAAAGTTTTATATTTATTTATGAAATTGTATCCAATGGTGTTTATTTTTTATGAGGAATTTAGATTTACATAATACCTACCCAAAATGCGCATAATTGAAATATTATTGAGAAATTGAAATAAAACTTTAAACTTTAATGAACCTCACCGAATCTTTTAGAGAGCCAAATGTAATTTAAAAGAAAGGTGTTGATAATGCAAAATCGGTTCTCGAGTAAAATCCTGCAATCTTGCCAGCGGATTACCTTTGATCCGCCCGACCTCGGATAGGTACAAATTGCTGTCGGGATGTTACCGGGGCAAACAGACGGGGATCGAATTCAAAAAATAGACTAAAGCTGGAAACCTGCTCAGTTACTACCATCGCCTTAAGCAGTAAAATTGCAGTTTTATATGACGAATATTGACATCCCAAAAATAAGTATAATAATTCTGAAACAAGAGCGTCAAAAATATTAAAATGATGATGTCCTCCTGACCGATTTCGGCCACCGAGACTGCTTGGGAAACACTTCTAGTTTCTAATGTTCTGCCCTTTTATATGCCCTCATGTGGCTGGCTTATCCTATTTTTGCTACAAAGATTGCAATTTATATAATACTGCATTAAGTGATATTAGCATGATAGGACTCGAGTACCAAACTGTAGCTGCATATCGGTTCTATGCATCGTATCCTACTCGCTTATATAATACTAGCCATCCGCCCCAGCTTCGCACGGGTAGCACTAATAATCCTAATAATCTATACCCAATATAGCTATAAAAATGGTTATTGTGAGTCAACCTTAAAAGATAGATGTATGCTATCTCAGACTTTTTTTTAGAACTTTTTAAGAGAAACAATTCCACCATACATTGTTTTCGTGTAACTTTAACTATTTACGCAGCGCACGCCACGTAAGCTCTCAGAAGAGAGGATTTTTTCCGACTTAGTTCACATAATTGCAATTTTCTTAAGGATCTCTAATTTTTTGAAAATAAAATATAGCCTATGTTACTCGCTGATAATGTAGCTTTCTATAGGTAAAATTTTTTAAAATCGGTTGAGTAGTTTTTGATTTTATTCATTACAAACAAACAAACAAACAAACAAATCTTTCCTCTTTATAATATTAAATTTAGATGCATGGCAATGGTAAAAAAAATTGTACGCTGTCACAATCAGGTCAAACCACTCCAACCTGTACACGCGACTTACTACCATTATTGTTTTAATATTGTTGACGTTCGTGTTTTAGAATTATAATTCTTATTTTAGGGACGTCAAGGTTTCTGGCATAAAACTGTCATTTTGAATAATACTGCTTAAAGCGATGGTAGTAAGCATTCAGAGCTTGTGATAAAACGTTACTCACGCCAAAGTGCGGTAAGCTCATAAAACAGCTGTCGCAGCGCATTATATTGCGCTTTGCTTTCACCAAGTTAAATGTAGAAAGCGTAAGGACGTGAACCCTTAATGACTTTCACGCTGACTTTGCTCTCGAAGGGAAAAATAAAACTGAACAATAACGGATGGATTGTCGCAAACAAGCTTTTCATATTATTGGAAAACAAAACACACGTAGGCATGTGTCATCATTCCTCATTTGCATGGCTAGCGTCTGGAGTACTCTACCTAAAACTGTGTTTCCCAGCAATTGTGTATTTGACAATTAGTCAAATAAATTATTTTCTTCGTGCCCTGGGTGTTACTTTCCGCACACGGCTAGTCGTCCGCTGTTCGTAATAAATTATTTTAACCCAAGGCTAACACCGTCCCCCCTCCCCATTAGTAGTGTTTTATACGTGTAAAAGGTTCTTTATAGTCTCACTAAAAACTGGTTTTATTCCTGAAAGTAATCCTTTTCACGAGCGCAGACCGTCTATAAGATTTTATTGGACAAATGAAATTTTTCACAGCGAATGAGGAATCTCTATCCCGTCGCGCCATTTTGTTTGTTTAGCATTAAGTAAGCGCTACGGGATATGAAGCAAAATACATCCTTTATAAGAATATTACTATCCTAGTGCAGGGATATCCAACATTTTAGATTTACAACTTAGTTTTTTTTAAAGTATATCTGTGTAGTAATAAAAACAAACCTTCTGTTTATTGAAGTAAATTAATTTTGTAATACCTACAATATCTACAGAAAGAAAATAATAATCTTTCTAAAACAAGGATGACATTACAACGACAATGGATGCGAGCGAAGCAAGCGTAGTTTTAGTATTTTTCAGAATATACATCTACTAATATTCTAAGCATTAGCCGTGAAAGCATAGCAGACAGACAGACAGACACTTTCGCATTTATAATATGTATGAAGTAGTACTAGGTTTAAGCTAAGTTAATTGCCTAAGTATGTTAAATGCCCTTTCAAAATGGTTTCACGTATGCCATTCGTTTGCTACCCCTGCCCCTTGAGTATAAAATGGGGATTTTTCACGTGTCTTTCGGATTTACGGTTAACAAAGGTAGATATTGACACAACGAGAGTTTTGTTTAATTTTCTTGTGCAAGCTTGTTACAAATGTAAATATGCTGCCAACAGAATCAGTGGAGCTATTGCATGAAATGTATAAAAGTATGAAAACCTTAAATTTTTTAAACCTTTTTGAAAACAATACCTACAATAGAAATTAAACTAGCAAGCCTAACCTAATTACTTTATAAATCATGCCCGCGTGGAATGGTGGCAAGAATACTGGCTACATATTCGCGCTGGACAGCCAGGCTGATCCTTTGCGCAAAACATGAGCCAGCCCTTCTGTCAATTAACCGCGGTAAAATATCTCGCAAGAAATTTTTGGCACTAAGTCTCCACGGCCCCAGGGTCTAAAGAAGAATGTTCAATAATTTTTAATAAAGTTTTAAGTAAATGAATGTTTCTATCTTCTAACTATCTATCTTTTATCTTTATTCTTTATTTCTTCTATTTTTATTCTATCTTTTTAGCTACGCATGAATGAGACTACAGTTTTTAAAAGTGCCTGAGCTACACTAAAGCGAATTACACTGAAACCTATTCCGAAAAAGCTGTATCAATCACAACTGTTGTGATTGGCCGAGTTTATGATATCCTGCCTGCGTCGACGGATTTTGGCCTTTCGCAGAAGAGTGAGTCGACGCATTTAAATAACTTTTAATGCTAACTTTAGGAAGGTCATTAAATGCATAAATTCTTTACAACAATGTTTTAATTATTTGGAATCCCATTGAATAAACATCGTAGCCAAAGTAACAATTTAAAATGCACTTAAAAATCGGTTAAATTCAACTTGTTACCAGAACCGCCCATTCCAGCGAGCGTGGAGCCAGTTTTTCCATAGCTATAAACTCGAAAGTTTGCTATGAAAAAACCACTCGATTGTAGGAAATTCGATAGTTTTGTTAGTCCAGAATTCGGATCCTCCATTGGATCCGGGTAATATTTTGGAACTAATAGTCGCGTGGTCGTAAACTCAAAATAGTTTTCACAACAAAGTTGTTCCATTGTACGATGCTTCTATTGGTATTCGGTGGCCTGATTTAAATTTCATGGTGTGTATGGAAGTAACGCTTTGTACTCGTATATTAGAAAATGCCGAGCCTCGCGTTACACTGAATTTGGTATAAAATCTAGGGTTATTCCTACACTTGATGAAGCCCGCGACTTCGTCCGCGTGGATTAAGTTTTTTTAATGCCTGCGAGAACTCCTTAATATTTCGGTATAAAAAATAGCCTGTGTCCTTCCCCGGGATACCAAATTGCAACAAAATCGGTTGAACAGGTGGGGCATCATCTAGTATTTTATAAAGCCATCTTAGTTATATTTCTAAATTAGAAATAGACTAGCAGGACAAAAGATTCACGTACGAGTATCTTTGGTATACAATTAGAAGCTCTGAAATATTCGAACTGGGTATACCTACCCGTATTGAATCGACGCTGTACCGGCCATCCGTTCGGTACAAGTACGCTAAAAAGGACGTATTAATGGATTTCTCGTGTCCGGCTATTACAAGGTACAGTGAGCTTTACCATCGCTTATAGCAGTATTACTTTAATCATGTTGAAGCTCTTGTTTCGGAATTATAGTCCTTATTTTAGCGACGTCAAGGTACTTCACAATATATAACGTGAATTTTAAATAATATTTAGTAACCCCACAGGAATTAAACCGTGTTCTATTACCGATTGGTTGCTCCCGGACCTCGGATTCGGCTTTGCAGGTCTGTTCTATATTGATACTTTACATTTCCATCGAATCCATTGCCTACTTACTATCTGAGCAAGGTCTTCGCTCAGAATGATAAGGGCCATTGTTTTTTTTACGCCACTACAAGTTAGCCCTTGACTGCAATCACACCTGCTAGTAATTGATGATGCAGTCTAAGATGGTATCGGGCTAACCTGTTGTGGGTATGGCAGTTATATTAAAACCAATCGGTATCTACACGGCATTGTACCGGAACGCTAAATGCCTATGCCGGTAGGGTGGTAACTAGCCACGGCCGAAGTCTCCCACCAGGCCAGACCAGGGAAAATTCAGAAATTATAAATTCCCAAATTGACCCTGCCGGGGATCAAACCCGGGACCTCCGCACGTTACGAAAACAGCGGTCAACACTGCGCCACGAAGGTCGTCAAAAAATCATTTCATTTCATTCCAAAAATATTTAGTTCAGAATTGAAACTTCCAGAAAATTACTGACCTCAGTTACCGCAGTCCAGTTTTGGCCTGAACTCCACAAGTCTCCGAAAAAGGATGCTTTTAATGGATTTCCCGTGTCCCGGCAGGTACAGAAAAAAAGAGCAAAAGTTTATTGCCATCGGTGTACTTTTCCCCCGAATCGCTTAATTGGCAAAAAGGATTTTTGGTTCGACTTTTATCGGGTTCAAGAAATGAGATACAGGAAAAACTAACAATCTCGTAAAACAAGAGCTTTTTTATTGAATTAAAAATGTTTAAGGGTGTGTTCTCACTGTGCGTAAAAACACGAGTCAAGCTGCACGGTTTGCACATGACAACAAGTTCGGATTCGATCAAACCCTTTCGTAAAGTTAAGTCCTTTTTAGTCGTAGATTTTAGATACGGTGGGCGAATCATGCTCTTCCTTGCCACTGGCTCGTGTCCAGTCATATATACTGGGCATGAGCCTTTCCAAGACCGCTACAACACTCTGCTGGACTTAGTGTGGGGAATTTACCGCGCGGTCTAGCACTATCCATTGATGTCGTTCTTTCACCTACTCAGTAGGGGGTCTACCAACGTTGTTCCGGTGCAAGATTGTCATTCTACCACTTCTGATCGCACCATCAATCAGTTTTTAGAACTATGTGCCTCGCGCATTGCCACTTTGGCTTCACAACCCGTTGAGCTATATCTGTTACTTGCTTTAGGTCTTCTACGGATCGCCTCATTTCTGTTTTTTTTTTATTTCTTTAAGTTACACTGAGCATTCTAATGAACTCCATAGTCGGCGATATTGTTTTACTATGAGGTAGTAAATTTTTAAAAGCAGTGTGGCTCGTTCTTTTACACACAGTGAGCAGCTACCATATGATAGTTCAGCACACATGAAATTTAAATCAGAACAACGCATCCCAATAGCAACGCTGAACAATAGAGCAACTTTGTTGTGAATATTTTGAATTTACGACTACGCGAGACGTGACTATTCATTCCGATATATACCTTACAAATTAATTCAATGGCTGTGCAACTGTGCCACCGATGTAATATATTTGATGTTTCAACTTTGATCCATTTTCATAGATATATTCCCTTTCCAACATAATATATACCAACCTACAATTGACTTTTTTAAAATTAATAGTAGGCTAGCGCTTGACCGCAATCAGACAGACCTGCTTGTAAGTGGTGATGCAGCCACGCTTGCCTAGAAGATGCTTACCTACTCTTGATTTGATGATATTATCTAAATTTAAAGTGAAGGAAAAATAGAAACTATATTGCATGTTCCTAGTTAAATGATTTAGGTATTTCACGTTGGGCACCTTATGTCACTTAAATGAGAAGTCAAACTCTACCATCGGTTCAGAAAACTGATTCTACGGAGAAGAGCCAGTAATAAACTCAGCAGTCGCTCTTTTATAAAAATATAAAGATGTTACAAAATGTAAAAAATAAACAAAACGTTACATAACAAGTATTTACACTGACTTGTGGGCTGCTGGATGCGAAGCCGGTTGCTTCCATGCAACGCAAATCATCAATAGTATAATAACCTCGACTCAACAAATGCTGTTTAACACAGTCTTTAAATTTATGCAATGGCAAATCCAGAAACTCTTTTAGAACCATGTTATATAACCTACTCCTTAGTAGTTGTAGTTAATAGTTATTATTCATTAAAGACTGCTTACACATAACTTGGAACACTAGATTATTATTTGAACGATATAATACCAGAAATTACATACACTATATTGCAATTTGCAAGCTGTGGCAACCTATAAGTGGACTTACAATAATGCATATTGCATATTACTCTATATTTTTCTTATTAATGTATTCAATACATTAACAGTCTTACCCAATCGGGGGGCAGGTTACAATGTGTAACCTGCCCCCCGATTGTGTAAGGCAATCGTAATCATATTTTGTGAAACGGATAATTCGAACTGCTTAGCAAGTTCATAGATGCCTGCACGTCAAACAGCATGTATGAAATTTTTAAACAGCTCCAGTAATACGTTTTAATCTCTCAAATGATTAAGATTTCCTTAGACAATTGGGCCTCTGTTGGATGCTCTAAAATAAATAAATAAAATATTATTAGGAATTTCAAAAATCACCTTTTAACCTACTTCATCAAAATCATAACGCGACGTTTGAAATGTAGTCACGTTAGGTAAGTTTGGTTTCTACAGTTCGCGCGCGAGTTATCTAAATGCAGAGTAAATGTATGTGTCACTATACATTTACTCTGCATTCAACTCGCGCGCGAACTATAAATATAGCGTTCACTCAATGGAAAATTCTAATATTATGCAACGTTACTCCCAAACGATTAAACTTTTAAGTTTCGAGTTCAGTTATAAACTGGTCCATTCCAAAATGAGTGGTTTTCAAACGAGTTTTTTTTTTGTTTCTACCGATATCGGAGAGCATTCTAAAAACGTTATCGCAACAGTGCACATTTTGATTTCGGGGAAAATATTTGCTGCGATATTTTTAAATCAAACCTGGAACTAGAACTCCAATTTATACGAACCTAGCTGGGAACCGTGTCTTTATCCACGAGGATTTACTTCTTTATAACTTTTAATCCACCACCACCACCACCACCACTACAACCCATTAACGTTCACATGGCCTAGCGGCACAGGCCTCCACTCTCATAGGAGAGAGGGAATTAGAGCTTAGCCCGACCACGCTGCTCCAATGCGGGTTGGCGGGCTTTAACGACTATTATCATCATAGTGATAATAGCCGGGACCGACGGCTTAACGTGTTCTCCGAGGCACGAGGGTAAAACACCGCCAACTTCCTAACTCCGGGCTAGTATTGAAAATTTCTAATTCGATAAACCCAACACTTAGTTATAGCCCGACCCGGGAAAAATATCAATATGTTATATCAAGTGCGAAGGCTCTTTTTTTAACATTTCAAGCTGCCATTTTTTTTTTACAAAAAGCACGTGAACCCACTAGTACCACTACCAACCACGATTTGGTGCTAGGGTATGGCCTGTTTAAAACTTTTCTACTTAGATTTCTTGATAAAATTATTTTCTAAGACAAACGTTCCAAACATTCAAACGGAAACAGCACATTTATTTCAAACAAATTCCAAACATTGTCTATCTACATCCTCCGTCAGTACAAGTTGGACACTCGACGCCTACTTTCGAGCGTTCGCAAACTTCTTGACGCGGCCTTATCATTGCGACTGAGTTTCGAGTTCTATTTCATAGGCTCGGCCCTTGGATGAAAAATATATCGATATACACACCTAAATGCTGGATAGAAGCAAGCGTTACTTCGCGGGGTTGCAAAAACAAAGCTTAGAACAAAAACCTAAAATCGCTACAATCTGCTAAAACAGAATAATCTGTACGGTAAAATGTTCACCTTTTTCGTTACTAGGCATGCAGGAAAACAACACACACTTATCACACCACACAAATCTTCTAAAACACTCTAAAGTCTAAACGTATACGTTTGTCTCCGATATCAGAGCATCCTCAGCAGTATCTGTAATGCATAACTACAACTGATTTGCACAATCTATTAACACGGTTGATTATCTATTTCAGCCCCAATTTTGAAAAGGTATTACCTACTTAGATATTATTTTGTATCCATTTTTTTATCTTTATTTTATCAAAAATCATTTAAATGCGAGTATAATACGAGTAATACGAGTGAGGTTTAATTTTTTCATTTAGTTATTTGGAAAACTTTTAGGTATTGAACTATTAAAAACAAACAGTTGAGTATCGATAAAATGAGTACAGTTTCAGTAAATCGATATGTTTTTATTTTTATGTAGCACATCCTTACTGTTTCACAGGAAACAGTAATTGCCTGCGAAGTGATTTATTTGAAGTAGCACCGATAGTGCCAACTTGACGGCAGTACTTTGAAGTGAGTGTAAATTACATTTTAATGTGAAAATCTCGAATGTTTCACTTCTGTACGGGCTCGTTTTATTATAGGAGTAAAAACTTTTGTTGATTTATTTTGAAGTAAGAAATGGTACTTTGATTTATTCTGTTTTCTTTTGTTCGTAAGATTTTAAAACAGTCTTTACATGGACGTCGTAGATACAGTCATTAGGATATTAGGTAGGTTTCAACAATATCTTTACGTTGATCCTATCCAGCTCCTCGACTATACGTATCTAGTGCGAAGACGATAACCCTTTGGGGCTGGTGTTAGTGCTAGTAAGTGATATCATACTAATAATATATATGCGAAAGTATGTCTATCTGTCTATATGTCTGCTACGATCTTTCACAGTCCAACTCTTCAATAGAATTTGACGAAATTTTGTACAGTGATAGATTGCATCCCTGGGAATGACATAATCCGGTACATTTTCGCAATTTATAATACTAAGCTTGAATTCTCCCAGTAGGTACCGCAAGTAGCTTGATTTTATGCACTAAGATATTCTTTGCATAGCATTAATAATTAAGCGGTACATACCGTAAAAAGTAAGACAAATAATGTATTCCGTAGTCCAAAATGTAGCGTTAACTTTTAGGTACATTCCATATTTATGATTCACACATTGCTATTCGTGAAAGTTTTGTTTATTTTTTGACACGGAGTAGTTAATTCTGTAAATAGCGCGAATTAAAGCAGAACAAAGCTTTTATTTACCTCAGTATCATTGTTTGAACTGTGTATTTCCATGTTTGTAGAATTATGTTAATAATTCGGTATACCCTTGACGTTTTTCTCTACAAATGAATAAATGAATGAATTAAATAATAATTACCTGCGTTTTTTTACACCAAATCAAAAGTACCTTATGGTTTTCGTATTATGTCTACATTATACTTAACTGTAAACTAAGTTGAACGAAGTTTTTCAATTCTATACTTACTCTCCAACTCTGAAAATTCAGAGGCCTGATTAAATGTTTCAGGCTAACGTGACAATGTGTTAGGAGTCATCATTATCATCAACCCGTAACTCGCACTTAACCATTTTATTAAATTTAGTTAACTTTATTAGTTAATATTTAGGCTGCTCACTACGTACGTAAATAAAATATTATACTTAGGTGCACTCAAAACAATGTCTAAACAAAAGAAAGTAACTCCGAAATTATTGGTACGAAAGCCGTGCAATAATAAATGTGGCAATAAATAAATCTTGGAATCTGTTAGAACATTTAGTTAGGTTAGAGTTGGACACCCGCCGGTTAATCTACGATGTTCTGCCCCTAATTCCGGCGCTTATCTTACAAATTGTAACCTATTGGGGTCAATCGATATTTGAGAAAAACTTAAGTGCTGTTACAGAAATTCCCAATTCTAGCGTTTTCTTCTTAATTTTTCAAGTCAATTCTTCACAGTTTGATTTCTATACTCTTGATTTAGCTAAGTAGTGAATGACTCTTTACTGCAATCTAGTAAACACTAAATAAAGACAGCAAGGTTACTGCAAAGTAAATTATTTTAAAAATTAACAAGTAATAATTCGAAAACTTTTCAAAAAACCTGACGGCAGTTTCCACTGATACAGTGGAGCGGCTGGTGTTTGTATATGAAAGAAATATAGTAATGTATAGTAAGAAATGTAAAGAAATATTATACGGGAGGTACATAACAGGTTGAAAAGAAATGGCTGTAAATACTTTAGGATAATACATCATCTTGATTTTGAAGACCTCTAATTCAGTGATATACTCGTACCTATACCTACACACTAAAATTCTACATCAATGGCCAAGGGTCACTACTCACTGGTAATAATTGATCTCTTATAGAGATAAGTGCTTCCTTGTCCACTATGTTTCAGTTTTTCTTCGTATTTTATAACTTTTTCGTACATAATAAATTGAAAAAAAACGCGCAACTCAGATCCAAAAGGTATTATCCTAATATCATTTGAATATGATTTTACTTGAATTCCCCATCCAAAAACTTGCAATTCTCCTCCTCCTAATCCTCAATAAAATTATAAATGCGAAAGTGTGTTTGTTTGTTGGTTTGTTGGTTTATTGGTTTGTTGGTTTGTCCTTCAATCACGCCGCAACGGAGCAACGGATCGACGTGATTTTTGGCATGGGTATAGTTGAGGACCTGGAGAGTGACATAGGCTACTTTTTATCCCGGAAAATTAAGGAGTTCCCGCGGGAATCAAAAAAACTTAAGCCACGCGGACGAAGTCGCGGGCATCCTCAATAAAAAAAAACCTCGGTCATGGTCATAGGCTTACTACCTATATATACTATATTTACTACCGGTCACGGCAGTTTGGTAAAAACAACTTAATTTCGTTCTGATAATACGAGTAGCCACGGGAGATCGTAGGCACTTTACGATAAGTCTTAACAAACAGCAAAACCGTATCCAACCAGCATGAGGTATCCGGTAAGCAGTTCTTTATTGTTGCAGAGCATTTTTATCAGAGACCCCCTGGGACAGCCATAAGTGGTTTTTCAGGTTACCGCCGGAAGTGACTTATGCGCTTGCATGTAATTCAATATAACATAAAAGCCATGGGAGACTGGAAATTCTGGAGTGTTTTCCTAATAACACGGAAACTGAAAACACAACCCAACTAAATAATTGAAATTTTTTGAAAACATTAACCATGTCATTGCGTCTGGTAGTTTTTTTTTTCAATTTAAAGGAGAAAGACTAGTACTAATAAATACCTATGAATTCAAGTGCAGGACTAATGAATTTAGTTGGTAGTTTGAACTCATGGTACCATGAATTCAAACTAACAAAAGGTTTACTCGCGTATCGATTTAAAGACCAGTCAAATTACACTTTTTAACCGACTTCCAAAAAAGGAGGAGGTTCTCAATTCGGCGCGTATGTTTTTTTTTTTTTTACAAAGATAAAATTGTTAACAGGATGGGAACATTTTACTCGGAGATTTTGAGGTTATGTGAAAAAATCATTCATACAAAAGTTGTAGATCTTTTTATGATCTACAACTTTTCTATGGTACACTTTTCTCTCTGACGTCAACTTTCGCCGGAAATCGCAATAATCCAAAATTCCACACCTTTTCATCCCCCAAATACCTATATCTGGAAACACTCCTGCTCACGCATTTATTTTTTTAAAGTTTATTATACGCCACTTTACCATTTCCAACTGTTTCCATCCTGTTAACAATTTTGTTTTTTTTCGCTTCAAAATAAGCTAATTCGACTGGACTATAAGTACAAATTGCCAAGCGATACGCGCCTAAATGCTCATGACGTAAGCGACTTACGAGACTAACAAGTTTAAGTGCAGCTTAATTACCTATTAGCCATGACCAGATCAGAGGCCCAGTTGTCCAAGAAAATCTTTACCATAGGTAGTCGGGTAAAAAATTATACCTTCTTGTAGAGAGTTTGTTACACAATATATTCACAATTTTGACGACCTCCCTGGCGCAGTGTTGAGCGTTGTTGTCTTAACGTGGGATGTCCCGGGTTCGATTCCCGACAGGGTCAATTTGGGAATTCATAATTTCGAGACTTCGGCCGTGGCTAGTTACCCCCTACCAGCAAAGACGTACTGTCAAGCAATTTAGCGTTCCGTTACGATGCCGTATAGAAAACGACTAGGGGTATGGGTTTAATATAACTGCCATACCCCTAACTGGTTATCCCGCTACCATCTTAGACTGCATTATCACTTACCACCACGTGAGATCGCAATTCGCAGTCAAGGGCTAACTTGTAGTGTAATAAAAAAAAAGACACGGTCCGAAGGCGCCATCAACCCGCTATCTGCCCCTAATTCGGGGTGCTTCATTAAAATACCTGAGTTATAGCGGCGCTCGGCAACAATTTGTCAAGCAGATAAAACGCTACGTGAGATGAATTGTCCTTAATGTCGTTCCTCTTAGCTGAATAATTGCAGCCACACCTTGCTCTGAGCTAAATAGAGTAGCCGTTTAGCTCTATACATGGAAACATCGACCATACAACTAATAGACTCCTCATATAGGGCGAACACTTTCAGACAACACATCAGACTTAATAGGTCTTATATAATTCCACGCCCTTGTAACAAAACCTACCGAGTTATTTAAATATTAATTAGAGTATATCGATAATTAATTATCGATAAATAATTATTAGGAGTTAGGACCCCATCCCATTTGATTTATGATTTTTTTGACCTTGAGTAGACCAATCAGCGTTTAGTACCCCGCGCCCGCTTACTTGAGTCATTTGACTGAATTGTTTGCATTACGAAAGCATAGTAATTAGGCGTCTATTGGTTGTGTGGTCGATGCATGGAAATAAAAAGCTAATGGGAATAACAAACTTTGCAAAAAGCGTGACAAAGAGATTTATTCACTGTAGTGTACCGGATGTTGGCCACCACGGGAGAAAAACTAAATTATTTTTTAGTAATTTTTTAAATTTTACATTCGTTTAATTTTTTTGACAATTTCAACTATCTTCATAATTTAAAAAAAAGTACCCTTAAAAATCTTGACTGTTTCCGAATAAAACTAAAAAAAAAAATCTATAACAAAAAAATTGTTACCAATACACTATCTACGAGTAATTCATAAAAAGCATGTCAAAATTTTGATATGGCTCGTTGAATATCAATGGTTTAATCAATACAAGAATAAAAATATACTTAAAGGCTTAGGGCGCCTTCAAATTTGCCGCAAAGTGCCGCGCGGAAGCAGCGCGGCTGCAGCGCTGCGGTCGCGCTGCTTTGTAAATCCATATAAATAAAAAACACGCGACTGCAGCGCTGCACCCGCGCTGCGGCCGCGCATCAGTTCATCGATCGACTAGTGACGGGACTGCGCACGTGTTTTTGTTCAAGTCTAAACATGAACGAAAATAAGGTAGAAGAATTTAACGATGAGGTTGAGAGTCGTCCAGCAATATGGGATTCGAAGTCCGACAAGTACAGCAACAAAATCGAAAAGAAAAAGGCTTGGGAAGAAATATGCATTAAATTTATTGACAATTTCACAAACAAGACTCCAAAGCTTAGAATAACTACCTATAGAAGGTATGTTTCCAAACAACGCCTTCTCAAAACGCAAGCTACAAATTCGCTATGTGTGCTGTCTTTACTTGCCTCGTAAACGCAAACATAATGTTGCCAGTTTAAATGTTTTCCACCTAAAAGTTGGGTAAGTAATTGGTTAGTTTGTTTGTAGCATTGTAGCTTCTTAAACTAAGTTAACCAGCTTTTTTCGGACTGCGCGAGCGTCGTACGATGCCATTTATGGCACCAATTGAACGGCTTACATTTCGCGAGTGTGTATTTCTATAGGTAGTTATTCTAAGACTCCAAGTGGAAAAAAATGAAGCATGTAAGTATAATATTATGTATTGTTAACACAACAACTTTATATTTTCGTTGTTTCGTATTAATAGTAACACAGAGCAGAGTTTCTTCGTCAGAGTCCATCGTGAAAATAAATATAGGTACAACCCTATGATGTTCGAACCTCGCGACAGGAGCGCGGCCGCAGCGCTGCAGCCGCGCTGCAGCCGCGCTACGCTTTGCGGCAAATTTGAAGGCGCCCTTAAAAATGAATAACAATTATGAATAAAAATAATTAATTTGTAGCCTTACCTTAGTGATATAATTTTTTACCAACTTGCTTTAAGCCATAAAAGGAAAATTTCGAGCAAGATTCTTAGACCAAGATAGAAGAATATGAGCTATCAAAAATAGTTTCGCGGTCTATAATCCATGGGAAGTTTTATTCGATGATCAATCTCTATCAGATTGTTTTATTTCAAGGTAGATTCGAGATATAGCAAAACGTAGCCGAGGCTTCGCCGGAACGATAAAGTTTGAATGGGATTGTATTGGCTACCTACCAAGTTGGGAACTAAATCTGATGAGTTCCACTTAAGTTCGCAAACTGTTCTATGATTGTCGATGTACCAATTTATAACATTCTTTCTTTAAGATTTCATTGTGGGTATATTATGATTTCCAATCCTCCTTGGAAATCCGGTGGAAATCCTTGCAAGAGACCAAGGTATGTCCAGCAGTGGACGTCTGTCGGTTGATAATGATGATGATGATATTATGATTCACTTGTAAAAATATTTTGTAAAAAAATCATGTGGTGTGTGGAGGCACCCGAGAGAAACCTGGCTTTTCTCTATGTCGGCCGAAACCGAAACCGTAACTTACTTATTATAAGGTCATGTTTTCGTAGAAAAAAAAAAAAAAAATGACACTTCGTCGCTCGCAGCTCAGTGCACCGAACATATCCGATCGCAGCGCGAATCTCCTCATCTGTTTACTGTGGTTGAAGTTTCGTTTTCGACCGTAGTTTCAGCCGGATGGAAGCCGAAACCGAAACTGAAAGTTATTAATATTTTTATAAATTAACCCTGAATAAGGGTCACTGGTAGATATCTCTTATAGAGATAAGTGTTTCCTTGTCCACTATGTTTCTATTTTCTACGTATTGTATAACTTTTTGGTACAAAAAAAAAATAAAAAAAAAAAAAAAAAATAAGACCGTTGAGTTCACGTAACAATTTTTTCGGAATATGCCCGTCTAGTTTCGAATTCATTAGCCTGTCCATCAATTAATTTATGTTAGAAACGAGACCATGGGTCCGTAATTCGTTCTGTACCGGAATAACCTGGTACATAATAATAGTACCTACTATGTACCTAACTACCTACGGTGTACATTATATTCTAGGAGAATTTATCTCGTATACGTAATTTGCTTAATATTATTGTAATGCAATACGTCAAGACAGTGCGCTGTATAAATACTCAGCGAGGATACGCCGTAGTGTTTACATTTGTAGCGCGCCTTTTAGTCTTGAAGCTTGTACCAGAGTGATTACTTACACAAGTAGATTTGAAACTGAGTGCCAATACCGTAACAACTAACAAGATATGCTGTCTTGGTCTCTGGCAAATATCTTAGCATTCCTAAATGTTTCCATATATTTTGCAAGAGACCAGAAACGTTTGCATTGTGCAGTTTCTAGTATAATGTAGGTAATACTCAGGTATGTTGGTATATTATTTTTTGACTATACGATTCCCGTGGCTCCGTCTGTGTTGATATAAGATTCCAAATTCGCGGAAGCTCTTTGATCCCTGAAAATTAAACTGTTTCACGGAATTTAAAAAAAAAGCTGAATCCACATGACGTACGAGTAGCGCGGCATTGATGTAGAATTTTGGTACCTTTAGCGCGGTCATCAAATTGAGTCAATTCAAACAAAACTTCATATTTTTTGGAAATTGCACGGCAGAATCTTTAATTAAATCCGATGACATCCAAAACACTTGAATCATGCTAATTGCTAGGACTATAAAGATTCTTTAATCTTTATAGTCTTAGCAATTAACATGATTCAAGTACTTCTACGACTGATGCATTTTTGTTGTACGTATGGTAGATACGATACGTGTCGTACGTTTCGTACTGCAATTTGTTATGTCATTGTATTGCATTTTGCAACTGTCGTACAGTCGCACAAAATGCATTCAAAATGCACCCGGACGCTTATTATAATTTCCCCTCTAAAACAAATCTTAAATAACACGTCATTTGAAACCCCGAGCCAAATTGCGTACATAATTACGCCGTTAATCCGAGGTATAACCGTTAATGAAACTGAAAACGGGTTTAACTTTTAAATGCCGTCATGAATGCAAGCTGTTTCTCAATTTGTGTAATTTGGCACAATTTTTGCGAGTGGATTACGGTCCGTGCGATAGCCTGCAATTAACGGCTTTATGCATATAATAATAAAGAATTAGTGAACTCCAGGACGGTTACTACCGTCGCTTAAAACAGTATTATTTCGAAATGGCAGTTTTATGTCACGAACCTCGACGTCCCTAAATTAGGGATTATAATTCTAAAACACGAACGTCAACAATATTAAAACAATATTACGGTTTTAGGCGATGGTAGTTTGCCCCCAGTGCGGGTAAGGGCAAAGACGTACTAGGGATCAGCCGTGCGCGAACCGACTAGACTGCACGAACAGGACAATGCTTTGTCCTGTCGTGCTAGTGTGTAAGGCTCCATATAAGAGCCAGTCCAGTCCCTAAGAAGTTTTTTTTGTCCGTACCTAGTGTGTTTTGGTCCCAAGTGTTTGCAATAATATAATAGTAGATTCAGTAATTATTATGAGGCCGACGAGACATCAAAACCACAAGGTTATCAAGTTTCACAGGTTTTCTTAACTGCAAATATAACAGTAAAAATATGCGTTTTAAAGAAAACTGTGTATTAACTCGAGGATAAAACAACATTCAAACAAAGAGCTACATTTAATTCTGACCCGGCAAACTTACGGGACTGAAGTTCCACTTCGCAACTTGTACTATAATAGTTCCGTCAAATATTAATGACATTGTTTATTAGTTGTATTAAAGGTTGGTCAAATATTAATAGGAGACCGACGTCTGAATCGTAAGGCTATTAAGTTTCTCAGTTTTTTTAATGCAAATATAACAATAAAAATATGAGACAAATTAATAAAAATAATGTATTAACTCGAGGATAAAACTAAATTCAAACAAACAACTGCTATAAAGAGGAGATTAATCAAATAATGGCGGATAATAAAACCGTGGCACAACCCCGCCCGCAATACGCTTAGCGTCTATAAACTAATTCTGACCCGGCAAACTTGCGGGACTGAAGTTCCACTTCGTCACTTGTACTATAGTTCCGTCAAATATTAATGACAATGTTTATTTCTAAAAAATGATATGAACTGTGCACATTTCATACCCTGTAAATGAGTTCGAAAGTTAAACTTCCCGGCCTAGGCCAGTAAAGAATGTACATACATTCTTTACATATCATAAGTTTGAATTTGGAATCTTTCTTCCTAAATATCTTGTAACTTGTTATAATGTTCTTTGGCCTCCGTTTTCTTCTTTGTTGCAAATTGTTGGCAATAGGCCAACCTATTATAATAGTTTAAATTTGGAACTCTACCGTATTACGCGTTCAGCACTCACAGCGCAAAAAAAAAAATATATTTCTTAAGTAGGTTGCTTTTTTATTTACTTTCTTTTAATAATTACATAATATAATATATAAAAAAAAAGTCACTTGTTTCATTTTTTAGAAAAGCACTATACACACCTCGACCGGGAGAGCATTTCTGGTCTCGTTATATATATAGCCGGCCTCGCGTAGCTCGGCCGTCTAACTAACACTCGCCCAGAAAACGCGTACTTCCCGGTCTCGCGATGTAATGTGCTATTACATCTCTCATATTCGGTAAGTAGGTCCTTATTACCCCCAAATGGAGCTTGTAGGTGACCAATTAGCGCTCTGGGGTAATAATGTAGCTAGAAAAGCCCTAGGGCGGTAAGTAATTAAAAAAAGTAGATGTACGCGAACTTTTTGAAAGAGTGAAGAGTTTTTTTTTTAATTACTTACCGCCCTAGGGCTTTTCTAGCTACATTATTACCCTAGAGCGTTAATTGGTCACCTACAAGCTCCATTTGGGGGTAATAAGGACCTACTTTACCTCAAAATCGAGATGTAAAGCAGAGTAGTTAGCTCGGGTGTAAGCATCAATTGCACCCTCGAACTATAGGCGCCCTCCCTGCGCTCGTGCGCCTAAATATCTCGGGCTGCAATTGATGCCTTACAACCCTTGGCTACTAATCTACTATTAGTTGTACTAAAGGTTGGTCAAATATTAATAGGAGACCGACGCGACGTCTGAATCAAAAGGCTATTGAGTTTCTCAGTTTTTTTAATGCAAATATAACAATAAAAATATGAGACAGATTAATATAAATAGTGTATTAACTCGAGGATAAAACTAAATTCAAACAAACAACCTCTATAAAGAGGAGGTTAATCAACTAATGTGGGATAATAAAACCGTGGCCCAGCCCCGCCCGCAATCCGTTTAGCGCCTATAAACTAATTCTGACCCGGCGAACTTGCGGGACCTAAGTTCCACTTCGTAATTCTATAGTTTGGTCAAATATAAATGACAATATTTTTTTCAGCTGCTGTTCTGCTCAAATTTGGTGGTGATACAATGTAATGGTGTCTAAGTAAAATATTAATGACTGCTTGCCTATAAGCTGTATTAAATTAAGAAAATTGTAGGAATAAGTAATTGGTTTATCTAAGTTATACCACAGCGTAAGTACACCTATACATTATCCTTACAGTAGACCGACGTCCATACAAATTTCAGACAACACCTAGCTGCATGTACTATTACATATATTCGCGCGCGAGTTGAATGCGGAGTAAATGTATGTGTCACCATACATTTACTCTGCATTCAACTCGCGCGCGAACTATACGTGCTTTGATTGCCTCGTTGGTCTAGTGGTTAACATATTCGACTGGGACCATCGAGGTCTCGGGTTCGAGTCCCGGGTCGGCCGATAACAAGTATTGGGTTTTTCTGACAAGAAATTCTCAGTACTAGCCCGGAGTGCGGAAGTTGGCGGTATTTCACCGCGGTGCTTTGGAGAGCACGTAAAGCCGTCAGTCCTGCGCCTGATCTCTCTCCGGTCGTGTCGGTCTTTCCATCCCATCGGGCTAAGGAACAGAGAGTGCACCTGTGTATGCGTACATACTTGTGCATTATAATATCTCCCGAGCAGATGGCTAATCTCTCTGGAAATAGGCCGCCGTGGCCGAAATTCGGTCGGGAGGACATTATTACGTGCAAGAATGACTGAATTTTGTGCTAAAAATTCTGCCAGCTTGGTGATGCGCTCAACTATAGAACATAAACCTCTAAAAATACGCGCTAGTTTAAGCTGTGTGGTAACTTTTAAATTAAAAAAGGTCTATGGAAAGGGATATTCACTAAAACCATTTACCTTCCGTCGTTCTACTGATCATATCAAACAATATTTCGTGAATATAACCAATCATCGTGTTTGCCGTCGACAGCAGTAATCCCCACAATAAACAGATCGGCGCTGTTGGGAGTTTGAGCGGTTAAATGGGACACGTAATATAATGCAACGACAACAACCAGCCATTGTGTTTACGAGTAAATGTGCAAATGACGAAGTGGACACACTAATTTGCAATTAATTTTGTCACTAGCGAATTCGCTACCGTGCGAATTTCGAAAAATCTAGCCTTATTCTTTGTCTACATAAATCATCTGTGCAAAATTTCAGCTCTTGGAAGATATTGTGGCCGATTCTGTATAACACAATCTCTAAACTAAACTAAAATGGCAGCTTTAAATCTAGTTCTGTCCCTTTCCGTAGAGACTATTATGAAAGGGTTAGCAATATTTGTAATGCTCTAATTTTAGTTTAGTTTAGAGATTGTGCACTACAGAATCAGCCCCACTGTCTACTATAAAACACAGACCACAAAAAATACGCGCTAGTAAGCTGTGTGCTAAATTTTATTAAACAAACTCTATGTAAAGGGATATTCACTAAAACCATTTACCTTCCGTCGTTCTACTGATCATATCAAACAATATTTCGTGAATATAACCAATCATCGTATTTGCCGTCGACAGCAGTAATCCCCACAATAAACAGATCGGCGCTGTTGGGAGTTTGAGCGGTTAAATGGGACACGTAATATAATGCAACGACAACAACCGGCCATTGTGTTTGAATGTGCAAATGACAAAGTGGACACACAAATTTGCAATTAGTACGGGCCTAGTTTCCTAGTAGTCCGGGTTTTGCTCCCCGGGTACTTTTTTCCCGGGTTTTTTAGAACTCCGTGGCGCAGTGTGTAGCGCTGGTGTCTTAACGTGCGGAGGTCCCGGGTTCGATCCCCGGCAGGGTCAATTTAGGAATTTATAATTTCTGAATTTACCTGGTGTGGCCTGGTGGGAGGCTTCGGTCGTGGCTCGCTTGGCGGCACGTCTTTGCCGGTAGGGTGGTAACCCTACCAGCAAAGACGTGCCGCCAAGCGAGTTAGCGTTCCGGTACGATGCCGTGTAGAAACCGAATAGTGGTATGGGTTTAATATTACTGCCATTGCCCCCAAGTTAGCCCGCTACCATCCTAGACTGCATCATCACTTACCATTAGTGGATAACAAAAAAAAAAACAAAAAAAAACTTAACTTTTCGGAGTTAATAAATTTTTTTAAATTTATTTTTCAAAGTACAAACTAAACAATTCACATACTTATGTACACATTGATAAAAACCACAGAGATTTAACCTCAGTGCATAAGCGTCTGCGCCTTGTGATAAATACAGTCTTCTTAGACGAAATAGAAATTATGCAAAAATAAATTACAAATCATAACAAATCCTACAATATAAGTAATAAAACTATAGATAAAATAACAAACAATTATTTGAAATATTTACTAAACTAATCGTCCCTGCACATGCGTTTTAATTTTTTCACTTTCTTCAACGGTAAGGAAATCATCGTTTCAAACACAACACAAACAATAACATTCCTCGGACAACAACAGGCTGGAGTGACTTCACGTACGGCTTCACGAACTATCCTCCCATGCTAGTTTCGAAAAATCGAGCCTTATTCCTTGGCTACATTAGAAGGGAACCTCAAAATTTCAGCTCTCTAAACCCAAGGGTTTGGGCTAAGCGATTATTAGTCAACATTGAGAGTCAGGACATTTGTCTTTATTGCATGTACGCGTTGTTGTTGTTATTATAATGCTTATTTTAGGGACGTCAAGATACGGCCATAAAACTGTAATTTTGAAATAATACTGCTTTAAGCTTAGACATCTTGTCGTACTATTTAGTCATACGGGCACGAAATGAGCGACGGCCGAGCGACGGCGACAGCGGGGCGATGGAATTCGAGAGTTGGCGACGAATTTCGGGAAGGTGTTTTTACTTTTTAGGCATTCTGAAATTGTGGAAAAATATAATTTCGTTCATGGGCGAATCCAGTTCTGCCATTCTGGTAGAGCGTTTGCGGTTAGCATATAACATTTGCAAAAAAAAACCGAAAAAACATTTTTTTGGCAACTTGATTTTTTTATCTTTAAATTTTATACTTACAGAATTCGAAAAAATAAATCACAGACGTTTTTGTCGGTTATAAAGTATTACCAGACCTCTTTCAAATTGTTCCCGAAATTCGTCGCCAGCTCTCCGACTAGTCGCATCGCCCCGCTACCGCCGTCGCCCCGCTACCGCTACTTTCGTGCCCGTACACACACAGAAAAGTGGACCTGACGAAATTTTTTAAGTACTTCTTATCACGTTTTCCAAGAGAGTTGTTATTTCAGAGTGGCACAGCTTTTTATGCTTACAGAATTAACTAAGTGATACGAGACGGAAATGCAGTCCGCATTCTCTGTACCATTCCATGCGGAAACGACTTGCATACTAACGCTTGGTAAATTAACTAGTTTAAGATTCAGCTCTTAGTTAGGTATATTGAAATTAAGGCATTAATATCAGAATGCAAAGTGCTGCAATTTGGTACTTACGGTAAAATATAACAGCACTTGTAGTAAAAATTAATGTTTTCCCGTCTGTTCACCTAAGCGATTATCTACTTATAGTTACATACTCAATTTTTTATATATTAGTTCATTGAAATTTTGTGTTTACATAAAGATACATTTTGTATCTTTTGTATCATATCATACATTTATATGTCGCAATTTTTTTTTTACTATTGGGCCCGGGGAGCGTCGATGTCCTGCTCTGAACCTAGAACCCGATTGCAGCGCCACTTACGAGTCCAATTGTGAATCTAAACCATCCCGGGACTCACTCAAACACACACTTAAAATTTCATCAAAATCGATCCAGCCATTTTCGAGTTTCTGGGAGTTTTTGCAATGAAATGTTCCAAAATACGTTCGTTCTTTTTTCATCATCATTCAGATCAGAGTTTTTTTTTAGCACAATAAGACATGGTAAGTACAGATAGGCCGTTAAAGCGTAGCAGACAGACTCACTTTCGTATTTATAATATAAGTTTGGATGGATACTTCGTATTTATTAAAATCGCCTTTCATCTGACTTCCGCGTCTTTAATAAGAAAGCCTAGCGCAGAAGAGAGTGATTGTTATGAAAATATAACATTACAATAAAACCCAAAGTTCAAAGTGAAACAAAGTAATATCAAGTTTCGCAAATCTATAAAATAATTTGCATCGGCACCCGTGGCCCGTGGGACGCCTACAAACTCCTTAGCAATTCTACCCTCGCATGACAAAACGCGCCAACTCGGGCTATCGCGTTTCGGCGTAAGATTAGATTAATAGGAATGATGACAACTCAATCAAATCAGCAACTCTTTATCAAGCTTAAAAACGCACTTGTAGTATGGAAGTTGTATGAAATTCACAGTTGTGACGTCATCAAATTTCTGACGCACTTTTTTTCATTAATCTATATCTTAAAATGGTTATCAAACTTAAAACTAACCGAGGATGTGAATTTTAGGTCTTTTGGAAGACTCTCTATTTAATAATCAGTTAGGAATAGTTTATTTTTGTAATAGGCATCATTACTATTGCATCTACTACACCTTTATAAAAAAAACACACAATAAGGTTCACACAATAAGGTTCACTCTTCAATGACTAATAAAAATTAAAATGCGGGTATCTTCGGTACTAGTTTACTGCCGACTGATTTGCTGATTAGCTTGACATGCGTGAGTGTTAATGATATATATTTTACAAGATATCTTCGGCCAATTGTCATAGATATATGTTACGCTTTATAGATAGGCAGCAATAGAATACAAATTAATATCTATATATATAATATAACGCCAAATAACTTAAACATAAATTGTCTTAGACATACCGCCCACCAAAACGATAGTTTTTTACTTAGGTAGGTACATAAATTCCGCCCACCATGACATTCAACACCATAGTTCTTTAATTTCATTATAATAACTCCAAATTCTTAATTATTTCTTCTTCTTAAACTATGTTGTATGTTGCAATTGTGCACAGTAAATATATTTTCTAAATTTATTATCTCAATATTTATTCTTTTCAAAACTTCGCAGTACGCTCTCTCTTTTACTCTTTCTGTAAGATTTGAAAAAATGTAAATACTTTATAATATTTTCTTTTGTCTTCTCTCCTTTATTCTTTCTATATTGTTGTCATGTGTTTCAGTCTTGTTGTTGACCTGAGATAATCCAACCCAAACATGTTTTTTGTGCCACAACACCGTCAGCAGTCTTTATCAAGCCTTCTTCTATAATTTTAGAGAAGACGTCGGTACCGAGCAAAATGTCGACACCACCTGGTGTAAAACAGGTAGGGTCAGCCCGCTGTATATTTTGGAGTTCTGACCAGTTCTTCGTGATATGCATCGCCGGTAATATTGTCGATACTGTATCCAACACATAAGCCTTCACTCTAATCTCTTTATCTTCACTGAACCGCGACGACATTGACAGCTCAACTGAGTGTTTGCTCGTTAGCTGCGTTCCTTCCCGCACTCCAGAGACTACGGCATTAACATTCGTTTTTGTTAGACCCAAAAGCTCCACTGCTCCAGAAGATATGAATGACGCTTCGGATCCTTGGTCAATGAGGGCTCGAAGTTTGCATTTTTCTCCATTTTTTTTCTTAATCTTCACTTGTGCTGTGGCTAACAACACCTTTCGACCCGGTTGTTCTCTTGAAAAGTGTGCCATTGTGATCATACATTCTGGGTGAGTTTCTTCGACTGTATCCTTCTTTTCTTCTTGATTCGTTCGGTGTAAGAGAAAGGCATGTCTTCTGCGGCAAATCCTGCAGGTTCCTTTACATAATAATTCGTATACACTATGATTTGGCATGAGACAGTTAAAACATAATTTATTATTCTTCACGAATGAGTGGCGTTCTTCAACAGGCCGCTGGATAAAAGCCTTACAGTTTTTAATACAGTGCTCCCTTGCTTGACAGTAAGCGCAACCACGTGATGTTCTGGCATGAGCAGATTGAAATCTTTCAACTTCGAGTTCCTCAAGGGTAACGTGGAACGACTTGTGAGCAGATTCGTTTTCACGTGATGATGTGGCTGCTGCAGGCGCGATCATTTCTAAGGTTCTAAATCGAAATTCTAGAAACTTTTTCATCTCGTCCCAGGTAGGCATACTTTCAGAATTCTCTCTGTAGATCTGTTCCTCCCAGTCCTTTAAAGACTCTGCATCCAATTTTTGAGTTATCAAAATATTATTATTGGATCCCAAGAGTCAGTGCTTATTTTCAAATTATTCAAACTACTCAAACACTCCAACGTCGTATCTAATATGGTTTTAATTTGATTTGCTGACTGGTTCGTCGCCTTTTTCTGACCGAATAATCTTTTAAATATCGAATTCGTAATCATTTTTTTGTTGCCGAATCGCGCTTTAAGCAAGTCCCACGCTCGAGTGTAATTTGTTTCTGTAATCTGTATGTTTCGTAATAATATTTCTGCCTCACCCGAAACTGTAGTTTTTAGGTAATGCAGCTTCTGTACGTCGCTCATCGAAGTATTATGAACAAGGGCAAAAAATAAATCTTCATAAGATGGCCAATCTTCGTATTTTCCCGAAAACGTAGGAAGTTTTATTCGTGGCAGTTTAGTGAATGAAATCTGACCGCCCTGAGTTGCATTTGACAAACCGGGAACATCTGCAATCCTTGGTTGTAATTTTAATAATAGGTCGGTCAAATCTGCGTGCATGCATATGTATACTTCTTCAAACTTATAAAATTCCTCTTTCAAAAAATACGGCATAATTCCCCGTTGTTCCCTCGTTGTACTTCTCGTGAGGCTGTTATGTGCTTGTTTAAATGTGTCCCAATAATCTTCAATGGACTTTATTCTCGCCTTTACATAACCTATTGTGAGTCGTTGTTCCGGGCATTTTTTAATATTCCTTTGCGCATTTCGTAGCATATTAGCTACATCTTCCAAAGTAGTTAAGTATCCACTTTGTTCAAAAGTAGGCGTTGTCATATTTCAATTCTCAAAATCAATACGAAATATATAAATAATCTAACAATTGTATTGTTCGAATGTATTCATCAATCGCCTTTGTCTTCAAGTCCGTCACTAAATCCGGTTCGTTATGACCACTATTTTCACTACAATAAGGTTCACTCTTCAATGACTAATAAAAATTAAAATGCGGGTATCTTCGGTACTAGTTTACTGCCGACTGATTTGCTGATTAGCTTGACATGCGTGAGTGTTAATGATATATATTTTACAAGATATCTTCGGCCAATTGTCATAGATATATGTTACGCTTTATAGATAGGCAGCAATAGAATACAAATTAATATCTATATATATAATATAACGCCAAATAACTTAAACATAAATTGTCTTAGACATACTCTATTTAAGAAAATGTAAAAAACAGTTACCTTCAAATACTATAAAACATTTTGACAAATTGTGTCAATCCCGTATAATGTTATTTCTTATTGAACTGCACCCGCCAAATGTTTAATAATCACGGCAAAACAGTGCAATTATCAAGAAAAAGAGCTTTATCTTTAAGATTATTCAATTCTTTCTTACGGGCTTTAAACAAAACGGATGACCGCGTTTTATTTTATCATCCGGGAGTAGACAATTCAAAGGATTGACGCCGAAAGCTGTAATAACAAACTCCAAACGTATTTTTCTCAATTTCACTAATTTTGGGTTACCGCGTTTTGTCGTCCGAGGGCAGCGGGGGACGCCTACAAACTCGGGAGCAATTGTAGTAACGAACTTCGGAAATTTATTCATTGCCGCTTCCCGGGAAATATGCAAGATCCAGGGTATTGTGGTTGCTAGAGATCGTGAATTTGCTCTACGGGTTAGAGGGGAAACTAGTTTTGTTTACTTTATCTTCATAATCATTATCACTATCATAATATTAGTTATTTTTGCTACAAGTGAATATACGAGTGCATTGCTCGTATACTAATATAATAAATGCGTAAGGTTGGATGGATAGATGGATGGATGTTTGTCACTCCATCACGCCAGAATGACTGAATGGATCTGGATGCTATTTGGAACAGAGATAGATTATAGTCTGGAATAACACATAGGCTACTTTATATCCCGGAAAATAAAAGAGTTCCCGCAGGAACCGGGCCTCAATCAGCATCAGGTAGTTAAAAATAAAGTGCTATCATTTACACTCGAAGCGCAAACTTTAAGCCGTAAATGAAGGCATGAAATAGCGCAGATAGTTTAGGTAATTATTTCAATGAGCACGTGTACCTATCATTTGCAAGTAAAAGTAGTAAGAAATTAAAAAAAAATCTATTCACAAACTACAAAGTCGCGCGAGATTCATGTCACGTAGTTAGTAAACTACCTGGACATCGGACAGTGATGGCAGCATCAAAGCAGATGTGGTTTTGTATAGCAGCCATTATATTACCGCTCTAGTGCGAAAAAGGTATTATCGTGGGAAAGCACAAATCTGTCGAAACTTTGCACAAATCTGATAAACTTTTCCATTCCTATAATCTCTATAAAATTTTAAACAAAGGCGAAGTCCATTTAGTTCGCAAAGAGGAACAGCATTTAAGATATTTTATCTCACGTAGCGTTTTATCTGCTTGACAAATTGTACAGTGGGCTTACCACCGTCGCTAAAACCAATATTATTTTAAAATAACAGTTTTACATGACGTACCTTGACGTCCCTAAAACCTAGGTATACTAATATTATAAAATCGAAAGTTTGGATGAATGGATGGATGGATGTTTGTTACTCAATCACTCCAGATTGGCTGAACGGATTTGGATGAAATTTGGCACAGAGATAGATTTTAGTCTGGAAAAGCACATAGGCTACTTTTTATCCCGGAAAATTAAGAGTTCCCGCGGAAACCAAAAACCTCAATCCACGCGAATGAAGTCGCGGGCATGAGCTAGTATTATTTAAAATAACAGTTTTACATGAGAACCTTGAGAATTATAATTCTGAAGCAAGAGCGGCACCAATATAAATAATACTGCTTTATGCGATGGTAGTTAGCCCCGCTCCGTAATAACTCATGTATTTTAATGAAGTATCCCAGCCCTAGGTGGGCGTTGAAAAAGATTCACGAAAAAAATAAATAAAATTTGCGCCCAACCCTCTAAATTACGAAAATAGAAAACAGTTTTTTTTAATCCGACCAGCTTACCCAATTACTTTTAGAACTTCTCTTTGGAGATAATCAAAAGATACATAGCAAGAAGCACATCCATTTAATCAATATCCATATCCATACTAATATTATAAATGCGAAAGTGTGTCTGTCTGTCTGTCTGTCTGTCTGTCTGTCTGTCTGCTACGCTTTCACGGCCCGTCTGTTCAACCGATTTTGATGAAATTTGGTACAGGGGTAGGTTATATCCCGGGGAAGGACATAGGCATACTTTTTAACCCGGAAAATTAAGGAGTTCCCCCGGGAATCAAAAAAACTTAAACAATGCGGACGAAGTCGCGGGCATCATCTAGTACTTACTGATCGTCCAGCACTCACTGCCGTATGTCAGAACGGGCCTTACCAGTGTAAATTGTATAAAGTTATTTAAGATATCGTAGGTACTTATGGTTTTTTTAATAAACAAAAAAAATTTATAGACATTTCTATACTTTGTAATTAAACTAAATAAGATCGAAATTGAATGTTCTTTGTTCTAAAATTAAAGAAGGTAAACTGCACGTTTTCCTATAGGTATTTTTGCAGTATAAATTCGCCGATTAGTATCTGTACCCTTACTCTGAGATTGATCGAATTTAAAATACGGTCTCACTAAGTGAGGTGAATCACATTTGAGTCAAACTAAAATGGACCCAAAAACTCTTGATTTAAAGCCACAAATTCAGTGCAACCTATTCAAATTTCGAAACGTATCGTTTGGAGCGCTAGCTGTGAATGCATACACGAAATTGAGCTCTAAATTAATAAGATTAAGATTCATTTTAGTTTGATGCAGTAATTCACCTCACTTAGTGAGACCGTATTTTAAATTCGATCAATCTCAGAGTAAGGGTACTGGAGTCCACAGCAGCTGTAGTCTAAACAATGGAGCTTTATCTACGGTCCGATGTTGACAGAAACAACAGTTATTTCCTGTTCCGAACAACAAACATCTGCTCATCTGTGATAACACAAACATTTCCGATCAAAATAATAATAAATGTTTTTTAAATTATTTACTACATACGGAAATCCTGCTTATTTATGGGAGACTGCGCCTTTTTTTTTTTTATCCACTACAAGTTAGCACTTGACTGCGATCTCACCTGATGGTAAGTGATGATGCAGTCTAATATGGTAGCGGGCTAACCTGTTAGGGGCATGGCAGTTGTATTAAACCCATACCTCTATTCGGTTTCTACACGGCATCGTACCGGAACGCTAAATCGCTTGGCGGCACGTCTTTGCCGGTAGGGTGGTAACTAGCCACGGCCGAAGCCTTCCACCAGAAAAAAAAAAGACTGCGACTAATTTGTCCGCGAGGATTTAGGTTGAATAATATTATATTAAGAACTCTTTGATTTTCCAGATAAAAAGTAGCCTTATTTTAAGAGGAAACACTGGTTATCCACATAATTATTATTTACTAGCTGATGCCCTCGATATCGTCCGCGTGGATTAAGTTTTTTTATTTCCCACAGGAACTATTAAATTTTCCGGGATAAAGTAGCATATGTCACTCTCCAGGTCCTCAACTATACCCATGCAAAAAATACGTCGATCCGTTGCTCTGTTGCGGCGTGATTGACGGGCAAACCAACAAACAAACACACTTGAAACTGAAATGAAAAAAATTGAAATTTCGAAGGACGTCTGCGGTCTGACGGGTCAGCTAGTTACTTAATACAATAAATATGATAACACTACTGAATGCTGCAAGTACTAACTTAAGCTGTGTATTAAAATGATTAAAAATGACTTACATCATTTAATCATTTTACTTTTTTATTTACCATTAACTTGTATTAACTATCTTTGATTCAGTTTTCCCAAAAGATTTTCCTTATATACTTACACTAGCGATCCGCCCCGGCTTCGCACGGGTAGCACTAATAATCCTTTTAATAGTCTATACCCAATATATAGCTATAAAAATGGTTATTGTGAGTCAAAGATAGATGTATGCTGATGTATGGGACAAGGACAAGAAGAAGAAGAGTATGCTATCGCGGACTTTTTTTAGAAATTTTAGAGAGGAACATACATTACCCTACATTGTTTTCGTGTAACTTTAACTATTTACGCAGCCCACGCCACGTAAGCTCTCAGAAGATAGGATTTTTTCCGACTTAGTTCACATAATTGCAATTTTCGTAAGGATCTCTAATTTTTCTAAATAAAATATAGCCTATGTTACTCGCTGATAATGTAGCTTACTATACGTGAAAGAATTTTTAAAATCGGTTGAGTAGTTTTTGAGTTTATCCATTACAAACAAACAAACAAACAAATCTTTCCTCTTTATAATATTAGTTTAGATAAATAATTATCATGTTCTGCCAAAAATATATTGACGTTCGCATATAAAGGCGGTCACTGAAAATCAGCGTTGGGACAGCTGGCACCTCAGACGCGAGTCCTGGCGGCATCGCTAGTTTTAAGTCTGAGAGGCCAGGAGCCCCAACACAAGCTGAGTGACTCACCTGTTGGTAGCGTTGCACTGCTGTACTTACAAACTTACAATATCTGATATGTATGTAACGTAGTATAGTTTTTAATTTTGATATATTTTGTATATTTTGTGTTTATAGCTGCCAATAAAGATTTTTCTATTCCATTCTAACGAAAGTAGATACCTACCTATTGGTAAATCCACTCGAAGAATAGCAATTTCGGAATCAAATACTTTTGAACTCTCAAATTTCTAAATCGGGGATATAGCATTTTAGAACATCAGCTATAATTTTATTGAAAGGACAAAGCTCTAAAAGCATTTACTAGTCACGCTATAAATCCATCTACGCATGATCGCACCCAATTCCCTTTACTTCGAAAATTTAAAATACAATGCCATAAATATTAAGCCGAATTTCTTCTTATTCGGAAGCATTGATATTAGAAGGTTGAGCTAATAAATATTTAATGCAATTTCACGCTGTGGAAGTAGGTAGTAATAATTCATCATTTTATCGCGTGCTTACTGACAGGGCGAAAAAATAATAATAATGTCCTCCCGACCGAATTTCGGCCACGGCGGCCAATCTCCAGAGAGATTAGCCAACTGCGCGTGAGATATTATTATAGTGCTCAAGTGTGTGCGCAAACACAGGTTCACTCTGTTCCTCACACACACACACACACACAGGTTCACTTTTGTTCTCTGTTCAGGTAGGTATGCTTGTAATGTATGGCACAATTTGAAAATAATTATTTTTTTCTTTTCTTCTTCCTTTTAATCTCATAGTCCGACACGACCAGAGAGCATCGATATATATGTAGGTACTAGATGGGCCCTTTCATGGGCGTCCGACTTGTGGTGCATGCTCCTCACCTGTATAAGCCTGTCCTTGTCCCCCCCCATAGCGCTGTCCCGCTTTTCGGACTAGATGGCGTTACTAAAATAAGTCCACATTCTTTGTTTGACAGGGCCCGTCTATGTAAATTGAGGTCGTTGCCCGAGAGAGATCAGGCGAAAAACCGACGGCTTTACGTGCTCGGGGGTGAAACACCAACTTTCTAACTCCGAGCTAATACTTCTTGAATATTGCATTTAATTGTAGAATTTCTTGTCATGCTAACCACTAGACCAACGAGGCAGTTAAAAAAAATGATGTGAAAACGAATATTTAAAATAATTTAAAAAAAAAAATTAAAAAAATAATAATAATAATAATAACATATAAACCTTAAAACTAAGCCATTAAAGTTAAAGTTTAATTACGAATGTAGTATGTTTATAAATAAGACCTTTTGTCTTCGTAACAACGCGAGCATGGGGCAGCGAGGTGACGGTGTCGAAGAAGGTGTCGGTGACGGTGTCGGTGACGCGTATCCATGATTACCCCTTTTTTTTTTTTTTTTTTTTTTTTTTTTTCGCTGGAAAAATGCTTTTACGCATACCAAAAAGTGCTCAAAGCGGCTAATGAAGTTTTCACTTCATAAATATACCAGACATGACAGGAAAAAAAGGGAAAAAATGCATCTTCTAATATTTATTGTCTATTTAGTCGAGCGGAAGGCAGTGTCTATGGACCATCAGTTTTATATCGAACCATACTTGGTTAGGGTACTCGTACCCTAAAATAATAATGATTGTACAGTGAACATTCAATTCGGGAATATGAAATCGTAATGATTTGCCATTATGGGCAACAACGTCGTTAGCAACGGACGTCATTAGCCGAACGTGAAATGTTAAAGCAAACAGCCTGTTTTATTATTGTGAGCGCCAAATACGGAATATTGCTCCAATTTTCTGTTTACAATCATTATGCGTGGTTAAGTATAATTCGTAACAATTATTATTAAGTAAGTATTAGTAGGTAGGTACTTACCAACGATATGATACGATATCGAAAAATAGTATTATTGATGACTAGATGATTCCCGCGACTTCCTCTGCGTGGATTAAGATTTTTTGATTCCCGCGGGAATTCTTTAAATATACTAATATTTATAATATTCGAAAGTGTGTCTGTCTGTCTGTCTGCACGCTTTCACGGCCCATCTGTTCAAACGATTTTGATGAAATTTGGTACAGGGTATATCGTGAAAGGGCATAGGCTACCTTTTGTACCGGAAAATTAAAGAGTTCCCGCGGGAATCAAAAAACTTAAATCCACGCGGACGAAGTCGCGGGCATCATCTAGTATTATAATAGAGCTACTTTTAGAGACTTTAGCTATTTTATTGTCTTCAACATTCACAATCCAAACGAAATATTTAAACCTAAAACCACGCAGACAAAGTTACGGCAATCGTCTATTTATAGACAAAATTACATAAGCCACAAAAGAGCTCCTATTTCACCTCGCCTGAGGTAAAATTGATCAACATTTCCAAGCCAGTGGCTTCTCACTATATCACTCGATGCGGTACATAATTGACAAGTTGATGTGAAAGCTTCGAGAAACTTGCAACTCGATACTAAGACTATCGAGATTGCCAGTAACAATGAACAACAAAACTAGATACTTCGATACCTATCGCTGTTTAGCTCTCAATACCTAAAAAGATTTATATCAAAAAGTGGAACATTTTCTTGTTTTATTTTGCAGACTTATGACGTCACAGCCAGATGGACGCCCGTCTCCTTTCGTTACAATCGGTTGAGTGGATGGATCGTGAAAAGGTGACAAACATTTTTAATACTAGTACAACCTATAGGTGCGTATATTTATTTCTACCAGTCATCTAAGGAATACGTCTAGATAGAGCAACGCTGTGGGGTGACAGGGATAAAACAGGGTAGCGTATAGTCCAAGTTGGCAGAATTTTCAGTACAAAATTCAGTCAATCTAGCACAAAATTAGTAAGTACCTACTTAGCTTTTTTTTTTAATATATAGGCTAGCGCTTGGCTTGCAATCAGACTTGCTTGCTAGTGGTTGTGCTTGCCTACAAGATGCCTATTCACTCTTGATTTGAAGGAACCTATATTAAAAGAGGAGGGGAAAACGGAAGCCGCAAGTACATTCCATATCCTAGCGGTTCGAATTAGAAACGAGGAAGCAAATCGCTTTATACAAGCCCGCGGAATTTCGACTGCATAAGGGTGCAGAAATAAGGTTCAAAAATAAGGTCCATAACAAAAGCAAAAGATGCCCTAACAGATGCTCAAAAGTTAAACTGGAGATGGGCAGGGCACGTGGCCAGGCTCAAAGATCAAAGGTGGACACTAAAGGTGACTCTGCGGAGAGGCCCACAAGGCAAAAGAGGCAGAGGAAGACCAATAAATTTTTCCTACGCCTCAGCAGTCTGGTGTGGCAAAACGACACAGATCACCACCCAGAATAAGCTTGGCAGTCTACAAAGAACGGCCTGCCTGCTTATTACTGGAGCTATGAACACATCGCCAGGAGCAGCCCTGGAAGCTCTTCTCAATTTACCTCCTCTCCACATATTTCTGAGGAAGGAGGCAAGAATGAGTATGTACAGGATCACCTGCCAAAGGGAGGCAAACTGGAGCTCCGAGGCACTGAGGGACTTTCATAACTCGTTGCTTGGGATCCCGGTTTTGGGAATGCCATCTGATATGATGGTCCCAAAACATTACTTCCATAGGCCCTATAAGGTGGAAATTCCGGATAGAGATGACTGGATAAATAACAGAATCACTTGGTCATCGGGCAGCCTCAAATGGTACACCGATGGTTCGAAGTCGGGCAAGGACGTAGGATGTGGAATCTTTGGAGAGAAACCACGGGTTAAGATTTATCGTAATCTGGGTGTCCATTCCTCCATATTCCAAGCGGAGGTTTACGCCATTATAATTTGTGCGGAAACGATCCTGCAGAAGAACTACGCCAACAAAACAATTTACATTCACTCAGACAGCCAAGCAGCTCTATCAGCCCTGTCATCAGAGGTAATCACCTCAAGACTGGTTGACTGCTGCAGGGACACACTAAACACCCTGGCCCGCTGTAACAGGGTGGTTCTTCGCTGGGTACCTGGGCATATGGGAATAGTCGGCAATGAGAATGCCGACATTCTGGCTAAAACGGGCGCTAAGGACAGGCAGATTGGACCAGAACCGGTCTGTGGCATACCTAAAAGCCTGGTGCAGCTCACCCTGCTTACCTACTGCTTTTATGAAACACTCACTCGTTGGAGAAACCTAAGTGGTCTAAACCACTCCAAGGCGCTGGTTAAAACCTTCAACAAGAAGGCCGCCTCCGAGGCGCTAGCGCTCAGCAGGAAAAACTTACGCATTATAGCGCGGGCTTTAACAGGTCACTGTGGTCTGAACAGACACATGTTTAACCTTAAGCTCAGGGACACGGATATCTGCAGATTATGCCAGGAATCCACTGAGACTCCGCTGCATATCATCTGCCAATGTCCTGCTTTAATGCACAAACGAAGTATCCATCTGGGCCAACATATTATTGACCTAAAGGACGCTTCCCGTATTCCAGTCAAGAAAACGCTGCTATTCCTGGCGGATACAAGTATTGGCGAGGAAATTTGAAGCAGAGGTGATCACAATAGATCGGAGACGGTCGCAGTGATACAGGTCGCACGGAACTGGAGCCTCGACAACAAGAAGAAGAAGACCAATAACTCGATGGGAGGACGAGATAAAAAAGGTAGCCGGCCCAAGCTGGACGGACAGCAAAGGATAGGGACAAATGGACATATCTTTGGAGGAGGCCTTCACCCAATCAGGGGTTCTTGCATAAAAAACATTACTAACAATAATTTTTAAATAATAATACTGTAAAATTAACCAACTAACCATTAAAAATAAGATAATCTAGTGTAAATTGTAAACATGCAAGAAATAAAAGGCTTTTTTATTTTATTTTATTTATTTTTATTTTAAGGGTGCAGACCTTGGAGGCGTATGCGAAGATGTAAGTAGGTGACAGGTGTATTAGGTGACCCTGTGGTCGGCAGTCTTGCCAAGTCAAGTCAATTTTATGGGCGTCTATCGACTGTAAGGATATATTCACCCTGTGATTTTAGTATAAATTATCCCCTTTCACCCGATGTATTCCCACACCCTGATATAAAAACACGCGTCCGAAAAAAACATCGCTCAAAACACAACAATGAAAACGAGAGAGAAAAAAAACCGTGCGTTGTAATCGTCGAGGATCAATCTCTCATACAACCCCGCTTCACGGCCCATAAAAATGTTTCCCACTGCATAGAGCCTTCATCATACACGACGGGTGGACGCGCTATGCATGGCGCAAGGAAGGTTCTTAGCGCGAACGAACTGACTGTAATCAACCCGCAATCCATACTAATATTATAAATGCGAAAGTGTGTCTGTCTGTCTGCCTGCTACGGTTTCACAGCCCATCTCTGTTAAACCTATTTTCCTGAAATTTGGTACAGGGATTGGTAAAAAAGGAAAAGGACATAAGCTACTTTTTATTCGGGAAAATTAAAGAATTCCTGCGGGAATCAAAAACCTAATCCACGAGGCCACGGGCGAAGTCACGGGCATCATATAGTTCTAACATATAAAAGTGGTGACAGCCTAGATGCTTCGGCGCCCGGCTTCCTATTTACACAGCTAACTTTTCAGAGTTACGTGAGAAATTAAATGTCATTTCCTTTAACGGTGAAGGAAAACTTAACTCAAACTCATATGTTTTACTCTCACATCGTGAGAAAACCTGCACACCCGAGAGTTCCGCATAATGTACTTAATGGTAAGTGACTTCTGCCAATCCACACTTGACCAACGCTATGGATTATGGCCCAACCCTTTTCATACTGAAAGGAGTCTTTTACTCAGTATTGAGCCGGCAATGGGTTGAACTGATAATGATGATAATGATATTCAAAGTTCAAATTAGCTTCGCGGGCTATATAGGTTGCGGAATTTCATAATCATAAACATTTATTTTCTGACTAGCTGATGCCCGCGACTTCCTCCGCGTGGATTGAGATTTTTTGGTTCCCGCGAAAACTCTTTAATTTTCCACTCTCTTTCAAACTCTCTTTGATGTGTTATTCCAGACTATAATCTATCTCTGTGCCAAATTTCATCCAGATCCGTTCAGCCGTTCGGGCGTGATTGAGTAACTAATATCCATACATCCATACATCCATCCAAACTTTCGCATTTATAATATTTTTTTGATTTGTATAGATTAATTTAGATTTTGGTACTCGTTTTTCCCGTCGCGCGTCTGTTGTCGCGTCATGTATGCCCAGGCCTAAACATACCGAACAATACAAAACCATAGCGACCCATTGTTTTCGATTGTGGCCATATTAAACCCGACCGCATGAAATATCTGACTCGCTTCCGTTTCCGGGGCGGGAATTATCGCCGAAATTACAATCAGCGTACCTTTGTTTGGGAGCGAATGTCATTAATGACTGAAGTTTAAAATAGAAGCGCGTGCAGGGTTTTTTGAAGTAAAAACTTCTTTAGCCGCGTTGAGCACTTTTTGGTAGGGGGTAAACTTGTGGATTCGCGTCACCGTCACCGACATGGTCGCTCCGACATGCTCGCGAACACCGACATGCTCGCGTTGTTACGAAGACAAGAGGTCTTAAATATAAAATAATATACTACATTCGTAATTAAACTTTAATGCCTCAGTTTTAAGGTAAGTTTATGTTTTGACTATTTTTAATATTTTTTTTAATTAAAAAAAATTCGTTTTTACTTCTATCGGCAGCCAAATTTTTAAATTGATTTATGTGGAAATTAAACAATTTAATCACCTCCAACATGTGGGATGTATTGGTATTTTTACTGCACTACTAGTAAGTGCAGTGGTGATAGCCTTATTGGTTTTAACACCCGACCTCCGTATATGGGGTCGCGGGTTCGATCCCCGAGTACGCACTGCTGAATTTTCGGAGTGATGTGCGTTTGAATAAAATAAATATCAATTGCTTCAAACGGTGAAAGAAAACATCGCGACAAAGGAATCAGCCCTATTTCTAACATAATAATATAAAAAAAACCCACGATAGGAATACGAAAAAAGGCTTAATCAATATAAAGACCAGACAAGACTTTCAAGGTAGTCAGTACAATTTTCTGCTTTTTTAGCAAAAAACTTCGTCTCTTATTCCTTTCACGTAAAACCATTCCTCGATTTCTCGAGATGTCTAATACAAATTCTTTTTTTACTTTATTGATCTACAAAATCCAAGATAATCCGATCTCGACCAATAGTTAGTAACGAAAATGTTGTTTTAAAAACCAATTGACCAATTTAAAATTAATTTGTACTAGGCTACTAAAAAAGTCTTACATAAAGTCTAGAGTCGGTCTGGCTAACGAAAGCGTGACCTGAGAAAACGCGGAAAATTCAAAAAATCTTTATATGGTATAACTAACTATAGTAGGGGCAAAATGTTTTGATACTTGTTTATTAAATTAAAACAAACGTTAAAAGTATGTAGATTTATTTATTTGTGTACACAAGTAAAATATTTATACTTGACATTTAGTTATGTTTAATCATCATACTCAAAATCAGAGACCAAAAATTCAACCTCGAAAGATCCTTCTGTATCAGTGGAGTCATCATCACTTACACTTATTATGAATTTTTCCAATACATCTTCTGTTATGTGATCTCTTTGTTTGTATTTATTTTCCACATAAGAAAAGTTATCATCATCTTGTATATATATCAAATAATCAGCCAACAAGGATTAACATTATAAAGTCATACTAACCTAAAAAACCCGATATCGTATCTACCTATCGTGCCTTTGACAGCTTAATAATGTTGCCATATGAAAACTTATAAGAAAACTCCAGGACACGCTTTCGTTAGCCAGACTCTAGTAGGATATCATCACAAAAAGTACCTAAATCAAAATTTAAACAGATAACCTTTGAAAAACTTTTAAAATACTTTTCATACAATCTACGCAGATTGTATGAAGTTTGTGACGAGTAACACACACAACTAAATGCACTTTTTGAGTTTTGTTGTACAACCCTTGTTTTCACAAACTTTTTTGTTTTTTATATAAGTTACAACTACTTAGATAGTGCCCGCAACTTTGTTCGCGTGGATTAAGTTTTTTTAATTCCCGAGGGAACTCTTTTAATTTTATGGGATGTAACCTACCTCTATGCCTACCAAATTTCATCTAAATCGGTTGAAAATATGGGCCGTTGCCAGACAAATAGACAGAGAGACACACACACTTTCGCATATAATATTATTATGGCTAATATTATTCTTAACCTTTTTGTATCTTATTTTTATACCAATGTTACTAGGTACATAAAACATCATAATAAAACATCGTAATACTTACTTTATTTACTTTCGAGCGATCGCAAGAATCCCTTACTGTTCATGAAATTATTTACCTAATACCAATAAGCAACGCATCCATTACCCTCGGAACGGGGAGAGGATACATGCAAAGTTCTCTGCCAAAGTATCAGCCATTCAAGATCAATTTACACACTAATGACGACGAACATACGAGTAAATTGCCGCATCAGCCCGTCCTTTCCCAGTTTTCAAGCATATTTTAATTTGGAAAGCTTTGACTAGAATTAATAGTCTGATGATGTTGTTATTTTTTCCAAAGAAAAACTTTGATTACTAAGCTTTTTTTAAATACTTATAAATACTTTTTAACAATAAATAGTTATCGCCATATTAAATTTACTAATTTTGGTCGATATTGATGTTATAGCACAGTGCACTATAAAAGTCAGTGTGATAAATTGCAATATTTCCCACATAAAAGGATAATAACATAAAAGGATCGGTCAACTCTAAGTCGTGTTGCTAGTTGAGTAGTTTCCACTACATTCTGAGCACGTAAAGGGAAAAAGATCAGGCCTAAAACACTTCACTTTAACAAAATTACACCGGCCCCGAGGCTATCTTAGACGCTTATCATGCGAATCGGTCCTTAGATAACTCTATTTTATAGTTGTTATACCTTGTACGCAAGAAAATAAGCGATACATTTTATTAATATCAATCAATATTTATTTATTCAAATTAGGTACACTGTACACTTATTGACGTCCAGTAACTTATAAATATGATGTTGATAATCAGTTACAGTATCTTAAAACTAAAGTTACGAGGGTTCCGGTATAATTTGCACAAACAAATAATCTATAAAATCAAATCAATCAATATTCATTTATTCAAATTAGGTACACTGTACGCTTATTGACGTTCAATTACTTATAACACATGATGGTGACAATCAGTTACGGTATCTTAAAACTAAAGCTACGAGGGTCTACGAAGCTACGAAACACGCCCTGGTCTGAGACGAGCCAACATCAAACTCAGCGTTTTTTTTTTTAAATTATCACAATCTCACAAATCATCTTAAACCAAAGAACTATCAGAGCCGTGAGCAAATTTTATTGCCAAGCTGTCCTTGTCATTTATGCAATCCGTTCATTGGATACATCTTATAAACTGTAATTGGACGATTTTTGTGCATTTAAAACTATTATTATCAACAGAGAGTACAAACCTTGTTTTTGAAACTTTCGGCCAGTCTGTTCTCCCATCATGCTGAACCTCCTCAACCGTTTTTATCAGACAATAGCAAATCAACTATATTTAAGTCGGCAGACCCCCCACACGGTGGACTGACGACATCAAGCGAGTCGCAGGGAGGTGCTGGATCCAGGCGCAAGACCAGGGCTTGTGGAGGACCCTACAGGAGACCCATACCCAGCAGTAGACGTCTATCGGTTGACGACAACGACTACTTATAGTCCGCGCGCCAGGTCTGAGAAATCGAGGGCTGAGGTAGCGGGCGGGTGCGCACCGCGCCCGACCCGTCGCTTCATACCCCGCACATTCCCATACTAGTGCCACCCTTGACGCGAGAGTACGCTTTATCGAGTCCTGCTCTTAATTTTGCGATAGCAGGGTTATATTGTACTATAAATAGTACTAAACATAAAAGTTTCTTTGGCTGTGCAAATACCTGTTTATTTTATAAATTCCTTGTAGTACTGATTATTCTGATTGCGACAGTGATTAATTTGATTTTACGTTCATTTTGTACAGTTCATTATAATTGGATTTTATGATACAATTTGTTTTTTCTTCCTTATTGCACTTACTCGTACTATCCTCATAGAAATTTTATTTTCAACTAGCTGATGCCCGCGACTTCGTCCGCGTGGATATACCAAGTTTCATCGAAATAACTTGAGAAATGACGGACTTTTATACAAACTTTCAACCCCTATTTCACCCCTTTGGGGGTGAAATTTTGAAAAACTGTGAAACACTTATTTCTTTATTTTCAACCAGTAGCTTGTATACCAAGTTTAATCGATATAACTTGAGAAATGACGCACTTTCATACAAACTTTCAACCCCTATTTCACCCCCTTAGGGGTGGAATTTTGAAAAACTGTGACACACGTACTTCTTTATTTTTTACCGTAAGCCAAAATAAAAAGTTTCGTTGATATAACTTGTAAAACATCTTGAGAAACGAAGGACTTTCATACCAACTTTCATCCCCTATTTCACCCTTTTGGGGGTCGAATTTTCAAAAACTGTGAAACACGTATGTCTCCATTTTCAACCCGCAGCTCATATATCAAGTTTCATGGCTATAACTTGTGAAACTAATGACTTTCATACAAACTTTCAACCCCTATTTCACCCCTTCGGGGGTAGAATTTCGGGATAAAAAGTATCCTATGTCCTACCTCGTAGTATAGGCTCAAATCGTGCCAAGTTTCGTTTGAATTCATTCAGTAGTTTCGGCGTGATGCGCGGCCAAGATACAGACAGACAGACAGACAGACAGACAGACAGACAGACAGACAGACAAAAATGAAAAAAATTACAGATTTGGCTTCAGTATCGAATAATGAGTTTCCTCCAAAAATAATTTTCAAAATATCTTCAATGTACAGAATTGGACCTGTTACAGTTTTATTATAAGTATAGATACTAAAGATGTGTTAGTATCGATAGCGTAATATCGACCAACTTCTATCTCATTACGTCAACATTCCTTAAGGTTCCTCGGACCTCTCGCGCAAACTTCTAGATTATTGACATAAATTGTCAGTAATGCCAACCTACAAGATGAATATTATTTATATATGTTTGAGTGTGACTTTGTAAACACGCCATTTCGCTATTTTGTTTGCTTATTCTATAGCTTTATTATTGGGTGCGCTGGAGACGAAAATACTGAATATTGCGTCAATACCTGAAATAGTACCGATTGTTCCAAATAATCAATTCCAATTAAGCCTACTCTTCAAACGCAATAACGAATGTACGCATGCATTTCGAGTATGCTTTGATAATAACAATAATTATATCATTGATGATTTGCGATAACAAATTAGTGTAGAATTCCCTTCGGCTGATCATTTTAATTATTAATGGAATATAATTATTAGCTTACTAGATGGTGCCCGCGACTCCGTCCGCGTGGATTTAGTTTTTAGATTCTAGAGAGAGAGTGACATACGCTACTTTTTATCCCGGTAAGTAAATTAAGGAGTTCCCGAGGGAATCAAAAAACTTAAAACACGCGGACGAAGTCGCGAGCATCAGCTATTAATATAAGTATGGAAGTATGGCCATATGGATTATAACACATAGATTATAACTATGTCTACATAGATAAGAATTAAAAGATTTGAATTAGATGAATGAGTCTATTGAATTCATATCCATACATACTCGTAGTATAAAAGCGTGTCTGCCTATAATATGTCTGCCTGATAAACTTATACGGCCTATCTGCCTCTTTTGACGAAATTGAGGTAGGTTGCATCCCGTGGAAGGAAATTGCTACTTTTCATCCCAAATACCCAAAGATTACGCACAGGATTTTTCAAAAAATGAATGCACGAGAACGAAGACGCCAAGGATTTTGAGAAATCTCAACGGGATCCTTCATATATCTTAAATCATGCAGACTATGATGCGGGATAAAATTACTTGGATGTAAGCTTGGTCCTTATGAAACATTACCAATAATTAATAATTAATTATTCCCCAAGTATCTAAGGAATATAACGAAAAAGAAATAATCGACGCAAGTTTTCTAAGCAACTATTATCCGCTTACAAGAACATTACCTATAACTGATCGGTCCACAAAGTTATCCAATCTAGCTCCGGTTATTATCCTCATACTTACCTCCCATAAAATTAATAAGCTATTATAAGTTTAGCAGCATTTATTAATTTATGTTATGAAGTTTTGTTAGAAAACTAGTTTTTGAAATATATCTTTTTTGATGGAGTTTGTTCTATAAAGAATACTAGCTGATGCCCACGACTTCGCCTGCGTGGTTTAAGTTTTTTTGATTCCCGCGGGAACTCCTTAATTTTCCGAGATAAAAAGTATATGTCACTCTCCATGTCCTCAACTATATCATCAAAATAATTAGAAAGTCGGTGCCATACCTAAAACTTGCCAGATTTATTACACAACAATATTGTATAACGGTTTTGGAGATCCGCGCAAGAAAATTGGAATCTCCCAAATTGAGTTGGAAAGTTCCCTACAATCGATCTTTGTTACCGCGCTGTTTGAAATTATTACCCACTTTCTTATTATTATGACACTGTTGATTGATTAACACGTTCTCGGTCAGACGGAGATACTTTATTGTCTACCACATATCCTTCGGTGACGTTTTGACGACCTCCGTGGCGCAATGTTGTGCGCTGTTGTCTTAACGTGCGGAGGTCCCGGGTTCGATCCCCGGCAGGGTCAATTTAGGAATTTATAATTTCCGAATTTTCCCTGGTCTGGCATGGTGGGAGGCTTCAGTCGTGGCTAGTTACCACCCTACTGGCAAAGACATGCCGCCAAGCGATTTAGCGTTCCGGTACGATGCCGCGTAGAAACCGAATAAGGGGTATGGGTTTAATATAACTGCCATGCCCCTAACAGCCCGCTACCATCTTAGACTGCATCATCACTTACCATCACGTGAGATCGCAGTCAAGGGCTTACTTGTAGTGGATTTAAAAAAAGACAGAGCAACACTGCGATATGCTTCTGACCCGTTATCCTAGATAAGCAACAGAAGCGATGCCACGCGACGCGACGCGATACGACGCCGAAAATGACAGACGTAGGCCACGTGAAGGGACCTTTTTTTTCCGAGATCTCTTAAGAACGCATCGGTGCCTCCCTTGTGCGATGCCCATAGGGCTCATCCTGGATTCCTGGAGAAGTCCACTCATTACCCGGACCTGTACATGAAGTATGGCTGCTTTTTTTTTTTTTTTATCCACTACAAGTTAGCCCTTGACTGCGATCTCACCTGATGGTAAGTGATGATGCAGTCTAAGATGGTAGCGGGCTAACCTGTTACGGGCATGGCAGTTATAGTAAACCCATACCCCTATTCGGTTTCTACACGGCATCGTACCGGAACGCTAAATCGCTTGGCGGCACGTCTTTGCCGGTAGGGTGGTAACTAGCCACGGCCGAAGCCTCCCACCAGGCCAGACCAGGGAAAATTCAGAAATTATAAATTCCCAAACCCTGCCGGGGATCGAACCCGGGACCTCCGCACGTTAAGGCAACAGCGCTCAACACTGCGCCACGGAGGTCGTCAAGACTTGGCTTGGCGTGGCTTGCTGGCCACAGCAGGCTTCCGTATTTCCAGGGTCGTATTGTTAGGTGCACGACACTGTCTGATACTGTCGCCTTGCCGCGTTTGTCGCTCACCTAGAACAACGAGTAACACGTTACAACAGGGAATTCGGGCATAAAACTTCTTTCTCGTTTCCGCTACAAAATACAACTCTGCCAAAATAGTACATTTCGCAGTGCAGCTTATGAAGTCATAGAAATACTTATCACATATGACCAGACTTGTTCGGTTGGCGCCCTGGGCCCCCTCTATGGCCCCCTCTATCGGGGGTGTGTGAAATAAATCTCTTTTTGTGGGGACTCATCCCGACAGATGACAGAATCGGCGGCGCGCACTCTACGAACTGCGCTTTTCTGTTGTAAATTCCGTATTATTTACGATTTCGATAGAGTAAGCTTGAAATACAGTTGATTCTTGGAGAAAATATTATGGACGGCTTTATCTATTTAGATATTAAAATATAATAAGTGCTTAATCATACTAATCTAAGGCATCATATCATACTAATATTATAAATGCGAAAGTGTGTTTGTTTGTTGGTTTATTGGTTTGTTGGTTTGTCCTTCAATCACGCCGCAACGGAGCAACGGATGGACGTGATTTTTGGCATAGGTATAGTTGAGGACCTGGAGAGTGACATTTTATGCTAATTTTTATCCCGGAAAATTAAGGAGTTCCCGCAGGAATAAGAAAAAACTTAAACCACACGGACGGAGTCGCGGGCATCTAAGTCATACTAATATTATAAATGCGAAAGTTTGTTTATTTGTTGGTTTGTTGGTAAAGTAAAGTAAAGTAAAGTATACTTTATTGTACACCATTAAAAGAAATACAAACACAAAAACAATCTTATTGGATATGGCACAACAGGCGGCCTTATCGCTTAAACACAAGAAATGTATAATGGTTGGTTTATTGGTTTGTTGGTTTGTCCTTCAATCACGCCGCAACGGAGCAACGGATCGTCGTGATTTTTGGCATGGGTATAGTTGAGGACCTGGAGAGTGACATAGGCCACTTTTTATCCCGGAAAATTAAGGAGTTCCCGCGGGAATACAAAAACTTAAAACCACGCGGACGAAGTCGCGGGCAAGCTACTCGTAGTAATAAATAAGAGTAAGTACATAATGACGAACCAAAGTCATAGGTGAAGTAACAGTTGTCAGGTTTACTTTCGCAGAACCGAAGGCCGTTGGGGCAGAACCCACCTGGAGTGGAGACCGCGTACCTACAGATATTTATACCGCAGTGTAGTGGATTCTATGACTTATAGGTACTTACCTACAGTCCCAACACGAGCTGAGTGGCTTACCTGTTTGTTGCACTGCTGTACAATACATTGATGATTTCGCATGTAAGTGCTTTAGTTTAAGTTTATTTTTTATTTTTGCTCCAATAAAGATTTTTCTTTCTTTCTTTCTTTCTCTTTCTTTCTTGCTTGCTTTCTTTCTTGCTTTCTTTCTTTCTTTCTTTCTTTCTTTCTTTCTTTCTTTCTTTCTTTCTTTCTTTCTTTCTTTCTTTCTTTCTTTCTTTCTTTCTTTCTTTGCTGGATTTTCATACATAAGTACTAGAATGTAAGAAGAAGACGGAAAGTCGATGGATAAGAAAAGCGGGCGATAATATTATTGTCATAGTGTGGTCTCGGAAATACTTTTTGTTCGGCAGTTTACGCATACAGCCGCGTTGACCCTGAAACGAAACTTTTTCTTCGCGAAAACACACGAGGAACAAAAATATTTGTATGGTGGACAAAAATACCGCGTAACCCGCATTTAGGTAGATTCACATGCACTAGTGCGACAGGATAAAACTTCGTTCCCTCCGACGCAGACAGACATTTTACTGTGTGTCTCTATTGTGTTTACACTCCTAGGCCCGCTTGCAGAGACGCGTTACGTTTAACCCAGAAATAAATTTAAAATGTTGAAGGTTTATACGGATTGTGTTAAAGTAGCAGCTAACTCTAGGTTTTAAAAGGATAACCCGGCATTTCTGCAAGCGGGCTCTTTAAAATTACTTTTTGTCAAATACCTAATTATGTTAATGTTTGTTTCATATACTTTACATAATAAAGATAAAACGTAACGTTACATTACGATGAAATATTACAAAAAATTTCATGATACAACATTCAAAGAGAATGGCTAGAGGAAATAAAATAAAAAGGTCCATATTTTAAATCTGAGTCCCGTCAACAGTCATGAAAGATTACCGTCAAACAAACCGCGGCAGATTTAGGCGTGTGGTCCAAGTTAAATAAATGAGCGTCTTGCAAGGTTTAAACCTAACGCAATACCTACGTGACCCGCAACTTGTGCCCTACGTCTTGCGCCCAACGACAGATTTTACCAGAAACTGTTATTTATTTAACAAAAAAATGCGTGCGAACGTCTTATATCACATCATCATCGTCATTTTTCATCGCTACTGAACACGGGCCACTGATTTGGAGAGGTTATTGTCTCGAGGTGCATATTCTGCTTTAAAAAATGCGTTGCGCCCATGCGTCATGCGGCTCTGGTCGCTCTTGCGTCCTGTCTTTTCCTTGTTCTGTGGTAATAATATATCAGTACAGTGCCACATTGGCCCGATGCAATCGGCTACTGACGGTCAATGTTTAGGCGTTCTTTGCGGATGACAGATAACCACACGCGGCAATTTTTTTTATTTATTTTAGGACATCCAACATGTTACCAGGAAAGATAAAGCTAGATAATAGAGCAATATACATTATTGTAAGCCCACTTAGAGGCTGCCACAGCTAGCAATATAATGTTAAATATACACTAAGCGGCCCTGTACACGTTCACTGGTCAATGTTTCCAAGACTTTAATTGACATCGATTTACTACGTTTCCGCCCGTGCCTTACGCCATACCGTTGAGCTAGGCGTTGAAGAGAAAGTGTTCAATTCGCAGAACACATGTGCGTGTCAAAATGAATATGATAGATGAGCCTCCCCCCCCCCCCCCCCCCCTACCCCCCTGCTTAAAACTCGCGGGAAATTGACTACGCGTCGTGTGTTTACAAAATGGTTTTTAACCTTGGACTTTGTCTTATTTTATGACGTAAAATATGGTTTACAGATATTGTAAATTCCCAAACTGACCGTGCCGGGATCGAACCCGGAACCTACCATTATAAGACCAAGCGCTCTCTACTGCGCTAGGGAGGTCATCATTTATTGACAACAAGAACTCTTGCACAAGAGCGAGTACGTTTTTTCTACCTTACCTTTTTTTTTATCCACTACAAGTTAGCTCTTGACTGCGATCTCACCTGATGGTAAGTGATGATGTAGTCTAAGATGGTAGCGGGCTAACCTGTTAGGGGCATGGCAGTTATATTAAACCCATACCCCCTTTCGGTTTCTACACGGCATCATACCGGAACGCTAAATCGCTTGGCGGTCCTACAGGATCTGATCTTCTTACTCCCTATTGTGTATATTATCAGATAGATATATCTACTACTTTATCGAGGAACCTGTCACGAGTGTGACCTAAAATTAACATTCACGTGGCCTACATTCCCACAATAGCATAATGCCGGGTTCCATTCCGAGCACGAACCGCAAACGATAACTACGGAGTTTCAGCACCGAGGGAAAGTGAAATTTTGGAGGTGATTTTATTATAAAGGCGGTACCAAAGTGCGAGCGTTATGGTCGAACGATGTTATTTGTTTTGCATTTTAACTGTTTACATTTGATATCTTATAATTATTTTGTTCTAATTTGTCGTAGCAAAGTTACATACAAAGTTACAAAAAGTTAAATACATGCCTTTTTTAACCGACTTCCAAAAAAGAAGTTTTTTTTTATGTTCTTATAAACCTTTTTTACTAATAAATGGATTACTTAACTTTTTTTTTTATCCACTACAAGTTAGCCCTTGACTGCGATCTCACCTGATGGTAAGTGATGATGCAGTCTAAGATGGTAGCGGGCTAACCTGTTAGGGGCAGGGCAGTTATATTAAACCCATACCCCTATTCGGTTTCTACACGGCATCGTACCGGAACGCAAAATCGCTTGGCGGCACGCCTTTACCGGTAGGGTGGTAACTAGCCACGGCCGAAGCCTCCCACCAGGCCAGACCAGAGAAAATTTAGAAATTACTAGCTGATGCCCGCGACTTCGTCCGCGTGGATTGAGGTTTTTCGGTTCCCGCGGGAACTCTTTAATTTTCCGGGATAAAAAGTAGCCTATGTGCTATTCCAGACTATTATCTATCTCTGTGCCAAATTTCATCCAGATCCGTTCATCCGTTGGAGCGTGATTGAGTAACAAACATACATCCATACATCCAAACTTTCGCATTTATAATATTTATTTGATAAATTCCCAAATTGACCCAACCCCTTTCCCAATTCCAAACCCTGCCGGGAATCGAGCCCGGGACCTCCGCACAGGCAACAGCACTCAACACTGCGCCACGGAGGTCGTCAAAGTAAGAACTTAATCTTCGTTGTCTCAACCGCTAGACGTTTAATGCTGAACGAAGGTCTCCTGTATGGAACTCCACAAAGCACAGTCTATCTATCGGCTAAATATCACCGCTTTGATTAAATAACGAAATCAAATAAGTACTTAAAGATCTATCAAATAGAGCTAAATGAAAATTTTCAACAACAAGCGGTAAGTCTGTGAAACACTCTAAAAGCCGATGTAACAAGCCTTTCAAATGTGTCTCAAATTATAATTAATTTGACTAATGTATGAAACGTGGCGTAAGGTGTTGTTGGGAAACGGTGGAAATGCATTAATTTGGCAGAAAGGCGCGCGTAAAGGCGGTGAAATTAGCCGGCTGGGCCTTTGAAGTGTATGAGCTACGTTAATTGGAAAATTTTCATATTTCATACAAGCAAGACGTGAGCTTTACGATATTAATTACTAGCTATTACCCGCGGCTTCGCTCGCGTGGCTCAAGGGAACAATAACTGAGTTTTATGTGAAAGATTGTCAATTATCAACTTAACTGTGACTGCCTGTTTGAGACATTTCACTCAGCGCTCTGAACTCTGCACTCTGAACTCTGAACCCTGCACTCTGAACTCTGAACTCTATACTCTGAACTCTGAACTCTGCACTCTGAACTCTAAACTCTGCACTCTGAACTCTGCACTCTGAACTCTGCACTCTGAACTATGCACTCTGAACTCTGTACTCTGAACTCTGCACTCTGAACTGTGACCTCTGCACTCTGAACTCTGCACTCTGAAGTCTGAACTCTCCATTCTGAACTCTGAACTCTGAACTCTGCACTCTGAACTCTGAACTCTGCACTCTGAACTCTTCACTCTGAACTCTGCACTCTGTACTCTGAACTCTGAACTATGCACTCTGAACTCTGCACTCTGAAGTCTGAACTCTGCACTCTTAACTATGCACTCTGAACTCTGCACTCTAAACTCTGACCTCTGCACTCTGAACTCTGAAGTCTGAACTCTGCATTCTGAACTCTGAACTCTGAACTCTGAACTCTGCACTCTGAACTCTGCACTCTGAACCCTGCACTCTGAAGTCTGAACTCTGCACTCTGAACTCTGAACTCTGCACTCTGAATTCTTAACTCTGCACTTTAAACTCTGAACTCTGATTTCTGAACTCTGCACTCTGAACTCTGAACTCTGAACTCTGCACTCTGAACTCTAAACTCTGCACTCTGAACTCTTCACTCTGAACTCTGCACTCTGTACTCTGAACTCTGAACTATGCACTTTGAACTCTGACCTCTGCACTCTGAACTCTGCACTCTGAAGTCTGAACTCTGCACTCTTAACTATGCACTCTGAACTCTGCACTCTGAACTCTGAACTCTGCACTCTGAACTCTGGCCTCTGCACTCTGAACTCTGCACTCTGAACTCTGCACTCTGAAGTCTGAAGTCTGAACTCTGCATTCTGAACTCTGAACTCTGAACTCTGCACTCTGAACTCTGAACTCTGAACTCTGAACCCTGCACTCTGAACTCTGCACTCTGCACTCTGAACTCTGCACTCTGAAGTCTGAACTCTGCACTCTGAACTCTGAACTCGGAACTCGGAACTTTGCACTTTGAACTCTGAACTCTGCACTCTGAATTCTGAACCCGAATATCTCTTCTATTCTATTTCTATTTTTTTTTAGTCATTCTTATACTTACTATTTACCCCCCAAAAAGAAAATTTTTGTTTTTTTTTCGTCTGCAAACTAAAAAACTACTGCCTTTGTTTTAAGTTTTATATTCAAAAGTGATGTGTAACCGTGACTGACACCATGCGTTGTTACGAAGACAAAAGGTCTTAAATATAAATTATTGGTCTTATTATTAAAGGTCTTAAATATAATTAAACTGTAATGCCTTAGTTTTACGGTTTATATTTTAATATTAGTTTTCACTTCTATCGGCAGTCCTGACTGCCAATTTTTTTTACTTTAATGAGAACAACTTCCAAGAACACTTTCGCATTTATAATATTATTAGTATGACACGATGTTACTAAGGTAGCACATGTTACTTTCCTTGTCCTAAAATAAATCTTAACGTCGGCTAACCTGAACGTGGGCTAACCTGAACGTGGGCTAACTTGAATGGCAGGTAACTTGGACGTCGGCTAACTTGTACGTCGGCTAACTTGAACGACGGTTAACCTGACCGACAACTAACCTGAACTTGTGCTAACCTGAGCGTCGGCTAACCTGAACGTGGGCTAACCGGACGGGTATGATAACCTGAACGTGGGCTAACCTAAACGTCGGCTGACCTGAACGTGGGCTAACCGGAAGGTTATGATAACCTGAACGTGGGCTAATCTGAACGTGTGAACGTGGTAACGGTGAAACAAATGCGAGAAAAAGAGCATGTTATCCCACAGGAACTGTTTGTTTTTCCGGGATAAAAAGTGGCCTATGTCACTCTCCAGGTCCTCAAATATACCCATGCAAAAAATCACGTCGATCCGTTGCGCCGTTGAAGCGTGATTGAAGAAAAATGCGAGAAAAAGAGCATGTTATCCCACAGGAACTGTTTGTTTTTCCGGAATAAAAAGTAGCCTATGTCCTTCCCCGGGATGCAACCTATCCCTGTACCAAATTTCATCAAAATCGGTTGAACGGTTGGGCCGTGAAAGCGTAGCAGACAGACAGACAGACAGACAGACAGACAGACAGACAGACACACTTTCGCATTTATAATATTAGTATGGAATAGTATGGAATTAGTATGGAAGTATGGAAGAATGGATATTAGTTTTCACTTCTATCGGCAGTCCTGACTGCCAATTTTTTTTACTTTAATGAGAACAACTTCCAAGAACACTTTCGCATTTATAATATTAGTATGGATTAGTATGACACGATGTTACTAAGGTAGCACATGTTACTTTCCTTGTCCTAAAATAAATCTTAACGTCGGCTAACCTGAACGTGGGCTAACCTGAACGTGGGCTAACCTGAACGTGGGCTAACCTGAACGTGGGCTAACTTGAATGTCAGGTATATGGACGTCGGCTAACTTGAACGTCGGCTAACTTGAACGACGGTTAACCTGACCGACAACTAACCTGAACTTGTGCTAACCTGAGCGTCGGCTAACCTGAACGTGGGCTAACCGGACGGGTATGATAACCTGAACGTGGGCTAACCTAAACGTCGGCTGACCTGAACGTGGGCTAACCGGAAGGTTATGATAACCTGAACGTGGGCTAATCTGAACGTGTGAACGTGGTAACGGTGAAACAAATGCGAGAAAAAGAGCATGTTATCCCACAGGAACTGTTTGTTTTTCCGGGATAAAAAGTGGCCTATGTCACTCTCCAGGTCCTCAAATATACCCATGCAAAAAATCACGTCGATCCGTTGCGCCGTAGAAGCGTGATTGAAGAAAAATGCGAGAAAAAGAGCATGTTATCCCACATGAACTGTTTGTTTTTCCGGGATAAAAAGAAGCCTATGTCCTTCCCCGGGATGCAACCTATCCCTGTACCAAATTTCATCAAAATCGGTTGAACGGTTGGGCCGTGAAAGCGTAGCAGACAGACAGACAGACAGACAGACAGACAGACAGACACACTTTCGCATTTATAATATTAGTATGGATTATTATTTACCTACTAGCTGATGCCCGCGATTTCGTCCGCGTGGATTGAGGTATTTCGGTTCCCGCGTGAACTCTTTAATTTTCCGGGATAAAATGTAACTTAAGTACCTATAACGCGTGTATTAAGTTTTTTTGATTCCCACGGGAATTTTTCGTAATTAAAAGTGGCCTATGTCTTTCCGGCAAACAACTTATTTCTGTACCAAATTTCATCAAAATCTGTCGAAAATATGGGTCGTGAAGGCGTAGCAGACTCACTTTCGGATTTTAATATTATGAGTACCTACTATGGACGCATGGAATTAATTATGTCAATTATTAATTTGTAATTATGTAAATAAATTTTATCAAAAGAGCAACCACCGAGTTTCTTGCTGGTTCTTTTTGGTAGGAATGGAACTCCGAACCAGTGGTAGATTCACTCGACGATTCAAAAGCACTTGTAAAAGTTTATTTGATTAAAAAACTTGACTCAAACACTCAAACTTGAATTTTATTTGAATAAAAACCACGACTCAAAACTTGACTCAAACTCAACCTCAATCAAAATAGAGTTTGAGTTTGAATTAATTAAAAAAATATATGAAAAGATTGTTGTACAATACTTATTTGTATAATACAATATCTCGTTAGACTTTGGTAAGACACTCCCAAATGAAAAATAACTCAATAAAATCGGCCTATATAAATACCTAACTGATACTTTACAACACGCGCCGCCGTTTCACCCGCCCACCCTCGTGCTCGTAGATACTACTACATAAATTATTCCTATCTCAACCGTAATTACTGCGAGCTGGCGATTGAAAATGCCATTTTATTTCATATTTCATTACATGAACCATATGACCTCGATTCAACATGAAAGCCATTTCACCACTACACACAGCGATACTCACAAAATTACTGATTTAATCCATACTAGTATTATAAATGCGAATGTGTCTATCTCGGTGTGTCTGTCTTTCTCCTACGCTGTTACGATATTCAAAATTCAAATGCAAAAGTTTTTTATTCAAATAGACTTTTTACAAGTGCTTATGAATAGTCAAATGAATGAATGAAGTCAAAGGTTTCATAATAATAATAATAATAAGGGGGGTAAGGGAGTGCGCCCCCATCTCAGCACTCCAAATGTCAACCTCACCTGCCCGTGGTACCCCCTGCTGGCTAACAAACGAGGCTCTGGCGACCGATGGTGGCGGGATATCCACCAATCCAAGCTGCCTAGGCTCGAGGACAAGGATGTGTCCTAATGAGGCGAAGCAGAACAGCTGGCATCAGTGTAGGATGTCGGCTTAGGGCGGCGGCGGAAGAGTGTCACTTGCAAATGGTATGATCGATTCTTATTCTAAGTGTATGCGCTTTGAGTAGGAGTCGATTGAATTGTTTGCAAGATGAGTACACCAACGGCGGCGCCCATAGGGCTTAACTTGCTAGTTAAGCCTACTACACACCCACGTGCTATGGACAGGTACGATGGGTTATCAAGTCCAATTTAACCTATGAATATGAAACCTATAGCACTTCCCCAAGTGCCCGGCGACTCCGAGAGGGACACTGATGATGGTAAGGAGGTGCCTCGAGGGGTCAGGGGAAAGAAGAATCTCCGGGTGGCGGTCTTAAACCATCAAACGACTTGCGATACCAACGAACTTATGGACTCCGAAACTGCTATTGAAAGGAAAAATGAAAAGGAAATTACGAGCATCCATACCTCAAAATACTATTTGAGATCTAGAAAAACACATAGCTCTACTCAAAGTACAGAAAATGTAGCTGGGACTTCAAGAGAACAACATCTGGAATTGCCGTCATCTCCGTCATCTACACAAAGTTTATTCAACTCACCAGCTACATCACCACATCCATTTGAAGTACAGGATAGACCAAGTTCCTCATCATCTAGCTCATCTGGCTCAGAGGATGTTGTGCAGATGGCATATGCCACAATTACTGCACCCACCGATGGCCATAACAAGGCGCGAAAAAAGTGGACTGTTGAAATGAACGAATTCATATGGCGCACATATCTTAAAGTTAGCGAATTAGAATCCAAACCTCGTCACTTAGATGAACTACATAAAAAATTTACAGATAAATTTAAAAACTTTGATGTTTCAAAACAAAGGATTGGTGACCAAAGGAGGGCCATTATAAGAAGAAAACTTTTACCTCAACAAACCATAGATGATATAAGAAAAGATGTAGAAAATGAGTTCCGCATCAACAATACTCCAGTCCAGCCAGATATAAGTGGGGTGACTTCAAGAATCCGCTGGACCGATGACATTAATGAAGCCATTATACGAGAGTACTTTAAAATTACCCATTGCGAATCAAATAAATCGGCTTACCGAGGACCTTTACATGCCGCCATAACATCACGATTCCCACAAATATCTCACGTATCTGAGCAACGAATTGCAGATCAAAGACGATTAATTGTTCAAAACAGGCGTTTAACAGTAAAACGAATACAAGAGATCCGAGATGAAGTAGAACAGACACTGATAACCCTTCCAACTAACAATAATGATAGTGCACACCTCACACAACCAGTTCAAATTCCACCAAAAGACGATGACTGTAGCCTAACTCTTAATCAGGCTGAGAGTGGGCCTAACACAAACAACGAAACGCAGCAGTATGTGCAAGCTACAGAGGATTTAAATATAAAAATACGATCAACATTTGAAACAACATATGAAAAATTTAAAAACAGTGACCCAATCCAAAGACCATTTATTCCCAAACAGAACACTTCAAAAAAATTAGCTCATATCGTAAGTTACATTGATAAAAATATATTGCCACATTACACCTCAACTGATCATGATTTTATCACAACCCAAACATTAATTTACTGCGCGGCATATACTGCTGCTATCTGCAATGGTTCCAAAATAAAAGATACACAAATTAGCCCATTAGTGAATAAAAGTAAAACACATACACCCCCATGGCAAAAAAGGCTGCAGAAAAAGAAAGAATCCCTTAGAAAAGACATCGCTAGATTAACTCAGTACATCAGAGGAAATAGAAGCAATCGATTGTTGGCACAAATAGCAACTATAAAAGATAAATACAAAATTCACTCACGGCATGAAGAACCAAATCTAACTAATGAACAATATCTAGATAGCTTAAAACAGAGGTTATCAGCTACAAGTAGCAGACTTAGGAGATATGAGAGTTGCACTCAGAGGATAAAGCAAAATAAACAATTTAGGAATAATGAAAAGTTATTTTACAGACATCTTAATCAGAACACTAGTAACACACAACACACATCAGATACTACTATACCACAAACCTTACCATCTCTTGAACAATTAAAAGATTATTGGTCAGGTATTTGGGCTAACCCAAAGCAACACAACGAACAAGCCGAATGGCTTGATACAGAATCAAGCAACGAAATAAATACTTCGCAAATGACATTTGAGAATATCCCGGTGGACATATTCTTAGATGTACTGAAAAATACTCATAATTGGAAGACACCAGGTTCTGATCATATCCACAATTATTGGTACAAAAAATTTACTACTACACATCCTTTATTACACAACCAGTTAAATATGTTTATCCAAAACCCAAGTTCAATGCCAAAATACATAACACAAGGAACAACTTTTCTAATTCCAAAAGACACTAGCGATACACAAAATCCGGCCAAATACCGACCAATAACCTGCTTACAAACCATATACAAAATACTTACAGCTTGTATCACCAAACTTATAGATATACATATCACCAGGAATGATATTCTTGCCCAGGAACAGAAAGGATGCCGGAAGCGCAGCCAAGGCTGTAAGGAGCAGCTTATAATAGATTCCGTAATAATGAAAAAAGCTCACGCGCGTAAACAGGATATCTGCACGATGTACATAGATTACCGTAAGGCTTTCGATTCAGTACCGCATAGTTGGTTAGTTCAAACTTTACACCTCTACAAGATCCACCCTACACTAATAACTTTCCTCTCCTATACAATGCAATACTGGAGAACAAAGCTTAAAGTAGGAAAAGGAACAAATACTATAGAAACTGAGGAAATACCAATTAGAAGAGGAATATTCCAAGGAGACGCACTCAGCCCTCTCTGGTTTTGCCTTGCACTGAATCCTCTGTCACACCTCTTAAATAGAGTTAAGTCTGAGTTAAATATGTCAGAAGATCAGCCCAACCTCTCCCACCTCCTTTACATGGATGACATAAAACTATACAGCAACAATGTAACTTCCCTACACAAGCTAGCAGACATAACTCAACAATTTTCCAGAGATATACACATGGAATTTGGCATCGATAAATGCAAAACATTTACATTCAAACAGGGTAAACTACAGTTAAATGACTACGTCCTAAGTTCAGGTGAAAAGATGGATGCACTAGACCAAAACGAGTCATATAAATATCTAGGCTTCCAACAAGATAGACAAATTCGCCAAAATGACACGAAAATAGATCTCACTCGCAAATTCAAACACAGACTCAACTCAGTACTTAAAACACAATTAAACTCCCGTAACACCACAAAAGCCATAAATTCTTATGCAATCCCGATACTTACATACTCATTCGGAATAATAAAATGGTCACAAACTGATCTGAAAAAACTCCAACGCATTATTAATACCACCATGACTAAACACCGAAAGCATCACCCACGTTCATGCACAGAACGATTAACACTTCCCAGAGAAGAGGGAGGCAGAGGTATAATAGACATAGCTAATCTACATAACAGGCAAATAACATCACTCAGAAAATTCTTTCACGAACGAGCAGAGGATTCTGAACTACATAAATTAATAGTAACAGCTGATAAAAACTTAACACCCCTTAACTTATTAGACAGGAACACCCAACCAAGTGAGCGTTTAACTGATAACAAAGACAAAATACAAGCATGGACCCAGAAGTCTCTACACGGAAGGCACCGCTGCGATTTACAGCAACAACATGTCGACACCGAAGCGTCGAACGAGTGGCTCAAACGAGGCGATCTATTCCCTGAAACTGAGGGTTTCATGCTTGCCATCCAAGATCAAGTTATTGATACCAAAAACTACCAGAAACATATAATCCGTAATCCAAACGTCGTCGACACATGTAGACGATGCCATAGCAGTACAGAAACTATACAGCATATAACCGGTGCATGCAAATCCATTGCACAGACAGACTACAAACATCGCCACGATCAAGTTGCAGCCATAATCCACCAAAATCTGTCGTTTCAATATAAATTAATAGAAGAAAAAGTACCGTACTATAAATACCAGCCACAGTCAGTCCTGGAGAACAACAGCTACAGGGTGTATTGGGATAGAACCATAGTGACTGATAAAACCATATATTATAATAGACCCGATATAACTATATTAGATAAACAAAATAATTCAGTTCTCCTAATAGATATTGCAATCTGTAATACACACAATTTAGCTTCTACATACACAGAAAAGATTGCAAAATACACCGACTTATCTATAGAAATTAAAACTCAGTGGAAAGTGAACAGCACCAAAACTGTTCCTGTGATTATTTCATCTACAGGAGTTATCCCTAAAACACTTCATAATAGTTTGAAAACACTAAATATTAATTGCAAAACCTATTTGCTTCTACAAAAGGCCGTAATCTTAAATACATGCCGCTTAGTACGTAAGTTTTTATCACAGGAGTAGGTAACCCTAATTATGCACTTGGCTCCGGCCCGTGCATAATTATTTTCACCTTCATTTAATGAAGAGAATAAAAAAATTAAACTAAAATAATAATAATGTCCTCCCGACCGAATTTCGGCCACGGCGGCCAATCTCCAGAGAGATTAGCCATCTGCGCGGGAGATATTATAGTGCACAAGTGTGTGCGCAAACACAGGTGCACTCTCTGTTCCTTTACTCTCATAGCCCGATGGGACGGAAAATCCGACACGACCGGAGAGAGATCAGGCGCAGGACCGACGGCTTAACGTGCTCTCCGAGGCACGGGGGTGCAACACCGCCAACTTCCTAACTCCGGGCTAGCACTGAGAATTTCTTGTCAGAAAAACCCAGACTTGTTGTGACCCGACCCGGGACTCGAACCCGGGACCTCGTCGGCCGCAGTCGAACATGCTAACCACTAGACCAACGAGGTTTCATAAATTAATTAAATAAGGCTACTTTTTATCCCGGGAAATTAAAGAGTTCCCGCGGGAATCATAAAACCTTATTCCACGCGCGGATGAAGTCGCGGACATCATCTAGTGCTTCCCTAAGTAACACACCCTCCCTAAGTTCCCACAGTAAAGCACTAAGTTACAACCAGCTGAAGAAATACACTAAAATCTTAGTAAATACTTAATATCTATTTTTTTGAAAATCCATAAATATCATAAATGCGAAACCGTGTCGGTCTATCTGTCTCAAAGTCTGCCTTCTAGCTTTCACGGCCCATCTGTTCAACCGATTTTGACGAAATTTTGTACTAACATAGTTTTTATCCATGAAAATTAAAAAAAATCCCATGCAAATCCACATGGACGAAGACGCGGGCATCATCTAATGTTACCATAAAACTTAAAGCTAGTCTTTATCTACAGACTTTTGAGAAATAAAAGAATTTAAGGATATTTAATTCTGTGTAGGTATATATTTGTGTACTATGTACGTAATTAATAAATTTCATCAGTATATTGGTTTGCAACGCACGGCTTTAGGATCAAAGCTCGAATATAGAGCTTTAGCTTGTAACTTATTTATTCACCCAAGTAACAAGACAATTTCGACATCTTAGCTTATAAAACCTAATTAACTAATTGCTTGTTTCCGACCTTAATAGGAAATTGTTTCAATAATTATCTTGTTACAGTAATAATACTATGATAAATTAATACTGGGGCTCTAATGAATGGGCCTTGCTCCCTAATTTCCTTTTTGCTCAAGTTGATTACGTACTTGACCTATATCAGAAAATAGGTCTTCAAGTTTGTCAGGCTCGCTGGAAAGCAGTTAATAGAGCATGTAGGGACACATATTATTATGGATAATAGATGGCGCTAATTAGATATTACACGACGTAAACACGACAGAGTCCGAACAAAGTATGTACTTACGTTAACCCATCAAGTGCCGCAGCCTGAATCACGATCACGAAGTTCTTTCGGAATTGCACAATTTATAGTATGAAACTTCCAATCAACAACGGCTGGACCAGCAGATCCCTGAGCACAACACCGGCTCGAAGGAAGATCTTCCTTTTATTTCGATCGCTCGATCGAAATCTGTGTGTCAAAACAAATGCACAACTTTCGCATCCATACTAATATTATGAATGCGAAAGTGTGTCTGTCTGTCCGTCTGTCTGTCTGTCTGTATGCTATGCTCTCACGGCCCATTTGATCAACAGATTTGATAAAATTTGGTACAGGGATAGGTTGTATCCCGGGGAAGGACATAGGCTACTTTTTATCCCGGAAAATTGAAGAGTTCCCGCGGGAATAAAAAAACTTAATCCACGCTGACGAAGTCGCGGGCTTCATCTAGTTTATAATATTAGTATGGATTAAGATTAGGAAAGACTTAAAATACAATAAACCAAGATTTTCAAAATGCTTCCGGTTCGCTAAATGTAATATAATATAATATTAGATGTTCCCTTTTAATACTACTTATGAGCTACGTCGCTGGTGTAGTCAGTTACCAACTTTTCAGTACTCCTCGTTTATGCAACTAAAGACTTTATACTTAAGGAATAAAGACTTTATTGGTGGAAAATATTAAATGGCAGTCTACTTCATTGCATTTTCCTTGAAGAACATTCTGTTTGTGGCTTTATCTTAAGAATGTGGTATTTTATGCAACTGAGGTATTTGTGTCTTACCAGAGAGTAAAGGCAAAAACACACTACGGACAAACGATCGTTTTGTCACGTCACGTCCTTTAAGTAACGTGCTTTCACCCTTAGAGAAATTAAATGAAATGAAAATAAAGTGTATTTTTTTGTACACCAAACTAGATACAAAACAGAAGAACATAGACACATACACAAAGGGAAGAAACTGTACAATATAGCTGTAGAGATAGATTGAACTTTAAAACCGGACAAATAAAATAAGGTCACAGACATAAATTATGGCCACTTATGGCCTGCTTGTTACCGCTAACCCCAAGCCAATAAATGGACGGGGGATGTCCAGTTATTGTAATAACCAGGCAAATTGGTAACCACTGTTTACATTATGAGGCGTTTTAGGACAAGCATAGATTGATCGATGCTTGAGAACGTATTCTTGGGTTAATAAAATCGTCGTCTTCTAGGCTTAGTAAAATTAGCAATTCATTTGTTGGAAACAGTGTCCGCTTCTACAATAAGCTCCCAGAAGACTTGTTGAAGATGTCTCTGAATAAGTTCAAAGTTAATGTAAAACGTAAACTCATTGAAAAATCCTATTACCATGTAAATGATTACTTAAACGACAAGGAAGCTTGGCAATAATTTTCTCTAATGGCTCTGATAGTTCCTTAGTTAAGATGACTTGTGAGATGGTGATAATTAACAAAAACTGGCTGAGTTTGTTGTGGGCTCATCTCAGACCAGGGCGCGTTTGGAACCCTCGTAACTTTAGTTTTAAGATACCGTAACTGATTATCACCATCATGTTTTATAAGTAAGTAATTGTCAACGCCAATAAGTGTACCTAGTACCTACCTACAGTGTACCTATATTGAATAAATGAATTGAATTGAATATCGGTTTATAGTGTGTACCTTCTGCTCAGTTCGTAGCTCTATCGGATACGTCGTAGAGCATGCTACATCGCGGATGCTACGAAAGCGCTACATAGCTCCTACGATCATTTTAGAATAGGATCAGGGGGTCTACTCTCTTTCTCAACGAAACTTCGCAAACAATCGAACGTAATTTCGTTAACTCCTCTCCTACATAATATTATCTCTATGCTCCTCTCTATTTCGTTTTCGTACACGCAGACGAAGTACGGATCCATAGAAAATTTTAGTGACCGATTGTATTGAACGATTTTGTGTGGGTCTAATAACCGACTAATTACGTTCGTTTGCGAAGTTTCGTTTGAGAGAAAGAGAGTAGACCCCCAGGGTATTACCACGTATTACCCTCTAATAATACGTTCTTCCGGTGGCGCCACTTGTACCGTGGCGACAGCATCCTTTTCATCGAATTCTCCAATCACAACAATTCTAAAGAAGTTTAACTTCAAAAAAGTCAAATACAGACAGGACACGAAAATAAAACCTGATACCTCCCAGTGAAGTTGAAACTCCGTTATCTATTTCAATTTCACGATGAATCCTTTCCCATTCGAGATAAAGTTAAGGGACCTTCCTTCAAATAAGAGGGTACTTTAGAAGTTTAATTGCCAACAGTTACTTTTTATCGGGTGTCGACGATATAACTGTATAACTGAAACTGGGGGATCCAAACTTTGTGAAGTCAACTTACAGATTTGGTTAAGGGTCTAGTCCCATCGCAGAGGCGCGGCACGGCGCGTCATGTAGCGGCAAGTATTTCTTGCTGGTTCTTCTCGGTAGGAATATAATTCCGAACCAGTGGTAGATTCACTCGACGATCCGAAAGCACTTTTAATAAGTTTATTTGAAATATGAGTTTGAGTTTGCATGAGGTTGTATGGACCTGGCCCACTTAAACGACACGGCACGGAGATGCACTCCGTACAATCCGTACAAACTCATACAAATAATATTTGCCGCTACGTGCCGCGCCGCTCCGTGCATCTCAAGTGGGGCTAGAACTTTAGGAATCATTGGGCGTCAATTTATGTACTACATTGCTACGACCTCCCTGGCGCAGTGTTGAGCGCTGTTGTCATAACGTGCAGGGGCCCCGGGTTCGATTCCCGGCAGGGTCAATTTGGGAATTTATAATTTCTGAATTTTCTCTGGTCTGTCTGGTGGGAAGCTTCGGCCGTGACTAGTTACCACTCTACCGGCAAAGACGTCCCGCCAAGTGATTTAGCGTTCCGGTACGATGCCGTGTATAGAAACCGAATAGGGGTATGGGTTTAATATAACGACCATACCCCTATGGCTAGCCCGCTACGATCTTAGTCTGCATCATCGCTTACCATCAGGTGAGACTGCAGTCAAGGGCTAACTTGTAGTGGAACACATGTGAAAGTTTGGATAGATGGATGGATGGATGAATGTTTGTTACTCAATTTCGTCAGAACGGCTGAACGGATCTGTATGTTTGGCATAGAGATAGATAGATAGATAGCCTGGAATAACATATAGGCTACTTTTATCCCGGAAAATTAAAGAGTTCCCGCGGGAACCAAAAAACCTCAAGTCGCGGGCATCAGCTAGTTATAAATATTGTAAAGATAAGCCCAGACATTAACTTTATGCTAAACCTTAACATTATTAACATTTGAACAATCCTCTAGCGTATTTTCAATGTAATTCAGAAAATTTAGATGAGTTTAAGGCATAGCGTTTTGTTCAAGGACAATTTCTTAGAGGTTGTCGCGAAACCTTAGATAAGACCGCCCGCCATGGGAGCGTGAATTTGAATTTAATTTACCGAATTTACGAGCTTTAGGTAGATTAGGTGAATAGGTATGATTTTGTGTACAATAATACTAGATTATGTCCGCGACTTCGTTTGCTACTGCGTGGATTTTGGTTTTAAAATTCTCGGAGAATTATTAATTTTCCGCGATCAAAAGTACCTATAGGTAGGCACTTTTGATAACGTTCTATAACGTCGATTTTTAGAGGCTAGGTCTTCAACAATATTAATGCAAAAAATATACACGACTTTTCGCGTAGGTTTTTAAAAATCTTTTGGGTAAGCTTTTATTTTTCGGGATAAAATTAGCCTCCTTCACCGAAATGCATCTAAACTGACTGTCAAAACGTATAGCAGGCAGACAGACCCACTTTTGCTTTTATAATATTAGTATGGATTACGTACTTTTGTACTTTTGTACTTTTGTACTTTTGTACGTTAGGTACTTTTTGAGTACAGTTTGTTATTTACAAACTGTACTTTTAAATAAATTTATTTTACCGAAGAACTGTATTCTTCAACTTGTTGTCCTATCTAGGTGGGGTTCAGAATACATTTTACTAGATAACTATATTAGCTTTTCAATCCAGCTGCGGGCTGAACAATAGACGCCCTATCGCCTGAGATCGTGCTGACTGAGATACTACGGGAGATACACATCCCTTGTTTGAATCTGACGTATCCCTGAGGGCGCCGCGTCAAAGAGATTAGCGTATGAACCGCAGACAATTCTAGTTAAAACCTTACTTTATTGTCTTTGTGATAAAGTTCAAATTTCATGAGTAAGCCACACGCGAATGTAGGTTAAACATTATGTATGACTGTAGGTTATGTCATTATACTGATTAAGAAACTATAAGTAGTTTATACATTACTAGAAGATGCCCGCGACTCCGGGACTTTTCCCTTGAACCAAATTTCGTTAAGGCGCCAGCGGAGGGCTATTTGCTCATACAAACGTAATACCAAAATAATTAGTAATTCGAGCATATTTCCTCCATATTATGCGATTATTAAGATTGAACTTGTATTTATCTAGGTTCCTGGATAATTATTTTTCCAAAATACTTTCCCAAAATTAAATGTAAGCACATTGCGTTTTGCATGTTTTTGCGACATAAACGACATGTTTTCTCCTTATTTGTTTCATATTAAAACCAACGATATCTCACGTACTAATTGATCAGGAACATAGCCTATATTGTCAAGTTACAGAATAACAACACGAAGTTAAAAACACATCAATTTTTCATTCATCATTTTTGGTATTCACGGAACAAGACTAAATGTATAACAAATTCTGTACGCTCATATTGCTATCGCGCTTGCACGCGATCATGTGTCTTCAGCCAAATAGGGATAGCAATATACCGGCAAATTTATATTTGCGGTTCGAGTAGAAGTTGCGAGCGGCGGTCGCCGGTCCCTTAAAATCGTTTGAAAAGATGAACCGTGAAAGCATAGCAAACACAGTTTCGCATTTATAATTTTAGTATGGATTACGATTGAGAAACAAATCAAAGTATTTTTCAGTACTTTTAAAGTAGTTTGTAAAGTTGTACTAAAAATATTTTTTTTTTACCGAAGAACTACCTACCACCTATAAAAATAAATTGCAATTATATTTGATAAACTTAGTAAATATAATCTTAAATCAAATAGCAAATTCCATTCGAGACATTACACTCTACATTACACGGAAGTTTCAGAGCCACATACATTCTAATTGTATACCTACGTAACTTCAGCACCAGAAGTTACGCCTTTCTTGGGAGCTGGGAACATATAAATACCTACTCAAACGTGTGTAAAAATAGGTAGCAGCTGATATTGTGAACATAATACTTATGACCTAATTAGCGTAAAAAAACGAGTGTGCTTTAGACCACACGACTGAAGTAAAACTTCTTTAGCTCCATCTATATATGTCATCCATCCATCCATCCATCAGCTTGTATGCATCCACTGCTGGACATAGGCCTTTTCGAGAACGTGCCACCAAACACGGTCCTCCGCCTTCCTCATCCACCCGCTTCCCGCCACCTTCTTTAGGTCATCGGACCAGCTGGAGGCCGTCCTACACTGCGCTTACCGGTACGCGGTCTCCACTCCAGAACACATCTATAATATGTATGTATATAAGTATACATATTATATATATATATATATATATACATATGTATACTTATAATATATATGTGTATAATATATAAATGTATATTGAAACATAGTGCTTTTGAATCGTCGAGTGAATCTACCACTGGTTCGGAATAACATTCCTACTGCACCCCATTGCCATTGCTCCTCGCTCACAATGAGAAGGGATCAGCCATTGATACTCGATATAACACCACTTTAGTGGATAAAAGAAAATCCTCCTGCAGGTCTTTCTGCCGTGTGTAGTCACCTAAACAGCCTTTGACACGCCACTAAAACAATACTCATACAATTAAACAATGTCTTTATCCCACAAAACGCCATCCATTGTTCTACTGTGGAAGGGGCACAATGAATAGTTTATCATAACACTACAGTTTTCCCACGCATTATGCAATATTTATTACGTCGAGAACTCGAGACCTTTAGGTCAGGGACATATTTGGCGAAAACTCGGGGTGCGGAATTCCGCATAGATTTTGTGACGTTACTGTGATACGAGTGCCAGTTAACTTATTTCGCATTCACAATATTAGTTTTTTTTTATTCCACTACAAGTTAGCCCTTGACTGCGATCTCACCTGATGGTAAGTGATGATGCAGCATAAGATGGTGGCAGGCTAACCTGTTAGGGGTACGGCTGTTATATTAAACCCATACCCCTAGTCGGTTTCTACACGGCATCGTACCGGAAAGTTAAATGGCTTGGCGGTACGTCTTTGTCGGTAGGGTAACTATAGCCACGACCGAAGCCTCCCACCACACCAGATCAGAGAAAATTAAGAAATTATAATTTCTCAAATTGACCCTACCGGTAATCGAACCCGGGACCTCCCATGTTAAGGCAACAGCGCTCAACGCCAGGGAGGTCGACAAATTCAAAAGATTATTCATTCAAATAGGTAAACTTTTACAAAGTGGTTTTACTTTCACATGCCTTTGCTCGGAATGCCATTCATGCCATCAAGCCAAACGTGTCGTGACCCTGCGGAAAAACGCGTGCGGCTAACCTCGTCTTATCTGCGTTGTATGGCGTTAAGGACAAAATAATAAATATTGCGGAAATGGCAACCGGACGAAAGGTCGCTCCCCTTCATCAATGGAAGTTTCGCGCCAACATTTTGTCTTTTCCAGTCGCTCCAGTTCAGGCGTTTTCACTTTTAGGTAAATTCCAATACGACACATTGGAGTGAAATCACGCGCGCGTTTTTCCGCTTGCGCAATAGCACTATTTGCCCCTCACCTTATCCAGCCCGGATCTTTAGAATCCTAGCACGTGTCGCTCCTAATTGTTTCACGTTCTAAGGAATGGCTTAAGTTATGAGCCCAAACTTCGGTATATAATTAAACTGAAATTTGTACTTAACTGGGAATCTAATACACATGCGAGTCAAATATGGCCGCCAAATTAGATAGAAAATGGGAGAAAATGAGATGAATTTTCTAGTTACAAGTTTGTTTTACTTTTCTCTCAATAAAAAAAACGTATCATTAAATTTCAAATTCTCAATTACACGAAATATGCCAGATTATTTTTTTATTAAAAAGCTATATTTTTTGTTTCGAATTTATCACTTCTGTTATCTATGGAATTTTAGGCCGGTTTTTCAAAAAGCGCTTGTTCATTTATTCATTTTTAAGTTCAAATTCGCCCGCACCGCGCCTTTGTTCACCAAAACGTGACGGGTGATGGACGGACCTGTGCTCCTACTCTCCATTTTGCCATTTTTTACAGGCATTCGTAAGGGGTAAGGAGAGCCAAACTCTTGATTTTGCGCTCTGACTACGCCTTAGGTAGGTACGTTAGAAATATACCTGCAAAAGATTTACTCAAAACGTCAGCCGCAATCATACGTTAAAATACCTAAGCCCGCGAGTGACGTTCTTATCTTAAGTAAGACGAGGTCCCTATTGTTTAATTCTATGCTCTTTGTTCGACCGACTCTTAAGGGGAAGATGAATAGGTTATCATAGTTTTCCACTGATATCATAATCAAGGATACACAGTTTATTAGAAACTAGATGATGCCCGCGACTATCCAAGAGTACCTACTTAACCAGACCCAGACGCGCAGGAGATATTTTTCCAGAAATAGTACCGTCTGCAGTAAGAATTGGGTCAAACTTGAAATAAAATAATGTGTTTTATTATAAAAAGTCATTATTTAACTCTTTTTGTTGAAAATTTTAGCTAACTTTGAAACGTAATAAATACCTTATTAAGGCGTTAGACCTTACTAATTTCGTAACTGGTAAACATTTTGTCATCGGTGGTAGATTCTTACGACTTATCATAAGTGGCACAAGTTGTCCTACATGAAATAAATCATTTTCATGAATGAACGAGAAGTTTAATTCCCTATAATCCGCCACAGTAGACAAATCTATGTGGTACAGTGCGTGTCCTTCACCAATAGCATGCGAACACCCACCACCCAGCAATTCGCACCGGCACAGCACCACCCACCATCAAATCACCACACACCACAGCAACCACAACAAATCTGCTGGTGGGTGTTCGCATGCTATTGGTGAAGGACACGCACTGTACCACATAGATTTGTCTACTGTGGCGGATTATAGCGAATTAAACTTCTCGTTCATTCATTATCATGGACTTCCGCAAAGTAACGCCTGCTTCGATTCAATATTTTAAATCATTTTCATTATTTTTTTCATTTTATCTAACCGCGACTGTACATACTTTACTATTATAAACCAATATTTTTACATTCAAGGTGCAAGGTACCTTCTGCATGCTAAATACCTAGTTTAAACGTCACAATTGGGTTAAACTATCTGATACTGTATTTCTCGAGTTCGGTAGGTATATCATTGTAGTTTCACCCAAAATGTGGTATTCATTACCCGCGACCTGAATACGGGTCACGTCTTAAACTCTCATACAGCTCTAAATTATTTAAACGCGCCAAGGTGAGGCGTCGGCCCGTGATGTATAGGTATTAAGGTCTTCGCACTTTATACTCTCCCTCTTTGCGTCGTATTCCCCATTGCAAGTCGTGACCATTTCCATTAATCACACAACGGCAGGGGTTTCCTTGGGATAATAATACGGTGGGTTCCCAGGTCCTTCCGCATACGACTCGATTAAGAGTACCTACTATTTCGACTCTTAAGTTTCTAACGACTATTATCAAATGTTTAGGGATACTAACCGGAACCGACCGCTTAACGTGCTCTCCTAGGCACGGAGGAAACGAAAATGCCAAATTCGGATAGCCAAATTCAAAAACCCATTTAGTTACCGACTTGGGTCAACGTTGGTTAAAAATTCCAATCGACTGATACCACACCACCACACTATACAGGCTCGACACAAACTCCATTCCGACTCAACTCACAGTAAAGCCACATAATAGGTAATAGTAAAGCATGGAAATGTGAGCTTTATATCTAAGTCGAAGTCGAGTCGGTGTAGCGTGCGAAGACCTTTATGTAACTGGAGAGCGAATTTCATACCTTTTGTACAATTATAATGGCATTTAAATTTTCATGGAATGCCTGCAGCCCTACATTATATTACGTCGAGTTAGAATAAACATTGGAATGTTGTATTGTGTTCTATCTTTGTTAAGCAGGGTTCACACCAAGCGCGGCAGTTACGTGATATTGAACAAGGCTCACTCACTCACTTTTTATTAGCCAGTCTTTCGCAGAGACTCTGTTTTTTTAATATATAGGCTAGCGCTTGGCTGCAATCAGACTGTAATGAAATGCAGTGTATCTGAATATTGCCAGGAGTTGGAAAGAAACATCTAAACATAGGTACGTTTTTTGTCAAATGACAATGACTGCTCTTATTACAAAAACGTTTTTTTTAAATTCCATTACAAGTTAGCCCTTGACTGCGATCTCACCTGGTGGTAAAGTGATCATGCAGTCTAAGATGGTAGCAGGCTAACCTGTTAGGGGTACGGTAGTTATACTAAACCGATACCCCTAATCGGTTTCTACACGGCATCGTACCGGAACGCTAAATCGCCTTGCTGGTACGTGTTTGCCGGCAGATCGTTGGATGTGACGTCACCCGGGTCACAACTGAAAATCAGCGCCTGCACAAAACGTGCAAATGCAAATTTTGATGTAGGGCAAAAGGCTGAGCTGTACACCCATTCTGGGTGGTGTCAAGTACAATAGTATGATAAATGATTGGTTGTTTGTGACACCAACATGGAAAAAATATATTATTATCTTTCTTTCTTTCTTTCTTTCTAAGACTAGAGCGCTAAATTGCGCCAAGGATGTCGTCAAATATTGATAGAAAAAAAAGTATAAGTACAGGCTGTTTCTATTAATAGTTACAACCTCGCAGTCCTTTATTTTAGTTAGCTCCAACACTTGAATATTCAATAGAAAGACAAAATACCTTTAAGATACACAAAATACCAACGCTTTTCTCAAGATGAAACCACAAACAGAATATTCTTCAGGGAAAATACAAGGAAGCTTCTATACAATTTAGCTTTGCTTCTCTATGCACCCTTTTCACAATGATATTAAGGTTTAAATTTACATGGAAAAGTGTAAGGGATAAGTTTGTGAGTGACTGCACTAGTGACGTAGCTCATAAGGAGTATTAAAAGGGATCAGTGTTATATTCATGCTGCGTTCGCGAGCTTCTTGGAAGTGGATTCGTTTCGCTACTTATTAAAAGTTTTGATAAAGATAAACGATATAGTACTATCACAGCGTAAGAATATATTGATTTAATGGGTCGATGCCCATACAAATGACAGACAGCCATGGAATTTTTTTGACGACCTCCGTGGCGCAGTGTTGAGTGCTGTTGCCTTAACGTGCGGAGGTCCCCTATACGGTTTCTAGACGGCATCGTACCGGAACGCTAAATCGCTTGGCGGCACGTCTTTGCCGGTAGGATGGTAACTAGCCACGGCCGAAGCCTGCCACCAGGCCAGACCAGGGAAAATTCAGAAATAATAAATTCCCAAATTGACCCTGCCGGGGATCGAACCCGGGCCCTCCGCACTAAAGACAACAGCGCTCAACATTGCGCCACGGAGGTCTACGAAATTTCAAAATTTGAAAGAGCTTTTAATGTCTACAAAATAAATTACACCAATAATTTGTCTATCCAAGCATTTTATCATTCAAATATAATGAGTTTTAGTTATTAAAATGTATATTTTAAGCGATTTACTTCAATAATAAATGAGCGACCCAATTAAGCTTCAAGTGGATTAATTTCGACGAAAGCGGAATTTCGAGCAAAAATTGACGCTCATTATTTTATTTTTAATCACTGATTTAATAATTTTATTTACTTTATAAGCATTCGCTTCATTCGACACTCACAATCACAGCACAGATTATTAGTGGATAATATATAATATTTGTAACTAGCTGTGGTTTAAGTTTTTTTGATTCCCGCGGGAACTCCTTGATTTTCCGGGATAAAAAGTAGCCTGTGTCACTCTCCAGGTAGTCAACTATACCCATGCCAAAAATCACGTTGCTCCGTTGCGGTGTGACGGAAGGACAAACCAACAAACCAACAAACAAACACACTTTCGCATTTAAAATATTAGTGTGATTATTGTTTTTGTTGTATTTTTATGTTATTTAACTCTGGTAGTAGGTACTAAAAAAAGCGAAATATATTGAAATATAAAGCCTATAAGTGCTAATTTATAAAAATTAAATTTATTTAATTAACACTTATCCATACTAATATTATAAATGCGAAAGTGTGTCTGTCTGCCTGCTACACTTTTACGGTTCATCTATTCAACCGATTTTGATGAAATTTAGTATAGAGGTAGGTAAATTTCCCGGGGAAGGACAGGGACAGAATCGGTTGAACATATATTTCTTTTTGATTCCCGCGGGAACTCTTTCCCTAAAGTTTCCGGGATAAAAAAAGCCTATGTCCTTCCCCGGGATACAACCTATCTCTGTACCAAATTTCATCCAGTGGCGATTCCTGGTGGTCAATCTTGGGTTTGCGCTAGCTGATGGTTAGGTATTTTCTCAATAAAACACATAGGTATAATATAACTGATAGGTATATCCCTAACAGGTTTGCCCGCCATCTTAGAGTAGGTACTTACATCATCACCCACCACCTGGTGACATTGCAGTCAAGGGGTAACTTGTACTTACTAGAATAAAGAATACTATTTTTATTTATCTAACACTAGCAGATTCCCGCGATTTCGTCCGCGTGGAATAATTTTTTTAAATTCCCACGGGACCTCCCTAATTATTTGGGTTAATCTTGGTTCTGGTATCCTATGACACTCACAAATAATGTGGCTTTCTGTTGGTACTAGAATTTTCAAAATCGGTTAAGTATATCCAGAGATTACCCCCTACAACCTCACAAACTTTACCTCTTTATAGTGCGCGTTACATTATTATTATGATATCTTCTAAGATATTCATCTGAATTAAATGGTGTAAGGGTGAATTTGATCTATATTAAATACTTGAGATGAACAACCATTTTATTTTGATAAGGATTAATACTGTGGTAAAACACTTAATGTTGGTAAAACACCTTCGCGAGTAAAGCATTGTTTTAGACCAAATTTGAAAATCATAATGACGGTTGTTGTGAGACGACCTTAAAAGATAGCTATATGCTGTCGCGGACTTTTTTTAGAACTTTTTGAGAGGAACAATTCCACCATACATTGTTTTCGTGTAACTTTTACCATTTACGCAGCGCACGCCACGGAAGCTCTCAGATGAGACAATTTTTTCCGACTTCACTCACATTATTGCAATATTCGTAGGGATCTTTAATGTTTTTCAAAATAAAATACAGCCTATGTTACTCGCCGATAATGTAGCTTTCTATAGGTGAAAGAATTTTTAAAATCGGTTGAGTGGTTTTTGAGTTTTGAAAATAATACTACACGGCACATGCGCAACTCATAGTGCACGCCTTCGGCCCGTATTGAGCGGAAGTAAGCGGGCCGACGGAGTTCGAAGATTCGCGCAGTACGAGCCACGTGGCGATGCGGCGCACGTCACAACTCACAACCAAGGTGCGAGGTGGTCATGGAGCGTGCGTGATTTTAAATAATTATCGATTAACGCAATCATTTAATTGATAAACTTATGTTTTGTGAATGGTACCTATTTCATGTTATAAAATATTAGTATATTACTTATATAGATCTAGTATAATTGGTAAGTAACTTATTCATAATTATTGGTATTGCGGCGCAAGCTGCGCAATCTTAGAGGAATCGCCACTGTCAAAATCGGTTGACCAGATGGGCTGTGAAAGCGTAGCAGAGAGACAGACACACTTTCGCATTTATAATATTAAGTATGGAAGTATGGATAGTATGGACTATGCCAGTGACGTTCACAATAAGGCGGCCACTGATAATAATCAGCGTTGGGGCACCTGGTACCTCAGATGTGCGCCATTATAGTGGTTTCGTGTCTGAGAGGCCCGGAGTTCCAACACAAGCTGAGTGTCTTACCTGTTTGTTGCACTGCTGTACAATATAGTGTTGATTTTGCATTTAAGTGCTTAGCTTAAGTTTATTACTATGCAGGAGTGACTCAGAAAATGATTTTTCTTTCATTCTTTCTAAACGTAAAAACGTAACCATAACGTCTAATGATTGCGATTTTAATACACAACCACACAAAATGCACTACTGAGTCGCGCATCCACTACTGTCAGCCCATTAACGTCCCACCGCTGATCACAGGCCTCCACTCTCATAGGAGAGAGGAAATTAGAGCTTACACCCACCACGCTGCTCCAATGCGGGTTGGCGGGCTTTAACGACTGTTATCATGTTAGTGATAATAACCAGGACCGACGGCTTAACGTGCTCTCCGAGGGACGGGGGTGAAACACCGCCAACTTCCTAACTCCGGGCTAGTACCACAGCTAGTACTGAGAATTTCTAGTCAGAAAAACCCAATACTTAATTATGGCCCGACCCGGGACTCAAACCCGGGACCTCGTCGGCTGCAGTCAACCATGCTAACCACTTGACCAACGAGGCAGTGAGTCGCGCATATAGAAGTTTTATTGCAAAAATTAAAAAGTAACATAGATAGGTAAAATTGACACAACAACAACCTTACATCTGTGTCAAACAACAATAATTTAAGCATATTAGTCCCAGCGCCCCAGTTCTAGAACCGCCCCTAGTATTCATTACGCCAAGAACTTTGCCCGCTCTAAGTCGCGAGTTCTCACACGTGTCGCAATTAGTTCCACTGCTCTTCTACTTGGAAAAGCTTAAGTTTTGCTCCTACTTAATAAATGGAATTGTATGTATAATATAACTACGATACTGCTACTATATTGGATGTACGGTACTTAAACTTTTCATTAAGAAAGCGGATTGAAGCTTTGACTGTTGAAATTCAAAAAAAATCTGTAAGTATGAATCAAAACTTACTTAATGAAAGAAGTAGAACTTTAATTCGCTATAATCCGCTACAGTAAGTACCTAAATCTATATGGTGCAGTATGTATGTTTACAATCGAGCATTGTCGAGTCAACATCTTCTGAAGATGCTCCGGTGTCAGAATGAAACGTACGTTGAGAATAATTTGGAAGATTTGTGTGGTGTGGTGTATCGCAAGATACATCGATTTACTTACTGTGGCGGATTATAGCCGTCCACGTCCATGTCGCGTGGCAAGTCTCCTGGCCACGACGGGCTTAGTATTGAACATTTAAAGCATGCGGGTCCTCACTTACCCAGAGTACTTGCCATGTTTTATAACTTATGTATAGCGCATTCGTACTTGCCTGCGGCACTGATGAGAACTGTGGTGGTGCCAATTGTGAAGAACAAAACTGGGGACGTATCGGATAAATCCAACTACAGGCCCATCTCACTTGCCACGGTCGTTGCGAAAGTGCTTGACAGTTTGCTTAACGTCCAGCTTGATAAACATATACACTTACACGACAATCAGTTTGGATTCAGGCCAGGTTTGTCAACGGAGTCAGCAATATTATGTTTGAAGCAAACTGTGAAGTACTATTCGGTTAGACGAACACCTATTTATGCTTGTTTTCTGGACCTTAGTAAGGCTTTTGACCTGGTAAGATACGATATACTATGGCAGAAATTGAAAAATACTGGACTGCCCGAAGAAGTTATCAGGATCTTCAAGTATTGGTATCGAAATCAGGTCAATGTCGTGCGATGGTCCGAAACTTATTCGCAGCCATATAGGTTGGAGTGCGGGGTTCGACAGGGGGGTTTAACTTCCCCTAAGCTCTTCAACCTTTATGTCAATGCGCTGTTGGAGGCGCTCAGCACCACTCATGTCGGTTGTCATATTGATGGAGTATGTCTCAACAACATTAGTTACGCAGACGACATGGTGTTGCTCAGTGCATCTGTGTGTGGCTTAGCAAAACTGTTAAGCATATGTGAAAATTATGCTAGCAGTCACGGCCTGACTTATAACGTCAGAAAAAGCGAATGCATGGTCTTTCAGGCCAAAGGAAAATCCTTGCCCGCAACTGTACCACCCATTAGGCTATACGGCACTCCGTTGAAAAGGGTGTTTCAGTTTAAATATCTTGGTCATGTGGTATCCTTTGACCTGAAAGATGATGCTGATATAGAGAGAGAGCGCAGGGCATTGTCTGTTAGGGCGAACATGATCGCACGCAGGTTTGCTCGTTGTTCCGCCTCTGTTAAAGTAACGCTCTTCAGAGCTTACTGCACTTCATTCTACACGAGCAGCCTGTGGATCGACTACACGCAAAAACAGTACAGTGCCCTGCGTGTACAGTATAATAATGCATTCAGGATGCTAATGGGTCTGCCTAGATACTGCAGTGCGTCAGGGATGTTTGCCGATGCGCGTGTGGATTGCTTCTACACTGTCATGCGCAAACGGTACACATCCCTGGTGCGCAGGGTTCGGGCTAGCTCCAATGGCATCCTGAGGGCATTTGCTGACAGGTTTGATTGTCAGTACCTGAACCATTGTCATATGGTGCACGTGCTGACAAATCAAGGCTGTCTTAGATAAGGTTTTAGGATTAAGTAGGTAGTTTTAGATTTAAGTACTAACATTAGGTTATTGTGTGTGTTGTTACTAACCAAATTTTATGATCTATAAGGTCGAAATAAATGATTTTTATTTTATTTATTTATTTATAGCGAATTAAGGTTCTACTTCTTTCATTATCATGGACTTCCGCAAAGTAACGCCTGCTTCTATCCAATATCCAAACATTGACTTAAAATTATAGTGCTAGCGATAATATAGCGGACATATTGAGGAGAAAGCATAGATAGAAACTTATAAATTTTTGCATACAGTATAAGAATCTGAATTTGGCTTCCGCCAAGGACGAGGTAAGTACCTGTGAAACCATATTGTCCATTCGCTCCGGTAGCTTCAGGAAAAGAGTAGGTAGAGAGCAAGATCACCCACCATACCTACCTGTGCTTCGTTGACCTAGAAAAGGCTTCTGTCAGTGTTCCGTGTAAGGTATTTTTAGCTGGTTTTGGGAAAGTTGGGATGCCCTGAAAATATTCGAATGCATGGTTGCCTAAAATAAATGATTGTTATATAAAGGATCTTCCAAAAGACGTAATACCTATTTAATTTCCCTGTAGGACGACTGTTGGTTTTATGCTTTAAACTACGTTTGAAAAAAAGGTTGCTAATAAGACTAGTTTTCAAATACCCTTGAGCTTTGAAACGATCTCTACCAAGCCACCACGTTTCTGATAGACACACTTGCGCATTTATAATATTAGAATGGATAAGGATTCAGAAAACATTCACCAAATTGGCAAAACAAACAACAAACTTCGTATTTTAATGTCATGTATTAGGTGCAAAGAAGTTATCTGTACATGCATAAATAAAAGCCCAGTTTCGCGCCCGGCGGCAGTCTCAACTTGTAACTCCAATATTTACGGTCATCCGGCCTGGGATACTCGTGGCGTTTCATTACAGGGTTAACCTTTAAAGGCTTGAGCATACGAGACGCGACGCGACGTGACGGGCGCCGGTAGCGTACCAAACGCGGTATAGTCAGACCTGTATAGGTAGTAGGTACTCAGTTGTTGCAAAGGAGAAAAATTAAAAATAAAAAGAAAATGAAAAATAAAATGAAAATAAAAATGAAAATGAAATTGAAAATGAAAATGAAAATGAAAATGAAAATGAAAATGAAATGATTTATTTCACGTAGGACAACTTGTGCATCTTATGATAAGTCGTGAGTATCTACCACCGGCTCGGAAAGCTGTTTCTACTGAGAATGAACCAAAGCGGTAGTTAACTTTCTCGTTGGACAATTTTTTTATTCTACAAGTTAGCCTATGATCGCGTTCTCACCTGATGGTACCGAAGTTATGATACTGCCTACGATGGTACATGCTAACCTTATAGAGGTTTGACAGTTATATAAAAATATATAAGTACCCGAATTGGTTTCTGGGCATCATGACGGAACGGTTGGCTACATGTATTTGCTATTCGACATGCCCGACTTAACCGAAATGTTCTCGATGCCAACATTTGGTGAGATCGCGGCAGATAAACGAGCAGAATCAAAATTAAAAAAAAATGTAACATCTGCCGTAAAGTCTTCATCGCAATATGTGGACCCAAGCCTTTAGATCGTGGGCCTCGGGTAGCCATCGCATTTCATTACATGGTTTAGCCAACCCAGGAACAACTTAGTGTCACATTTCATGAATTAAAGTTATAATCACTCGCTACTTTCCCCGGAGACTCGTTAACGAATACCAACTCTATGCCTCGCGCTGGAATATTCCAGAATATTACAGATGCTTTTAACGGCTTTTTAACGCAATTACTCAGAGAGATAATGTGACTAGAGTAAGCATGGCAAAAAATGGCCTCAACTCACCCACTTGGCTGGCAATCAGTAAATTGAAGCTGGGCCCGTAGTCCTATCCCGAAAAAGCTGCTGTTACAGTGCGACAATGCATTTTGGCCAGTAGCGAAAGCGTGTTAACCAATCGAAAGTGATTGCCATAATTACACCCTCCCTGGCTGTGACATTGAATTTTGGCCAATATCGACAAAGAGCAATTTGGGCAATTTTTAATTTTAGTGGTAGCCAATTATAGGTGATTGGAATCGCCAAGACGGACAATTTGAAGCCAACGTTATAAAGAAATGCCCGCTAACCCGCATTGGAGCAGCGTGCTTTAAGCTCTTAATTCCCTCTCTCCTATGAGAGTGGATGTCTGTGCCCAGCAGTGGGACTTTTCTTTTTTTTTTATTTATTTTGTACCAAAAAGTTATACAATATGTAGAAAAACAGAAACATAGTGGACAAGGAAACATAGGTAGGAAGGTAGGACGTTAATGGACTGTAGTGGTGGTGATTACAAAGAAATAGCTTATTTAAAAAAGAATACATATTTAGCTAATGTTATGAGTTAGTTCCATAGTCCAAGCTTGCGATCTCGTAATCATAGAGGGGCGAGATAAACTTTTGAGGCTTTGTGTATGAGGTCTCCTCTAGTGATATAACATCTCATTGTTGAAGATGCCGCTTTAACCTGTTTGTTTACGCATTAACTCATAAATAAGGTTTAAATTATTATTTTACGAGATTTGTTGGAGGTTATAAATTATAATATTACGTACTAGACGATGCCCGCGACTACCTACGTCCGCGTGGTTTAAGTTTTTTGTCTTTCTGATTTTTCGAGATACAAAGTAGGTCATCCTTCCCCGGGATGCAATTTATCTGTGTACCAAATTTCATCAAAATTGATTGACAGGTGGGTCGTTAACGCGTAGCAGACAAACATACAGACAGACACACTATCACATAATATATGAACGCACAGGGGGGTTAGATACTACCATCTCTTAAAGCAGTATTACTTCTAAATGACAGTTTTATGTCACGTACCTTGACGTGCCTAAAATAAAGATTATAATTCTAAAACACGAACGACAACAATATTAAAACAATACGGCTTTAAGGGTATGGTAGTATATGCCTTCGGCTCAAAGCACTGGGCGGCTCGGGTTGGCATACAGATATGTAGCTATGTAGGATGACGTAGGCATCCACTAAAAAGGATTTTTGAAAATTCAACCCTTAAATGTGTAGGGTGAAATCGAACTTAACATGTGTCGAGCGACAAAAGCTAGTATCTACTATCTATCTATTTTATACTCAACATCGTCGTCTCAACCTATAGACGTCCACTGCTGGACGAAGGTCCCCTGCATGGATCGCCACAGAGCACGATCTTGTGCCGCTTGTTTCCAGCGGCTCCCAGCTACACGCTTGAAATCGTATGTCCACCTAGTGGGGGGTCGTCCAACGCTGCGCTTCCCGGTGCGAGGCCGCCATTCAAGCACTTTGGAAGCACAACGCCTATCGGTTCTACGAACGACGACGACCCAACATAATTATATCCAAATATTTGAGAACAATTGTTTTCATATCGCATTACCAGGAGGTCATCATTACCATATAGAGAGGTTTGAAAAAAGAGACCCTTTCGAAATTATTCTTTGTTTATTTCTGCGACCTTCCGAAAGATAAATAAGGACGTCTTTGTTGGGCCCGTTCTTCGTAATTGTTGGGACGTTCAACTGACCGTCATAAAGGCTTTGCGTATTTGGAACATATTATTTTGAATTCATTCCACTTTTGCGTACTTAGGATATTCTGAATTCCAATTTTATAAAAGAAGTAAGTACGAGGTAAGTACCTACCGCCCGCTAGACCGACGACTTCAAAAAGTTGGCAGAATATGGGTGGACAAGGAAGGTGGAAGACCAGTGCCGCGGTTGTGTGTGGTCGTGCACTGTCCAAAAGGTCTATGTCCAGCAGTGGATTGAAACAGGCTGATGGTTGGAAAACCATAAGTACCATTTTTTTCGAGATACCTAATGCCTATTCTCCGGACCGGATTTCATCCATGGTGGCTTTCATCCAATTTTCCACAGAAATAAGTCTGTTTGAGACATACAAATATGAACTAGGGGGACGAAAACGACGAATTTTGGTATAGAAAGGTTGCATTCCAGGAAAGGCCATAGAAAATCATAGAATTCTTTTAGAAATTTTCAAAATCTTTACTCCACGTGGAAGAATGAAGTCGCATCCTCTAGTATCTAACGTCAGTACTATTATCTATTAAGTAGTTTTATATAAATTGTAGCTCTATTATGTAAAACGTGTACCAATAATTGTTATAATCTTAGTTTTTGGAATTTTTGCTGCGACCATTGACTTACCTTACCTTACCTTAGACGCACCATCGAAACGCAAAAAACGGCACGGTCAAATTGTGCACAATGAACAATTTTTGCCTCAGTCGCGCATGAGTACACTAGGCGACAAAATGTCGTATGTGTCGAATTGTTATTACAAAATTGAACCCTAAATATAAAGCTACTAGCGATCCGCCCCGGCTTCGCACGGGTAGCACTAATAATCCTAATCTATATAATATAAACTATCCTATCTCTCAAGTTAGATCGAACTGCACATGGTGTGCGAATTTTATTATAATCGGTTAAGTGGTTTAGAAGTCCATTGAGGACAAACATTGTGACACGAGATTTATATATATTAAGATATGGTTGGTTTTTGTGAACCGTTTGGTGTCTCATTGATTATCTATAGCTGTGTTTGTATAAGCGATTGTGGACGCTTTTTGAGTATTAATTTGTAGGTAATGTTGTATCCTTAGTTGGTAAATCGATGGCTGCGACAATCAACATGTGGTAGAGTGGTAAAACCAACAACCAAAAGTGATGATTGCGATCGTCACATGTATCAATTAGGTACATTTATGTAATAAGCCCCTGGTTAAATAAAAATAATCCAACATTATTTTAATGTTAACACTTTATCTTTTAAAATTCGTTTCATTTAAAAAGGACCCATGTTTTTTGTGCCACCGTAACGGCTGTTAATGGGGATCGTTTGGAAAAAATCCCAGCGCTAAAAATACAGGGTCAAATGAAATTAAACACATCTAATAAATGTTAATTCTATTGTTTTTCGATTGGCCCAAATCGTTTTTGTGTGTTCTAAAGGTACATGAAGAATTTTTAAGTATTGAAGACCGTTGAAAAATTTACACATTTTACATTATTAAAATTTGCTCCTCCACTAGGACTTACTTTGAGCATTTGAAACATGGGATTTCTTCACGGAACAGGGAATCTGCTTTCTTATGTTCTGTGTATTTCTTAAAGGTCTGCTATTTCTATGCTATTTTCGTCGACTATCTCTCTCTCGGATCTCTCTAAAGGTCCTACTTATTATGCTTGCTTAAATACTTAATACATAGATTAGAATTAGACGGGCATAGTCACACTTTAAGAATTATTGTTAAACAACCCTTAAACGCTATTTTTCGCGTTTTTATTTTCAGGTCAAAACCCCGCGTTTCATCGTGCCAAAAAGAACTATGTTCAAAAAATACATTTAATACTAGACGATATCTAGACTGCGAATTCGTCCGCGTGGTGTGGTATTTTTTTAAAATCCTGTGAGAGTTCTTAGATATTCCGGGATATCAGTACCCTAGATGTTTTTCCCCGGGACACTACACCTATAGCTTGTCGAAATGTCGTCACAAACGGTTGAACAGATGGCCGTGGAAACATAGCAGACAGACGGACACTCGTTCGCATTTTATAATATCAATATGTATAGATTATAAATATTATATGGATATAAAAATATTATGTTAGTATACAAGAGCAAAGAGTTAATGAACCATTAAAATCCAACTAAAATAAACACACAGGTTTTAATATCAGAATAATATAATTGATAGACAATAGAAATTATATCTACCACTGTACGTATTCTAATTATTTAATTCTAGTTAAATAAAACAAATCCGCATAATAATAATCGAATTTAAAACAGGCTTTGACGTTCAAATATTATTCAGGATTCAGCAACAACAACAGTTCCCGTTGTTAATAATTTTCATCTTAATTTATTGTGTGCAACACAACGAATTTATGTCGAACATTACTATGGAAATATAGGCTTTACAGGCCTTTAAAAGCTTGGCTAGTAATTGAATATCGATGCTATCAATTTGTTTTTGAGCTCTAACAAATGGGTGTAGTATAAAAAGTTGAACTAGTATATAGTTCGACGGTAAAGGCTTCAGGAAACAGAAAGCGTGACGGAAACATGTCCAATACGGCTCTAAGGCATTGTCTTAGGTGACCAACAACGCGACTCGATACGACGCGGCGCGACCGTCCCGTCGCTTTTATGTCAGACTCCGTTCACACGGGCCACGGAATTAGCCGATGTAGAATTTTAGTACAATCACGTCTACACGATTATTATCCGTCTGTCACAGCTAGGTTTAGTGGTCGATGGTCACAGCAGTGACTACTGACTTTGGTTCAGTCATTTATTTATTTAATCTTATGGCGTTTACATATTATAGGCGTTTTTATAAAAAGAACGCTTATTTATAGTAATTTCTTTGAGCCCGCGCATACAGAAAGAGCTGCTAAATTTCACTTGTTCTGAGTTTCCGCGTTCTTTGTACCTACCTACTTACTTAACGTTTGTAACTTTATAGCGCTGCGCAGACGGCAGGCCGTCAGACCGCGCCAATAAGAGTGAACGTTCTACCGAACTAGCGTTCTCGCGTTCTATTCCCAAAAACACAAAGAAACTTTGAGGATAGCGTCAACAGAAAAATTAATTGATTGAGATTTTTATCTTCATATAAAAAAAAATATTACGATACTGTCCGCCTTTAGTTCGGTTTGTGAGTCACCAAGCCTTTAGTTCGGTTATAAACGCTTCAATACAGTTTGGAATTTTTTCATCAGAACCGTCCGATTTAGAATCTAGTTAGATTTTTTATTAAGTGTATTCGTAGAGTAGGTACCCAACTCGAACCTATTCGATGAATTAAATGCGTTACATTCACGATTTTATCAATATTATCGATCGATAAATTATAAGTTTAGGTTAAAATAAAACTACTCATTAGCCAATTACTCAGGCTAGCTCGTAGTTACAATTTACATGCTTACCTTGCTGGTACTTAATAATAGGGGGAAAAAAACGATCGATGCCTTTTCGTGCTCAAAACACATTGCCGCAGAGTCAATATCAATTAGTAGAAACTGGTTTTGATAATGTTTGCTCAAGTTTACCTTTCTTGCACAATATCTGCGGAATCCTAAGACCAATAGACACATTGGTATGATCGACCAAAAAGAGACATTTAGACAGCAAAAATAAGCAATATTTTAGCTTTCCTTAGCTGACATCCATACTAATATAATGAATACGAAAGTCTGTCTGTCTACTGCGCTTTCACGGCCCATTTATAGCGATTATGACGAAAATCCCGAAATATAAGACTTCCCGCGGGATCAAAAACCTAAAGGCGGACCAAGCCGCGGGCATCATCTAGTAAAAACCGGCCAAGTGCGTAATACAAACCTGTAGTAAGTTTTAAATTATTAAAAAAAAACTACTTACTAGATCTCGTTCAAACCAATTTTCGGTGGAAGTTTGCATGGTAATGTACCTACATCATATATTTTTTTTAGTTTTATCATTCTCTTATTTTAGAAGTTACAGGGGGGGGGACACACATTTTACCACTTTGGAAGTGTCTCTCGCGCAAAATATTCAGTTAAGAAAAAAAATATATTAGAAACCTCAATATCATTTTTGAAGACCTATCCATAGATACCCCACACGTATGGGTTTGATGAAAAAAAAATTTTTGAGTTTCAGATCTATGTATGGGGACCCCCAAAATTTATTGTTTTTTTTTCTATTTTTGTGTGAAAATCTTAATGCGGTTCACAGAATACATCTACTTACCAAGTTTCAACAGTATAGTTCTTATAGTTTCGGAAAAAAGTGGCTGTGACATACGGACGGACAGACAGACAGACAGACATGACGAATCTTTAAGGGTTCCGTTTTTGCCAAATTTGGCTACGGAACCCTAAAAAAATGACGTTATAAATTTTAATTCCGTTTTGGTTTTTAAGTCCGTCATGCTACTCTACTTAATTAATCTAAATGGAGTGCTCGATACATAACAGTCATGTTTGATATTTAAATTGAACTATAATATTAAACGCTTGTTGTTCAAACAATGCATGTATAGGTAACTAATTCCTATGTAATATATTGCATCCAGCAAAATGACTATAGTAATAAACTTCAAACAACGCTCTGATCTGAATACAAAATAGAGCTCACAGTAAACAAATTGATTCAAAAGCACTCGTACCAAAATATCATACTAATATTATAAATGCGAAAGTGTGTTTGTTTGTTGGTTTGTTGGTTTATTGGTTTGTTGGTTTGTTGGTGTGTTGGTTTGTTGGTTTGTTTTTTTGTCTTTTAATCACGCCGCAACGGAGCAACGGATCGACGTGATTTTTGGCATGGATGTATAGTTGAGGACCTGGAGAGTGACATAGGCTACTTTTTATCCAGGAAAATTAAGGAGTTCCCGCGGGAATCAAAAAACTTAAACCACGAAGACGAAGTCACGGGCATCAGCTAGTTATGAATAAACCCCGAATCTCAGCGAGGCCGATCCATTGTCGCGCTGTAGCTTTAATTTTGAAACACGATACATGACTCGCTCGGACATATAGGTATTAATTATGTTTACAAGTGTTTGCTTGTTTGTACCTAGATAAATATTTTTTTTCGGCAACATATAAATTGGTTTGTTCTTAAGTTCTTCCTAACTTGTAATAAAATTGTTCTGAAGACAGGTCGACTTCGGTAAAATAATTAATTGGTTTTTCTTTATCGATTGAAAAATTTCAATTTTTGTAAGAATTTTAGTAAATTCAGTAGAATTAAATAGAAGAACAAAGGACAAAGGGCACGATGAAAATTTAATAAAATATATAAAGTCAAAGCTTCCCTCTAACTAACCCTATTGTATGAATAAGTTGAGGTGTTTTTTTTAAAGTTAAATATTCGCCAAAAAAACGAACATAACAAGCCAACAAGAAAATGTTTGGAGCCGAATTGGGTTTTTTTGAATTCCCTTAAAAAGCAAACAGCAAAATGACCAAGAAAACACGGGATCTACCCAATTCCTATTCCCGCCGTATCGGATCCCGCAAACAGTCCCTTATTATGAGGGCAATATCAGAGGGATGGTATTTGCATAGTATTGGGCTGCATTAACATTTAGAGAATCGGCGCCGGCCGCCGCACAATATTGTGTTTTAATGGAGTTTGGACAATATTCTGTTTTGGGGTTGCTTGCCCGTCTTTTAGGGCTTATCGGTCTTATTGTATTTCGTTACGAACAAATTTGATCAAAGTTTGTTTATTCTTGTTTGGCTAAAATAATCTAAGTATTCTTGAATTTCTGAAATAAAATTAGCATGGGAAAGTAATAGTTATGGATGAAACTAATTTTACAACGGGATGTTAAATTTGTAAAGTGTGTAAATAAAACAATTTTATTATTTAACATAGAATTGCTTTTTATTATAAATATTAATTGCACATAAGAATATTTAATACAAAAATACAATTTTAATTAAAAATCGATTCCATTAAAACAAACTATAAAATCACTATACAGACAGATCAAAAACACAAATATGTAAATAAAATTAATTAAAATAATTACAAAATTTTTGCTAAAAAAATTCCTTCAAAATTATGCAGATTTCGACAGCTGGCAGATAACTCAACCGTATCAGATGTCAAGAATTATAACACTAAGTACACAACAAATAAAATATAATTTATAGTATGGTATATGAAGCTAAATTTAAAATACACATACTTACACAAAAGTAAATTTTTCATAATTGACAAACTTCTGCTAAAGAATTTGTAATGTAACATCTTCTTTTTGTAATACAACTATCTCTGCCCCAGGCATGAATTTATAATGCGACAAGGATAATTATGCACGATATCGAACTAAAACATTTACAATTTGGAAAACTATTATTATATTATATTAGTTCGTGTATTATTTTGAAACCTAAATTCTTGTCGAACTATAAATCATATTATGATGTACAAATCCAAAATTAATTACAACTGTAATACCAAAAAAGAGATTTTTTTGTATTACAGTTACAGAAAAAAAACTCTTTTTTTGTAACTGTCACTGTCAATATGAAATGAAATGACAATAATTATTATTACACTTTACTTATTTACTTTAACAATTCAACAATCTAACTAAGTTTTATTTACATTTGTGATGTTATTGGTAACATTGATTTAGATGAGAAATATTTTCCTTTTTTTAATCTTTTTAGTCTCAATGAAGACTAAAATTAGATTTTTTAAATAAAATTCGACTATGACTATTATAATATTAATAAAATATTGATTTGTGTTGTTTGTCATCTTCTTATAAGGTAAAATAAAATTGTATCTAAGATTGATTTAAATAAAGAAGGTAAATTTAAACTAAAAGAAATTCGATCTTGGCTACAATCTTTTTTAGATGAGAATATTAGGTATGAGGGACTAATCGAAAAAATTACTTTTTTTTATTTCACACAGTATTTGCTGTAAGTAGTATAATATAACCTACATCAGTATAATTCTGGGCTTTTTTAAATAAGAAACCTCAGAAAAAAGATAACTGCGGAAAGGTTATCAATTTTTCGACATTAAAATTTCTAAACTCTTGTTAAAACGTTCAACGTAAGTTCCAAACTCACATAAAATCGAACATATTTTAACGTTTACTTATAAAATAAAGACAAGTAATGACAAGGTATGAACGACTAAACGTCACATGATAGATGTTTCAAAAATATATTATTGTACAATTTATCTATTGGTAACTCTTGGATTATACTTTTAATAATAAAATAATTAAATGTTAATATGAAAAAATAAGATTTGTGACGCAATTTCAAAGAGAGCTATTATATTTAGGTACATTCAGTTTTCTATTATTATTATCATTATTGAAAAATTTATGACATTTTTCATGGCTGCATTTACAATAAATTATGTTCCCTTCTTATGAATATTTCGCAAAATTATCAAAATTTTAATAGTTTTAAAATTTTTCAAAATGTTCATTTCATATGCATTGTTTATTGTATACCACTTATGATTACAAAGATTATAATATGAATCATATTGCGTTATAAAATTATAAAGTTTATTTACCTACTTTATATAATCATTATAAAAAGGTTTACAAAAATATTTTATTGTAAACCTTTTTTCAACTCAATTTTTTTTGTAATAATAGAGTATTTTATCCGGTGCAGTTGTGTTTTGTATAAATACACAACCTAATAAATGTAGATAATATAGTGAAGATCATCTTTGTTATTGCTGCCCAAAAAACTCAAGACTAAACGAACCATAACGTATTGCCCAGTATAAACGATCCCTATGTAAATATCAATTATTACTTAAGGCCCCAGTGTTCAGAAATTGCGAACTTGGTTGGTAGGTAAGCGAAACCCACGTGAGGCGTTATTGATTCCCTGAGCAAACTAGACCTAACTAACTTACGCTGAGGCTTCAATGTTTAACTATCGACTTTGCAGGGGACAGAGCTTCGTAAGCGGATTCCTAACAAGACAATTGCGAAGATTTACAGTCTTATAGGGGACTGTAAGCAAAATTTTCCTTTTAGTATGTAAACAATGGGCTAATAAGGGTTGCTATTTGACTGGGCAAATCCTTGACCGGAGTTGGGATGTGTCCTTAATTTGAGACCATCTCAAGCTTTATTTTTCGGTGCAGAAAAACGTTCTGAATTTAGATTTTATTTTGAACAAATTTTTAATTTCATAAAAGAGTTTTACTAATAGATATTATTTTATTACATGTATTTATTTTCTATTTACACTAAATGGAACTTTCAGAAAACATTTACCTACTCAAAAACGGTTTTTTAATTAAAAGATTTTTATCTAAAGATGTAATAAGAAAGTAGGATCACAGATTATTATCAGAAAAACCAAAAACTAACATTGTTATTAAAAATTGGTCTTGTTTTCTCCTAAAGTAGAAAATGTAAGTAAGAAAATAAAATCTATCCCACACGTAATTACAGCAACATGGACTCAAGACGAGTGTTTGACGTCACAAAAAATTGGTCATAACAAAAAATGTTATTTCGAGTCAACAAGGAAAAATCTCTGGCGGTGTTTATCCGCCGCTTTGACATTTTATTAGATCCATGACATGTCAATTTGGTGTTATGATAGCTGAGAAGTATTTTTTCCAGAAATATTACTTCGATAAACACACTAGCTTTTCTTATTTCGTACTTAGACGTTCATTTATACAATAAGTATTTTATATTTAGATATATATATTATAATATTTATATACCTATTTTAGAACTAACCTAACTGTAATTTTTGAAGGTTTGTTTTGCCAATTATCAGTATGTAGGTGTACACCTCGGACCACGCTAATTTATTTTACGAAACGGCAACAGTCGAAGAGAATAGAGAATTATTTAGGTACGGCAAGCGAAGCAAGCTCAATATTGAAGTGAAACTTCTTGTTAATTGTTGTGCTTTGAATTCGATGAAACGAAAAAGCGACACCAAAAAGAGAGAAATATATTCATTATTCATAATAGGGTTTAGCTTGCGAGAGAATGAGATAGAATATAAGTTATATTTAGCTCCTTCTCTCGTAGGCTACTTTTATGAAGTTTCACTTCTGCAGTGTGTGAGTTGCACACACACACTTTTTTTTTCTTAAAATCAGTAAGCAAAATATCCATGATCAAGGTCATAAAAAGGTCATATATTCCCGTAGTTTATTGAAATTATTAATTTTTTATAGTAGTTGATGGATTATATATTATTAAAATTGTTTGGTAACAAGAAACAATGCATATGTTTATTTATTAGGTATAACCCCACATTATCACAATACATACGGCACAGGGCACGAGCCCGGTAGAACATTTTGTTCATACTTTATTTACACCTATCTACATTACAAAATAGATAATAGGTCACAAACACACCGGAAATGCTTTTTATATTAATTATTTTGAGACTGTAACTTTTAAAAGCTCAGGAGAAAACTTGATGATTGATATACCTATTTATTTTCGATAAAATATAAATAAAAAAAATAGTGAAGTATATTATTTTATTTTCTATTTTAAATGTTTTTAATGCTTTAATTACTTCAATGATCGTTTGTTTAAAATGGAAAATTATTTGGCAAAATGAAAAACACTAACAAATTAGTTAGGTAATTACTAAGGTGTATCCCAAACCTACGGTAGCTTTTTTACTGTAGGCAAATCTCTCCTGAGCAAATTTTATAAAAAATTATACAAATATTATACTGGTCCTCTAAATATCATATTTATTTACTTTAAAACATAACGACCATTACTGATGTTTATTACTTTACGGTAAACACTTTTTAAGCGTTCATACTTTGTATGAACAATTTAAGTAAGTAATTGTGACATAAAATTTATTTTCAAAAGAAATGCTATTATTTCAATAATTAAAATGTTTAAAATACATCATGATAAAAAATAATTGAGAAATTATAACATTACTTTTCATAATAATTTTATGTTTTTTCATAATATTAAAAAATATAATCTTAGCTTCTATTAGGACATTTTGAGTTTGAAATAATGTTAGGTTTAACGAGTACACTTTTCAGTTACTTAGATGCGCCTTAAAGTTTCGTTCTTAGCACACTGACAAATTCTCACGTGGTAGTAAAACGATTAACGCCTTTACGTTATGGCTTTAACGCGATCCGCGTCCGAATGCGTCAATGTGCTAAAGACGTAGAACACTGTTACTAGCACTTCTTTGATTACATTATTGTTTAAACTATTATGTGTGGATGATTGTTCCTGTGTTTAATTTGAACTAATTCAATAGTCTAGAGAACTATAAGGGCGTGCACACACGAGCAACTTTGTCTCCCACGATTATAAGAAATCCCTTGATAATCACGTCGCAACTTGCGCGTATTTTCATACAGAACCATAAAGTTCGTGCGCAAAACTAAATGATGCGGAGACAAAAGCTGTGTATGTGTGTGCGCCTTAGAGTCAAGCGCGCACAGCGATGTTTTGCCTTAAAAAAAATATACGTAACACATAATATATGTATGCCTCAATAGTCAATACATGTCCACTGAAACAGAATGGAATATGTTTCAAAATATGGCAACTCCTTACCAATCTACACAAGTCGTTGTTTTTTAACCTTTAGAGCAATTAGAAGATTTTTGTCATTTTGAAATTTAGCACATAAGTCATTCATAACCTTATAGAGACGTTTTTTAATTAATTATTTATTAGCATTTCACAGTGCGTGCTTCACTCTTCAAATTGGATACCTACGTCGTGAACGGAGTTACGTTAAGCTTACGTCAAGATCACTTAACTCTAGCATCACAGAGTGCTATGTGGAATGTTCGAGCAGGGGCTCGTGCTCGGTACGCCCCGGCTCGCCGTCGCTCGCGAGGAATGTCGTTCGCGAGCCGAGCACGGCGACTTCGCCTTCGTCGTTACACGCGAGCGGCGAATATATCGCGCCTTTCGAACGCGCTTGCGGTTCTTGGCGCGATCTCCGTAGCTGCAATAGAAAGATTCTTTAGTTTTGAAAACTCAGTGAAATCTATAACTTTTAGATTAATAACTAATTGACAACGCATCCGTGAGCTATTTGAGTATACTTTGTTGTTAAACAAAATCAAATGAAGAAACCTAGAGACTATGCGTATGCAGTCGATATGAAAGTAGTTGATTCTCACGTCAAATGAAATAAGAACATATTAATTTTGTAATGCATCTTGTTTTATGGTAAATATTCATAATTATGAAATTGATTGGAAAGTATAAAGTAATTATAAGGTCTAGATTGGGCCATGCTTGCATACAAAATATCACACGGACACTGGAAGGGCGTTACACACCTTAACGGTTCGCAACAGTGATGAAAAACAAAAACGTTTTGTGCAAGTAGGTTGAATGTTTACCGGAGGATCCCAACGCTGTCGTTTTCTTGAGTGTATATGGTAGAACGATTAAGCACGTATCAATTAATAGTACATTATTGCAAAGGCCGGGAAATAGGCAATTGGAGGTCGAGTATGAGTTTGAAGGCCGAGCCGTAGGCGAGGACTTCACTAATACGAGACAGGCAATTGCCATTTCCGCCGAGGCATATATAGTGCTTTTCTCAAAAGAATGCAGGGAAATAAAACATACTTTTTATATTATCATAAAATTTTCATATACTTTCATGTATTTTTTTTTGACTTCGCTGGAAGCAGGTTTTCCATTGCCAATTTGGCTTCTTATCTTAAATCTGGTGGAGTACAATCAATCTCCATTTCACTCTCTGAACCGTTGGAAACCATTTTAATTATTATTAAATTTATATTTGTTAAGTATGTAAATAACAAATCAAGACGAATTTTCAGCTTTGCCGCCAATTTTTTTTTTATCATCTGTGCCGACAGGCAAACGCATTTATGGCTATACAGCCACGTAAACGCAATTTGTACTAAGCAAAGAGACTATGGTATGCCAATAATGACAAAAGAGATCAGATCAAATAGTATCTAATAACCCCAGCACGCCTTTTCATATAACATTGCAGGAGTGTTGTAATGTTCCAAATTCAAAAAACGCTCCTGCAATGGATTTGATTTTCTTTGTCCGAAAATTCGATACTTCGCGTGTTCTTTTTTCAAAATAATGACAATATTTCCATGCATGTTTGAGAAAAAAATATATAGATGCTTCTACTTCCATACCTGAACCATCATTAGAGACAGCACAAGTAACGCGGCAACGCCGACCGCAATCACAAGGTTGACGAACGAGGTCGGCGCTCGTTCACTCGCGATGGTGTGCAGGGCGGCCGACTCCGAGTTGCGCCGCTTGCCCGCTATGGACGAGCTCATACACTCCCCTACGAATAAAACATTGTATAAGGCATATAAATAAACTATATATAGTATAATAAATAACAATAAACAAATAAATCCATACTAATATTATAAATGCGAAAGTGTGTCTGTCTGTCCGTCTGTCTGTCTGCTACGCTTTCACGGCCCATCTGTTCAACCGATTTTGATAAAATTTGGAATAGGGATAGTTTGTATCCTGGGGAAGAACATAGGCCACTTTTTATCCCGGAAAGTTCAGGGTTTCCCGCGGCAATACAAAAAACTTGATCCACAAATTGATTGAACAAAGTCGCGGGCATCATCTATATATATATATATATATATATATATATATATATATGTACTATATACATATATGTATATATATATATACATGTATACCTATATATATATATATATATATACTTATGAATCATTGAAACGTCTTGATTGTGAGTTGTGACGGCCTTAGGCTTTCGAGCTAAGAGTAGATTGGTCCCTACATATCTAGTGATTTCACAAGGAACACTTCTCAGCATTCTCTCGTGCGAATATGGCGCTCCTTTAACAGTGTGATGGTATCATTTGCTACCACAAAACCAAGTGCTGGTCTCCACCTACGCCAAATGCCCAAATCTTAAAAACTGGTGGTTCTGCGTATAATCTCTCCATAACGGTCTTGTTGAATCGCAGTATCTACTACCGGTCTATGAGAGTGCACAGTACATTTGTGCACTTATCTATACTAATCTATAGTAATATTATAAATGCGAAAGTTTGGATGGAATGGACGGATGTTTGTTACTCAATCACGACAAAACGGCTGAACGGATTTGGCTGAAATTTGAAACAGAGATAGATTATAGTCTCGAATAGCACATAGGGTACTTTTTATCCCGGAAAATTAAAGAGTTCCCGCGGGAACCAAAAACCTCAATCCACGAGGACGAAGCTAGTAATTAACAACGTGTGCTGGGTTTAGTAGTCTCTTGAGATTGGCCACCGTCGTCGCTTCAATTCAGTCGGTAAAAACGTTAATAGCCTAGAATACTGAGGAAAATAATGAAAATTTTACCTGTATCGGGGTTGCAGTGGCAACAATCTGGTGAGGCAGTAGAGTTCGCCGATATGCCCAGCTCCGAGCAACACCGCACGCATTGGTTGTTTAACCTGTTAGAAATAAACCATGTTTTTATTGTTAGGTACTCTTGATTTTGAATCATATTAGTTAGTATGTGAGACTTAAAAATCTGCCCTTTTTTGGGTTAAAAAAATGTTTAAAAAGGTAAATTTGAAAGTTAATGTGGCCAATTCTGTTTAACACAATCTCTAAACTAAACTGAAATGTCATTTTTCTCAAACATGCATGGAAATATTGTCATTATTTTGAAAAAAGAACACGAAGTATCGAATTTTCGGACAAAGAAAATCAAATTCATTGCAGGAGCGTTTTTTGAATTTGGAACATTACAAAGCTCCTGCAATGTTGTATGAAAAGGCGTGCTGGGGTTATTAGATACTATTTGATCGGATCTCTTTTGTCATTCTTGGCATACCATAGTCTCTTTGCTTAGTACAAATTGCGTTTACGTGGCTGTATAGCCATAAATAAGCCAATAAGCCATAAATGCCTGTCGGCACAGATGATAAAAAAAATTGGCGGCAAAGCTAAAAATTCGTCTTGATTTGTTATTTACATACTTAATAAATATAAATTTAATAATAATTAAAATGGTTTCCAACGGTTCAGAGAGTGAAATGGAGATTGATTGTACTCCACCAGATTTAAGATAAGAAGCCAAATTGGCAATGGAAAATCTGCTTCCAGCGAAGTCAAAAAAAAAAATACATGAAAATATATGAAAATTTTATGATAACATAAAAAGTATGTTTTATTTCCCTGCATTCTTTTGAGAAAAGCACTATATATGCCTCGGCGGAAATGGCAATTGCCTGTCTCGTATTAGTGAAGTCCTCGCCTACGGCTCGGCCTTCAAACTCATACTCGACCTCCAATTGCCTATTTCCCGGCCTTTGCAATAATGTACTATTTAAAACACACACAATAATGACAGCATTAAAAATGAATATTTTTATAACTATAAATAAACAATTATTAAAGAACTATAAATAAACTTATAAATGAACTATAAATAAACTAATAAATAAGAATACACCTAGTATTGCCAAAATCCGTTCACAGCACAGAACTTTTAGTAGTTCTAAAGCTTATGGTACCGATCTAGGCACAATATGCCGCAGAATGTCAAACATGTCTCCAAGCACAAAGTTTCACTGTTGACTTTCAAATTATCCTGAATACAGGTGCTCTGTAGGTGGTGTGAAGTCTAACAACCGCTCTGAATAAATTTTGAAGTGAGTTCTGGAGAACTTATACGAACTATTTGAGTGCGTATACTTTTTACATACTTAAAACATAAAATAAACTCTCTGCGTCCTTATTTCTGAGAGTCGTGACCCTTTCCGTTTATTCATACTAATATTATAAAGATGTAAAGTTTGTGAGTTTGTAAGGTTGTAGGGGGTAATCTCTGGATCTACTGAACCGATTTTGAAAATTCTGGTACATTGAGAAAGCCACATTATTTGTGAGTATCATAAGCTTTATATTAACCCGAAAACTTAGGGAGTTCCCGTGGGAATTTAAAAAACTTACATCACGCGGACGAAGTCCCGGGCATCTGCTAGTCATTTATAACAAGATGATATCGGATATCCAAATTAAAAAGTATTCCAAACCGAAACGAAACCCATACAATTATTTTTTCGAATAATTGGGACCGTGCTGTAGAGATTTTGTTTTGATAGATATCGCAGAAATTATTTCATAGCCGTATTCGTTACCAATACCCACCAATGAAATAATCATCATCACCATCGTCAGCATTTGGAAGTTCACTGTTAGATATTGGCATTAGCTTATAAACGTGGTTGCATTTTGTCATTAGAATAAGATTGTTTCGGAGATTAGAAAAATCATCATTCAACTCACTTATCAAGCCTCAAAGGTCTCGAACACCCAGTGCAGCTATTCTGTCCGGGCCCGGAGCAAGTTCGACACGTTCCATCGCACGCACGGTACGTTCCATTGCTGGGGTCCAAGTACTGCGAGCCGAGACACTCCATACATAGCCCGCCATCCAGCATGAACCGTGGAGGGCACGACGTGCAGTGTAGGGGGCCGGAGCCGTTGCACTCGCGGCAATAGTGGTGGCAGTGACGACAGCCGTCATCGGTTTGGTAGAAACCTGTTGATTACATGTAGTTTCAGATTTGACTGAAGCTCCTGGAGATAAGAAAGTCTTTTCAAATGTTTTTCTTTTCAAAATGTTTCGACACTCATGTACACTGAGGTTACTCTAACTTTAAAGAATACGACGAGTTAGTCAGCTCTATGTCTAAGCCCCCCAATTATAAAGTAACAAGGTAAGGTAGCTGAAGTATTTTTATATAACCTTTACCCTGTGCCTTTACCTTAATTAATCTTCTGTTACTGTTTTTTTTAATGTTTGTTTTTAAAAAGGCTGTAATTTGTATTTAATTGAGTACTTAATTGGAAATAAAGGCTTTATTTATTTATTTATTTTACAGTGATGAAATTGTAAAGAACAAAATAAACAAGCATCAAAATCATAAATCTCTGTTGATCAGATAAAACATATTAAGTATCATGTTTTCAAATATTAAATTTAACGGCATTTTTAAGTTTGGATATCCAAAGGACATCCTATAAAGTTTTCAGCAGGCATTTTAAATAGCATCGTTTGTGGTCAAGCATTAAGAAGGGGTAGTCTATTTTCTTGATTTTTAGTATAGAAATACCTTGAGGACACTCAGGATGGCACTCCCCAGCAGCCAGCTTCCACCCACTTGGACAAGAAGCGCACTGATCACGTCGAGGACCAATGCAAGTTCGACAAGAGATGTAGCATTTGGTGCATGTGCCACGATCAGCGTAGTACCTATAAAAATAATAGAAGATAAGAACCTTTAGAAGTTTAGACCATTGGAATGTTTTAGTTTACCCTAATAGATAGAACGAAACTAAGGAAGTTGAAGACCACAATAAATTCAATGATGTTCAAACTACAAAGCAAGCATTTCTAGGAATGATCTGAACTCTACTCTACATAATATAACGTGAAATAAAAAGTAACTGCAACCTTAATTTTAAATCAAATGTTTTATTGATGTGACGTAATAAGAAGAGTGGCCAGTGAATAGTCACTAAACATTTTGACGACCTCCGTGGCGCAGTGTGTACCGCTGTTGTCTTAACGTGCGGAGGTCCCGGGTTCGATCCCCGGCAGGATCAATTTGGGAATTTATAATTTCTGAATTTTGCCTGGTCTGGCCTGGTGGGAGGCTTCGGCCGTGGCTAGTTACCACCCTACCGACAAAGACGTGCCGCCGAGCGATTTAGCGTTCCGGTACGATGCCGTGTATAGAAACCGAATAGGGGGTATGGGTTTAATATAACTTCCATGCCCCTAACAGGTTAGCCCGCTTCCATCTTAGACTGAATCATCACTTACCATCAGGTGAGATCGCAGTCAAGGGCTAACTTATAGTGGATAAAAAAAATCAGGAGCATACAAATACCAGTGGGAAACGGTCGGACGTATAGATGTACTGTATTAAACTACAGAGGCTTTTAACTCTACGGAATCCTAATAAAACCGGCCAAGTGCGAGTCGGACTAAAATATAAGTAAAAGTTATTTGATTGCGTTGACATAGAAGTTTGATTTAGTTACAGCTTAAAGGTATTATAGACCTGAGTATTTGATATGAATTTCAATTTAATACCTCCACGCGTTCATGAGGAAAGGGGTAGTAAGTTTAAAATTATGTATTAAACATATTTTTATTATAATATGATGTAACTAAAACTTTATGCTTTTCGCAATTTTTCCTTTATCTGTGCTATAAGACGTCGCTTCGTACCAAATTTCAAGATATGGAGTTCACGGGAAGTATCCTGTAGGTTTTGATTCCCTTGCGAGTGTCGAAAATTTGCAGCATAAACGGCTGTATCTTTTGATTGTGTTGGCTTAGAAGTTTGATTTTTTCACAGCTCCAAGGGACAGTAGACCTGAGTATTTGATATGAATTTCAGCTTGATACCTCCATGCGTTCCTGAGAAGAAGGGTCTTGACAGACAGACGGACAACGAAGTGATCCTATAAGGGTTCCGTTTTTTCCTTTTGAGGTACGGAGCCCTAAAAACACAGACTTACCCGTCAGCGCAGGTCGTTCTACACGATCCAGATTGCAACCTCAATGAATCGGCACAAGATGTACAGTTGAGCCGCGACACGCAAGACGCGCAGCCGTGCATGCAGCGCGTACACCGCCCTGCTTCTGGGTAGTAGCCGCGGCTGCATTCCGTCACACATCTACGAGAGAGGTAGATTGTTAATTGTTAACTTGTTAGGGTTGAAGGAGAAAGATCAATTTGCCTCAGTTTGCTTAATTGGATTTTTGACAACTACTCAAATAATTTTTTTATGTGAATACTAGCTGATGCCTGCGACTTCGTCCGCGTGGAAAAAGTTTTTTTAATTCTCACGGGAACTCCTTAATTTTCCGGGATAAAAAGTAGCCTATGTCACTCTCCAGGTCTTCAACTATATCCATGCAACAAATCACGTCGATCCGTTGCTCCGTTGCGACGTGATTGAAGGACAAACCAACAAACCAAGAAACAAACACACTTTCGCATTTATAATATTAGTATGATTAAATAACTGCATCATTGGTCTAGCGGTTAGCATGGTCGACTGCGATTCACGAGGGTCTGGTTTTCAGCTAAGAAATTCTCAGTGCCAGCCCGGAGTTGGATGTTGGCGGTGAGTCACCCCCGTGCCTCGGAGAGCACGTTAAGCCGTCGGTCCCGGTTATTATCACTAACATGATAATAGTCGTTAAAGCCCGCCAACCCGCATTGGAGCAGCGTGGTGGGTCTAAGCTCTAATTCCCTCTCTCCTATGAGAGTGGAGGCCTGTGCCCAGCAGTCGGACGTTAATGGGCTGTAGTAGTAGTAGTAGTAGTAGAATATTAAATAGAGGATCTCCCAAAAGTCGTAATATCCACGTCTCCTGTTAGTTTTATGTTGAATTACCATTTTAAAGTATCGATTAAAGTAAAAAAAGGTGCGTCGAACTTTGATGACGTCACAATTCAGTATTTAATACAAAATTCCATACTAATCCTGCGTTTTGACGTTTGAAAAAAGTTGCTGATTTGACTAGTTGTCAAATACCCTATTCCATGTTGGAATCTACAAAACAGGAAGCTGTTTTCCAATTTCATTTTCATTTCATTTGAATGTAACAGTAAGTATCTGTCCGTTTTGAATCTACAAAAGCAGCAAAAATTTTTAGCCCTACTTTGAAACTTTATCTTTTATAAGTAATTGCTGGCTAAGGTTCATTTGTCAATCACTCAGTTCTAAAATATAGGACACTTTTCGCCAAAGCATTTTCATTTGAAATACCTGTGTCTGAACTTTGTTTGTTTGTTGTATAATGAATTCATAATCTTATGAGATATTATTAATACAAGTGTAAGTGCTGCGTCAAAAAAAGTTTGATTAAATATCAGACTTTTCATGACGTAGCACTTACATATTTATTAAGTTACAATAATATATAGTGAAAATATACCTACTTATGATTCTGTAGCAAATAAGGCGATGGACAGGTAAGACAGTTCGCTTCAGTTTCACCATAACAAGATTCACAGTCGTCATGACAATTGCTACAGATGCTGCCATCTAAGAACTCTCTAATGGTACACTGATCACTTCCAGTGGCAACACATTTGTTTTTCTTATTTAAACCCCAGTTCGAGTTGCACGACAAACATAATGTAGCCAAACAGGTTGCACAACCAATCGGACACCTAAAACGGAATAATTTGTATGTAGTAAAGATTATAATAAAAAATTACCATTTAAAATATCCGTAGGATTCCCATACTTACTTCATACATTCTTTTCTCTTCTTGTCTGAAAAATATCCACTAGGGCACGTGCTTACACAAGTGCCATCAAGTATGTAGCTAGAAGCATGACACGTGACACACTGGTTTTCACCAGGACCAGTACACGTATCACACGATGTATGACACTTCCCACATAAATAGTCATCAGTTTCATAAGTTGAGGGAGGGCATGAGGCTGAACAAGTTCCATTATAAAGTACTAAGTGGTGTTCACAAGACGTACAGGTATGAGCATGTTCAGAACAAGTGGAGCAATGTGAGGCACAGGGTCGACAAGCTGACGAATCAGTATCTTCCCAATACCCGTCGGGACATTGCTGAGTGCACACACCTAAATCTGCTACCAATAAGTAAGATGGAGCGCAAGTCAAACAGGAATCTTGTCCAGGACCAACGCAAGTCTCACAACATCCGTGACATGGCCAACAAACTCCACCTTGGCTCGCATAGCTTCTTGGAGGGCAACGAGACACACATGCATCGTCCAGTCGGTAATGTTTACAGGAGATACACTGCGTTGGTCCACTTCCATAACATCCTTGGGAATCGCATTCGGGATCACATTCATGTATGACACGCTTATCATTACTATCAGCGAGGACATTCTCCCCATGCGGTGAAGGGATGTTATGTCCGTCGAGTTGGGCTATCGCCTTCTCCGGATCTGATCCGGCGGCGAATAAAGTAGGAAAGTTCTGGTAATTAGTAAACGCGTCAGTGTTGTAAAAAGAATCCCCGACAGAATCATAACCGTCAGCGGCGGTTGGGAAGCCGAATGGTGGCGCTAAAGGTGATGGCCTTTTTGAGCGTAATCTGATAGGATCAGTTGCTGTACCGTAGAAAATTAACTGCCATTTCTTGAGGATACCAGGTTGGTTAACATGTCTGTTGCCAGCGTTAACTATTTGTAGTGTCCATCTGCCCTCTGCTCGTTCACCCCAAAAGTGAACGCTTAAGAAAGGCCAGTCATCGAAATTAGAACTAACTACGTCTCGAGGTCTCTCGAATAACAAAGATGATGTCGTTTGCATAGGAGAAGTAAGGAGAATACGAAGGTTTCCTCGAGGGAAGAATCTTAATGATATTTTGCACTGAACATGTTCTAAATAACGTACTTCATTCACAGTTCCGCTGCATCCGTTTACATCCATATGAGCACTTAAAGTATAACCATAAGAAGGATCTATCGGCTTATCTTCGTTGATTTCTTGAGACTTACAAATATGTTGAGGAGGAACCGATACCCATTGTTCAGCTAAACTAACCATTTCGGCCGCATCCATTAAACCATAACCGAATTTATGACTAACTTTTCTTTTTACACCGTTTACTATCCAGCCCATTTCCTTTTCTAGTGGCTGTGATCGTGAGGTTAATACTACTAAATACTGCATATCTCTCCATGTTAAATCTGGATTAGCTTCTAATGCGAGTGCACATATACCGGCTGCTAATGGAGCAGACGCGGATGTCCCCGTGTGTTCTACTGTACAAATATGATCAGCTCTTAGTCTTCCGTCCATATCAACAGTAGCAACGCTCTTGTCATGTCCAGGAGTACCTGAACTGTATGTGCTAGCCAAAGTAGAAGAACATTCTTCTAAATACCATGGTTTATAACCCCCTTGTGTGGCACTCGATATTGATAGAGTAAATATGCTGTTTGTATATCCATCACAATTGCATGAGTCAGTATGTCTGCCACCGTTTCCTGAAGCCCAAACAAATATACTTCCTTTTCCACGTCTACCACTAGTCACTCCATAAATAAATGCCCTGAAACAGAAAAATAATATAAGCACTTATTATGAAAGAGTTTGTGAGTTAAACCCTAACACGATTTTTCTTACCTTCTCGCTAAAGGTCCAGGACCGTCAACTGTTTTTCCGTCATCCTCTGGTCCCCACGAGGCACTGTATATGTCAATATGATCAGGATTTAGACCCAAAGCTCTGGCTTCCACAGCATCGTTAACAACTCCGTCCAACATTCTAACTCCACCTATGCTAGCATTATAAGCTACTCCAACACCACAATACTGATTGTAGGCCACCCCAGCAACTTCTCCCGCGCAACGTGTTCCGTGTTTATTATCACCGTTGTCTTGTGGCATCGGATCATCGTCATTGCCGTTTATGTCAGTGGATGCTAGTGGGTCCTTTGAATAAGACATACAAAAAAATTACATTAGACAAAAACAGATTAGATAATTAATATATTATATATGCGACGTTAAAATGTAGCATTTGCTATCAAGATAGGTAAAATTTTGCTACTTCTAAGTTTTACTAACTACAGGTCCACGGTGGACCAGATTAAAAATAATTTTATAAATATATATAATTAGTTCAAACATTGACATTAGTTTAATGTAGTTGGAAATAAACTTACATAGTTTTGCGCAAGGTCAGGATGATTGGTTTGAATACCGTCGTCAAGAATTGACACCACAACACCTTTGCCCGTATATCCCTTTTGCCACGCCGGCGACACATTCATGTCCAGGCCATCTTTGGCACCACCATTCTGATAGTGAAAAATCAAAATTAAAAATACTAAAGACAAATTTTCAAAATTAAAAAGTTGTTGAAATTGGTTTATTTTATAATACAGTTCTTTTGACAAAATCCTCCATAAATTGTATGTAAAAGAGAATTTAACTTTTAATAAAGTTATGGATTTAAAATGAAGCAAATACATATTATTAAAAAAAACCTCTTAACATTGTTACATAAAGTTATTTACAATTGTTTTCTTACAACGTTCTCTATTTTTAATTTTGAATCACATTGAGTATAATTTTAGTAATAAATCATTATGCTATTCTAAAGTAGGTTTTTTTTGAATAAAATCTTCGGAAGTTCACTTCAAATACATATAAGACAAGTAGATGTAAGATTAGACCTCAAGGACCAAGCTCAATGAGTTTGGTATGATCAAATAAGTTATTACCACTGCTTGACAACCATGTGAATGTTACGATAAATATAGACAGGTTAACCGCAAGAATTGTTAGTGGAATGGATCGTAAGCCTCACCAATGAGGAAAATTACGCGGCAAGTAAATAGGTAGGTACTTCAAAGATATAAGCAGAGAATCGTGAGTGGAAGGGGTCACAATCCTCAGTAATGAGGATAGCGACGCAGAAAGAAAGATAGTCTTCAAACATATAAACAGAGAAACTCACACGTACCAAATACCATTGCTCCTTGAACAATGGGTCGGGGAAGAAAGGCGAGGATGTGATAGCTCGGTGTCGAGCTCGGTGTGGTGACAGCCGTCGGGAGATTTGTGACAGTAAAGAGTCTTGGTTGTAGTCCCGTTTGACTCTTCGCTTCTCCCGTTGCTGCTCGAACCATTTTACCTGAGAATAAGAACAGATATTAAAACCAATGTACTTTGTTTTCTTCTTACCCGTATATCTGTCGTGTACGGCCGTGAACCGTGCAATGATAGAAATGCTTGATCATATAAAGTTTATTCAGTGGCGATTCCTCTAAGATTGCGCAGCTTGCGCCGCAATACCAATAATTATGAATAAGTTACTTACAAATTATACTAGATCTATTTAAGTAATATACTTACTAATATTTTATAACATGAAATAGGTACCATTCACAAAACATATAAGTTTATCAATTAAATGATTGCGTTAATCGATAATTATTTAAAATCACGCATGCTCCATGACCACCTCGCACCTTGGTTGCGAGTTGTGACTTGTGACGTGCGCCGCATCGCCACGTGGCTCGTACTGCGAGAATCTTTGAACTCCGTCGGCCCGCTTACCGCTCACTACGGCCCGAAGGCGTGCACTATGAGTTGCGCATTGCGAGCTACTCGCTTTTGCCGAAACTCAAAAACTACTCAACCGATTTTAAAAAAAAATTCACCTATAGAAAGCTACATTATCAGCGAGTAACATAGGCTGTATTTTATTTTCAAAAACATTAAAGATCCCTACGAAAATTGCAATAATGTGAATGAAGTCGGAAAAAATTGTCTCATCTGAGAGCTTCCGTGGCGTGCGCTGCGTAAATGGTAAAAGGTACACGCAAACAATGTACGGTGGAATTGTTCTTCTCAAAAAGTTCTAAAAAAAAGTCCGCGACAGCATATAGCTATCTTTTAAGGTCGTCTCACAATAACAGTCATTATGATTTTCAAATTTGGTCTAAAACAATGCTTTACTCACGAAGGTGTTTTTACCATCATAGTATTAATCCTTATCAAAATAAAATGGTTGTTCATCTCAAGTATTTAATAATACATCAAATTCGCCCTTACACCATTTAATTCAGATGAATATCTTAGAAGATAAATGTAACACGCACTATACTAATATTATTAAGAGGTTAAGTTTGTGAGTTTGTGAGGTTGTAGGGGGGTAATCTCTGGATCTACTGAACCGATTTTGATAATTCTGGTACCTACCAATAAAAAGTCACATTATTTGTGAGTGTCATATGCTTGGTACGAGAACCGAGATTAACCCGAAAAATTAGGGAGGTCCCGTGGGAATTTAAAAAACTTATTTCACGCGGACAAAGTCGCGGGAATCTGCTAGAGTAAAATAAATAAAAATAGGTAGTATTCTTTATTCTAGTAAGTACAAGTTAGCCCTTGACTGCAATGTCACCAGGTGGTGGGTGATGATGTAAGTACCTACTCTAAGATGGTAGCGGGCAAACCTGTTAGGGATATATCAGTTACATTAAACCTATACTTACCCCTAATTTGTGATATATGAGGTAAATGTATTTTAATGAGAAAATACCTAAGTAACCATCAACTAGCGCAAACCCAAGATTGCCCACCAGGAATCGCCACTGAGTTTATTGATTACTAATAATTATTGCTAACTAGCTGATGCCCGCGATTTCGTCCGCGTGGACTAAGTTTTTTCGATTCCCGCGGGAACTCATTAATTTTCCGGGATAAAAAGTAGCCTATGTATGTATGTATGTATGTATATTCTTTAAGTTTTTCAGTTAATTTTCCAGGATAAAAAGTAGCCTATATTACTATCCCACGGTATAATCCCCCTATAATGGTGAAACACGTAGTTCTTCATATTTTAACGAAAGCCCAAATGCTGTTTCATGGCTATAACTTACTACTATTACCTATTCTGTGCTATAACTTGAGAAATTAAGGATTTTCATACAAACTCTCAACCCCTATTTCACCCCTTCGGGGGTGGAAATTTGAAAAACTGTGAAACACTTATGTTTTCAATTTCAACCCGCAGCTCATATATCAAGTTTCATGGCTATAACTTGAGAAATTAAGGACTTTCATACAAACTCTCAACCCCTATTTCACCCCTTCGGGGGTGGAATTTTGAAAAACTGTGAAACACATATGTTTTCATTTTCAACCCGCAGCTCATATATCAAGTTTCATGGCTATAACTTGAGAAATTAAGGACTTTCATACAAACTCTCAACCCCTATTTCACCCCTTCGGGGGTGGAATTTTGAAAAACTGTGAAACACATATGTTTTCATTTTCAACCCGCAGCTCATATATCAAGTTTCATGGCTATAACTTGAGAAATTAAGGACTTTCATACAAAATTTCAACCCCTATTTCACCCCTTCTGGGTAGAATTTCGGGATAAAAAGTATCCTATGTCCTACCTCGTAGTATGGGCTCAAATCGTGCCAAGTTTCGTTTGAATTCATTCAGTAGTTTCGGCGTGATGCGCGGCCAAGATACAGACAGACAGACAAAAATGAAAAAAATTACAGATTTGGCTTCAGTATCGAATAATGAGTGCCCTCCAATAAAAATTTTCAAAATATCTTCAATGTACAGAATTGGACCTGTTACAGTTTTATTATAAGTATAGATATAGATAGATGATATTGAATGAGTGATGATGTTATGTTCACTGATGAATGGTTAAATTAAATGGATAACGAAATGTAGTTGTATGATGATGGGGAAAATTATACTGTGGACCGTACGCGTCGTATACTTGTGGCTCCATAGAAGGCCAATGCTGCGCTTGTGCTTCTACCACAGTCCACAGGTACAAAAATGCTGAGTTAAGTCTACCACACTCACCACACTCACTTACATATCGGCCGAAACCGTTGTAAATTTGTCAGTTACTTTCCTAATTACCATCATAGCCCATCCGTTTCACCGATTTGGCGAAATCTGGTACTCCTACCTACTTACTCTTTATTCCGTAAAATCAAAGAGTTCCCACGGGAATCAAACACACGCAGACGAATTCGGGGGCATCACTTAGATGTAAATAACTTCTTGTAATACCGTTTTTTATTTAATTTAAAATATTTAAAATGGAAATAAAAATCTTCACTCGAGATAAAATTTTTGCGGCACTCGGTTCTGGCGCAATGTGAACAATGGTGCATTTCTTAGCTGCACCAAACAAGACAACCTCGTTCTGTTTAGTGTTTAGTGGGACAATTCCAGAACGAACGCAAGGCGACAGGGAATAAGCACTGGGTCGCATTTACATCGAAATGGACGGACCATTTTCATGGAAATATTTTTGTTCGAGCTCCATTATTTTTCACGAGCGCTGTAAAGTTTTGTATAAGCAAACCTTTAAATTGCATACTTCCGCCATCTCCGAAATCGTTTCTTTTTGGTGATTTATAAATGCTGATCTAACAAGATATACCTGTTTTCGTTTGTTTGATACTAGTTACTTCATGTTAGGTATCTCAAGAGTCTCCAACTAAGTCATAAAACCGCTTCAACTTCCTATCAACCAGGCTGCCTACTTATAATTTCTTGTCACAAAAACCCAGTAACTTTTTTGGGCTAATCTGTTGTGGGGAAGACGGTCATATTAAACCCATAATCCTAGCTTTCTACACGGCATTGTACTAGAACGCTAAATCGCTTGGCGGCACGTCTTTGCTTAATGTTTAATTTTTAATTTGTAATTGGAATATTTCTGTAAAATAAATTGATTTATTTATTTGCTCGTAGGGTGGCAACGGCCGAAGCTTCCCACCAGTTTAAGCCAGTTTAAAGAGTAAAAATGTAAAAATTCCCAAATTTACCATGCCGGGGATCGAAACAGGGACCTCCTCTCGTATAAAACCACGCTCACCACTGGACCAGAAAGGTTGTCAAAAGAGCCAGAAGAGCAGAAATACAAACAAATGAGTATGTGCAGTGAGAATTTCAAATTGGTACTTAGAAAGAGGGTTAAGTTAATAAAGTTGTAATTATACGGGAAGGCGGGTCAGAGATATTTTCTCTCACATATGAAGTTCGTACGCTCAGGCATATGTTTGTCTTGGTTCCATAATTCAATAAAAACTCTACCGTACGACTCCGGTCTACAAAGGGGGCTAACCAAACCACACATGGGTAAATTGGACCCCGTTTGAGGACATTCCGCCCTTCGTAGAATAAAACTTAGTATAATATTGAATACGTAAGTCTGTGTAATTTGTTGCAGCTCTTGATTATTCCAGGAAAGAGTAAACTAGGACTATTTCAGAAGCTACTCGTATATCTTGTTTATCTATCTATCTATATATATATAAATCTCGTGTCACAATGTTTGTCCTCAATGGACTTCTAAACCACTTAACCGATTATAATAAAATTCGCACACCATGTGCAGTTCGATCTAACTTGAGAGATAGGATAGTTTATATTATATAGATTAGGATTATTAGTGCTACCCGTGCGAAGCCGGGGCGGATCGGTAGTAATATAAATAAAATTCAAAGTCCTGACTGACTGACTTATATATCAACGCACAGCCTAAACCGCTGGTCCTAGAGTCCAGGTCACAGTCCACAGTCCACAGTCCTAGAGTATTTGGAGGGTGTGTTATTTGTGAAGAGTAGGTATCCACTAAGAAAGGATTTTTCGAAATTCCACCCCCAAAGGGGTAAAATAGGGGTTGAAAGTTTGTATGAAAGTCCGTCATTTTTCAAGTTATATCCATGAAACTTGGTATTTGAGCTACCGGTTCAAAATGAAGAAATACGTGTTTCGCCTATTTGAAAATTCTACCCCCATAGGGCTGAAACAGGAGTGGAAAGTTTGTAGGAAAGTCCGTCATTTTTCAAGCTGTAGCCATGAAACTTGGTGATCGGGATTTCGGTTTGAAATGAAAAAATACGTGATTCACAGTTTTTGAAAATGCTATCCCCAAGGACGTCAAATAGAGAGCTTGTCTTTCGATCACGTCGAAATAGAGCAACGGATCAACGTGATTTTTGCATGGGTATAGTTGAGGACCTGGAGGAGACGTAGGCTTCTTTTTATCCCAGAAAATTAAGGAGTGCCTGTGGGAATTAAAAACTTATGCCACGCGAACGAAGTCGCGGGCGTGCGCTAGTCTTAAAATAAGATGTTTGCAAAAGCAAGTTCTGAGCAAGAGATTCTGTCCATAGCGTTTGTATTAAGACTATCGACTAGTGACAAAACGCGACGCGACTAGGTATTTTCACTAATGCTATCTGTTTCACAACGCTTCGCTGCTTTCTCCGTATCGTGCGATAGAGAGAGTTGCAAGTCCAGTAGGCATTTGCCTACATTTTGTTCTTGAAATATTGTTTCGGGTGATAACGTTTTTCCCCCCCCCCCCAAACGTTTACGAAATTAGACAGTTTTGGTCTCATTCGATTTAGTACACCTTAATCTAGGCTCGTACGTTTTATTTTTTTAGTATTTTAGTTTAGTTAAATTTAAAAAAATTAAAATACTCGAGGAAGTTTTTAAGTCCAAAATATGGATATTAAGACGCTAATAACTTTTAACATCAAATATAAATATTATAAATACGAAAGTTTGGATGGATGTATGGATGTATGGATGTTTGTTACTCAATCACGCCCCAACGGCTGAACGGATCTGGATGAAATTTGGCACAGAGATAGATTATAGTCTGGAATAACACATAGGCTTTTTTTATCCTAGAAAATTAAGGAGTTCCCGCGGGAACCGAAAAACCTCGATCCACGCGGACGAAGTCGCGGGCATCAGCTAGTAAGCAATATTTCTTTAAAATTAAAACGTACGAGCATAGTTCTTCATTGTATCTGCAACATTTCTAAAATAATCAATAAAATAATAATTTCTAAAATAAGAATAGTTATAATCTGTTTGGTCTTTGTTTGTCAACAGTAATTTGACATTCGAAGGAAAAAGACAAAACAGATTATAACTATTCCACTGCTATTGCACGTTTATGAATAAGAGGGTTAGTAATGAGGTTGGGCATTTCTAAAATAAGAATAGTTATAATCTGTTTTGTCTTTGTTTGTCAACAGTAATTTGACATACGAAGGAAAAAGACAAAACAGATTATAACTATTCCACTGCTATTGCACGTTTATGAATAAGAGGGTTAGTAATGAGGTTGGGCTAGCTAACTTTAAGTTCTATTCCATTGTTTTCAAGAAATGTTAAAAAATTGTATTAATAAAAAGCAATAAAAAAAGGTGTCGGTGACGCGAATCCACAAGTTTACCCCCTACCAAAAGGTTTTTTACTTTTGCTCAACGCGGCTAAAGAAGTTTTCACTTCAAAAACATTGCCAACTATTCGACTAACAAATAACAGCAAAGAAAGGCTTTTTACTATGTCGCTCGTAGGTTAACAAAATGATAAATTCGCTCAGTGTGTTTTACGCCGGGAAATAACTATGTAGTATGACGGTGTGTATTTGCTCAGCTGAGCGCGCACGTACTAACAAGCGCTTAAAACAATACGGAGGCGCTTGTTTGCTCGCAAAAACTGATTCTATCAACGTTCGTAGGATTTAGAGTTCTTTTTTTTATTTTATGTTTGCAGATTCCTGTCGTTATACCTGAACTTATAACGCATGGTGAGAATTTTCTGTCGATAAGTTTATTTATTTTTGGCAAGGATTTACGTCCTATTCGATGCGTATCATTTTTGTTTTTTATTCTGAAACTGCAGCCGGTTATTTCATGCATAATATTCTATCGATTAGGTACCCCTATAAAAAAGTTTGGATTAAATCCATGGCCTGTATATTGAAAGATTTTTTTTTAAAGAGGCACAAGGCATTAGTAGGTAAGCATGTCAAAAATCTACCCACCGTTGAACATAGGCCTTTTTTAAGTAGTGCCAACATGATCTATGTTTGGTTTTCGCAGTGCGTTCGTTCAACACCAACCTATGATGATGACATTGGCCATGAGGTGCCATTAGGCTAGTCTACCGAACACACACTTCAACCTCACCGACTAGTAGGTGTATTATGGAAAGAGCCACACTCGGAATTCCATTGACGGATAAAGTTTAAATACCGACTCGTAGGTGTATTATGGAAAGAGCCTTACTCGGAATTCCATTGACGGATAAAGTTTAAATACCGACTCGTAGGTGTATTATGGAAAGAGCCATACTCGGAATTCCATTGACGCATAAAGTTTAAATACCGACTCGTAGGTGTATTATGGAAAGAGCTATACTCGGAATTCCATTGACGGATAAAGTTTATAACGAAGTGATTCGCAGAAGAACTAAATTTACCGACATAGCTCTCAATAGCACGTTGAAGTGGCAGTGGGCAGACCACTTGCATCGATGGACGTTAGACGTTTAAGTCGGAACTCGAAAGGTCTTCAGGTGGAGACCGAGTCTTAATAATCGAAGCATGCACTCACCAGCAAGGTGGAGCGATAATATCCAGAAGGTAGGTATCTATTGAATGCGAAAATGTCACCTTGTAGTAGAAACCACTGCGCGTTTTCCACGCGGAATCCCCGCCATTTTTTTTAAAATCTATATTTATTAAAGAGGGGTTGTTCAATATTGAATATGCCACTCTCATAGGAACAAAATGATTACTTCACTGTCTACACTTATATGTTTTATACATCTCGTACTCCTACTGTGGCCTCCTCTGATAAGGGGTAAGCCAGAACACTGTTACATACAGACAAATTCCGCAAATCAATATTAAACTTTAGTCTTAAAATGAAATCTGTCCATTTCGTTTCGGACACATTCGACCAAGACATGGTATACCCCTAGCTTAAACCACTTGGAAAATACCAGCGAGTTCGCTCGTCACGGACCATAAGTAGTCCCAGAACCCAACAAAAACGAATACAACTGCAGATACAGGGTTAACTCGTAATAAAGCCCCTTTGTGCCTACACGGTAACGTAATAGGGTCCTAAACTAATAAAACGAAGGTCCTGCGGCCGGGTACGAAAGGGTTTAAACAGATTTACTACGTAGAAAAAAGTCACACCGCCCCGAGGTTTCTTGTCGGGTCGACAAACAGCCGTATTATTGACGAGGCCTAAGCTTATTCGACGACCCCACTGATCCAGTAGTGGGCGCTGTTTTATAAGTGGGCCCAATAGTCGATTCCCAGCAGGGGTAATTTAGGATATTATAATTTCTCAAATATCTCGTAAAATATTAAAATGGAAGACTTCAGCAAACTCTACCGACAATACACGTGCCATAGAGTTTTTTAACGTTTCAACTTATAATATTATTTATGGTTAAAATGCCAAAGAGTTTTTAATAGGTTATGCATTACGGTAAAAATGGTAATTACCTACAATACGCGTAGAAATCGATTAGAGATAATATGTGACCCATTTGAGGTGAAATTATTCGAACCATGTATAATAAAATTATTAAAATATAATGAAGTAAATACATATAATTTTAATTCTCAATTATATTTCCCAAACAGAATAACAGCGCCTATACAAAATGCTACCACATACATTTTATACCTACCACATCAGTTGTGCGGATGGGGCATTCATCGACCAAATTGTTTACCCGTTGTCCTAAAAGCGACGCGACGACGATTTAAAAAATAAATGCGTGTGCGTGTTTAAGCGCTTTCCAGCGAAAAATAACTGCCATAGGTTATACATTCCAACCTTTGAGTATGGAAAATACCAGTGGAGTTCCCACAAGATTTTCAATACACCTCAATCCACACAAACGAAGTCGCGGGCACCATATAGCATTGGATTTTTATGACCTTTTATTTAACTTGCAATGTTTAAGTCAATCTTGCAATTTTTGTTGATTGAGCTGAAATTTTGGACACACCTTTAGTTTCTATGGCAATGCTTGGTTAGCTAATAGTTCCCAATCCAATATGGCGGAGTCCCAAAGACGGCGGACTTGGTTATGTACTTTTTTAAGCATTCAAATGATATTATGGGTATCAATTAAAAGGGTTTTCTGAGTAGAATACTTAAAATAAAATGACGTCACACTAAATTCAATATGGCGGACGTCAAAAGCTTGTTTTTATATATTTTTTTAAAGATTTAAGACTTTTTCTCCTTGTCTGTATCGCGCCTTATCTGTGGAGCTAATAAAACCTAGGGGTGTGCCTCGGGCCTCTCTCATGTTGATCATCGAAGTGAGCGACCCCCTACATCATAATCAGCCCCTGTTAACCCCGTTACGCGCTTGCTGCTACACAATGAGCCACTTCGTGACCTGTTGTTTCATTTTCATTTTATTTCTTGTGTACGAGTAATACACACAAACAAGTAACTATTATACACAAGTTTTATTCACTGCTATTGACTATCTATTCTAGTGGTAGATTCGCTTGACGATCCAAGAGCAGCTGGGGTCCTTTAAATATTTCTATTCCATCTAGTTATACTCGTAGCATAAAGAAAGGCCGGCGAGGTGAGGCGGCAAATTTACCAAATTTGTATGGCAAAATTTCAATATTTGGTGTAAAAGGTACTCATGCGCGAGTATGTGCGAGGCGAGAATTGAAATTTTTGTTGATACCAGATGTTTATAAACCACATTGCTGCATGAATAGATTATCAAATAAATATTATAAATGCGAAAGTTTGGATGGATGGATGTATGGATGTATGTTTGTTACTCAATCACGCTCCAACGGATGAACGGATCTGGATGAAATTTGGCACAGAGGTAGATTATAGTCTGGAAAACCTCAATCCACGCGGACGAAGTCGCGGGCATCAGCTAGTTATTTTATATTTATAGGCTAAAACTTTGCTTAGGCTAGTTTTAGGCTTATATCTGACTTAACGGATATATTTTTCATTCAAACGATTTCATGGTCTACAGTCTACACACACCATATCTTTTTGTATACACTTTTAACCGATGTACATATCAGTGAATGTGTCACTTTTTTAATGTTATAATTTGTGTGTTAAATATGTATATTGTAAGTGAACCTATTAAAGTAAATAAATAAAAATAAATAAATGGTATAACTCATACGAGATAAAAATAAAACACGAATTCTATTCTAGTGACCGACTAATTCCATTAACTCAGAACATTATGTGTCGCTACGTCGAATTGCATAACTCTATCCGGATTATATAGCATTTGCCCTTTGACATGGCAGCGTGATTGGAGCAAAATAACTGAGCATTCGTGTATAATTCTTAACTGAGTGTAATCTACTCGTACCTATATCAAATACCGACGGGACATAGCTTAGCTTTAGCGCAACCAGATATTTGATAACAGAGCCCGTTAATAGCTAATCCTAATTGAAACACGTGAGTGACACGCCGTGACACTGAGCGCCTATGCCCTGTACCGCAGGTTTGATTAAAAAGATTCGACGAATTTTTTAACAGCGATTTTACTATCTAAAAAGTAAATAAAAATTGATATTTAAAAAACATTGTTGGATTAGTTTTTAACTTACAAACAGTGAAGGTATATAGCTTAGCTTTTGGGCAGCCAGATAATTGACAACAAAGACCGTAATAGCTAGGTTTAATTGAAACATAATATGTCTGACACGGCGTGACACGCTGCGGATCTGTAACGCGAATTTAATTAAAACAATTCGGCGAATTTTTTGGCTGCGATTTTATTAACTAAATTAAAATAATTTCATGTCATATTCATTTCTTTTATTTGTTTGAACATTACAATCCTTTCGGTTAGAACTATTGGGGCAGTGGTTTCCACACTAGGATTCCCTGTATCGTGGAAACCACAACCAATTATCATTTGAAAAAGATCGCTTGGCTAGTTTTTAGCTTGAAAACAATGAAGGCATATTTCTTAGTCTAACGCTAAGCAATATGCAACCAGATATTTTGTTAACAGATCCCATAATAGCTAAGCCTTATTGAAACACATGTCTGACACGCCGTGACACGCTACGGTTCTATCACCTATTGTGCGGATTTGATTAAATAATTTTTATGGCGAAGTTTTCGACCGCGACATTATTAAAGGAACTCGCTATTGCCTGCTACTTCGTCCACGTCCAATAAAATCTGCTGATACAAATTTTAACCCCCATGATACCAAATACACCCCGTATTTCAACACAAGCTTATTGCTTAAAACTATTGACCTAAATGCCAGTTTTATTCACCTACTAGCTGATGCCCGCGACTTCGTCCGCGTGGTTTAAGTTTTTTTTTATTCCCGCGGGAAATCCTTAATTTTTCGAGATGAAAAGTATCCTATGTCACTTTCCAGGTCCTCAACTATACCCATGCCAAAAATCAAGTCGATCCGTTGCTACGTTGCGGCGTGATATTGAAGGACAAAACAACAAACCAATAAACTAACAAACCAACAAACAAACACACTTTCGCATTTATAATATTATTATGATTATGAGTGTGTTCACAAATACCCATTATTGTCTTTCCTTAATTATTTCAACTATAATATAGGTTAGGTACATCATATTTTGGTAAGAAAGCTATTGCCTTCACTGTTGTTAATAAACTGAGGCGTTGAAGAAAAATTACATAATATAAACACAACCCGACCCGTGTCCCTTTGATAGGAAAGGATGACCTTGCCGTAAACTTTGCTTTCTCATGGTCTCTTTTAATAAAGAAACAAAAGGGTTCCAAAATTTTTGCGTCCCCTGATTTGTTTGAATTTGTTATGAAATCGTATGAGACTTTCTAGGCACGGATGGCAGCAGTATTAAGATTTAGTTACAATATTTATTTTCTACAACAATTTCTTTGTTAAAAAGATGTTTTTGTTTCATATTACATAAAAGGGACATCATTGAAACCTAGTTTAAGCTTTGTGTAAAAAGAGAGAAAATAACACAAATTTTGAAAGGCCTTCACCGGCAAAATTGTAATACAATTACGTCAAAATGAAATTAAGTATTATATATTTTAAATTGAGTTTCTGTATAGAATGATTATTCAAAGGTAGGCAAGAAATTCAAATAAACTGAATAATAATGATTATTCATAAATGTCGTTTTGCATAAACTCTGTAGACGGCTCGCAAGTAGGTAAGTCATTAAGAATATAGTCCAAAGGGAAACTGAACAATGAAAAACTGAGCTGAAGGCGTCGAAGTTTTTATCGTGCCAGCAAACAAATAAAAGTAAGTATATTTTCTTCAATGCAAAATAAAAGTATGTATTTCAAAAAGTATAAGAAACCGTTTAACAATAGAATGTGGTACGCCCAAGTTGTTCCAATACCGCATCGTCAACGCTTCCCGATCCGTTCTTAGGTTAACTTACTTCTCTTTGCACAAAAGAATACTGTCATTGTTGGTACAAAGTTGCGAGTTGTGTGCATTAAACTGTATAAGAGGACATTGTGTCCAAGTTCTACAATGGTAGTTATAATGTACGAGTTTAGAACTCCCTTAACTTTTGTATAACATGAAAAGGAAATAAAATAGATTTAGACAAAGTTGTGGCATTCGTCAAAGTAGCCAGGCCCGAGGTCACGATTATATTCCTGAGTGTTGACTACATGCAATGATACACACATTTATATGAATTACTTCATAGCATCATTTAATTCCCATTGTAGAAATTCTACCAGAAACCTGTCTTTGACAGAAATATAATAAAATTCACTTATCATCAATTTTCTAACGCCTGAGAATTAAAAAAAATTTAACTATTTCGGCAAGACCGTTTCAATTCAGCAAAACGTAGAATCACGTACTATACATAGTGACGTTTCTTTTGACAAACTTGATCTGGGAAAGGAGGAAATTGGCTAACGAGCATCCGGTGTCACAGATTATAACAATGTATATCAGTACTGACATAGAACACGTTACTTTTTATCTTCCTATTGAGTTAAAAAACACTGTAATTTCTTGTCTTTTTGAGAACTAAAAATTGCCTTTTGGGCAAAAAATATCTTAAAATAGAAAAGCTATCTAAATTCAAATAGAACCCTGTAAATCAATCACATACGACTTAGATAGAAATATTACGCGACTATGATATATGGACGTTTCTAGAATGTTATTTCCAAGCACTCACTTGCAAATACTTCCATCGGATTCCTAGCGCTACGCCATAACTATTGAATACTAATCAAGTATCTCATTTTCACCCAAATCGCGGTCTTATTGTTTTCTTTCGATTATTTGTTACATTTTTACTCTTTGCTTTCTTTTATTTAAAAAAATTGTACAGGGTTTTTTACTGATAGAGATTTTTTAAGTGCCAAAAGTGCTAGTAAATTTTGGCTATCGTGGAAACTTAAAAAATAGTATGAACTTCCGTCAAGCCAAATCGACTTGACGGAAGTTCATACTATTTTTTTAAGCTTAAACTATTGAATAATAATTTTTATGATTTTTTCTTGCTTGCTTTTAACAGTGGATCTGCGGTAGACACTGAAGAAGCATAAGTGCCACAAGTTCTTCTACATGAACTTAGGGTATTTGAACTTAAAAAAAAACAAATAATCTAGATTTAAAATAATAATATTAATAAAATTTATCAAGGCGCAGTCGCACGTTAAGGTAAATGTTAGCTATTGGACGTGCGACTGCGCCTTGATAAATTTTATTAATATTATTATACGATGTAAATTGATAATAATGAAATACTTCAATACATGTCTTGTTTTATACTTTTTGGTATCCAAGCAGTCGGGTTTTTTGTTTTATTAAATTACTTTTTTATTTCAAACTTTTTAGTTCAGTATTTATTGTAAACAGGCGACGTTTTTTCTGCCCGAAGTTGTACCAAAGGTACTATTATAGATTTTGTGGTAGCATTTTAGAGCATGTGAATAAGCAGCGGATTCATTTATTCGTAATGACTACCATGGTGATCACCATAACCATCATCAAATTTGCATAATATATTATAATGCTAATATAAATTTGGTTTGGTAAAGTTCGTGAATCTGCTATTTTTTCGACAGAGAGAGTGAATTAATTTTCGAGAGTCCTTTCGCAGCGACGCGACGTCACGAGACCTCGGCATTTACCGCGTCCAATCGCTTTCGTAAGCCAATGAACGTCGGCCACTTACGAAAATGCCCGTGAACAATGCAAAAAAAGTATTTTCAAAAACACAATTTGTACGTATTTAGACTATTTAGTACGTAGCAAAGTCGGAACCAATATTTTAATAGACATTAAAAATTTTAGTCGTAAGTTAAGTAAGTCGAATATGCGCTGCATGTGGCATTGATGAATTTATTGATTTTTTGACTGATCGATTGAAGGAGTACAAATCATCAAGTTTTTTGAGACTGGTTATGTCGTCACATTAAGCTTTTACAATGATATTAAGTTACTACCGTAATATTATATTGTGAGAGTAGGTACGCGCCCCACCTTCACCCTTTTCTATCCGCTGCCGGCCGCGTCATTTTCTGTTGAACGTTACTGTATTTCTATGATATCTCATAAAATATTCATCTAAATTAAATGGTGTACAGAGCAATTTTTATCTTAATTAAATACTGAAGATGACGAACATATTTATTTTGATAAGGATTATTACTATGTCGTAAAAACACCTTCACAAGTAAAGCATAGTTTTAAACCAAGTTTGAAAATCATAAAAATGTTTATTGTTAGTCAGCCTTAAAAGTTAGATATATGCTATCGCGGACTTTTTTATAGAACTTTTTAAGAGAAACTATTCCACCATACATTATTTTCGTGTAACTTTAACTATTTACTCAGCGCACGCAACGAAGCTCTCAGATGAGACGATTCTTTCCGACTGAATTCACATTATTGCAATTTTCGTAGGTATCTCTTATTTTTTTAAAAATGAAATATGGCCTATTTTACATGTTAATAATGTAGCTTTCTATAAGTGATATAATTTTTAAAATCGGTTGAGTAGTTTTTGAGATAATCCAAATCTTTTCTCTTTATAATAGGTATCATACCTAGTTTGATAGATAGATGATTTATGTACTTAGGAACTTTAAACATTTCCTTTGAAACCTCGTAAATCCTAAATTATCATTTAAACGGAAAAATGGTTTAAGGAACCTAGGTGTGATTTTAAAAGACCTATCTAACGATACCCCACTTGCCTATAGCCTATCGACTTTCATTTATTAATTGGCTTCTAGTGGACGCCATTTTGTTTTTCTCAAATTCGGCCTCCATAGTGACACTCGGAAGATTAAAACAAATCTAGTGGTGCAAGTACTATCAAAATCGGTTCAGCCGTTTTTTCTGTAGTGCGACACAAAGGATTACAACCTTTGAAACCTCGTAAATCCTGAATGATCATTAAAATGAAAAAATGTTCAAAGAAACCTAACTCTGATTTTACTATTCATCGATACCCCACTTGCCATAGTTTATTGACTTTCATTTTTAAATTTGTTACAATATGGCTTCTAGTGGGCGCCATTTTGTTTTTTCTCAAATTCGGCTTCCGTTATGACACTCGGAAAATTAAGACAAATCTAGTGGTGCAAGTATCATCAAAATCGGTTCAGCCGTTTTGTCTGTAGTGCGACACAAAGGAATACACTAAAAATGAACCTTTGAAACCTCGTAAATCCTAAATGATCGTTAAAATGAAAAAATGGTCTAGGGAACCTAACTGATTTTACAAGACCTATTCATCGATACCCCACTTGCCATAGTTTATTGACTTTCATTTTTAAATTTGTTACAATATGGCTTCTAGTGGGCGCCATTTTGTTTTTTCTCAAATTCGGCTTCCGTTATGACACTCGGAAAATTAAGACAAATCTAGTGGTGCAAGTATCATCAAAATCGGTTCAGCCGTTTTGTCTGTAGTGCGACACAAAGGAATACACTAAAAATGAACCTTTGAAACCTCGTAAATCCTAAATGATCGTAAAAATGAAAAAATGGTCTAGGGAACCTAACTCTGATTTTACAAGACCTATTCATCGATACCCCACTTGCCATAGTTTATTGACTTTCATTTTTAAATTTGTTACAATATGGCTTCTAGTGGGCGCCATTTTGTTTTTTCTCAAATTCGGCTTCCGTTATGACACTCGGAAAATTAAGACAAATCTAGTGGTGCAAGTATCATCAAAATCGGTTCAGCCGTTTTGTCTGTAGTGCGACACAAAGGAAATATACATATATAGACTGATGAACACATAACCCTGTGCGTTCCGCAGTCAGGAAATATACATATATAGACTGATGAACACGTAACCCTGTGCGTTCCGCAGTCGGGTAAAAAGTACTAACATCTTAAAATGTGCGATACACGTAATAATAAATAAGACAAAAGGCCATGACTTTATGAAAGTAGCAGCATTTCTAGACAAAATATTATATGTGCGTAATGCCATGTACTGAATGGCAATGTAATGAACTGAAATGCATAGATTTTCTTACTTGCTCTTACTATCTTACGAAGTGCTTTTACCGCTTCCAATACCTAGACAATGTAGGCTTAATCATACAGGTCAATAATTTGCTTCCGCTTCAGTTAGCTGAGAACGTTCAGGTGTTCTCTATTTACGCGGACCTATTTGCGATTTATTCGAATAACTATAATCAGGCCTGGCTCACTTGTCACGTGACCTGAGATATTTAACTACTGCTGCGTGGACGCTCGACGGCACTCGTATCAGTCGAGTGTTGCGCGCGGACCGTAGATATACGTTTGACTTTTACTCAAGTTCTCGTTATGGATAAACAAAGAAAGATCAGTGAACGATATCGTATCACATTAGGTCGTTTAAACTCTAATTATTAAGACCTAACTTATCGCTCTTTGTGCTTCCGGACCCTGAAAAGTAAGTTTGTATTATTTGCCTATCTACATACGTACCTACTTAGAGTTCTAAACAAAACTAATATTAATACATAATGCGGGTAGTTTTATTATTATATCCAGACAAGATACAGTTTTAAACAAAAGTAAATATGTATACACCATAGGTAATATCCAATATTATAGTGATAGCCTAATGGGTAGACTTCAGCCTCCAAGTCTGGGGTTCGATCCCGGGAACGCACCTCCAACTTAATTAATTAAAATATATCATTTATGGTGAACAAAAATCGTGTGGAAAGCTGAAACCTTACCTGAGAGTTCTATAATCATTATAAAAAACTCTAATATGTCTGCCAACAAGAAATTGGCCAGCGTGGAGGAATATATGGCTTAAACCCTTCTCATTCTGAGAAGTCGAGCCTCGTGAGTCGTGCTTAGTAGTGGGACTAGTGGGCCGCCGATGAGTCGATAATGATTAATCCATAATGTGGGTATATTATTTTGTCTCGTAAACTCTGGCATGGACCCCCTCCCGCCCCATACAAGTGTAAAATATTCATTGATATTTCACTACATGTGGCATATATAACGACTTTTTTTATGCACTACAAGTTAGCCCTTGATTGCAATTTCACCTGATGGTAAGTGATGATGCAGTGTAAGATGGTAGCGGGCTAACCTGTTAGGGGCACGGCAGCATATTAAACCCATATCCCTATTCGGTTTCTACAAAATCTATTAATAATAATATATATTTTATCTATTTTTAAAGTAATTGTCGTCATCATTTCAACCGATTACCGACCCATAGTAATTACAAGAATTTTTTTAGTCAACCCTAAGGCTACACGCGCCGCGTCTGAAGGGATAAGAGTTACGCGATAAAAAGAGATATATAGAGGTAGGTATTTAATTATTTTCACTCGCAGCGCTGTGCGAGCTGAATTGCACTTTATTACGACGTAACCTGAGTCGCTGATGGTTAAAAGGTCTTCGCGGAGTAACTTTTCTGTTACTACTATTACCTATTCTGTGCTATAATACCGTAGGGATCTAAGTCTGTGTAAATAAGTGTATAGATGTACGGTCGACTAAGTTTTATCTAAGCACCTTAAATTATGTCGTGCCTTTATTTTACGGTCCTCCTCTTGCTATAAATAAGTATTTATTGTCGAATGACTTTATTCAAATAGTACGTACTTTTATTTGTGAATAAAATCCGCCGCCGAAAAATTCGCCGTTTTAACAGACCTGCAGCGTGACACGGCGTGCCATACATGTGTTCCAATTAAGCTTAGCTTACGAACTCAAATAGCTTGTACCCGTCCCTATATGCAAATAAAAACTAATCAAACAATCTATTAAAAAATATCTACCTTTTTTTTAAAATAAAAGTACGGAGCCGAAAAATTCGCCGTACCTATCGTTTTAATCAAATCCATGTAAAACTCCCGCAGTGTGTCACATAGTGGTAGACATATAACGTTTTCCAATTAAATAAGGTACAGGTCATGTACAGGCTCTATTATAAAATATTTCGCTGCGCTCACGCTGCGCTCACGCTGCGCTCACGCTGCGCTCACGCTGCGCTCACGCTGCGCTCACGCTGTCTCTTTTAAATATTTGTAACTATGTATTCCTACGTCTATGAAGACATAGCTAGGGTATTATTGTTCTGTGGACCATAGAGATTGGATACGTCAAATAAATTGAAGACTGTCATCTGTGGCTGACGTTATGGAATATCCGTTAGAATAATTGTTGTGAAATAATTTTTATTTTATAATGTAAAATAATAAGATTAGAAAGGTTACGGTGAAATAATAGCGTTAATTGTCGTTTCTCTCTTTTCAGGTAAGATATTTATGTAATTTGATCTTTAAAAATGTAATGCATATGTATGTTTGCAAGGTCTTGAAATAAAATCTCTCTTTTCAGAGCAACACAAGTTTTTATTTCGCCATAGTAAGAAACATTATAAAACGACAAATAACACTATTATTTCACCGTTACCTTTCTACTCTTATTATTTTACATTAAAATATAAAAATTATTTCACAACAATTATTCTAACGGATATTCCATAACGTTAGCCACAGATGACAGTCTTCAATTTATTTGACGTATACAAACTCTATGGTCCACAGAACAATAATACTCTAGCTATGTCTTCATAGACGTAGGAATACATAGTTACATATTTTTTTTTGTTAATAAGTAACATCTGCAGCCGTAAAATTCGTCGCATAGTTTTAATCAATTCCGCGGAATATACCCGCAACACAGAAAGCTAACTTTTACTACGTCCTGCAGTGTATCTGACGGCGTGTCAGACATATAGTGGTCCAATCAAATTTAATTATTACCAGTTATTTTATAAAATATCTCGTTCCGCTAACGCTGTCCCGTCGCTACGGTAACTTAAAACGGGGCAAACTATTATTTTCGATTTTTTTATTTATTTAGTGAAGTTCGTAGGCGAAATAATCGCCGTACTCAATCAATCAAATCTGCATAAAAGACCCACAGCGTGTCACAGCATGTCAGTCATGTGTTTCAATAAAGTTTAGCTCTTTTATCAAAAAGATCTGGTGGCGCTAACGCTAAGCAATATCCCTTCACTGTTTAAAAGCTAAAAACTAGTCATGCGATCCTTTTTAATGTTGTTTTTTTAATTTCGTTAAAAAAATTCCAAGTCGTTTAATCAAATCCGCGGTACAGGCCCGCAGCGTGTCACGCCGTGTCAAACATGTGTTTCAATTAACCTTAGCTATTACGGGCTTCTGTTATCAAATATCTGGTTGCGCTAACGCTAAGCTATGTCCCGACACTATTTGATATACGAGTAGATTACACTCCGTTATTTTGTTCCAAATCACGTTGCCGTGTCAAAGGGAAAAGCCTATAATCCGGAGAGAGTAAAGTAATAACTATTCGATGTAGCGCTGATTACTTTGCTGGTAATGTTAGATAAATTGAATCAGCTGACCCGTGAACTAGTGAAATGTTTAGTAGAGATATAGTATCGGTTCAATACAAGATTACATTAAGGTTTAGATTACACAATGAGTTTTTGTAAGTTTATTAATAACTTTTTTCACGCACCGTTAAGGCAAGTGATAATAATTAATTGCCGATTAGAAAAACTCAGTCAAGCAAAATGTTATCATGCATCAAACAACTCAATCTTGGTACTAATACACAGTAATTAGAATTTAGGATGTTTATCTAACTAACACAAAAGTTTCGTCCTAATCAATTTAGTGTCTGATGATGTGTGATACTTAAACAATTAATAAACATTAAATGCGTCAAATGTCTCCCTTTTACTCTCTGAGTGATTTGGTCGAGTGTGCATTTCTCATAATATATTATGTACAAGGGTCTTTTGAGTTCTACAAAAGTTGAGTCCAAATATCGCGCGGCAATTAAATAGAGGGTCTTCCAAAAGACCTAAAATTCACATCCTCGGTTAGTTTTAAGTTTGATAACCGTTTTAAACTATAGATTAAAGGAAAAAAGTGCGTTAAACTGTGATGACGTCACAACTTTGTATTTCAAACAAACTTCCACACTAGAAGCGCGTTTTTTAAGTTTGATAAAGAGTTGCTGATTTGATTGAGTTATCATCATCCCTATAATAAATAGCGCGCGACAGCTACTCACGATGCTCACGATATTTAGACACATCACACACCTCAACACAATAATAATTACTTTTAGCTGATGCCCGCGACTTCGTCCGCGTGGTTTAAGTTTTTTTTTATTCCCGCGGGAACTCCTTAATTTTCCGGGATAAAAAGTAGCCTATGTCACTCTCCATGTCTTCAACTATACCCATGGCAAAAATCACGTCGATCCGTTGCTCCGTTGCGCCGTGATTGAAGGACAAACCAACAAGCCAATAAACCAACAAAGAAACACACTTTCGCATTTATAATATTAGTATGATTATTTTCGAAAGCTCCGCCCACATTACATTAAGTACTAAGTAATATGAAATGCTTTCGAACTTAAAAATTCTTTCTTTAACACAAAGCAACCGCGAAGTAGGTACGCGATAAATTATGAATAATCCACATATGGATGAAATACATGCTTATAAATATGAAAGCAACCTCCCTCTTGCAAGAGTGCAACGGGTGTGGAATTTGAAATAAAAAAGGCTGGGATGAGATAAGCAATGGAACTGCACATGTGATTTTACCTAATGAGATATACTCGTAGGTAGGCTTTTATGCCTGCTTTAGCACTTCTAGCACAGCGTAAGTATACAGGTTATTTAAAAAACATATACATTATAACCATTTCTTTGTCTGCCAATCCGCATTTGGTCAGCGTGGTGGGCTATGGCCAAACGCTTCTTATTCCGAGAGGAGACTTGTGCTTAATAATGAGCCAGCGATTAAACGAATTTTTATTTGAAAACTATCTTGAATCAGTGAAGCAGGCAATCTTACGGATGTACGGGCACAATACTTTTTTTAATTATTATTTTATTCATTATAGGCTTACGCTTGACCAAAATCACACCTGATGGGAAGTGATGATGCGGCCTAAGATGGGACGCGCTTGCCTAGAAGATGCCTATTCATTCTAGATTTAAAGATACCCGGATTGTAATTGGTGGGAAACACAGTTAAATACGGAAAATAAAAGGACTGTGTACACTGTCATCTTTGTAAAATAAATAAGAAGGAAACATACCTCTGGTTCGTTGATCAGCTTGTGATGGTGCTCATGACTAGGTTCGGTTGACCGCTTGTGGACTTCGTGGTGCGAGAGTAAGTAGAAGTCTTTGAGTGCACCAATCTGTAACAAGATAATTTTATATTAATTATATAGACAAGCGCAGTTTTGAACGCCAGGTTCTTAACGTAAGAGGTCGCGGGTTTGATCCCCGCAGTTTTTTTTTTAAATTTATTGATCAAGATAATCGTCAATATAAAAATTCATATTTTAGATAAACACTAGCCATCGTGTAAAAACTTTAATGTTTATGCGAGGATGGCGTCAATTTGGGAATTTAAATTTAATTTCAGAATTTTCTCTGGTCTGGGAGGCTTCGACCGTGGCTAGTTACCACCCTACCGGCAAAGCTTTAGCGTTCCGGAGTTCCGGTACGATGCCGTGTGGAATGATGATAAAGAAACAAGTGGGAGAGGCTTTGACACCACGGACAACCTCCCTAGCATATATATACTGGGGAACGCTTTGGCCTGAAAGGTGAGAGTCCCGGGTTTCATTCCCGGCAGGGGCAATTTGGAATTCAATTTCTAAACTGATTCTAATTAAAAAAGGCATTAAGAAGGTAAGTAAGTCGAACTAAACCGCATAATATTATCATTATTTATAATAAATATAATTATTAATTAAGTATAGATAAAACTTAGATAAATTGCGTTTTAAACATTACTTTCTCTGTAACTATTTGGTAAGTATGCGATAAAGAATTTTCATTTATTCATAAAGGTCTGAATGAGTCCGTTTCAATATTTTGAGGTTGCAAAAAACAACGTTATTTGCTGGCAAATAAAAGAAAAGTAAAATATACTTTATTGTAGGTACACCATTAAAAGAAATAAAAACACAAAAACAATTATGTTAATGAATATGGCACAACAGGCGGCCTTATCGCATAAATAGCGAACTCTTCCAGGCAACATTAGGGCAGAGGACACTTTTAAAAAGAAAGCGGGAGGGGTGTACTGAGACATATGAATAAATAAATATTATATGCAAAAAAACACAAATATAAAGGATAAATACATAGTATAAAAAGTAATTGTAATAGGGAATAGACTAGTAATAGGTAAACTGAGGTACCATTTATTAGCATCAAGATTCCAATAAGTGAGGAGTTGCATTCAGCGCTCTAGAGACCCGAGTCTTCCCGAGCTTCTGGGAATTTATACATGGATTAATTAAGCTTAGTCGTTTGTTTTGAAGCAAGTAAATTAAATTGTTGAGAACGCCGGATTCCAGTGAATTTCTAGTTTATGTTGGAACAACACAGTGTATAATATAATATTATTATAAAACTCATACACTCACATTACTTAATTAAAATATATAGACCTCGCTGGCGCAGTGTTGAGCGCTGTTGTCTTAACGTTACTACTATTATATTATTATATTCTGTGGTGGGAGGTCCCGGGGTCAATTTGGGAATTTATAAGTACATTCTGAATTTTCTCTGGTCTGGTCTGGTGGGAGGCTTTGGCCGCGGCTAGTTACCAGACACCGGCAAAGACGTACCGCCAAGCTATTTAACGTTCCGGTACAATGCCGTGTAGAAACGAATAGGGGTATGTTCCAATAGGTATGATCAATTTTTTCAACTTCTTTAACGTTGACCAATAGTGATGGGAGTTTGAAAGACAACAAGTTTGGCTAATGGAAGATGAGATTACGTGACCAGACGTTAAAAAAGTTGAAATATTAGTTTATCCCTATTGGAACAGACTTTATATCAGCGATGGACTTCCATGGTTGTCTAATTTATTCAAGTCCATTTTGTCCGATTCATTATTAATTGTTGATTCTAGATTAAAACTAAATTGGTATTGAATGTATGTTTCAAATAAGTGCTTCGTAAATAAATTATTTACTTAAATTGTATATTGTTATGGGGTTGCTTTATGCAAGAGTTTGTTCCTACAGGAAAACCTTTAAAAGACTATTCCACACTTGCACTGGAAAGAGAAATCATTAATTACTAACTTGATTAAGTACACTATTATACTGGAATTAAAAAATCACACGGCAATTTATGGAGCAGGATTAGATCGCTGGAAGGCTACCGGAGGAATTTATACCGGCCATTGCACAGTCACAGTTAATTTACATCGAATATGGTTACCTCACGTACGCGATCATCGATCATTAATTGGGAACAAGCGATTGTACACCTTTGGGGGCTATATTTTAAACGATATATTCGCGTCAATACTTTTCGCAGATTTATCTCATGCGCCGCGCGTACTTTTTGCCCCGACCTACAGGGGAATACCGAAAATCAATTCAGGAGAGAGGCGCTATACACGAAAATGTCCTTTATCAATCTAACGGATCACACGGTCAAAAAACACACAAACCTACAAGGCCCAGGTTATTTCAAAATTATCAAATTAATATCTTAATCAAGTAGGTTGTTCATAAGACAATTACCTACAAAAGCTCTTGTTCAATAATATTCTATTATTAATTATTGATACCGCAGCGACGGGTAACAGATTCTGTACCTGCGTATCAAGCCCCAAAGTTTGATAGCTGTGTAGTGTGTTGCAATCATAGACATAGAATTTTTTCGCTAGTTGCAATCACCTCTGATTGGATAACACTATAGTTTTCAAGTATATATTTGCAGCAGAAATGCCTTATATTCAGCTAATAACAACGATTCTGAGTATCGCAATTTGTTAAGTGAATGTATAATGATAAATATTGTGTTCGACTTGGGTTGCAAGCGAAATGTCGTCTCCTTCGCGTGTTACTCGTCGTGAAATACGTGCAAGGTCGTATAAATGCATAGGAATAAAATAGAGATAGTCTCTCGCTGACCTGTTAACATATTTTCACCCTCTCACTCGATCCAAACTTGTTAGCGTTGCCTAACGAAATGCTGAATAATAAATAAAAAATGTTATAAAAGCGCACCTCATAATTATTTCATACTTACGAGATTATTTTTATTTAATTCCTGAAGCCGTTTCTCGTTTTGTTTTCCTTTTTAATACGACGCTGCGGCAGAAATTCTTTTTTCAAAAGCTTTTTCGCGTCGAGCTTTCGTGTATGAACTATGAGATAAATTATGTTAGTTAAATTAATGTTCAAAATGTTGCGATCATATTTTTAGAAGATAATTAAGTATGCTGTTTGTTGGGTATGTTCGTGAATACCAGAAATATTAAACTGATAAGAATTTATGAGTTTTTTAAATTTTTATTTAAGCTTTTTATAACTTTTAATTTAAATAAACGGGCCTAGTTTTGCGCAGTAGAGTGAAGTATTGCTTCTCTGTTCTGTACATATTACAACCTCAGCCAGAGTCAAGATAATTAATCATGAGTGTCAAGGCAGTATCTAAATGTTTAAATTTTTTAGTAACAAAAGCTTCATACGTATACAACATTCGGACATTCAACATTCATTAAGGTCCGGAGACATAGCAAGCTCACAGTTTTTAAAAAACCTAAATCGTATCATAAAACTAAATAAATTAACAATATCGTCACCGTAGTAAATTCCAATAATACAACAATTTCCAAAGTAAGCCACCCTAAGCCATAAATTTTTTAGTAACAAAAGCTTCATACGTATACAACATTCGGACATTCAACATTCATTAAGGTCCGGAGACATAGCAAGCTCACAGTTTTTAAAAAACCTAAATCGTATCATAAAACTAAATAAATTAACAATATCGTCACCGTAGTAAATTCCAATAATACAACAATTTCCAAAGTAAGCCACCCTAAGCCATTGGACTGCACTTTGTAAAAGCGGGTCAAAAGTCAACCTCGAGTGTACGGAATTCCGAACTCGATATGACCCGGTAAAGCAATATGGCATGCATCTCTAGCATGCAATATATCGTAATTTTGACGTTTTTGCCTTATATTTGTATATTGTCTGGAAGAAAATCCGTTCGTATTTATGTTAGTCGTTTTTATATGATAGTTATCGTAATTCTGTCACAATTTAGTTTTTTCAATATGAAATCAAACATAGATGTCCAGTTTTTCTAACCCTGTGTCCACCGGGACAGGGAGGTCCAAATATTCCTAGGTGAACCCTGGTAGGCACGAGTAGGGCAGCGCTGGATGATTTGCGCCATCGTCTGCTTTTCCTGGGCCATTATTTTTACCGATAGATAAAAAGTGAGGGGTATTATAAAATACTAGCTGATGCCCGCGACTACGTGCGCGTGGATTGAGGTATTTTGGTTCCCGCGGAAACTCCTTAGTTTTCCGAGATAAAAAGTAGCCTATGTGTTATTCCAGACCATGCTCTACCTCTGTGCCAAATTTCATCCAGATCCGCCCCCCGATTATGTAAGAATTGTCGATCAAACGTAATGGTTCAGCGTCAAAGTGATATAAACCATAACTGCATTGAATTAGGGCTCAATTTCATGTATCCATTCTTATACGTTAGACTGCAGTGGTCGGCAAACTTATTAGCCAAAGAGCCAAATATGAACATTACAACAATTTTCAAAAAAATTGGGAGCCAAATCTGCTTATTTAGTAAACTTTTATTACTCTAAATAAGTAGTACACTAAATAAAAATAGTGGTTCGCCCCGAACTGAGACCTCGCGGTATCCATAAACTTTTACAGAGCGCCATCTATTGACATCATTGTTAAGTTCTGTTAAAAATACAGAAGCTCAATAAAAATTAAATAATTTCGTTTCCTTATAATATTTGACCGAGCGAAGCGAAGGTCTCTCCAGCCAAATATGGCTTAAAAAGTTATAAAAATCTTTATTTCAGGGGGGCTCTCATAGAAGCGAATGCGAAGTAAAATATTTTTTATAGCGTTACATAGGGTTGCGGTATAATATCATTTTAAAGATAATTAGGAATAGAGTCCAAACATAGTTTTTTTTTAATTTTTCCCCTAAAGTTGACGAAATGGGGGGCTTTCAAAGTGGAGATTTTCTAACGTCCAAAGTTGACCTCAGAACTCTCAATTTTCTGAAAGGCTGAGCCTGAAACTTAAGTTATATAACTTTTTAAGCCATATTTGGCTGGAGGCCATAGGTGTACATATTATATTTAAATTTGAAGTAATTACGTTCAGTAATTCAGAAGTTATAAGGATCTGACAGACGGACGGACGGACTGACAAGTGCATATTCACTCAAGTATACTCGGAGACCTTCGCTTCGCTCGGTCAAATATTTATTAGGTAATGCGAACAATGTGCTTGCATCTCCTTGGAAAGTTTAAGTAAGTCAGGTTTGTAAATATGTTGTTGTTTTTAATTTTAGGCATGATTGCAAGTTCTCATCAATAAGACGACTTCTCAGTTTACTATTGATAATGTGGCCTGTTCCACTAGTCCCTACCAACGTATCCCCCCTGGGGGGGAAGAGTGGAATTTTTTTCCACCTATCCCTACGGTAGGGATGAGTGGAAAAAATATTTACACTTATCCCTACCGAATTGAATGTGGGCCGTTTTTGTTAACAATTCCATGTATGTACATACATACATACGTATCTAACCTTCTAGTTTTCCAGGTAAATATGAATTATGAACCTACTTAGTAATAACAATAGTATATAAACATTTTTTTTGGATGCGTATATTATACTTTCACGGCCCACCTATTCAACCAATTTTTAATGAAATCTGGTACAGGGATAGGTTGTATCCCGGGGAAGGACATAGGCTACATTTTATCCTGGAAAATTAAAGAGTTCCCGCGAAAAATACTTAGTCAACGCGGACGAAGTCGCGGGCATCATCTAGTTCTATATAATTGCTTGCCATAATAGCAATACAGTATTTTTCTCCTCTACACTCAAAAAATACTAAAATCACTTGGTAGGGATAAGTGTAAATATTTTTTCCACTCATCCCTACCGTAGGGATAGGTGGAAAAAAATTCCACTCTTCTCCCCCAGGGGGGATACGTTGGTAGGGACTAGTGGAACAGGCCGAGGGCGTTCATGCTTGAAAAAGATTGTTCGCATATATATGTAGAACCGAAAAAGAAAAGCCGGAAAAGGAAGCTTTTTCAGCTGATCGTAAGAGTCAGGAATACTATTCCAAGCGTTGAAAATGATCATGTCTTCCTTCTCCAAGTCATTCAAAGCAGACCACTTGTGCTGTGAACTAAGATCACATTTTTTCTTCTCCAATCTTTCCAATTCAACACAAAGACGTTCGAATTTAGAGCGCCAAGTTTTTTTTAAATGAAAATAATAATGCGCCTTCTGTGGATATTTGTGCCAGAGCCGCACCACAGATCACTCTTATACTAGCATATGTTACTTGTCTCTGTTATACTAGTCCATGAGCCGCACCTAAGGTGTCAAAGAGCCACATGCGGCTCTGGAGCCGCACTTTGCCGACCACTGCGTTAGAGTATCGTTCATACCTAAACGTATAAGAATGGGTATACGAAATTGAGCTCTAATGCTGTCATGGTTTATTTACTTTGCCGCAGAACTTTAACGATTTCATCGGCCATTCTTACATGATTGGGGGGCTGTTCACCCGTCGGGCGTGTATGAGTAACAAACATCCATACATCCATACATTCATCCAAACTTTCGCATTTATAATATTTAGTTGATGTATGTATAGTCAGAAGGGTATTATAAAATTTGTATTTGTGTTACCCGTTGTCCTATGTGAGCGACAAACGCGACACCGCGACTCAATACGACGCGACGCGACAGTATCAAACAGTAGCTGACCCTGCACGTGGTCTACGTTGTCGCGTAGACAAGTTTGTCATTTTCTATGGCGTCGTATCGCGTCGCGTCGCTTCTGTCGCTCATCTAGAACAACGGGTTACATTCCAAAGCCGAAATGCGGGCACATCGGAACATTGTAGTGTGGTAGAAAGAAAGATTTTAAAAAGTCTCGCCTGTTCGGGAAAATAACTAGATAGCCTAACCGAGATATAGAAAGATCCATTGTGCTATGAATCATATAACTACAATTTTTGAAAAACATTGTTGTCTGTTTATCGTGCGACATGTAACTTTATAAAGAGCAAGGGACGACGTAGGTACATAATTACATATTTACCTATCTATCTATATCCAAATTGAAATATGCATGTGTGTTAAACCCATCTGAATATAGCGATGAGAGATCCATGATAGATTTCCGTAGGTAGCGTTGCGTTCGTATTCAATAGCGAATGGGAAAATTCGTTCACAAAAATACGAACAACTGCTAACGGATCGCTAACGGAAAATTGTAGTGAAGTGGAAAACAAGTAAAAATTTCCTCGAATTTTTGGGAAAATAACTAGGCATCTGTCAGACCCTCATCGAGACAGAAAGATATGTCCAAATGGATTTTTAAAATTGCTTGCCTGCTACAATTTTCATTTTTTCTACAAACAATCCCTAATATGTCTGAACAAAATATCCTTTTCGGGGGAAAACGAACGTTCTTCTTGTAGCCATATATATAACATACATAAAATAATATCCAGCAAAGACATATTATCGTCAATTTTATTGCAATCTTGAAAAACTAATTGAGTTTTAAGTAGGCGAATTAAAGGTCACTTCTTTTTCATAAAGCTCTGAAAAAAGCCTTTTCTCACCTCCGGGCGGAAAGCGTCAATTTTCCTCCCGCTGCGCTAAACGAAAATGCCGCTTTCCGCCTCCGTCGAGGAGAAAAATAGTATACACACCACGGGCAGTAAATAAGAAAGCCTCAGATCACATGTTTATTGACCTCGGCTTCGCCTCGGACAACAATTACATGTGATCTGAGACATTTCTTATTTTACTGCCCTAGATGTGTAATATACTATTTTACATGTAACAATGTAGCAATGTATTAAGCAGATGAGTAATATATTTAAACATCTTGGTTTTAGACCAACTAATTAAATTTCAAGTGAAAACAACTCTTGTTCAACTTTAATAATATTTTTTTACTACATATAAAGTAGTTTCTTTTGTGTCCGATATTTAAACTGTAGTATTTTACCTTCCATTTGTGCCATAAGCTTTGCAAACACAAAATGTATAACACTATCCATAATTGATACTTTGTAAATATTGCTTATTACTGAAATTATAATAATTAATGAATGTTGATAGAGAACTAATCGGCTTTAGATAGTTGCGCTATCAGGGAATATGTTTTATCAGGCATTAATTTTTGACGTTGGTAATTGAAATTGTAGCCTGATGTTTATGTTTGGTGTTTTCACTGTAGCATTATGAAAATAGGAGTCCATAATATCTACAATTAGGTACATGATTATATAATTATTTTAGCTTGCTACCTCAGTCGTAGTTCTGTATATCTTTAAGCTAAAAAATTTCAGGACTCTACCTATATATTTATATACATACTTAGTCGATTTTGTTTTATTTACAAATTAACGTTTTAGAAACAAAAAAAATTGTCAGTCATAGGGATGCCGATTAGAAGTGAAAATGAATATTTAATTTAAAAAAAAAATTAAACGAATATAATTAATAATAATTATTATTAAAATATAAACCTTAACACTAAGGCATTAAAGTTTAATTACGAATGTAGTACATATATTTATATTTAAGACCTTTTGTGTTCGTAACAACGCGTTACGCGAGGTGTCGGTGTCGGTGACGCGGATCCACAAGTTTACCCCCTACCATAAAGTGCTCAACGCGGCTAAAGAAGTTTTCAATTCAAAAATTGGAAAAAAATTACTTAAGATATTTAAGTATGGTGATAGCCTAGTGGTTAAGACACCCGACCTTCTGCACGGGGTCGCGGGTTTGACCCCGGGCACGCACTCGAAGTAATGTGCGTTTTAAGAAATTAAATATCACTAGCTTCAAACAGTGAAGGAAAACATTGTGGAGAAACCTGCACGCCCGAGAGTTCTTTATAATGTTCTTGAAGGTGTGTGAAGTCTGCCAATACGCACTTGGTCAGTATAGTGTATAGTGAGCCGGCAATGGATAGCACCTACTTAAAATAGTCGAATTCATCGTCAAAACTGACAAATTATACCCACATCCAATTAATACGACAGAGTCCCAAAATATTTTAAGTTCGACTAACAAGTTTAGCTAAGCCACTAACTTGGCTGGCGTTTCGTTATACAAATTAATATCTACGATTTGAACCCTTGTCATATTATGTACCCTTGTCTTCTGGGAATCGGTTATTTATGAATAATATATTGAACACGCTTTCTACTTCATGGGTCCATCATCAGACTCGTTTTCACTAATCATATCCTAAATGTCAATGTGACTCGTCATAACAAACCAAATGAGCGTAAGCTCTAGGGGTTTACTTAGTAGTCATTTTGGAGTGCCCTACTTCCAGTTTCATCATCACCTCCCTCAGGTCCCATCACATCATCAGTTGACGACCTCCCTGGCGCAGTGGTGAGCGCTGTGGTCTTATTGTAGGAGGTCCCGGGTTCGATTCTTGGCAGGGTCAATTTGGGAATTTAGAATTTTAGAATTTTCTCAGGTCTGATTTGGTGGGAAGATTCGGCCGTGGCTTGCTCGCACTCTACTGGCAAAGACGTACCGCCAAGCGTTTAACGTTCGGGTACGATGCCGTGTAGAAACCGATAGGGGAATGAGTTTACTATAACTGCCGTACCCCTAACAAGTTAGCCCACTATCTTAGACTGCATCATCCCTTACCATCATGTTAAGATGAATTTTTGTTCAAAATATCAAATAAATATTATAAATGTGAAAGTTTGGATGGATGTTTGGATGTATGGATGTTTGTTACTCAATCACGCTCCAACAGCTGAACGGATCTGGATGAAATTTGGCACATAGATTATAGTCTGGAATAGCACATAGGCTACTTTTTATCCCGGAAAATTAAAGAGATCCCGCGGGAACCGAAAAACCTCAATCCACGCGGACGAAGTCGCGGGCATCAGCTAGTATCTTATAAGATGCGTTTAATTCATACAGATTTTGTGCAGCATATCGGTAGTGCTCGTCGATCATGTCTCGGCTGATGCATGAGTCTCGCTATTGAATATCCGACCCGCATCAATATCCCGGTTGAGCAATATCGGCGGATAAACACTTTTAACAGATTTCTAGTTTAAACGGTTCTACATGAATCTAGTGTGTTATTATTTCGGTTATTTAACCTAGTCTTGCATACTGAGGAAACTAGAATCATGAAATAGAGAGGGAACCGATCGTATTCTAGATACAACAATCAATAATAACTGCTTGACAACAACAATCAATAATCAATAACTTACCCATGCGATGGCGCAATTTACCTGATTAGCTTAGCCAGCATTTGAGGCTGAGGCTGACATCCTGACTTTTAGCAGATATAGGCTGACCTGAGGTGAGAGAGTGCCTTCTATCACACGTTTCCGGTGAACCCCCTCTAATTTGTATCAGAAGACAGCAGCGAATAACGATACAAAAATATAACATTCATTATATTTTAATCACCCTATAATTGCATTCATCAGGCAGGCGACCTTATTGGATCTTATAAAGCGAATAATTATTTGTTTTCAACTTTATTTTGTAATTTCGAAACACCTAGGTATATCACGAGTAAATCAAGAAATAGGTCCAACAGGTACCCAGATGTTCGAGTTCATTGTTGTGCAACCACAGGCCACAGATTAGCAAATATCAACCGGACACAGCGAACGGAGACGGTTGGTCAACAGTCAGTTACCACTGCAGGGTGTATTACACTCGTAATCCAGTTACACTGTGGTCTCCAAGTAAACACGGCCGGTTAAGTCTCGGTTCGTAATACCTAGTGTGCATTGACATGCTACTGCGTCCATGTGGTAATGTTGAGTTAACGAACTATGTGACATAGCGTTTGGTGTATAAATAAGAATACATTGCACTGTCGTTGAGTACACGCGTTCTCCACAATGTGAAGTTTACGACGAGATTTGCTTGCTTTCAGATATTCCTCTAATTAATTAAATCTAGTTAGTTACAGTCCGATTCAAACTTTATGACGCTCATCAACATCATCGAACATCGTGCGCTTCGATGCGCAGAATACAATATTAGGTAAGTATCAGGAGGACGGTTCAGTTGTACTGCGTGCAGGCTGTACCTGCGCGAACCTACTCGCGGCTAACTTCCGAGACGCTGCCAAGATGGCATAAAGTGTAAATCGGACTGTACTGAGAATATCGATCAAGTTGTCGTCTTAAACGGTAGACGGCCACTGCTAAGGTCTCTTTCATGGATCTCTAGAAGACACGGTCTTGTGCCGCTTGCTTCCAGTGGCTCCCAGCTTGTAGCTCCTTGCTTGAGATCGTCCGTCCACCTAATCGGGAGGGTTGTCTAATGCTGCGTACGAGGCCTCCATTCTAGTACTTTAGGTCCTCAAAGCGCATCTATTGTCACTTCAGCTTACATGGCCGGCTAACAAATCATATTTGTATATCTTGTTGATGACGCAACGCAGCCAGTTTTTTTGTATCCACCGTCATCCTACATAGTAGGCAAAACATGAATAACTTATGTCTTACGTGTGGACTCCCCTTGTTTTGTCTGACAGAAACTTTGCATGCCACATTCAGAGACAAAACGTTTACAACTACCCACAAAATCCAGCATATTTCAAACCTTATGTTTACTGTCATAAAGATCATGGTCGAACTTGTTCAAACATGTCGAGATCTGCACGGTTCACCGTACATTACTGTTGTGCTCGCACGTCATAAATAAATGATGAAGTATTGCCGGTAACGCTGTGTGACAGCTAGGAAAAAACCCTTCGGAGTTGTATGTTACGTCGAAGGTTTTCTGATAAAAACACAAGAGAATGTTATTAGAGTATCAATAAAGAACAAGGTTAAGAATACTGAAAATATTATAGAAATCTGAGAAAAAGTAACCAAGTATCTAATGCTGAGATATATAGAGCATACTTTGACTTTGCTCAGGCTTTACTTGGAGTTAAAACGAGATGGACTTATGTGAGTAACATAAATCTGTCCCGTTGTCAAAATTCGCTCTATAGATCTCAAAGCCTGCTGAGACAGCTAGTCTATTCCCGGTATTGAAAAGTAAAATCAGCAGATACCATTTAATTTACTTACTAACTTACAAATTTACTTACTAACTTTATTTAAAATTCTGTGGGTATCACATTTTAGACTCGTTGGTCATTGTTATAAAAGGTTGCAACGCAGTCCTAAAAGGACTGGACTGAAATCCCCTAAGGACAGGAAGGGACTGCGCTGAAGGGTTTAAGTATTTAAGTAAGTACTTTACAACAGCAAAAGTCGACCACAGACTCATTTTAAGGTAATAGAAATAATGAACACATTATTGTGTTCATTATTTCTACAAGAAAGCAACTCACAAATAAAGAATTCAAAAGCTTAAAAACTCTAGCATCCAAATCAACGTAAATTAAAATGCCATGTTATTGCAAATACGTACATTTTTACAATCAAACGCAATTAAATATTAAATTGGAGCGACGACACTTAACAATACGCTCATACAAAAATGTATGAAACTACAAAAATGTAGGAAACTATTTCGCACATCTTAAGCATCTAAAGTAACGCATATTTGGTATTGTAACTTTATTCAAATACGTTTAGTATTACCATAACTCACAATGATGAGATGATTTCCCATCCGCACGTGGGGAAATCTCGTCGTCGTCGACGTCGTCTCAACCCATAGACGTCCACTGCTGGACGAAGGTCTCCTGCAGAGCACGGTCTTGTGCCGCTTGTTTTCAACGGCTCCCAGATGCATGCTTGAGATCGTCCGTCCACCTAGTGGGGGGTCGAAGAGTCGCCAAGCTCAAGTGGCAATGGGCGGGGCACATAGTTTGTAGAACCGATAGGCGTTGGGGAAATCTTACGGTTCTTAAAATAACTGCGGTGAGGACTGAGGATGCACCATAACATTTCTATACTTATTCTGAATTCCATGATAGTGACAAACTGCGGCCAAGCAGTAAAAGTAAAGCGCGTAAGTTTGCACCCATTTCGCCATGAAGGGTGTAAAAAGTGTATTTTCAAGCAACATTTTCACAAAATGCTTGCCTTTGAAACACCTGCAGTTAGGATTACCATATTACGGTATCCGAATGGAGGACAAGTCCTATTCTTCCACAACTAGTCCTTCCGTCTCATTCATCTTCCGAATGTTCTCCTTATTACAAGCTTTTATTTAGTTTCACCTGTTCAGGTGTCTGTCTGTAATCAAACTTTGCAAGTTAAATTTGAAACACATCCCGTTTCCAGTTGAACTAAAATTTTGCAAGTTGACAAATCATAGCTACTCGTAGCTAAGTGACGTTATTGTAAGTCCAATATGGCAGACTTATTTTTATGCAAAGAGATAAAGTGTTAAAGAACGTAAAAGTGTCTCATGCTAGTTTTTATACCGATTCCTTTGGGATTTTTAAAAAACATTATTCACCTGGACGAAGTTGCGGGCATCAGCTAGTAAAATATAAAATAAACGTTTCATTTAAACAAGTCCTAATTTTTCTTGAATACCGACATTTTAAGAATCGCTACTTTACTGCCATTTGAAGTAGCGCTACTTGGCAAATTAAAATGTCGGTATAATATTTATCCTTTTCCATGTTGACACCTGGTAACCCTACTTGCAGTGTGCAGGAAGTGCGTTCCACAGTAGGTACTACATTATGCGAGTAACTACTGCATGCATTATAAAAGATAATTTAGTATAATATAGTAGCGGGTAGTGGTTATAAAGGCTGAAGAAATTCGCCCGTGATTTTTCCGGAAAAATAGTTAATGCAATTTTATGAGTCTGGATTCAAAATGTCGTGACTATTGCAGCAACACACTAGTCTGTTTTGAAAGCCCGACAGTTTGGTAAAAAAAAAAATTGGCCGTCATAGGGACTGCCGATAGAAGTGAAAACGAATACCTATATTTTAAATTATTTTTTTAATATTTTTTAATTAAAAAAAAATTATTTAAATGCATATACTTAAGTACCTAATATACATATATAATAATTTAAACCTTAAAACTAAGGCATCAAAGTTTAATTACGAATGTAGTATATTAATTATATTGAAGACCTTTTGTCTTCGTAACAACGCGAGCTCGGTGTTCGCGAGCATGTCGGAGCGAGCATGTCGGTGACGGTGACGCGAATCCACAAATTTACCCCGTACCAAAAAGTGCTAAAGAAGTTTTCACCTCAAAATATTAAAGACTTTATACTATAGCGCTAAGCGTTTGGCAACTTTGTGAACAAGTTGCGTCGTTAAAGTCAGCAAGCTGCCGGCGTTGGACACACGCTTCAAACGTACAAGTGGCACTATCACTGGCATATTGGCCAACTGCGATGGGCCAAATGAGAGCAAGGTCTTCACTATTTAGTGAACAAATTAAGTCTTATTTTGATCGCTATTAATTGCCGATTGTTCTATTTCAATACAACGCAATATGCCGATAGCGTTTGGACATATTGTACGTACTCGTAACTAAGCCAGCTTAAAAAGCGGGCCGAACTGCTCTTCAATTTTGGCAGGTAAGTATTTCCAACTTTAATTATTGTTATCCAAAATTCTCTAAATTATAGGTATTTTATTTTTATTTCGTTTAACTATATCAGAAGAATTAACAGGGATTAATTATAAGTAAATTTTTGAATTGTCACTAAAAAGAACCTACGCTACAGCGCTCTCTGCTATGCAGTGCAGATATGCGTTGCGCCTAAAGCATAGGCGACCAGATGTAATAATTTCTTACACAAAGCCCAAAAATCGCAAACGATATATCTCTATTTCTTTCTTTTTTTCCTTATATATGAGTAAAAAGCATTCGAAGAATACGTACAATAGTTACACCGAAAGGCAATTTTAACAAGTGCTCTTATTATCAGCTCGAACGGCTCTATGAAACTGCGAAATGTCACTGTACCTACGTGTGAATGCAGCTTTAGACGTATGACTGCACCCAGCGATTTACTTTTAAAAATCTTTTCACTAGCAAAGGGACACGTATAAAGGCCTGGACACAATAAACAAACACAAAAGCATGAAGGCGCGGAAGAAAACATCAAAACGCGCTTCGGTAAAATCAAATTTCAACGCACTTTTTTTCCTTAATCTAGGAGTAGTTTAAAATGGTTATCAACCTTAAAACTCACCGAGGATGTCAATTTTAGGTCATTTGGAAAAAAAATCGATGACTCCCTGGCAATGTGGTCCGTGCTTTGTTTTTTGTTCTTTGTAGGTGGTTAGAATACGATTTCCGGCAGGGGTAATTTTAACAGTTTGGCCAGTTGCCTCAATATGAGCGAGGTCTCTCTGACTCTTCTTAAACTCTATTTGATCGCTCAATCCTTTCCGTTAGCTCTTTGTTGGTGAAAGTACTAGTATGCAGTTTTCCTCTGCGAGGCGAACGTATCTAGTGTGCGCGGCCGATTGAATATCATACTGATTTTTATACCTAATTATTAATGCGAATATATGAGTTTGTTTGTTAAGCTTTCACGGCCCATCTTTTCCACCGATTTGGATGAAACCTACAGCCAGGTTATGTCCAGGGGAAGGACAAAGGATTATTATCCCAGAAAATTAAGGAGCTCTCGCGGGAATTAAAAGAAAACAACCACGATGCATACCTACACATTTAGTTTAGTTGACAAAGCATAGCTATAGCTAAGTGACGTTATTGTAAATCCAATATGGCAGCCTTATTTTTATGCAAAGAGATAAATCATTAAAGAACGGAAAAGTGTCTCATGCTAGTTTTTAACCCGATTCCTTTGGGATTTTTAAAAAACAAAATTCACCTGGACGAAGTCGCGGGCATCATCTTCTTTCGTCGTAGGTGATTTATAGACAACTAGATAGTGGATAGATACATCACCTACAGTGCGAGTACAAGTACCTGTAAGGTACCTACTTTTCATTTTTCTGTGGTACAAGGTATTTTAACGTGTAACGAATTGTACATGTGATATTCCCGCGTGCTACAGCCGTCGGGGGTCGCGTTTTACGCCTGTCCTGGCTTTTAAGATCTTTTCACTGGCAAAATGGTCGGCATAAAGCATAAGAGAGGTTCATTTCAAAGGAAAGTCCTCACGAGGAGAGCTCTCTGTAATGGCATAAAACGGAACTGAAACCCTGGAAAATGTGCTCGACTCAACGAAATATTATGGTTTATTCGAGACTTTGGTCTTGAAATAAAATATTTGCCAAACGAAACAGTAACGGATCGCCTTTAATTACTTGATTAACTAAATAGTAAATAATTCTAAGCTACTTATACATGCTAATGTTTTAAAGTGTATTTTTCTGTCTGTCTGTCTGCTATGATTTTTTATGTTTGGGACAGAGATACCCAGATTGCATCCTGGGGAAGGACATATTAAGCTACTTTTATCCCAAAAAGTTAAAGTGATCGTAAACGCGGTCATCATCATCATCATATTCCAAAAAATCTTCCTGCAAAATGTTTAAAACCCAAATCCATACGTAAACGAACTAGCAGAAAAAAAAATATTATAGCCTAGATTTAACGGTTTTAAACAAATAACAAGCTTTTGCAAAAAAATCCACTTAGAAGTCCAGGTGCGACGCAACAAATTCCAGATATTGTAAAGCTCCGAGCGAAATCCGATCGGCCATCCGTCCCGAGCTGAAATAAAAATAGAAAAAAGAGCAATTTACGCACTTCATGCGCTGAAAATAAAATTGCCCGTGGGAGGCATTTTTGCGCCGCAGTATTTATTATCTAATAGCCAAAACGTCACCTCCAATAATGAGGGAGTAGCTATAGGCGACGATTCCATCTTTGTCAAAGTATAAGATCAATGGACGTGCTATATTTTCTCTGGGTAGCATCAGGTCGTGTTACGGATTACGGTATCATCAGTCGGCGCTCAGGAGCATAGGAGCACAGGCACAGGACCGAGGTATGGCCTTTTGTCTGGTTTTTTATTGTATATCGTCGGCTCGTAGCGAAGACGCGACTGATCAAGCGGTATAGCGTACTTTCTTTGGAAATGTGACCGACGAGTGACGCGTTGCTCCGGAAAGATTTTTTTTAAATAAACGCGTTTTAAAGGTATTATTTACGCCCTTGAAATTTTTTATTAGATACTAGCTGACCCGGCAGACGTTGTCCTGCCTTGAAGCTAGAACCCAATTGCTGCGCCCCCTATCGGGTCCAATTGTGAATATAAACCATCCCTGTACCCACACAAGCACACTCAAAAAATTCCATCTAAATCGTAGTTCTCGAGTTTTAGCGAGACAAACGAACATCAATTGATTTTTATACTTATATAATATAGAGATTGGCACCATTTTTTTAAAATTTTAGGTAAGTAGCTGTACATTAAAAGCGTTGAGGTAATAAAATGTAAAATCATAAAAATCGCCCAATTTCGTGATTTGTATATGCCGAGCAAAATACACGAGTCCCTGTAATTTACGTAAGATCGCATGTGTCCACTCCGAGGCGTGTTACTCGATGCTTTAATGTCCCACTAACTGCCGAAATGACCGTGAAATTAATAACGTTATGTAGCACGTTAAACTTTCACAATTAAGCGGCCATTCATTAAACGCCTTTCAGTTAAACGGGCTTTTAAATTAAAAAAGAGAAACAACTTTTTCGTTGAAAGCTATAAAAGCCTGCGTTAATTAAAATCTAAAACAATGCTTCTTTGTTAGAATCAAATATTTAAATAATAATTTATTTGAGTAGTTTCTATTTTGAAATGTGCAGTTCATTTGCAGTGTAGAATATTAATGCCTATTTTAATTTAGAAGATTATAGGTAGGTATACTTAGCATTTGCGTCGGCATAATTATTAGGTACTTAGTTGTTTTTTATATAATATACATAGGCTAGCGCTTGGCTGCAATCAGACTTGCTCGCAAGTGGTGTCAATGCAGCCTAAGGTGGAGCGCGCTTGCCTAGAAGATACCTATATAAGGTTATACCTGTAAAAGGTTATACCTAGGTGTTAGGTTTTAAACGCGCCGCGAGCCTATGACCGCTGGCTTTGCCATTTTCGTCTAAGGTAACTGCAGCACCGCTAACAGATTAGCCAGTTACCATCTTTGACTGCATTATCACTTATCACCAGGTGAGATCGCAGTCAAGGGCTAACTTGTGGAAAATAAAGATGGCATAATGTCCTCTCCAAGTCACGGAGGAAACGTAAGGCCAAATTCGGACCTCCATATTCAATCGACGTCCATTCATCCCTCAATTAATTATTAAGTGAGTAAGTAAGTTAGTATAAAAAAATTGGCAGTCATAGGGACGGCCGATAGAAGTGAAAACGAATATTTAATTGAAAAAAAAAAATTAAATTTAACGAATAAGTATAATTAATAATAATTATTATTAAAATATAAACCTTAAAACTAAGGCATTAAAGTTTAATTACGAATATAGTACATATATTTATATTAATATTTAATTTTCTTTTTTTTCTTTTTTTTTACAAAAAAAATATTAAAATAATTAAAATATAAACCTTAATAGGTACTATGGCATTAAAGTTTAATTACGAATATAGTATATTTATATTTAAAACCTTTTGTCTTCGTAACAACGCGAGCATGTCGGTTTTTGCGAGCATGTCGGTTTTCGCGAGCATGTCGGTCACGCGAATCCACAAATTTACCCCCTACCAAAAAGTGATCAACGCGGCTAAAGAAGTTTTCACTTCAATAAATTAGGTAGGTAGGTACACTTACGTATTTGTAATTTGAATTTTCAAGTCTAAAACAGCAGCAAAACAAACTGACGATATGCGAGCTCTGTGTTTGTCCCGCCACTCGATTTCCATAACACACACAATTCTCATTTAGTTTAGTTTGTGTGCCCTGAAAATACATTAACTCGTAAGCTGAATAATTCTAAACGTTATTGTAGATTGTTGCATGAATTAAGTAAATAATATAAATTACTAGCTGATGCCCGCGACTTCGTCCGCGTGGATTGAGGTTTTTGGTTCCCGCGGGATCTGTTTAATTTTCCGGGACAAAAAGTAGCCATGTGTTATTCCAGACTATAATCTATCTCTGTGCTAAATTTCATCCAGATCCGTTCAGCTGTTCTGGCGTGATTGAGTAACAAATATCCATCCATCCATCCATCCATCCATCCATACATCCATTCATTCAAACTTTCGCATTTATAATATTAGAATAGATATAGACTCCTACAAACTTATCTGACCCGGTGGACAGCGTCGCTAGTAAATATTTAAAATAGAATAAAAACAAAAACTAAATAGGCATAAAAAATAGTTCCAGTTTTGCCAGAAGCCAGAAGTTGGTGGGACTGTTTTTTTTTTATATATATAGCTGTAGATATTTACTTTGTTCACATGAATCATAACTACCCATTGCCGGCTCACTTCTGAGCGTGAGTCTCTTCTCAGACTGAGAAGGGTTAGCCGTTAGGCCAAAGTCCAGTAGACTTCACACCCATTCGAGAGCCTACCTACATCTATGAAAAACTCTCGGGCATGCAGATTTCCTCACGATGTTGTTTTTCAACGTTAAAAACTTCAAACAAGTGATACGAGTACGTAATTAAATTCTTAAAACGCACATAATTTACTTTTTTTTTTAAATATCCACTACAAGTTAGCCCTTGACTGCGATCTCACCTGATGGTAATTGGTAAGTGATGATGCAGTCTAAGATGGTAGCGGGCTAACCTGTTAGGGGCATGACAGTTATATTAAATATTGGATAGAATCAGGCGTTACTTTGCGGAAGTTCATGATTAAGCAAGAAAAATTTACAATTACACTTCGCATTCGTCCTCCGAGATTAGCATGATATACTTGTAGTACCGTGTACGTACGGCCACTTTCACACGTTAGTTGAGGTAGCTGAAAAATAAAAACAAACGCTCCCTCTTACCGGCCGATAGCAGGCCGCTATATATAGGCCCCACTCCTGCACAACTAGTCATTCGTGTTTTCGTGCTCAGCCACTTCGCACGTCCGCAAATTCGGTGAGTTTTTATTTTATTTTTAAATTATTAAATTAAAAATTAATATTTTTATTATTTATTTTTGTGATAAAAACGTAAAAGTGATTGAAATTAAACCGATCACGTAAACGTTATCACCGAATAAGTTTGTCATCGAGTTTTTTGGAGTCTTCTACACTGTTTTGTCATCGAGCTTTTGTTTTTGAAGTCTTCTACACTGCTTGTCATCGAGTTCTTTGGAGTCACTGCAATCGCCAACACTGCCACCGTCGAGTCGCAACATTGCTCGTCAGCCAACTTTCTAATAATGTGTGTTTGCGCATAGGATTTTTTTTTTTAGATATATACCTAAACTCAAACCGAAATTCAATTAATGTCTCTTACTCAAATAGACTTTTACAAGTCCTTTTTGAGTCGTCGAGTGGAATCTTTCACTGGTTCGGAATAACATTCCTACATAAAAGAAACAGCAAGAAAGTCTGTTAAAATCTACCTGTCTAGACGTGGATATTACGAAATCTTAGCAAATCGGATTGCCTATGGCTACCTATTGAAGTGTGTTTTCGCATGCAATCTCTTGCCTACAAAATAATAGACTTACAATAAGTCGTAGGCGAGGCCCCCCAGGCATTGCTCTAATTTGAAGTACGTTTTCGCGTGCAATTTAATGCCTACAAAATAATAGACTTACAATAAGTCGTGGGCGAAAGCCCTCAGGCATTGCTCAATTTGAAGTACGTTTTCGCGTGCAATCTCATGCCTACAAAATGATAGACTTACAATGAGTCGTGGGCGAAAGCCCTCAGGCATTGCTCAATTTGAAGTACGTTTTCGCGTGCAATCTCATGCCTAATAGACTTACAATAAGTCGGAGTACGTTTTCGCGTGCAAACTCATGCCTACAAAATGATAGACTTACAATGAGTCGTAGGCGGGGGCCCTCAGGCATTGCTCAATTTGAAGTACGTTTCAATTTGGAGTACGTTTTCGCGTGCAATCTCATGCCTTCAAAGTAATAGACTTGCAATAAGTCGTGGGCGAAAGCCCTCAGGCATTTCTCAAATTTGAAGTACGTTTCAATTTGGAGTACGTTTTCGCGTGCAATCACATGCCTACGAAGTAATAGACTTGCAATGAGTCGTGGGCGAAAGCCCTCAGGCATTGCTCAATTTTGAAGTATATTTTCGCGTGCAATCTCATGCCTACAAAGTAATGGACTGGCAATGGGTCATGAGCGGGGGCTCTCAGGCGTTGTTCAATTTTGAAGTGTTTTTTTTTCGTACACGATTTCATGCCTATGAAATTATGCCGTTGATTGTTTGAACTAACTATTGCAAAATCTATTTTTGAGAAGTGCGTCCTTTTACGCACTTTATTGGCACACCTTTTTTCTTACGACGAAATTGCGCGCGCACGTGCTTGAATCTCAAAGCATCTTCGATCAGGTGCGAAAACTTATCCAAGCATTCATGTTGCCATAATATGCTTCACTATTGGGACTGCGTTCTAATGAACAATAATGAATGACTTATGTCATGAAGACCAACGATCTTACCTGCCCTGTGAGAAGTCATGATGACGCAGGCGCAAGTCCCGCCTTCACTCCCGAATCCCGACAGCAAGACGCCTTCGAGTTTTTTGTTATGATGTTTTGAGCATAGCTACTACAGCAGAGCTTTATAAAACGATACGGATCGTCGGATACAGCATCTATTAATGGACGCACGACGCTTTAATTACGACATACAGCGATTCTTTAACAAGACGTTTAATTGTCCTCAGGATTAGTTATTGCATATTAAAACTAATTCTTATTATTTAGCAAGAATCTTTCAGAAACTTACAAAGATGCTAAGGCGATAATTAAATAGAGCGCAGAGTCGAAACAGCCTCAAGCCCAAACCGCAAAGGAAGTTTTAAATCAACAGACCTGTTATGCGAGCATTTCGGCTAAGGACTTCTCATCACAGCCATCGTTGTCCGAGATTAGGAACACTGGTAATTTTTTTTTAAAAAATTTGCCAAAATTTTTTAAAAAAGCAGTGGTCATCCATAACCGATGACCCTACAGTGGTTAGTTGTTTTTTCCTATAGTATTCCTATTTTAAGTGTTTCTTGTTTTGCCTCGAAATTCATTCAAAAGGCAGTCGATGGTCCCTTAGCTATAGGAGCTATATCACAAAGTGAACCTGCAGTACATTAATTTTTGACTGCAGTACTCTTTTTCCGACTCATACGGCAAGAACATATTTACTTAAATATAAAACAATGAAAAACATTTCAATATTTTTTCTTTATTTGAAGAATTTAGAACAATAATTGTATTAGTGAGAACTGCTATATGACCACAACCAATCAAAAAGATGCTTAGTTTTCGGTCCTAATACATGCAGACCAGAAAGGCAACTAAATTAATTGCGCTTTTGTTTGAATATAGTTTTCCAAATATACGTTCCACAGTTATTTGGTTTATTTAAACCAAACTGCAATATTTTTTGTATTTTTTCGCTCGTGGAACCTATCTAAAAATTTCCTCGAGGCTAAGAAATTAATGTTACTCCTTTTAATCATAATAATTCTTTAATAATCTTTACAGTTTGGCAACTTAACAGTTTTATTTTATAATTAATTTTAAAACAAGTAAATAACTTCCGTATAAGGAGTTCCGACACTACCTATAGTTATTGTTCGATGATGATTGATTCTCTTTTTAAAAAGAAATCACAAAACGAACGTCTCTATAACATAATATTTCAATGAAAAGAAACGATAAGTTGCCACCGAGCTCCTGCAACTTTATTTTTTGGAATACGTAATTTATTCTTATATACATAATAATATTTTTTTTTTGAACTTTGCTACATTATTTGGCCTTATTACTTCATCGTGGCCGGCTAAAACAACCAAGTTTTAGAAGGTGTAAATGTTTTAAATTTATAAAATGGTTATTAAGAAACAACGCATCTATATCCTGTTGTCCTTCAGATTTTGAGCGGCTTAATTCTGTAAACAAAATTGAAATGATGTAGAAATTGTCATAGGATTCTCAACTGCGGGGTTGGGGGCCGCTTGTGGTGAGGAAACTGCTAGCACCCAACGAAATGAGGCATTTCACATTAACCAGTTGGAAATTCTGCCAGCTTACTTCGGTTTCAAGTGTTTGTTGAATACTTACACATTTTTTCAAAATCTTTTCAAGATCGCCAATACCATTGCAGTTGGTTTCATAACCTGCATGGCTGGTAGGTATTTCCCCTCTTGAGATGAGCCCACGAGATATATATTTAATATTGAATAGATGCGATTACAAAGATGTTTGTATTACATATAAACGCTCTAGTCACGATACTAAAGCTATTAGATAATCAAGACGAATCCGTTCAAAGGTATTTAGTGGGAACTGTCCAAATAATTCGAAAATTCTCCTTTTTGCGTCCCAATGTTATACCAATTATAAAAATTAATATATTTCGTGTAAGAATGACTCAGATGCGTACGCCATTAATGCGTTCATGGGTTTCAATCTCTTGGGTTTCCACTCTTCGGTATTATCAAGAAAACACAAGTAAAGTTCATAATTTTTGTTCCTTTATAGCCTACCATCATATCGCATATTTAATGGTTTACTTGCTGTAATTTGTCTTCGGACCCACTGGTCCACTGGTCTTTGAACCATCTGACGTGGTTATATATATATACATAAGTATATATATATTTTTATTTTTATTTTTATTTTTTTTATTTTTTTCTTTCTCTCTCGTTCCTGCAGCCGCAAATTACACCTCACATACCCTGGTTGGAACTACTGCTGGCTGCTCGCCGGTAGTCCTTATTGATAAGAGATTTCCCACTCTCATCTATAGAAATGATGAATACCTTTCAGTCAGTTTTATTTCTGTCCTTCTATAAATTCATTTAACCAACACGATAGTTGATCAATTAAGTTGTTTCAATTCGGCAATCAATACTATACATCTCTTCCATGGATGTCTTCAGCAAGCATTAATTCAATTGAATTTGAGTTGTTGAAATTTATCACAACTTTACCAATAGTTGTAGATCTCGTAATATTAGAGATAAGTGATCTCTAAATATAATATGCAGTTTCATTGAAAAAATTGAACATAGGTACTATAAATAGATTTTCTAAATTTTTTTTTTCAAATTCATACTGACTTTCTATGCTAAAATGTAACATCACTTGAGATCCTTGAAATGCATTAATTTTTTTTTTTTTTTGTGTTTTGTTTTTCTCAATCAATGATCTGATGAAATTTCAACTATAAAAGAACTTTTGAAGCATTAAATAATTTAATGAGCTTCAAGAACATTACATAGAATGCAAAAGTTTTTCAAAATTGTAATAATAATAATATATAACATAGAACTTTCCTTCGAAATTTCTCGTCAATCTAAATTTTTAAATTTTAATTAAAACTTTCTGAACAGGTTTTTTCCGTACATAATACAATTTTTACATTATCGTAAGTGTAACCCTCAATAGTTATCTTGACAAAATTAAACACCTTCGACACAATATCGGACTTATCTGTTCCTCAATACAGCGCGGCCTCAAGAGCCCGCCATATCCACAGGAATATTTTAGTTGCAGTCACTTGGCATATCCACAGACTGGTCCTTGTTTTTGCCCAAAGTACACGACACTAAGTAGTTGCTCGAATACTTTTGAAATTATAATTTTCCTTATCGAAAATTCAGATTGTTGAGTTGACTCATTTCTTACTAATACTATGATCCTGTAATAATAAAATCGAGCATTATAAAAAACAAAGTTATACAGTACCTCGTAAATATCTATCAAAATAAATAAAATTGTTCATTAAATAAGAACATAATCATTATTATGTATTAAATATGATATACCTGATGGTTAAAGTGCGTTTTTCGCATAATAACTACGAGTAAGACCTGTTTTCATGACAAGTCTCTCAATATCTACAAGTATATCATGCTAATCTCGGAGGACGAATGCGAAGTGTAATTAATGATTAAACGAACTTACCTGTAAGTGAAGTTCGATCATAATTATACGAGCATTCGTCCGAAGAGATTAGCATCCCACCCTCCCACGGGTTACCCCAGTGTCATGAAAAGGTCAAATTTCAAATTCAAGGTTAAATTTGTAATATATATATGTGTTTATGAAAGTGTAAAAAAAAAAAAAAAGGTCAAGCTCCGAACTAAATGACTAGTTGTGCAGGAGTGGGGCCTATATATAGCGGCCTGCTATCGGCCGGTAAGAGGGAGCGTTTGTTTTTATTTTTCAGCTACCTCAACTAACGTGTGAAAGTGGCCGTACGTACACGGTACTACAAGTATATCATGCTAATCTCTTCGGACGAATGCTCGTATAATTATGATCGAACTTCACTTACAGGTAAGTTCGTTTAATCATTAATTATTTTGCTATAATCCGCCTACAGAAAAAGTCTGTATGGTCAAATATGCAGTTACAAGCGAAGCACCGCTTACCTTCCCAACCAAGCAAGAAAGCCAAGTTCCCAAGCAAGCAATGCCACCACCACTCACATGCACCACCACACAAGACTTTTAAACTACTCTCAACGCACGTTTCGCTCCGACACCGGAGCATCTTCAGGAGATGTCGACTTTACAATGCACGATTGTCTAGTAAATCTAAATCTAGACAATCGTGCATTGTAAAGTCGACATCTCCTGAAGATGCTCCGGTGTCGGAGCGAAACGTGCGTTGAGAGTAGTTTAAAAGTCTTGTGTGGTGGTGCATGTGAGTGGTGGTGGCATTGCTTGCTTGGGAACTTGGCTTTCTTGCTTGGTTGGGAAGGTAAGCGGTGCTTCGCTTGTAACTGCATATTTGACCATACAGACTTTTTCTGTAGGCGGATTAAGTATAGCAAAATAATTGTAAATTTTTCTTGCTTAGTTATATTAAACCCATACCCCTATTCGGTTTCCACACGGCATCGTACCGAAACGCTAAATAGCTTGGCGGCACGTCTTTGCCGGTAGGGTGGTAACTAGCCACGGCCGAAGCCTTCCACCAGGCCAGACCAGAGAAAATTCAGAAATTATAAATTCCCAAATTGTCTCTGCCGGGGATCGAACCCGGGACCTCCGCACGTTAAGGCAACAGCGCTCAACACTGCGCCACGGAGGTCGTCAAAATTCTTACTCCGAAAAGTAAGAATTGTGCATTCCAAGGGATCGAACTCCAGACCATCAGATTATAGGAGGTCGGACGTCTTACCATTTTACAATTTAAGTACAATAATATTATTGTGTTGATAGACGGCGCTCACCAAATATTTAACCAGTAGGTTCGAACTCATAGATCTTTGTTCGAAGCGAATGGCGAACCACTATGAAGGTCAAAGCAAGTCAACACACAACACATTAATAAGTCTTCAATGACTAATTCTTCGGAACAAAGTTGGCAAAGTCGGAAGTCACTAACTACGAGTGACTTACTAAGTAATCCCTACCTGCTGCTAACCGAAGCCTTAGAAGCCGTGTAGATTAACCGCAGCTTAATGTTGCGAACATTAGGACTTTCTGGAACATTCTTCAACACTTCTTTAATGGTTCTTCGTTTTACAGTGAAGGGATAACTGTCGAACAGTTTTCAGATAAAATTTTGCGCTTTAACCCTGTCTGGAATCAAATAAATATTATAAATGCGAAAGTTTGGATGGATGTATGGATGTATGGATGTATGGATGTATGGATGTATGGATGTATGGATGTATGGATGTATGGATGTATGGATGTATGGATGTATGGATGTTTGTTACTCAATCACGCCCGAACGGCTGAACGGATCTGGATGAAATTTGGCACAGAGATATATTATAGTCTGGAATAACACATGGCTACTTTTTATCCCGGAAAACTAAGGAGAACCCGCGGGAACCAAAAAACCTCAATCCACGCGGACGAAGTCGCGGGCATCAGCTAGTAGTCAATATGTATAAAAACATATATGCTATAATGTGGTTTATACATTTATATAATATCTTGGATATATATAACATCATAGCAAACAATTTGTCACAAACAGGATTTTATATGACGAAAAAACAACCAACAATATTAAGTATGTAAAGAAGAAAACAGAAAAAGATAAAAAATTGTTGTACGAAAATGAAGAAAATGGGCAATTTTTTTTTTGGAGCAGATAGTGTAAATGTCGTGTAACATTGCTAATAGGCAAATATTGTCATAGAGTAAGAGCCTACTCATACATAATAAATTATGATGAAGCCAAAAATTCAAACGGATATCGGTTAAGATGGAAACTTTCTAATGGTCATTTAGCAAAAAAAAATATGATGTTAAAAAGATGCAAGTTATATAAAAAACCATAATAATCTCAAGAATCATAAGAAACTCGAAACGGCAAAACATCAGGTAAGTGAGGATGCATAGAAATCACTAATGCGCGTTTATCTTAAACGAAAGTCGTTTCAGATTGACGCCTACGTGCCGTGTAACGCACGGGTTTCGGGCGCTGACAAATGACGTATGAGAAACGCTCTAATGTACAAGAAAGAAAAGAAAAGGACCATCTGTGGGGAATCTTCAGAGATTTCTTTGCGTCTGCCGTATATTTTTATTTAACACACAAATCAGTTCACAGATGGTCGAGTGGATGTGTCATGTTTTTAGCCCCCGAGACAAATAAAACAGCGCTAAATAAGTTTACCGAGTGTATTTCTATTCTGTGTATCTGTGTATCTATTTGTTGCGTCGTAGCTCCCAAACGGATGAACCAATTATGGTTTAAGTAGAATTTTTTGTTTGAAAGGCGACTTGATAGTGTGCTCTCAGCTATGATTTAATAATTTACCTGTTCAGCTGTTTGAAGATCATCAGCTTCTTTCTAGTTGATGAAGGGATATGAGCTACCAAAACGTTTCCTATTAGAATGAGATATAGGTGTAGGCCAAAATCCACCACACTGATCGGAAGCTCGGATTGACAGACTTCACAGACCTTTGAGCACATTATTGGGAAATTTGAGGCTTGCAGGTTTCCTCATACTGACTTTCTTCATCGTTACCAAAATACACCTTAGTAAATTTCGAAAAATGGTAAAAAATTATAGTTTTTATGTCTGTGTTTATACATATTTTGTGTGTGCTGTTATTTTAATATGCGTGAGCAAATTTGTTTAATATGCCGTTTGTTTGTCCAATAAATATAAACCCGGCGGTTGCCTAATATAATTATTTTACAAATAATCGTTTTAAAACCTGTTTCAGCACACCGCGTCAGTCAATTAAGTAAATTTAAATGGAACAACTAACGGGAACAACACGAAAATAACATTACGTGCTACCAAAATTAAATAGTTCATAGCACCCGAAATAATACTGTGGGTTAAAGCGTGTCTGTATATAAACAGGTAATTTTGAACGCTCATCGGTCACACAAAGGAAATTCATTTATATAACACCAGTGTGTGTAAATTTGCGCTGCACTAACTGTTACTACGTTCCGGTTACTTTACGGAATGGTAACGATGAGGCAAAAGTGGACTTTCCGAATGGTAAAGGGGAGTAAAACGGCGATTAATAAAATGCTGATTAAAGGAACGTGAACTCATATACGTTATCCGATACCGAATACATCTTTAATTTGTAAAAACTGTTTTACATCCAATGAACAGATAACCATTACCTGATGTGAAGATTAAATATAATTCATCAGAAAAACTATCGTGTAAAATTCCCAAATAAAATTGAAAATTTATAGAGAAACAAGTTTTTAAAATATAGAGAGAATAATATAAGAACAAGAGCCATCCAAAATTTGAATATACAAAAACTGTAGAGCCGATTTTTTTTTTAACTAGCAGCCGATAAAAAACAAAAAAAAAGTGTACAGAGCAATCAGGGAAATAAAATAAGAAAAAAAAAAAACCACTAGCAGTAAAACGCTAGCGGAAAGCGCCGAAGCCCAATAAAGGCCATCCAGGAAACTCCACAGAGTCCAAAAACGATAAGATAAGCCTCTCAAACAAAACCTGGGAAGCTCATTTATTAATAGCGTGTACTATTGCAACACCAGCCGGCCGAGAAGTGGGCTACTTAGCGAAATTAGAACGATAATGCGCCCGAAGCTCCAAATTTCCAATTGGCAAAGCGCAGAACGGAATAAAACAACGGCTTTAATACTATAAACCTAGTATAATACCGTTATAATTTGGTACACAGAAGCTAGAAGCTGGGAGTAAATGAAAATCTCACTGATTATAGTTCGGAATGGCACGAACAAAATAAGTTATTTTCAAATAATTATATAGATTAAAGATATTATACATTTCTACGAAATAGGCTTTGTGTTCATTTTATTATTCAAACAATTTAATTGAGCTTTGGAAATGGATCATACTAAGTACTTAGTAAGTAGTATTATAAATTCGAAAGTGTGTTTGTTTGTTGGTTTGTTGGTTTGTCCTTCAATCACGCCGCAACGGAGCAACGGATCGACGTGATTTTTGGCATGGGTATAGTTGGGTACTTTTTATCCCGGAAAATTAAGGAGTTCTTGCGGGAATCAAAAAAACTTAAACCACGCGGACGAAGTAGCGGGCATCAGCTAGTAGTCAATAAAATTTACGTTCAATATTCAATTCCTCTTTAATTTAATACTAGCTGATTTAGATATTAATTAAATAAATAATTATTATAAAATCCCCTGGCCCTAACGTACTGTGTAACAATTTTGGGTGAAGTTTATTCTGATTCTAATTCGAATATTAGTAGTTATAAAAGAAAATGTAATGGTGCGTTTTCAAATTCAACGAAAAACTCTACGCAAATAGTATTTCTTGTTAAAATATTAGAAAAACGTGAGCTCCAGTGGGTCATCAAATCTCCAACGCGCTGCCGAACATTTCCGGCGTATTTTTGCGAATATTCAGCGTACATCTCCTTTCATATTCCCTAACGTTAGCTTTTTCCCACAATAATATTATGAGGCCACAGTGGAAAAACTTGCAAGTCGAGGGGCTATAAGTAATAGGTACTCGAAGATGCAAGTAGGTCATGACCCGCGCGTCCCTCCATCAGTTATATTGATGCTCAAAGTCAACCTGAACTCTCTACCTTTTCGCTGATCAACTTTTATCTGTAGTACCTGACCATAATGGTTAAAGTGATAGTGTTTCATTGAATACATGTCAATCATATTAAAAGTGTGGCTTTAAACATGTTTTCGCTGATCAACTTTTATCTATATTATGTACGTACCTTACCTTATTGGTTAAAGTAATGGGTTTTCATTGAATACATGCCAATTATGTTAAAAGTGTGGATTTAAGGCGTGAATTATGAATAAGTTTTATTTTATTGATATTTTTAATAATTCTAGAATTTGGCTATTCAAATGATATGTGCTTGGGATTGAATAAAACAAAACATTTATATACACGTTACACGTACATGTAACGTGTTACCTTAATAGAGATCACCGTGAAAATCAGGCTCTCAGTTTTCCTCGCGACGTGTTAACCGTTAAAGCAATTCTAAACTCGGAACCCTCGAATAACAAAAATATACAAACTTAAAATGGAAACAATCTTAATAACAGAAGAGTTACTCCGCGAAGACCTTTTAACCATCAGCGACTCAGGTTACGTCGTAATAAAGTGCAATTCAGCTCGCACAGCGCTGCGAGTGAAAATAATTAAATACCTACCTCTATATATCTCTTTCTATCGCGTAACTCTTATCCCTTCAGACGCGGCGCGTGTAGCCTTAGGGTTGACTACTTCTAAATTCTTGTATCGGCATCATTACTATGGGTCGGTGATCGGTTGCAATGATGACAACAATTACTTTAAAAATAGATAAAAGATATATTATTATTATTCATAGATTTTGTAGAAACCAAATAGGGATATGGGTTTAACATGCTGCCATGCCCCTAACTGGTTAGCCCGCTACCATCTTACACTGCATCATCACTTACCATCAGGTGAGATTGCAGTCAAGGGCTAACTTGTAGTGGATAAAAAAAAGTCGTTATATATTCCACAAGTAGTGAAATATCAATGAATATTTTACACTTATATGGGGTGGAAGGGGGCCCATGCCAGAGTTTACGAGACAAAATAATATACCCACATTATGGTTTAATCATCATCGACTCATCGGCGGCCCACCAGTCCCACTACTAAGCACGACTCACGAGGCTCTTCTCAGAATGAGAAGGGTTTAAGCCATATATTCCTCCACACTGGCCAATTTCTTGTTGGCAGACATATTAGAGTTTTTTATAATGATTATAGAACTTCAGGCATGTTTTCAGCTTTACACACGATTTTTGTTCACCGTAAATGATATATTTTAATTAATTAAGTTGGAGGTGCGTTCCCAGGATCGAACCCCAGACTTGGAGGCTGAAGTCTACCCATTAGGCTATCACTATAATATTGGATACTACCTATGGTTTATATTTACTTTTGTTTAAAACTGTATCTTGTGTGGATATAAAAATAAAACTACCCACATTATGTATTAATATTAGTTTTGTTTAGAACTCTAAGTAGGTACGTATGTACTATGTACCTAGATAGGCAAATAATACAAACTTACCTTTCAGGGTCCTTAGGAAGTGCAAAGAGCGATAAGTTAGGTCTTAATAATTAGAGTTTAAACGACCTAATGTGATACGATATCGTTTACTGATCTTTCTTTGTTTATCCATAACGAGAACTTGAGTAAAAGTCAAACGTATAACTACGGTCCGCGCGCAACACTCGACTGATACGAGTGCCGTCGAGCGTCCACGCAGCAGTAGTTAAATATCTCAGGTCACGTGACAAGTGAGCCAGGCCTGCTGCCACTAGCAGTCGTGTTACGTCAGAACTCAACGCAGAATCCAATAAATATGTTTACGGACGCGAACGGCATTTCCATACGCTAATTTTTCATCAATAAGCACCACTCCGTGATCCGCAATTTTCGAGACATACATAATTATTTTCTTCGTGCAGATACAAAAAAAAACAGAACACAGCTTTATTCAAGCTTTTTATGCAGGTTTTTCTTATTTGCCTTTGAGCTCACTTTTTAAATACAAAAGAATAATTATTGCTACAATCGCAATTATTTTATAATGTGTATTTTTGCTGCAACAATATTCTATAAGTAGATTGAGAGAGTCAACTCGATCAAAGCTAATTGCGATAGTCAGACTGACTGCTGCTGTAAAACTAGTAGGCTTTCTGAGTTAAAAACTAACCTCCATAGTTATTTCCAATCACTACGATTTTAAACTGAATAAATAATACCCACTCACGCATGGAATACTTAAATACAAAAGAACACATAGAAAACTATGCAAATATAGAGAGTGGACTGTAGAAACACTATCGAAATCCTATAAGCCTATCAGATGCTACCGAAGTAAGTCCGCCAAATATAACTACATACTCGTACATTGGTCGCCTACAGATTTCAGACAAATTTTACGGATTTACTAAACAGAGATAGGCTGCAGAATCCGACGGAACATTCGATATCTGTTATTACTTGTATGAACGAGGATGGGAAGACAAAACGTCGTGATTAGACATACATTTTGGCAGACGCAAAATTTAAGTTACTCGTAACTTGTAAAGTTCTGAGGGCCTTGTGGGTGTTTTATAACTTACTTATTGGGCCTCTTCGATCGCTTTAAAGTTATCACCTAGGTAAGTTTGACAACCTCCGTGGCGCAGTGTTGAGCGCTGTTGCCTTAACGTGCGGAGGTTCCGGGTTCGATCCCCGGCAGGGTTTGGAAATTTATAATTTCTGAATTTCCCTGGTCTGGCCTGGTGGGAGGCTTCGGCCGTGGCTAGTTACCACCCTACCGGCAAAGACGTGCCGCCAAGCGATTTAGCGTTCCGGTGCGATGCCGTGTAGAAACCGAATAGGGGTATGGGTTTAATATAACTGCCATGACCTTAACAGGTTAGCCCGCTGCCATCTTAGACTGCATCATCACTTACCATCAGGTGAGATCGCAGTCAAGGGCTAACTTGTAGTGGATAAAAAAAAAAATAATAATATATCTACGATTTGTATGGAATTGTCAAGCGCTTGATGCTCGCGATCGATCAATTCCATACAAATGGTAGTTAACTCTAACGCCATCGAAGAGGCAAAATAACTCCCACTCGGCCTCCACAGGGCTCAGCATGTATGCAATCTTCTATGTTCTTGAGTCGAACGCATAAGTCGAGTCGGAATTAGATAATTAATCGGCGGCCCTTATCTTTATTAAAAGTACAGACTCACCTTCCGACTCACTTATCAGCCGCCAAAAGGATTGACTCGAACTATTATATTAAAAAAAACACTGACAACATCAACATTACAATCGGCACGTGCTGTATAAACTATCAAGAAAAGCGGAAAGCGACGCAATCCCATCACGAAGACACATTCCGTTAACATCTGTAAATATTTCTACAGTCCCGACACGTCTTTATAATAAAAACATCAGTAGAATCGTTTAGGAGGGGTAGGGGGGGGACATTAGGCCGCGATAAGTTCGCAACTGCGCACTATCCTGCAGCACAATGTACATAGAACGAGCACAATAAATATAGGGGGCGTGGAGTAGGCCGCAGGTGTGAAGAAGCGTCGAGTTTTTCGGGAGAAGAATTTATGTTTGTTTACACACGTTAGACAAGTCTCTTAGGATTTAAGAAGCCTGTCAAATATTTACTCCTTGCACTAGTCATTATAGTACCTATATACCTAGTAATACTTCTTCGCTTAACTTGCCTCGTTGATCAAGAGTGGTTAGCATGTTCGACTGCGGTCGACGAGGTCCCGGGTTCGAGTCCCGGGTCGGGCCATAACAATGTCGAATTTTCCGTCCTATCGGGCTATGAGAGTAAAGAGACAGTGCACTAATTGTGTATGCACTACACACACTTGTTCACTGCTTCAGCCACGCAGACTGATGGCTAATTATTAAATTACATTACTTCGTGGACGGAAGAAGAAAATAGATGTCATGCCTAATATTTTTTTTAAATAAGAGGATATAAGTACTTAAAAATCATCAAGAGAAAAATCAAGCTTACCCATATTCACTTATTTGATACAGATAAAAACTACTATGTAAGGATGGGATAATAGAAAAACAAGGGTTTACCAGATAAGTGACCACTTATTTGGGCCCATTTAAAATAATTGGTCCCCTAGTATTTAAGTAAGACTTACGCCAGGGTCTCATATCGAATATAATTACTTCAGTAAAGCACCCCGGCTGAGTTTGTTGTGGGCTCTGCTCAGACCAGGGCGCGTTTGGAACCCTCGTAGCTTTAGTTTTAAGATACCGTGGCTAATTATTATCACCATCACGTCATTATATTTTTTTAACGTGACGTTCAGAAGGTGTAATTTGTAGGTACCAATTTTGAATAAATAGTTTTGAGTTTAAACACTGATGGGTCTCAATTTTATTTTCCTCTATTTTTCTCAAGCCCTGTGAATTTGCCGTATTATTGCAAAATATTTTTGAGACAGCTCCAAAATAATTTTGAGCGTCCAGTTAGCTCGAACGAAACGGTTCTGCTCTACGTTTCTGATTCGAACCGAGAGGATGTGGAATGCCCTTCCAGCGCATGTATTCCCTGCAACGTATAACTTAAGTACCTTCAAGGCAAGAGTGAATAGGCATCTTCTAGGCGGGCGCGCTCCAACCTAGACCTCATCATTGCTTTGTATTGAGCGCGACTGTCGTCAAGCGCAAGCCTATCTTGCAATAAAAAAAGACAGAATTCAGTTGAGAAACCACCGCTCAGCAGGTAGGTAGCTGGTATAGTATGTGGAAATATAGACCGAATTCGGATTGAAGATAAGACTTACGTGTGTGAAAAGACCTTATACGTGAAAAACTCGTTCGCGAACAACAATAGGACGAGATATATCTTCGGGGCTGGCCAGGTGTGGCGTGATAATGCTGACGTCACGTTTTCCCGTGATTTAGATGTGACCTTCCGATACTATTGTATGTGTTATTAACTGGGAAATCGGAAGCGATTTATTCTATGTTACCGTAGTTAGCCAGAACGACAAAATTATTGACAAATGGGCGCTAACACTTACTTAATATTTAGCAGATGCCCGCGACTTCGTCCTCGTGGATTGTGGTTTTTTGGTTCCCGCGGGAACTCTTTGCTATTCCAGACTAAAATCTATCTTTGTGGTAAATTTAATCCAGATCCGTTTAGCCGTTCTAGCGTGATTGAGTAACAAACATCCATCCATCCCAACTTTCGCATTTATAATATTAGTATAGATTAGTATAGATATGTCAGTAAAAGTTGTAACATCTTAGAATGAAGTGTATAACGGTATTATAACTTGATATCCCGGAGATTTTGTGCAGTGCTTATCCATAAAAGGATAAACTGACTTACTGATATTAAACCACTGGGTAACTTATGATTTAACATTCAATTCAATCCCACGAACCACGAATAATATTATTTTAATAATTATCATTATACCTAGTAGGCTTACAATTGCCTCGTTGGTCTAGTGGTTATCATGTTCGACTGCGGCTGACGAAGTCCCGGGTTCGAGTCCCGGGTAGGGCCTAATTAAGTGTTGGGTTTTTCCGATTAGAAATTCTCGGTACTAGCCCGGAGTCCGGAAGTTGGCGGTGCTTCACCCCCGTGCCTCGAAGAGCACGTTCAGCCGTCGGTCCCGGTTATTATCACTAACATGATAATAGTCGTTAAAGCCCGCCAACCCGCATTGGAGCAGCGTGAGAGTGGAGGCCAGTGCCCAGCAGTGGGACGTTAATGGGCTGTAGTGGTAGGCTTACATATTATGTATCATTAAAGTTAATAAGGTAGGTTCTTTATTTTGTAATTTATTGGATTTATTTTATTAGTGTGGTAGTAGTTTATGTTAGTAAAGTATAATTAAATTGAAACATTGAGGTTTTCGCTTCAATAAACCTACATTATAACAAAGTACTTCAAGAACTCATCTCTAGCGCAAAACTTCTGCAGTTTCTTGCCAGCTCTGCTCAGTTTCTTGCCTGCTCTTCTATAAGTATCTGCTTTATGAACCGTGGTATCTGATACGAACCGCTAGGGTGTGGAACACCCTCCCAGCGCACGTGTTTCCTGCCACTTATAACTTAAGTACCTTCAAGGCAAGAGTGAATAGGCATCTTCTAGCCAAGCGCGTTCCAACCTAGACCTCATCATTGCTTTGCACTAAGCATGATTGTCGTCAAGCGCAAGCCTGTCACCAATAAAAAAAAAAAAATCTGATATATCATAAGAGGCACCATTTTTTAGGGTTCCGTAGCCAAATTTGGCAAAAACGGAACCCTTATAGATTCGTCATGTCTGTCTGTCTGTCCGTCCGTATGTCACAGCCACTTTTTTCCGAAACTATAAGAACTATACTGTTGAAACTTGGTAAGTAGATGTATTCTGTGAACCGCATTAAGATTTTCACACAAAAATAGAAAAAAAAACAATAAATTTTGGGGGTCCCCATACTCAGAACTGAAACTAAAAAAATTTTTTTTCATGGGTTTGTGTGGTATCTATGGATAGGTCTTCAAAAATGATATTGAGGTTTCCAATATTATTTTTTTCTAAACTGAATAGTTTGCACGAGAGACACTTCCAAAGTGGTAAAATGTGTGTCGCCATCCGTTCATGATCCGTTCAGTCCATTATAACGGCACACTCTATCAACATAAAAAAAAATACATACTTACAACATTGATAGAGATAGTTGCTATCACATTAAATATTTACTGATAGTAAGGGGTGTAGTGGTAGTTACCACGTAGCAGTCACGTACGTGGTAACTGTTGTATTTACGACTTTTCCTGGCTACAATCGTTAACATGAAGTAAATTTTCTGAACTACTACTTTCGTGCACCTACAATAGGTTTGGTCGAACGCCATAGTATAAAACTTTATGATGATGCTGCTACAAAAAAGGTTGATTTACAGCATTTTTTAGTAATTTAGACGTAGAATGCCGTTTTGACGATTTCTTCAGTTTGGTCACTTTGACAGGTCCCTTCCTATAAAATAGCTGCACGCTGGATCATACTAAACAAGACTTTAAATATCGACAGTCAGAGTGTGAGACAGTCTTGAAGGAGTAAGGAAAGGATGAATTAATGGGACATTATCTCTACATTTACAACGAAACACATAAACGCAAGTCATGAGAGCCTATTATTTTAATAAAGCTATTATCACTTAAATGTGTACTTGTTTCAATATCTATTGTAAGCATTAATACGATATTGCCTGTCGTGTTATTGAGACTTGAAATCATTTTGTACGCTAACGGACAAGACTGAAAGAGAAGTGAGCTCAAGACTCGCCGTGGAAAATTATTGTCTTGACGTCATGCTAAGGCTGCAGTTCGGCAATTGTTTGACGTGTCCCTTACAACAAAACAGCTGGTATTGAAAATTGAAATCTCTATGTCGCCTGCACTTTGCTATTCACGATGCGAATTCTAAACATTCTAGTTTGCATTCCAAATCAGTGTCAGATGTTTCGAGTTGTGGCCGTTGGAGTAAGTTTTAATTGCAACTACGCGAACTTATTCTATGGAGCCGTGTCGGCGACACTGTTTGGCATGTGTTTTCCAAATGTTTCCATAGAAATCGTTATGTGGCGCGGTTTAAAGAGAGAAGTTAGCCAATTTCGTATTTATTCGACCGTGAATGGGTAAAGTTATTACGGTCAAAGTTTAACTTGACCTCTTATTATTATTTTATAGATGTGGGTTATTTTTTATGTAGTAACTCGCATTTCTGCGAGAAGCTAATTTGTTAACGTTTGGTTATTTTTAAGCCCGCTTAGAAAACATTTATTGGCACACGCTAAACCACAATAACTCCTGATAACTGTTGTGATGACGTGGTCCAGAAGTTGAACTGGTAAGCGTTAGTCTAGAAGTTGCCTATTCCCTCTTGGTTTACAGATCCTCTTGGACTAAATATTAAAATTCAAGCCAAAAGAAATGAAAATTTTCTATTTAAACACTGTAAGTGTAAGGTAATCAATATTCATGATAAGGTCAAATATCAGCTTCTAAAAGAACAATTCTTTAACTTAGACATTCAAAATATAGTTTCTCACAAAATTCATACTCGTAAAGTATCTCAACAAAAGTTAATAACCGTGTCAGCTAAGAACAAATATGGTGAGCGCACTAGCGCATACATGATCCCTCGCGTAATAAAATATAGTCTCGATACTAATTTTAAAATGGAATTAACTAAGAATAATTTAAAATATAAGTTAAAATCATATTTTTGAAGCAAATTGTAGCTGTGAATTGTAGGTAGTTTAGTTTTCTTCATGTATTTTTAGTAATTTAAGTAGTTTAAATTTTAATAGCTATAAATAAATTAAAATTCTGATATGTTGACGGAAGAGCACGCAATTTAAACCTGCGTGGTTTTTCGCAGTGCTACCCACCAAAGCTGTATCGATTTTTATTTTGATAATAAAAAAAAAAAAAAAAAAAAAAAATATACCCCGATTTTAATTACTATGTGCTAAATTAAGCTCACGATTTGATAGTCAATTCTACCAAACGAAAATAACTTACAGGCATATACTTAGTGGGTACCTACTAGAATATTCTGGAACTTGTTATCGCGTCTTGCGCCATAACCTCAGAGGCTTAAGCGCCCGTATCTGACCGAAGTTTTATCGTCCGAATGAACGTTCACATGGTAATGTGACTAGCATATAAAGGCTTTACTGAAAAACTTTATAACAGGAACTAGATAGTATCACTTAGACTTAGTAGACTTACTGCCAGAAGTCAGCCAAGTTTAAAAAAAAAAGGTAAATCCGGTAAGTAGTATTATGTTGGCTTGCATGTTTTGTTTCAATGCTTTATTTCAACCAGAAAATAAAACATGGCAAATTCGCAAAATAAACTTATAATTTACATAATTTTACCTACAACAAAAAGTTTATCAAGATTTTCAGCGTACTTCAACACAATTCATCAGCCTGGATGCATCCACACCGCTGGAAATAGCATAGAATAGTTAATAGTAAAAGAAATAGGCCGTCGTCGTGCGCTCAGGCCTCTCTGCCTGCATCTCAAGTGGGGCTAGACCTGTGGGCTAGACCTTAACCGATAAACGTCCACAGCTGGACATAGGTCTCTTGTAGGAACTTTTCTATGTTGCGGTCGTGTCGGATTTTCCGCCCCATCGGGATATGAGAGTAAAGGAAAAGAGAGTGCACCTGTGTTTGCGCACACACTAGTGCACAATAATACCTCCCGCGCAGATGGCTAATCTCTTTGGAGTTTGGCCGCCGTGGCCGAAATTCAAATTCAAATTAAGTGTTGCGGATTCAAATTCAAATCTTTTTTATTTAAATTTACTTTGACAAGTGCTTTTGAATAGTCGAGTGAATCTACCGGTTCGGAATGCCATTCCTACCGAGAAGAACCAGCAAGAAACTCACATTCATGTTTCGAGAGCATTTAAAATGAAATAGTTTAAATATGGTTATATGTATATCGTGTACCGACTACCTATCTCCATTTTGAAGGTGATGGCTCCTTTGATAGTATAAGTTTAATGATACATATCAAATTATTATTCTGTTTATGTCGGCCAAGTTTTTTAGTAACAGCAATTTTACGAGAAAAGTAAAACAATATTAGTTTTGTTGACAAACAATTTTGATCAGGATAAGTGCCTTCCTATGATAGAGCCATTTAGATAAGTTTTGTCACTCACGGATATAGGTAGGTACTTTCAAAGTTTTAAGAACGCAATTCTGCGTGGTCATAACGACTTAATCAGGCCAAGTACGTTATTAGAGTTTTTATAGTTTAAGTAAACAATTAATATGTACAGCAAATAAATGAATGTACTTTAAATATTTTTTCTGAGTAACGAGCGTTTTAAGCAATTAAAGATCACTTGCTAAACGGTGAAGGAAAACATCGTGCGGGGACCTGCGTGCTCGAGACTTCTTCATGCTCTTCTCAGAGATGTGGGAAGTCTTCGAGTCCGCAGTTGGCCGTCGTGGTGGATTATAATATTAGTTAGCCCAAACCTTTCTCATACTGGGCGGAGACTCGAGGTCAGTAGTGGGCCGATTATCCATACTAATATTATAAATGCGAAAGTGTGTCTGTCTGTCTGTCTGCTACGCTTTCCCGGCCCATCTTTTCAACCGATTTGGCTGAAATTTAATATAGAGGTAGGTTATATCCCGGGGAAGGACATAGGACCGGAAAATTAAGGAGTTCCCGCGGGAATCAAAAATCATTAATCCACGCGGACGAAGTCGCGGGCATCATCTAGTCATTTATAATCTGTTTCACCTTTTACCTGTTGGGTATTGAAATATACAAACATATCCCTTTAAGAGCAGTTCTGAGTTCTGACTACGCTACGATGATTAGCATATAGCAAAATAATATATGTTTTTAAAATTTAAATAAATCCATACTTAATATTATAAATGCGAAAGTGTGTCTGTCTGTCTGTCTGTCAGCTACGCTTTCACGGCTCATCTGTTCAACCGATTTTGATGAAATTTGGTATAGGAATAGTTTGTATCCCCGGGGAAAGACATAGGCTTTTTATCCAGAAAAATTAAAGAGTTACAGCGGAAATCAAAAGACCGTAAACTACGCGGACGAAGTCGCGGGCATCATCTAGTAAATTTTGATAAACATGATTGACGAATATGCTTTCCTGATTAACATTAAATGGAAATAATAATAATCTATATTATATATAAAATTCAAAGTCCTGACTGACAGACTGACTGACTGACTTATATATCAACGCACAGCCTAAACCGCTGTGGCTAGAAACTTGAAATTTTGACAGTAGGTTCCTTTTGTGACGTAGGCGCTCACTAAGGAAGGATTTTTCAAAATTCCACCCTTAAGGGGGTGAAATAGGGGTTTAAAGTTTGTATGAAAGTCCGTCATTTCTCAAGTTATATCAACGAAACTTGGTATTTTGGCTTTCGGTAAAAAATAAAGAAATACGTATTTCACATTTTTTCGAAATTCCACCCCCAAAGGGGTAAATTGGGGTTGAAAGTTTGTATGAAAGTCCTTCATTTCTCAAGTTATAGCCCTGAAACTTATCATTTGGGCTTTCAGTTAGATATGAAGAAGTAAGTACTTAACCATTTTTGAAATTTCAACCCCCAAAGGAATGGAATAGAGGATGAAAGTTTGTAAAAAAGTCCTTCATTTCTCAAGATATTTCTCAAGTTATATGAACGAACCTTGGTATTTTGGCTATCGGTAAAAAATAAAGAAGTTACGTGTGCCAAAATATTTAAAAATTTCACTACCAAAGGGGTTAAATAGGGGTTGAAAATTTTAATGAAAGTCCGTCGTTTTTCAAGTTATCGCCCTGAAACTTGGTATTTGGGCTTCCGATTTAAATTTATCAAATACGTATTCCACAGTCTTGAAATTTCTATCCCCAAGGACGTTAAATAGAGAGTTTGTCCAATCACGCCGCAACATAGCAACGGATCGATGTGATTTTTTGCATGGGTAGGTATAGTTGAGGATCTGGAGAGTGACATAGGCTTCTTTTTATCCCGGAAATGAAGGAGTGCCTGTGGGAATGAAAAAAACTTATGCCACGCGAACGAAGTCGCGGGCGTCCTCTAGTATGGAACATAAGATTCGACTTTGAAGGAGTTATTATGAGTTAAGTTAGTTATTATCAGATCAATAGAGCAATAAAACACAAAATTTCGATAGGAGAATAGTGCACAATGGAGCATTATTATCGTTCCTCCAGCCATACCGCATACTAAAGCCTCCGCATCCGACCCAAGTTTTATAGGCACAATAAACGTTTCACATGGTAATGCGACCGCCTATAAGAATAGTTTCCGAGGGTAAACTTGTAACGGGTCATCGATAGTGCCATCAAGACGAAGGGCAGTTTTGTATGAAGATACGGTGCTGGAGTTTAACATTTATACCGGCCAAGTTTTTGTATAGTAGGTATAAATTCATACAAAAGAACTAAGGATTTTTACCACGAAACTAAAATAATATTATTTTATTTTATAATACACCCTAATATTTATTATAATACTAGATGATTCCTGCGACTTCGTCTGCGTGGATTAAGATACATATTTTGATTCCCGCGGGAACTTATTAATTTTCCGGGATAAAAAGTAGCATATATGTCCTTCCCTGCGATGCAATCTACCCCTGTACCAAATTTCATCAAAATCGGTTGAGCAGATGGGAAAGCGTAGCAGACAGACAGACACACTTTCGCATTTATAATAATAGTATGCATACATATATGTTTATATAGTTACTATTTATGTTAATGCTAGTTTATGTTCTGGAGAATATTTAAGTGCCAACTTACTACAGTACCAAAATTCGTTAAAATGGGATAAGCGATTTTGCTGTTGCGTGTAAAAAAAGGGATAAGTAAGTACTATTTTTATTTTACATCTCGACTTGTAATAATCTTGTAAGTTTTAAGGCTCTGAATTATATAACGGTTCAGCGCTGCTTATCAAAGATCAATAGGCTAATCGGCTTATACTATCAACAAGCGAAATCAAAGTTTAGCGGATAAGCATTTGCATAGCTAAAGAGACCCAAATTTAGCGGTTGACTTGGCACACGCACGGTCCATCAGAGCGGCAAGCAATATATTATGATATCCGTATATACTAGCCGATACCGTCGGCTTTGTCCGCTTAAAGAGTAGAACGCCTGAAACTCCTTTCTAAGCAGACAATTAGAAGGAAGGAAGGATTTTCAGAGATGAGAAGTCTAAGCCGTTAAAGGAGTTTCAGAATTACGTAGACACGGTACAGGGGAAATTAAAAAAAAACTGTAATTTCTTTTCTAGACAAAGTAGTTTACTTACGTTGATATTTCAGTTCGTATATTTATTTTTATTAAGTACTAGATGATTCCCGCGACTTCATCCGCGTGAATTAGGATTTTTTGATTCCCGCGGGAACTCTTTAATTTGCCGGGATAAAAAGTAGCCTATGTCCTTCCCCAGGATACAACAGTACAGGGGTATAAACCCCTTATACTATTACCCAGGGTTATACCTACTACCTATACCAAATTTGATCAAAATCCGTTGAACGAATGAGCTGTGAAAGCGTAACAGACAGACAGACAGACAGACACACTTGCGCATTTATAATATTAGTATGGAATATGGATATAAGTTTATATTTTTATCGAGTAGATAGCGCGGTCCTCTCTGACGGTATGGACGCACTTCGACTAAGGAAAACGCGCCTAGTGATTTTTATTTTTAAGAACCGAAATCCACCCGGGCGAAGTCCCGGTCATCACCTAGTGACCTATAATGTCCAATTATCTCTTCGCTTCTAATAGGTGAGCAATTTCAACCGCTAATCGAAATATCGAACGGTGATCGAGAGGTGATTTGCATTGCTAAAGAGCTCGAATTTTGTCGGTCGACTGTACTCATGCATCGCCGCTGAAGCGGTTACCAATCAATGATACTCGTAGGCCTGTACCTACGCGAGATTATTACGATGATGTACATGTTAACATGAATTATGTATTCCAGCACAATGGCCCTTAATGACAAGCCAATCAGGGGAAGATTATAAGGGCTGTGTGCGGGAGCGAGGTGTGCGCTCGACTGTACATACAATATAGGAATATCTTCCTCCAAGCGGTTGTTATGCGTCACAGCCCATGAACATTTGCAGCCAGAGAAAGCCCAATGCCAGATATTGAGGAAGTTTTTTTTCCGCTCCTTGAATAACCACATATTGTAATTCTGACAACAGAAAGAAAGAAAGAAAAATCTTTATTTGAGGATGATTTGAGGCACTTCTGCACAGACATAAACTTCAACTAAGCACTTACGAGTACATGCAAAATCAACACTTTGTATTGTACAGCAGTGCAACAAACAGGTAAGCCACTCAGCTTGTTGGAACTCCAGGCCTCTCAGACACGAAAACCACACGGTAATGGCGCATATCTGAGGTATCAGGTGTGAGGTGATTGCTGATTTTCGAATATAAACTATATAGAATATAATACAAGAGGGGGTAATTTCATAATAGGGATGATGACAACTCAATCAAATCAGCAACTCTTACTCACAACTTAAAAACGCACTTCTAGTATGGAAGTTGTATGAAATTCAGTTGTGACGTCATAAAATTTCAATGCACTTTTTTTCTTTAATCTATATTTTAACATGGTTATCAAACTTAAAACTAACCGAGGATGTGAATTTTAGGTCTTTTGGAAGACCCTCTATTTTATAGTCAATTAGATTTTTTTTTATACAGGCATCATCCCTATTTTCAGTTACTTACGTGACAGAAAATACCAGAAAGTGAGAGGTGGAAGTAAAGTACATTGCTAAAGAAGCCCAGATTGTTCGGTCGACTTGGCACAAACGTTGGCACGAATACGGCCCACTGGAGCACTTGGCAATCAATGATAGGCCAGTATTCGAGATTATCTTGATGGCGTCGACGTTAACGTGAATTACGTATTCGAGCACAATGGCCCTAAATGAGAAGCCAATCAACAGCGTAAGGGCTGTCAACTTGACACGGTATATTTTTTTAGGATAATAAAATTATCCTTTTTAGACTAACTTTATATAACAGTCATTCGCTGAGATCTATAGAGCGTATTTTGACCTTGCTCAGGCTTACTTAGAGTTAAAATGGGGTGGACTTAATATGTTTGTATCATAAATCTGTCTCATTTTAACCCCGTCTTTAATCAAAGGATGCTCTATAGATATCATTGAGATTGTTATTGTATCGACTAGTTTAAACGTGATAATCTATTAAAAACACTTTCTAAACTAAAACTATCGTTTAAAGCAGAGTAATAAACTGACCTAGTTCGATGCATGTTAAACGGCTGGAAGCATCGCAAAAGTTGCATCGCGATGACTGAATCAGCCAATCTTATATCTTAACTGTACCAGAGCCTAACGATGAGCACTGTGCATGTGTTAAATTAAATAGTCCGAAGGTATTTACGCTTACGCGCGTCGCTTAAAACACCGCCTTCATGAAAATGACAAGTTGACAACCCTACCCTGAAACTCTTAACCCAACACGCAACGTTAACGACAGGCTTGTGACGTGACAACAAACCAGATCGATTTACATAAATATGTTGCCATCGATTACCAACATTTTGTACAGGGAAAAGGCTGCATGTATCATTTTGGTACATACCTACAACTATAGGTAGGTACAACAGCACAGCGTAAACTTATAAATAAAATAAATTAATAATATTTTATTTGCCGTAACATTGATACAGTTAAAGGCCTTAAAGCAGTTCCCTTGAAAGAAAGAAACAAAGAAAAACAGTTTATTCACCAGTGGTGTCACAGACAAAACTAGACCTTGCATATTCTACCATATAGTGGTGTGCAAATTGTTAGGTATTTTTAAGTTATTATATAAAGTTATTTCATTAAATCAACAATTTATCATAAAATTAAATTATAACAGTTATTAAACTATATTATTATAGTGTGGCGGATCTCAATTCCGTGGTGACGAAGCTCTTGATATTTTCGGACGACCAGGCGTTAGGGTCGTAGCAACCACAGTAATAGGAATCTGCTTATCTGTGGCTTACCCACATTACCCTTTGTCCTAGGTGAACAACGAAAACGACGCGACCCAACGCGCAGCTGCTGTCGTGTCGCGTCGTATCGACTCATTGTCATTGTCGCGTTTTCTGCTCACACTGGTTCGGTTTTATAGTAAGACGTTGTCCTACGTGAGCCTATCCGTTAATAAAAAAAAATTGAATTCCGTTGACTTCTGCTGGTCGGTATATAATCTATCCCCCTTGATGCCCCAGTAATGCCAGAGGATTGGTATATCTAAACTCTAAACCGTAATAATTATATGGTATTAGCGTTTACATCGGGCGTGAGTCGACTCTATGAAGTAGGTATCTCTATGCTGTAAATTGTTATACTAGACAACCTTTTTTTTTCAACACTAATTTTAGCGCCTTACTCACCTACTCTTCCACATGAGAGTTGTGTTAGAACCTTGAAATAGCAATACCTGAAAAGAGATAAAGGATATTATTACTAGGTGTTTCAAACAGTTTTTTTAATGAAAATATCACACATTCGAAATTATTAAAAAAATTATAACAAGAAATAACATTGTTTTAAAGAAATCAATACTCATAAATGCGAAAGTGTGTAGACTATCTGTAGGTATGTTGTTATACCATTTCATGGCCCATCCGATTAAGCAATTTTGAGGAAATTTGGTGTTGAGATAGGTCGCATCCTTGGGACGGACATAGTCTACTTTTTATCCCAGAAAATCAAAAAAGGTTTCATGGGATTTTTTTAAACCTGACCCACGCAGTCGGATGACGAGGGCAAAATATAGATAAGGAATACTTTTCTAAAATTAACGAAACAGATATTTTTGCCTCACATTAGACCATGTTACCTTATTATTCTCTAGCATATTCTACCTCTACCTCTTTTCTAGGTCGTAGGTAAGGCCAAGCTGGCCAATAATCAGAAAAAAATCATGTTTTTTTTCGATAAATAATAAGTTAAAACCATTAAAATCGTTTAAACATGCTAAATGCCAATAAACGCGCATATTTTGACGACCTCCGTGGCGCAGTGTGTAGCGCTGTTGTCTTAACGTGCGGAGGTCCCGGGTTCGATCCCCGGCAGGGTCGACTGGGCAACGCGATTTAGCGTTCCGGTACGATGCCGTGTAGAAACGGAATAGGGGTATGGGTTTAATATAACTACCATGCCCCTAACAGGTTAGCCCGCTACCATCTTAGACTGCATCATCACTTACCATCAGGTGAGATCACAGTCAAGGGCTAACTTTTAGAGGATAAAAAAAAAAGAAAAAAATATTTTACACTTGTTGAATAAGCAAGCAAATCTAGATAAGAGAAAGTAAGGTCTAAACGTCACGGTATTTCGAGGAAGGTTCACATGACGAGGTGGCCGAGAGGTTAAGGCGTTGGACTGCTAATCCAATGTGCTCTGCACGCGTGGGTTCGAATCCCATCCTCGTCGATAAACTTTTTTGATAGAAACTTTTTATATTTTTTTGTAAATTGTACTTAATTTTGTTGTTTTACCATTTTTCCCGGTATTTTAAATCATTTTTAGGGTTCCGTACCCAAAGGGTAAAAACGGGACCCTATTACTAAGACTCCGCTGTCTGTCTGTCTGTCTGTCTGTCTGTCTCCAGGCTGTATCTCATAAACCGTGATAGCTAGAAACCTGAAATTTTCACAAATGATGTATTTCCGTTGCCGCTATAACAACAAATACTTACTAAAAATTAAAAAAAAATATATATATTAAGGGGGGTCCCCATACAATAAACGTGTTTTTTTCGTATTTTTTTGCTCAATATTAAAAACGGTAACAGGTAGACGGTTCAAATTTTCACAGAATATTAACTTGTATATTACCTTTCAAAATAAATAATTAAATATCAATAAAGTAAATATTAAAGGGGGGCTCCCATACAACAAACGTAATTTTTATTTTTAATACGTCATAAATCGTAAAACTTACTACAGGTTTGTACGGAACCCTCGGTGCGCGAGTCCGACTCGCACTTGGCCGGTTTTTTAAATAAAATACGCATAATAATGTGATGGAGACGCATAGAAAATTCTTAAGAGACCATCGGAAACTAATACGATCCAAGTGAACTCACTTCGGCTCCAATTTGTTGACCTAATCCAATAGGGCTTCCCAAAAGATAAAACCTAAAGCATGTTACCAAGACTACCTAATTTGTTAATGTTGAGTTATATATTAGTAGTTACATTTTATAGTTGCGTATAGTTAAGCCTGCAATGCCATCCTCCCGGGAGAGCCTTCTGGCATAATATTAAGATTTCTGGTAGTTTTCGTCTTAGTAACGTCAAGTAGCCAAAAGTTGTGCACCGTCACAACGCCTGCGAATTGCTGGCTTATTGGGCGGTGAATATCGCCAGCTACAAGTTGTACAACATAGATTTGTCTGCTTTGGCGGAGTATAGCGAATTAAGCTTCTTGTTCCTCGTTTATCATAGACTTCCGCAAAGTACCTAACGCCTGCTTCTATCCAAAAATGTGTATGGTGAAAATAAAGGCACCTCCGGTATTGTAAGAACTTTTAAGATTATAACCACATCATTGTCTGTTGTCTTTCACGCCTCAACTGTAGAACTAATCTTTAAGAAGTTCGGCACCAAGAGTTGCATCCTGAAGACGGGTATAGGCGTGGAGATACTATCTACGTCTTACTTTTGAGAAAATCTTAGAGTATTTACTTATATGATATTTTTTCCGAATTCCTTTGTTACACAACAAAATCCATGGTGGACCAAAGCTAATAAGAAATGTTTTTGAAGATCTTATTATGAAAGGGAGCCTCAAGACGCAGCCACGGCCCAATAATTTTCTTTAAATTAAGCCAACAAGTTCACTGGATGTTCATTGTTTGTTTTTATTAGATTCTCCTTGTAAGAGCGCCACTCAGGATAAATTGAGTGAGATAAGAAACCTTTTAAGTTATAAAGCCTAATTACCTACCACCGTTGTTGAGGCTTGCGTATAATTTGATTGTGAGACTTCCCCCAATCTTCTGTACAATTATTGTATTGCGCTGTTATATTTGAATGATATTGTCTAAATTCGGCTATAGGTTCTAGTAGGTAGAGTCCGTGTCACGAAAGAAGTCCCCAAGAGTAGAGCTAGTAGTCGCATTTTTAAGAATCATAATTAGGTACTAAAATTCTACATCAATGATTGTATCAGTTAAACTAATTGCCGCGGGACCACGTGACACGAGCTCTATAGTACTCTTCTAACGCAATCGTCGAGTGCAAACGAGTAAAGCAAAAAAAAACAAATCGTTTCATAAATCTCGGAGAAATCGGCGAACATACATTAAAAAACCAAACGCACCGAAATGAGAACCTCCTGCTTTTTAGAAGTCTTTAGTAGTGTAGACTTCATAAATATTATGTAGTTAATGTCCTCTTAATTTAATTTTGGCCAATGCGACCGATCTCAGAGAGGCTATAATAGCCAACCACGAAGGATAATATATTAAATGCACAAGTGTGTGCGCAAGTATTGTGCGTAGTAGACAGACAGAGAGACGGACAGTCAGACAGAAAAACAGACACCTTTTAGCATTTATAATACATAGGTACTAGCTAATGCCCGCGACTTCGTCCGCGTGGTTTAAGTATTTTTCCCCACAGGCACTCCTTAATTTTCTGGTTTAAAAAGTAGCCAGTCACTCTCCAGGTCCTCAACTATACTTATGCAATCACGTTGATTCGTTGCTCTGTTGCGGCGTGATTGAAGGACAAACTCTATATTTCAACCCTTTGGGGGTCGAATTTTCAAAAATGGTGAAACACGTACTCTTGCATATCTAACTGAAAGCCCAAATGCTAAGTTTCATGGCTGTAACTTGAGAAATGAAGGACTTTCATACAAACTTTCAACCCCTATTTTACCGCGTGGGGGTGGAATTTTGAAAAACTGTGACACACATACTTCTTTATTTATTACTGTTAGCCAAAATACCAAGTTTCGTTGATATAACTTGAGAAATATCTTGAGAAATGAAGGACTATCATACTAACTTTCATCCCCTATTTCACTCCTTCGGGGGTAGAAATTTCAAAAACTGTGAAACACAATATATTTCTTAATTTTTTACCCATAGCTTGTAAACCAAGTTTCATGTATATACCTTGAGAAATGACAGAGTTTCATACAAACTTTCAACCCCTATTTCACCCTCGTTTAGGGGTGGAATTTTCAAAAATCCTTTCTTAGCAGATACCTACGTTATAATAGCTATCTGATTGAAAAAGTTCAGCCCGATCCGACAGGTGGTTAGAGCTGTGCGTTGATAGATCAGTCAGTCAGTCAGTCAGTCAGTCAACTTTGCCTTTTATATGTTTAGTTAGATTAGTATTCGACTATGGATTTGAAAATAGAACGCCATATTACAACGAGCAATAACTAACGTAGAGTGATCGCATGACACACAAATTGGTAATTCTGATGAATACTTTATGATAGCGCAGTAATAGGGTGGATTGCCACGACAACACAACAGTATAATAACGGTTTACGAGCCAACTTCATCCGTTTTGCATTTTATATGCCACTCAAGCGCTGCGTACAGTTTAATATGAGGTCCAAACTCAATAGGATGATGACAACTCAATCAAATCAGCAACTCTTTATCAAAACTTAAAAATACATAGTTGTGACGTCATCAAATTTCAACGCACCTTTTTTAGGGTTCCGTACCCAAAGGGTAAAAACGGGACCCTATTACTAAGACTCCGCTGTCTGTCTGTCTGTCTGTCTGTCTGTCTGTCTGTCTGTCTGTCTGTCTGTCTGTCTGTCTCCAGGCTGTATCTCATAAACCGTGATAGCTAGAAAGCTGAAATTTTCACAAATGATGTATTTCCGTTGCCGCTATAACAACAAATACTAAAAATTAAAAAAAAATATATATTAAGGGGGGTCCCCATACAATAAACGTGTTTTTTTCGTATTTTTTTGCTCAATATTAAAAACGGTAACAGGTAGACGGTTCAAATTTTCACAGAATATTAACTTGTATATTACCTTTCAAAATAAATAATTAAATATCAATAAAGTAAATATTAAAGGGGGGCTCCCATACAACAAACGTAATTTTTTGATATTAACAATAAACCTCTACAAACAAAGTTAGTTTTGCGGTTCATTTCGTCTTGTTTTTAATACGTCATAAATCGTAAAACTTACTACAGGTTTGTACGGAACCCTCGGTGCGCGAGTCCGACTCGCACTTGGCCGGTTTTTTTTTTAGTCCATAGTTTAAAATGGTTAACAAACTTAAAACTAACTGAGGATGTGACTTTTAGTTCTTTTGGAAGCCCCTCTATTTAATCATCAGCAAGAAACAACTTATTATTGACATAGACATCATCCATATTCCTGGATTGGTTCAACATCATCGACCCAGCCCAGCCAGCCCACTGATGAGCACGAGTCTTCACACATCTTCGGGAATAATAGGAGATCTTTCAGGCGAGCAGGTTCCCTCACCATGTTTCCTACATCGTTAAAGTGATTTTACTAACGCACATAACTCTTCATAACGCACGGGGATCGAACCCCGGACCCCGGAATAGGGGCTGAGGTCTTAACCACGATTTATGTCGATCATTATTATCACCATAAGCTATCACCATGATCACCGCTATGACTGATTTTTTTTATTTCAAGTTGGAATTTGATTATCTACGACATTTGGCTTAAAAATTTTGCCATACCATCTTGTTAATTCCACAGTTATTATTACATAATAAGTTACAGTAACATAAGACAATTATTTCATCTGTGCTCACACGCACGTCTGTAACACAAAAATCTTAACAAGTTTTAAAGGTATGACGTATGATGACTACATTGACATTTTAACAGTCTGTCAAGTCGCGTTATAGGTACGCTTTACTTATTACCTTCCTACTTAGTGTAAGGCCGATAGTTTGAAATACATAGCTACTAAACTCTCTAAGGGCGTTTCGTTTTTAACAGCTCTTGATAACTACTAGACCAGGGTAGAAGCCTTTAAAAATAATAAAAAGTGAAAAAAAATAATAGTAGAATGAAACCCATTAGAAAAGGAGGGGAATATTATAAAAATGAAAGGAAAAATAATTTACGGGCGATCTGAGGTCGGGAAGGGGATGGGGGGGGGTTTTAAGGGTAAAAAACGGTTTTTCTCGATTTCCGGCAAAACTAAAAGTCCTATCGAAAAAAGTCAAATGGCAAAGTTGTAGGTAATAAAAAGATCTAAAACTTTTGTATTAACACTTTTTTCACATAACCTCAAAATTTATGTGAAAAATTCAAAAAACCAAGTTTTTGATTTTTTATTTTTATCTTTTACAAATAATTTTTTTTGTAACGAAATTTGGTGAAAACTTACCTTTTTATGTCCCAAATACGCTGTAATTTATTTGAGTAAAAATATTTATTTTTTCACCTTATTTTGAATTAATATCGAAAAAGCACCCTAATTTTCAATCGAAAATTCACCCGTCAAAATATCAGCTTTTTTCAAAAAGTTGGTATGTTTTCTATTCGTTGAAATCTCTACTTTCCGATGGTGAAAAAAAATATATATGTTACTATAGTAAATCTTCTCAGAAAATGCAAAAATCGAAAATCGAAAACTCGAATTCGAAATTTTTTTTTTTAATTATTATAAATCATTTTGAGCTATTTATTAAAATTTACACTTTAATTAATCGAAAAACGTTAGATTACATGTTAAAAATTGCAAATCAAAATATACTACTATAATTAACAAACAAATAAGTTAATAAAATTAATATTTATGTAATCTAACGTTTTTCGAGTAATTAAAGTGTAAATTTTAATAAATAGCTCAAAATTATTTATAATAATTAAAAAAAAAATTTCGAATTCGAGTTTTCGATTTTCGATTTTTGCATTTTCTGAGAAGATTTACTATAGTAACATATATATTTTTTTTCACCATCGGAAAGTAGAGATTTCAACGAATAGAAAACATACCAACTTTTTGAAAAAAGCTGATATTTTGACGGGTGAATTTTCGATTGAAAATTAGGGTGCTTTTTCGATATTAATTCAAAATAAGGTGAAAAAATAAATATTTTTACTCAAATAAATTACAGCGTATTTGGGACATAAAAAGGTAAGTTTTCACCAAATTTCGTTTAAAAAAAAAATTATTTGTAAAAGATAAAAATAAAAAAATCAAAAACTTGGTTTTTTGAATTTTTCACATAAATTTTGAGGTTATGTGAAAAAAGTGTAAATACAAAAGTTTTAGATCTTTTTATTACCTACAACTTTGCCATTTGACTTTTTTCGATAGGACTTTTAGTTTTGCCGGAAATCGAGAAAAACCGTTTTTTACCCTTAAAACCCCCCCCCCATCCCCTTCCCGACCTCAGATCGCCCGTAAATTATTTTTCCTTTCATTTTTATAATATTCCCCTCCTTTTCTAATGGGTTTCATCCTACTATTATTTTTTTTGGTTTTAAAAATTATCGACCCTGGTCTATACAGTAAGTACTACATTTCAAAGTAGAAGTTCGCTGAAAAGTTCGTTATCTACAGTACAATTAAAACTTACAGATAAAACCTGATCCCAGGCTATTAAACGCCGCGCTGTAATTAAGTTTGTCGCGGAAATTACTACACGCGATGTTCGCCGAAGTTTACAAAGGTTAGGTATCATACAGTTCAGTAGAGATGCGCTATGTTGGGTTTTATATATTTAAAAACTAGATGATACCCGCGACTTCGTCCGCGTGGATTTTTTTTAATTCCTGCGGGAATTCCTTAATTTTCCGGGATTCAAAGTAGCCTATGTCCTACCCCGGGATACAAACTATTCCTATAGGTACCAAATTTCATCAAAATCGGTTGAACCGATGGGCCGTGGAAGTGTAGCAGCCAGATAGACACACTTTCGCATTTATAATATTAGTATGGAGATATGGATAGTATGGGATACTCTTGGAGGCACGCTTGTTTTTTGCACTAGGTAATAAAATGCAGAAATTCGAGGCTTAGCGATACTTTCCACAAGAATCAGTAGATACCCACAGTAATTTTTGCAGTGTAACTTAGAGTTTTTCTAACGGCGTTTTGTTTGTCTGAACTCTATATATTTTTAATTTACTCTCTCTACAGTTTCTTGCGGAACCTCTCAAAAATTAATCAAAATGAGCAAAGATCAGGTCAAAAACCGAACATAGAGCCACGGATAGCCACCGTGAATGTCCTTCTTCAAACTATGGCTTTATTCTCCAAATTTTGCTTGCCTCGCCCAGCGGCGGTAATTTGGCACATGAGGTAGAATAAAACCTTCAAGCGGAATACTTAAATAAGAACTTTGTTTGGGTCCTGCGAGTATTAAGTATTCAGATAACTTTATTGATCAACGAGTATATATCCGCTTCCAAACTGTATGATCGCTAAACTGAGGTAATTATTTATTAGTAACGACACTTTATCGTGGGAAAATTACTTATCAACACGCTATATCCACTGTTTATTTACACATGACATTTGTAACATGAAAATGGAAGTCATTGTTTAATTACTAAAGGGTTTATTAGTAAAGCTCAATTATAGGTAAGTACCTACTTGTCATTAGCGTTAATTGTTTTCATAGATAAGCAAACGCTATACTAGTGATGGGTATCGGTATTTAATTGCACCTGTTATTATAATTTTATATCAAAGTATATTTATTCAAAATTGGTACCGACTACCGGCATGGTAGGTACACTTTCTGAACGTCAAGTATTTTGTATAGGTACTTACGTGATGGTGATAATTAACGACGATATTTTAAAACTAAAACTACGAGAATCCCAAACGTGCCCTGTTCTGAGAAAAGCCCCCAACAAACTCAGCCGGGGTTTTTTTATAAACAAACATATAAATACTTAAATATACTGATATACACATAGCCCTGTGCATTTCGCAGTCGGGTAAAAACAGCCTCCGTTGTTGCCATGACAGTAGAACATGATGCTCGTGACTCTCAACTTCGCTTCGTGAAGTTTTTTTTTAATCCCGTGAAAACTTTATTTTTCGTGATTTTCCGGGACAAAACCCCCCCTGTGAGTATTTCCTTATGCCCTCAACATAATGTGCTAGGAAACAATGTAAGAAATGCGACATATTACGAGTAAGTCTCTATTACTTATCTAGGTAGGTACTTTGTAAATACTGCTAAGTAACTGCCTATTTTATTTATTTTGGGGATTTTTTTTCTTTATTAAGTCTGTTATTTCTTGTACTTGTATCCCCGAATAAAGATTTCTTTCTTTCTTTCTATAACACCCGTCAACAAATAAAATCTTATCCATCCTAATTCCTAAACTATTTCAGTACGGAAAACGTTACAAGCAAAATATTATCGAGCACCTATTCGCACGCAGGTTTCACCACTGCGTACAGTATTTAGCACCTGTTATTTCACACGCTACCACATACCCCATATAACGATATGAATAAATAATAATAACGCCTCCATCGGTTACCGGTTACCGTTATATACAGTAGCAGTAGGTATACCTACGTGCGAATAATAGAACCGACTGAATTAAACCGTTGGATAGTACGTGAATAATATATTTGCTACCGCAATTCTTTTTTTTTTTGCTCTACAAAAGACATTTATTTCACGCCATCATATTATTTTATTACACTTATCAATGTAGGCTGAGAGATGAATATGTGTTTACGTTTCTAGCACCGATACAAAAACACCTCAAAACAACAGACAACTCTTCAACTGCAAGAAAATATCTTAGAAATTTAATTCGCCTATGTACTTAGTTACCTACATGGTTTTTAATTTTGTTAAGTAAATAGCTTGAAAGTGCATTTTTAAGTAAGTAGGCAGAAATGTTAAAGACTAAAATATAAGGTACATACCTACTTATATAAAGAAAAGACATGCTCAAATACTTTCCTGTTTAAAGCAGGAATTTTAAGGATGATTAAAACAGGATACTGAAGTCAAAATACCAATCACAAGCTCCTAGACTATTAGAGACATGTAATAAATAACGTTTTCGCACGTAAAAGAAAATTATTTTCGCGTTTTAATGTTACCTACTATACATCAGGTAGGTACCTTTGCTATAGAGTGGTTATTCGAAATGTTTCTTAAGAAATCTTCGAAGCATTAACTCAATATACTCTGTATTCTGAGTCAATATATTTACTCGTAGGTAGGTAATAAATAATGTACAAGAACTCCCCTTGGATCATAAAATGGCAATAATAAATAATGCGTTAAAAGCCTAAAATTTCGATTTTCATGGTTCGATACAATTTCTTTAGGCGGCTGAAGAGTGCGAAGGGCGAATACACATAACAAAAAATTATCTGGCTGACAAAAGTTAGCGCGCACACATTTAGTATTTGACGACCTCCGTGGCGTAGTGTTGAGCGCTGTTGCCTTAACGTGCGGAGGTCCCGGGTTCGATCCCCGGCAGGGTTTGGAAATTTATAATTTCTGAAATTTCCCTGGTCTGGCCTGGTGGGAGGCTTCGGCCGTGGCTAGTTACCACCCTACCGGCAAAGACGTGCCGCCAAGCGATTTAGCGTTCCGGTACGATGCCGTGTAGAAACCAAATAGGGGTATGGGTTTAACTGCCATGCCTCTAACAGGCTAGCCCGCTACCATCTTAGACTGTATCATCACTTACCATCAGGTGAGATCGCAGTCAAGGGCTAACTTGTAGTGGATTAAAAAAAAAAAATAATAATAGTATGGTAACCATAATAATATGGTAACATAATTATTTCTTATTTGTTTAGAGCGGTCATGTAAAAATTTTAGCACAGCAAGATTTTATTAAACTTTGAACCAAATTATGAAAAACAAATTTTTCATTAGGAAAATACTTTAGAATAATACTAGATGATGCCCACGACTTTGTCCGCGTGGATTGACGTTTTTTGAATTCCCGCGGTAACTTTTTTATTTTTCGGTATAAAATGTGGCCTATGTGTTAATTTAATCTCCTTTTCACATTTCAGTGGCTTGAAGAAGTAACAAATAACCAAACATACAAACTTATACCTAAACATCGAAACTTTAACGTTCATATAATAATATTAGTAAGATCTAAACTAAACTGAGACTAAAACTGCACTAAATATGCTAGAACTAAAGAAGCTTCGCTGAAACTAGGTCACACCACCATCTTGGGAATTAGTTTAGATGGAGATGGCTTCTTGTAATGCCTTGGAGCGTAATTGAAGCCGAAATTCAGTTACGACATGCGCTCGGGTAAATATTAAAGCGAGCCTAAACCAAACTGTAGGTGTTACAGTCTATGTCCGCAGGGCGTGCGAAGTTAGAAGGCGGTAGGAGTCCGGCACTATCCGGTCCGGACTGGATGTCCATGAGGATTTTCGCCTTGTACAACAAAAAAAAAAAAAAAAAGGGCGTGCGAAGTTGACACTGCCCGGGAAATGACAACTTTACACTCAGCCTCCTGACCCCTATTCTCTAACTCAGTGCAGGCTATCAAAAAACGAAAGCCAGTGACATAATATATTATTTATGCATTTTAAATTATCGGTTAAAATAAAAAAGTGTGTGACTTTTGATGACGTCACAATTCAGACTTTCATACAAAATCTTATACTAAGCGCGCGTTTTTGAAGATTGAAAATAATTAAGAAAGTTTTGACTAGTTGTCAAATACCCAATTGAACGCAGCGAGAAATCATCGTCATCATGTTGATATTTTTATGTTCCAACCCTTAGTTCCAATTTCCAAGCTTCTGCTCGTAAGTAACAAGAATTTATTTAAATAGCATTTGACTGCGTTTAATTAAAGTACCTAACTAATACCCAAATAAAAATATTTACTTACTCAGTTTTATAAAATAAAACAGCAACAAAAAAGTTGCCCAAATAAAAATCAGCAGGAATGACGGTAACTGCAAAAGTTTGTAATTAAAAATTGTGCTTTGTTCTAAACTTAAACGACACCGAGCGACTCGGAGTATTCAAGCTACCAGACCTTTATCTTGCTTAAATACTACAAAACAGATTTAGCTCAAACCATTTTAGTTCATAAGATCATGGGTGTTGAGTTTTAATTCGTGTGAAAAAGGTTTTTCTACATTTACCATAATGTAGGTCTATTTCTACACGTGGTAGAAGAAAGCGTGTAAATTCGTTTTGTGTTTAGAAATTGTACAAAGAAAATCCCAAGTTGTGTTAATTTAATTAGTACTGAATATTTAAATGAACACAACTTAGAGCATGGAATACTAATTAAACAGTCTTAAATTACCAAATCATACGTTCGAGTAATTTTACGTTTTGACGACCTCCAGCCACAGCCGAAGCCTCGCTCCAGACCAGACTAGAGCAAATTCAGAAATTACTTAAGTATAACCTCTCACAATGACCCTGCCGAGGATCGAACCCGGGACCTCCCACATATAAGACCACATTGCTCATCAATGCGCCAGGGAGATCGTATAATTTTTTTTTTTTTTTTTTTTATCCACTACATGTTAGCCCTTGACTGCGATCTCACCTGACGAATTATGATTATAAACAACCAATATCTATCAATTTTCCATAATTTAACCCACACATCGCTAGTCCACGGTCAAACCCCCAGAGGAAAGGTACGGGGGCTTGCCTTCCCTACTCTAGGCCCGCCTTTGTGATGACTTTATTTGGCACAATGAAAATCATATTCATTCAACGCCGCGCGTAACATACACATGATAAATGAACCGCAAAGGGTACGGGACACGGGTATATTCCCTGGGAACCTTCGGTGTTATCAAAGACATTGGGTATGGAAAAACTAAGTTACTGATATACAGTTTCGTATTTTTTATTTACTACAAGCTAACGACTGCGATCTGACCAGCCCACCGATTATGTAAGAATTGTCGATCAAATCGTAATAATTCGGTGTCAAAGTAAAATAAACCATAACAGCATTAAATTAGAGCTCAATTTCGTGTATCCATTCTCATACGTTTAGGGTATCGTACATACCTAAACGCCGAACTTTAACGTTTTGATCGGCCATTCTTACATAATCGGGGGGCTGAGTGGTAAGTGATGTTGCAGTCTAAAATTATAATAATGTCCTCCAGAGAGAATAGTCATCTGCGCGGGAGGTATTATATTTAAGACCTTTTGTCTTCGTAACAACACGAGCATGTCGGTGACATGCACGTCGGTGACGCGAATGCACAAGTTTACCCCCTACCAAAAAGTGCTCAACGCGGCTAAAGAAGTTTTCACTTCAAAAACATTAATTCACTTAGCTATCTATGAGTACACAAACCCATATAGCACTTACAAATGAAGAGTAAACGCGACACTGTATTTTCCGGGGAGCATCTGGCATATTTGCTGCTTATCACCAGGCACAAAGAATCCGAAAACTCTATCCCTCTATCCGTTGACACATACCTCCATTACGTAGTTCCCGAGGCGGCGCATTTTTCATAGCCGTTCGAGAACACCTGTCACCTTCCGCCTTTCACCGGAATATTACATTATGTGTCTCAGGAGGCACCGGCGACGCTTGCAACCCGGGCGAAGGACTCGACACTTCGCAAACCCTCGTCGATGACTTTACTAGAGTATTTTTGTCCAATATTAAGCTACTAATTCAGGTAAAAGATGCTTCTTCGTGAAAATTAATTGGGACTTGCAAAAAAGTAAAACGAATGAACGTGAACGTTTTAGCAGCATGTATTGTCGAGTGAGCGCAAAAGAGTTCACGAGATGTTATGTGTCCAGCACCTTGGAACTCCAACAAACATAATCTATACTAATATTATAAGTGTGCTGTGTCTGCTGCGATTTCACGACCCTTATTTTCAACCGATTTTGGTAAAATTTGGTACCCAGACAGGTGTACCTGGGGAAGGAAATAGGCTTTAACGACTGCCTGGCGCAGGGGTGGCTTTGGGCGATGCTAGTTATCACGCTACCGGCAAAGACGTAACACGTAACGGGGTATGTGTTGTATATAACTGAAATATTATCTACTCCTTTAACAGGTCGAATAATCGATTACGATTACGATTTCCTTACAAAATCGGGGGGCAGGTACGAATACAGCCCCCCAATCATGTAAGAATGGCCGATGAAATCGTTAAAGTTCTGCGGCAAAGTAAATAAACCATAACAGCATTAAATTAGAGCTCAATTTCGTGTACCCATTCTTATACGTTTAGGTATGTACGATACTCTAACGTATAAGAATGGATACACGAAATTGAGCTCTAATTAAGTGCAGTTATGGTTTATATTACTTTGACGCTGAACCTTTACCATTTGATCGACAATTCTTACATAATCGGGGGGCTGATAATAGTCCATTGTGCGTGCAGCGAGCCGGAAACACGTTTCGTACTAAACAATACACTCACAGCTGTTTAGTGCTTCCCTTCTACATCATAACGATGCATATTATCACATTGATGTCGTGTTACTTGAAATAACAATGGAATAAATTGTAGGGGCGTAAGCGTCACTTTTCCTTTGTTAGATAAGTAGATGTCTGTTTTTAGCTTGTTTTTAACATTAGTAGTATTAGTACCTATCCATACTAATCATACTAATATTATAAATGCGAAAGTGTGTTTGTTTGTTGGTTTATTGGTTTGTCCTTCAATCACGCCGCAACGGAGCAACGGATCGACGTGATTTTTGGCATGGGTATAGTTGAGGACCTGGAGAGTGACTTTCTCTTTAATTAGGAAAATTAAAGAGTTCCCGCGGGAATCAAAAAAAACTTAAACCACGCAGACGAAATCGCGGGCATCAGCTAGTTAAGTATAAATTTGAAAGCGCGTCTGTCTGTCTGTCTGTTACATTTTCACAACTCATTAGTTAAACCGATGTTGATGTAATTTCGTACAGACACAGCTTGCAAGTTGCAAAACGCTTTTTTGCAACTTACAAGCTGTGCAACGGTTTTAAAGGCTTTTTAATTTCAGAAAATCAAGGAGTTCCCATGAGATTCTTAAAAAACCCACTAAACGGATGAAACAAGGGCATCGCCTAGTAACGATGGTTATACTAAGAATTTCCTTTATTTTTCAACATTTCTTATTATTACTTACATCGTCATGGAAACATATAAACAAGTGTTACCATGGAAACAAGTGTTACCATGAAAACATAAAGTCAATAACGTAACGGCGAAAATTTGATTTTACTCGCCATAAATTTTCATACCCCGGGCAAATATTACCGTGCCCCGGGCTTATACGAGTAGGTAGCTAGGTACGAGTATATGCAAATCGATTCTAAAGGAGGTAAACTCCAAAAAACACTAAAACTACTTAGTAATAGTTTTCTATGAATTCGAAATTCGAATGCAGTTAAAATCTATATCTATACTTATAATAAAACTGTAACAGGTCCAATTCTGTACATTGAAGATATTTTGAAAATTTTTTTTGGAGGGCACTCATTATTCGATACTGAAGCCAAATCTGTAATTTTTTTCATTTTAGTCTGTCTGTCTGTCTGTCTGTCTGTCTGTCTGTCTGTCTGTCTGTATCTTGGCCGCGCATCACGCCGAAACTACTGAATGAATTCAAACGAAACTTGGCACGATTTGAGCCCATACTACGAGGTAGGACATGGGATACTTCTTATCCCGAAATTCTACCCCCAAATGGGTGAAATAGGGGTTGAAAGTTTGTATGAAAGTCCTTAATTCCTCAAGTTATAGCCATGAAACTTGATATATGAGCTGCGGGTAGAAAATGAAAACATATGTGTCTCACAGTTTTTCAAAATTCCACCCCCGAAGGGGTGAAATAGGGGTATAATATAAAAATGAATCCCTATTTCCCTTGGTCACGGCATCACGCGTGAACAGCTGGACCAATTTCGCTAATTCTTTTTTTGTTGGGTTTGTCTGGACGCCGGGATGGTTTATATTCACAATTGGACCCGGTAGGGGCGCTGCAATCGGGTTCGAGGTTCAGAGCGGGACACGGCTGGACCAATTTCGCTAATTCTTTTTTTGTTGGGTTTGTCTGGACCCCGGGATGGTTTATATTCACAATTGGACCCGGTAGGGGGCGCTGCAATCGGGTTCGAGGGTCCCGCCAAACCACGCGGACGAAGTCGCGGGCATCAGCTAGTCTGTTATAAAAACATTGAAGGGACCACTATAGAAATAGAATAGAAATCTTTATTATTGGAATCAATTACTACTGTACACAACAATAAAATTCCTGACCCGTAAACTAGGAGAACACGTATCTTAGGGGCCAGTGCCTTCTCAAACGTTGATTTAAAATATCATAGGCTTAATGTGCACTTAGATAACAAATAAGTAAATATTTCTTAAAAAATGTGTTGATATTTCCATAGAGTTATAACTAACAAATTTTGTTCTTATTTTACATTTTTAGTTAAGTTTATCAGTGACATTTTAGGTTAAATTAGAATAACTACTCGTTTTAATAACCGGTGTTAATTCTTTAAGCAACATCTGCACTAATTTTTGGTCATTATACCCAATATTATGTCGTTATAGAGGTTTCGACTGTAGGTATTATAAACCCACTCTCACGGCGACAAGCTTTCCAGATTTTAAAAATCTACCTACCCTAAACAAAGGAAGCTTCCCCGCGAAAAAATTCGATATACCTCATCCGTAAAAGTTTGTAATTAAAAATTGCGCTTTTGTTCTAAACTTTAACGACAACGAGCCACCGCTGAAAGTATTCAGAAGGCTTCCAGACCCCGACCTTTATCTTACTTAGGTATATAGCAAAACATGTCTAAGTTCATACTATTTTAGACCGTAAGACTAGAATCGCAAATGCGAAAATCCCGTGAACATGCTCGCTTTGAGAGTTCCATTTACCGAATAACACGTACCTACTGTGGAGAAGAAAATGTACAAATATGTTTTGTTACTAGATTTAACCCAAACAAAGGAACATTCTGTAACTTTACTATAAAATACTCCATAAGTTTAATAATAGACAAAATAAACGCGTAAGTAATAAAAATAGATATAATATGTTTTGTTTTTTAATCCAATACAAGTTAGCCCTTGACTGCAATCTCACCTGATGGTAAGTGATGATGCAGTCTAAGATGGTAGCGGGCTAACCTGTTAGGGGCATGGTAGTTATATTAAACCCGTACCCTATTCGATTTCTACACGGCATCGTACCGGAATGCTAAAATAATTTTAATTTTTAATTTTAATCACTTACCGGTAAAGACCGGTAAGCGATTTTACATTTTAGAATTAAGGATGTGAGTATTAAATCAATGTCTCTAAAAGTAGCACCGAGTAGATATTATGTAGGTACGTGACCAAATCAGCAATTTAGCAAATTACTGGAAGGAAAGGAAGTGAGTAACAACTAATCATTGAACATGGACCTACTTTAAATAAGCCGAAAGCACCGGTCTAGCGCTTGGTTGCAAGTTACAAGTTACAACTCCAACTAAGAGTTGTTTCCAAAACCTTTTTCACTTGCACATCCATTAATATCTATAAAGCATTGCGTCCGATGTCCGTGGGCCAAGCCCCGCGGGGAAGGTCCTCACTTCCTTCCGTCCCGAACACCCTTTTACTGCGTCTTTATGTGGCACAATAGAAATCATATTTTACATCACATACATTAAAAGTTATAACATTATGCTCGTAATTTATGGAGCGAAAGTAGATAAAACTCTTGGTTTCTTAATCCTATAATAATATTATTGAATGTGAAAGGGTGTTTGTTTATTGGTTGTCCTTGAATGCGCATCTAGTCTAGACAAAGGGCTGGGAAATTCTCATGTCAAATGTGTATGAGTATTGAGTATCTATTACGTCTTTGGAACTTAGGTACTTTGGCGACGCGCAACGCGGCGCGTCCAGATATTAAGACACGTAAGAAATTCCCGTTTGATTTGTCTTCAAAGAAACAACGTGTGAAGAATCTTCGCAATTTCTTTGTTTAAGAAACCTCTCTGTTTTGGCCTACACACCCAATTCTTCTAATTAGTGTACGAAAATGGACACAAAAGCCCGCAAATCTGATTACGCGCGGAGGACAAAGGTTTTGCCAAAGCGGAGTAATTATGTCGGGGTGTCGTCGAATTAATCGGATTAGCGAATTCACTAGCGATGCGACGCGTATTAGCACGGACACCGTGATATTGAAACACCATATGAGTGGCAGATGAGACAATTCCCACTTTTCCTTATCATGTCTCCTGTGTTACTCTAATTTACAGACAAGGTTATTTTTTGCGAAATTGGCGACTAAGGTTTTGCCAAAGCGGAGTAATTATGACGGGAATCGGATTAGCGAATTCAGGAGCGATGCGACGCGTATTAGCACGGAAAGCACGGACACCGTGATATTGAAACACCATATTATGAGTGACAGATGAGACAAATCCCACTTTTCCCTAGCAAGACTCCTGTGTTACTCTAATTATTTATAGACAAGGTAAGTAGTTAAGCTTTTTTATTTTTTGCCAAACCTGGCGACGTGCTGTGGACAAAGGTTTTGCCAAAGCGGAGTAGAAACTGAAAGTGCCCAGAACTTCAGAAGCCAGCCCGCCAAGTATCCTTAACTTTAGCCGTGGCTCGTAACCGCTGTCATTTTTGCTATGGCATGTAAAATAATTTTCCTATTCAATAAAATTATTCGTTCTGTATTTAAGTATCTTTGTACGAGCGTCACTCTCACTACAGCCCAGCCGTGATTGGCGGTGAGGGACATGTCGGCAAATGAATTTAATGCGAGCACATCAGTGTACTCCATTAGGCCGTGTTAAGTAGCCCCGCGGACATTGAGCCACTGGGCGGCGCTGATTAATCATGAACTAAATGGATAGTACACACTACATATATACCTAATAATCCATGCTAATATCGCAGTCTAAGGATATACGTTCTTGCTTATCAGTCGTTTGACGGAAGCGTCTAGAGTCTAGACAGAGCAACGCTGGAGGGTGATAGGGCCGTAACGGAGGAAAATGACAGAATTTTCAATATAAAATTTTGCCACTGATGTCTTTGTTTCCTTTGAGTTGAGAGTAAATCTCTCAACCATCATATTCAAAGGAAACGAAAAACGATAAATGCGAAAGTGTGTTTGTTTGTTGGTGCCAATGGTAGTCGGGTCTGTCATTTGTATGAACGTCGACCCACTGCAGGACGTTATACTTACGCTGTGTACTATGTATTATAATGTGACAGTCAAACTGACTGCCTGCTAACGCTTTCACGGCCCATCTGTTTAGCTGGGTTTGGCGAAATTTTGTAGAGATAGGTTGATTTTTTCGATTCATTACTTTACCAACCGCCAATTAACGTGCTATCAATACTAACCTTATTTCATTTATCAGTTTCCACGCTTTTATTAATTCGCATTCATATAGTATGGAAAAGTGTTTAGAAATAGTAGTATTTAGAAGTATAAGAAAAGACATGGAAAGCTTTCAATTCTTTGTCTTTTATAACAAAGAGACACCCACACGTGAGGTTTATACAATAATACATATTTTACACAGAGAGCCTGGATAATGCCCTAGGAAATGTTTGAAATGTGATCCGCGAGAGGTTTATTCCTATAGGAGAAACAGGAAAAGGCACTGAGCTATTTTCTCGGCTTCCGACAACATTGGATTCCAGTTAGCCATGCAGACGCTTTTGTATTTGTCTTGGATCTGTTTTTGTAGGTTCTTGTTTTTTTTTTTAATTCCATTACAAGTTAGGCCTTGAATGCGATCTCAACTGGTGGGAAGTGGTGATGCAGCTAGCTACATAGCGGGCTAACCTGTTAGGGGTATGGCAGCTATTACATAAAACCCATACTCCTCTCCGCACGTGGGCGCGTCACATTGTGTGATTCGCCCTTATCTTTGTAAGATTCGTCTTTGTCGGTAGAGAGGAGAGAGAGCCAGAGAAAGTTCAGAAATTTTAAATTCCCAAATTAATCCTACCGGAGATCGAACCCTGTGTCATGTTTATTAATTAACTTTAAAAAAATTAACACAATTCATAGGCAGTGAAAAGCATTAAGTAAATAATTTTTTAATTCCTTTCATTCAATTTACTCAGCCAAAGAACAAAAAATCAAAACTTATATTGTAGGTAGTTTTTGAAGGCGGCGCCAAATTTATGGTTCGTGTCCAAATTCCATGTGGCGGACGATAAAAGCTTGTTTTTAAAAAGTTTTTATGATTATAGACTTTTTGTTGTTATAGTAGCGCTACATACCTGGCCATGATTGACGAAGCCGTGCCGCCTCGCGATGTCATCCACGCGCTCGACGCCGCCCGGCACCCTTACAGCGAAGTGGTTGTGGTAGTACGTCTCCGGTACACTCGCGCACACCCCCAGCGCGGCCAGCAGCGCCAGCGCGCGCCATGACAGCACCATGACGGACCAAATATCACAACATTAGCGAACACCGCACCAAGCACTTCACCACTCAACTGTACCGACGCGTCGACACTAAAATCCGAAACGCTGCAACTTTTTGCATCCCTTGGAACACCTGCAACAATAGAAAGTTCGGGTTAAAAACTGTTTTAGAAACCACAATGTACGTTACTCATTTATAAAAATCAATTATCCTCTTTATTTTTTTTAGCCTAAGGGTATTCACACTTACATTCTAGGAGCATTTAACCATGCTCGAAAATTACATACAGAAGTCAATTTCATAGATCATTATATCTATCGTCCATATGAGTTTTTATTCATAAGAAGTCAGAACCTGGATAGGAAAAGTTTGAGCGCTTAGTTGTAAAAGAACAAGAAATTTAGCCTCATGGATGCCATTGTTCCAACATGATGTAACAAAAATAATTTTACACTTAGCATTAATAAAACAGTTTATAATCGCTCTCAATCAAAGAGAAAGCGTTGGGGCTATAAAAAATTTAATAAAAGGGTCCCTTCCGCAGCGCGCTCCCGCTTTTACAGACTCATTTTTAACGTTCGAGATTCCCATAAATTTAAAAGGAATTTAGGTCACGATAAACATATTTGCGGGAGAGGGCGCGCCACGTGGCAAATCACCCGCCAGATACGGAACGCAATAAGCGGACGAACAAATGCGTACAAGTTAAAAAAATCCGGGGAAATCCCGAGATAATCCAGATAAGCCACGCGGGCAAAGTACGAAAGGCCTGACCGTGAATACATCAAAAATATTTATGAAATTTTATTTAGCTGACGACCGTTGTAGTTATTCCAAGACCTTTGGGAGTAAACCCTTTGTGCCGGTGCCTTGGTTATTTCAACGAAATATATTGTACAACTACACAATCAAAGGCTTCTTAAGGATCAATCAGGCAACATTGGAACCAATAAACCTTTTGTGGTAAGTAACTATGTCATATTGTATTGGGAATCGAAGTATCATTATTATAATTTATATTATACTTTTCATATTTCGAAAGCTCTTCTAGGGATAAGTCGTTTCTAACTTTTAATAATTTATATGATTGAAAGACAACCCAACAAACAAACACACTTTCGCATTTATAATATTAGTATGATGCGAAATATACATAACAATTATTTTTCAAAAATTTGCCAACCCTAGGTCTAGAAGCGGTCAAGTTTCAGCCCAAAAGGAATACTCACTATAAATAAGGAAGACAAAACATTCTCAGGATTCATTATAGGCAATAGGCATACGTGTGAGTAGGTACGTCATATTATACCTACCCATACTTTCGAGCAACATAAAATGAATGTAAAATTAATTCAAAGTGATCGAAGGGATAATTCCATTACGTCAGGGAGCCTGAGGAGCCGAAATATTTATGACTTAATAACCCCTTCATAATATATTTATTTATTTTGAACACGTTAAAATTCTCGCTCTCCCATAATTTCAATTTGAAATTCATACCCTTTTTTGGTGAGCATATCAACATACTTTTTTTATTGAATTTCCTCTCATAAAAATAGAACAGGGGCACCTTCTTCAAATTGAATAATTAGTTATTTTCTGTAGGAACAAAATTCCCAAAAGGCATATATTTTTTTGTAAATACGATTCGTGGCTATTAATAAACTTTGAATAAGTCTTTTATAAAACATTTTACAACCTTTTACATACTAAAATTGCTTTGCCTAATTTTTCCTCATGTTTTAAACGCTTAATTAATTGCTTTTCAGGGTGTCAGGCGGAAAGTAATATTTTCCTCGTGAATACAGCCGTTCTAAAATAATTACTTGTATATTTTAATTAAAAAGAGTTTAGAAAGAAACTCATCTTCTTTCAATACGGTTTTGTTTATTTTATGAAAACACACATCATAGAATAGTATACAATATAGGTTGTACAAATATAAATGTAATAGCTTCATAAAAAGTAGTGATGTATAACCAGTATAACCTTAAGTAAAGGCTGTCATACATAAGGTTAGTCCACGCGCTTCCAATTAGTTGCGTGATGGTACGTATACCTAAACATACTTAATTATTTTATAAAGAATAGCAACAAAATCTATTCTTTAATTAAGGATTTTTGAAATATGGTTCCTCTACATTCCACTTTCCTATTCAACTAAGCGTAATAAAGCGTTAGCTAGAAATATGTTACCAATTCTAACCAAATTCCACAGGGGCTATAATCAAAAACAAACTACAAATATGATAGCACCGAAATTGTTGGGAAATCCAATCTCCAGTTAAACCTAACCATAGCTTACGAGAACGTTCCAGCTAAACCAGAACGCAAGATTATATGGCACACGAACCTCCGACTGGCAATTTGTTGTTTAATCTAAAATCCCGGGGTTAGGGTTTTAGCAATAACCTGTGTTTTGTGGTGAATGGTCCTTAAACCAAATTTCCAAGAGGGATGCTTTGAAATAAACTTATATATCAATGTTATATTTCAATGCTCGAACATTGTAGGGCATAGAGTGGATTGCGCCGTAAATATATAATAATATACCCAATTAATAATATGTATATAGTAACACAGAACATCCGTTTCGAAATAACGAACAAAATTAGGAAGTTAAGTTGTTTGATGTTAAAACGTGAGAGATGTTAATCAATATTTCATTTTACGAGGCATTTTCATGTAACATTTATAAAATCGCCGGCTAATTTAAGCTCAGAGTTCTTACCTGGGGCGATTATCATAATTAATTTGCAGAGTCGAAAACGGCACATTTAAAACAAACAGAAGACCGAAAGCTAATTATTCATTGAAAGAGAATTAGGAACAAAAAATACGAGAGAAGAATATTTATGCATCGTTCTGAGAAACCGTAGGTCTACCGTTTTCACGTCGCATACCTACATGGTTACATAGTCAAGGGTGTGAATGGGTATTTTTACCGAGTTGAACATATCTACTACTTTTAATGTCGAATATGAGGAAAAAAAATACAGGCCAAAAATAAAGTTTTTACATCGCGTCGTACCGTTTAATAATGTTACAAATATCGCCCAATCTTGGTCGATTGGATATTTTCACGGACATTTTTGACATCTGTAAGCTCATCATCATTATTCATCAAAGACCGTACTCATTATAAAGCAATAGATATCTGCACGTCAACCAGTCGATCAGATATAAATCACAGAGTGGATTAGCTGGGAGACGGTCCCCCCTTATCTGTATACACTGGAGCTAGACAGTTGACGTGGACAGTTCGGCAGTCACTAAATTACAGACTTAGCAACTAAGTTTATAGGTTGAGACAGTTATAAGCCTTAAATGCTCAAATCGTTTGGTAATCTATTCATTGCATATTATAACATTAATCAGGCTTTTGTGTATTCTATGGCTATACCTACCCTAGTTTGCATACCACGTCGAAAATTTAACGATCGATTTTCCATCTCAGATGTTATCAACGTTATTTTATTTTTACGTACAGCTCTATATAATGTAACAAATTCTACTCATTTTGTTACAGTTACAAAGAAAAGATGTCGTATGTAGTGTTACCACTAGCAAGTATATAGCAACTCTCAGAGCGAAAACACACTACTAACAGGAGAGGACAAAACGTACCCGCGAAACGTCGGCGCGGCATCGTATAGGAAACACGTTTCATACTGTCACCCTAGTCTATCCAGCGCGCGCACTTTATGTAAGCCAGGAAAAAAATTGGCCAATTTTATGATAGCCTCCGTTACTGGCGCATTTTCATTTCGTCGTCTCAACCTATAGACGTCCACTGCTGGACGAAGGTCTCCTGCATGGATCGCCACAGAGCACGGTCTTGTGCCGCTTGTTTCCGCTTGGTTCGGAATGCCATTCCTACCGAGAAGAACCAGCAAGAAACTCGGAACTCAAAAAAGCAAAACCTCCTAAGTGTAGATAAAAGCACGTGCATATTTTATATTGCATCGGTAAGGGTATACTATAAACAGAATGAATATAACTCAAAGAATTAAAAAATACGACTGCCATAGTTAAATGATATTTTTTTGTGAATCACTGGATATTGAAATATAGTCTTAAATATATTTTTGGATTCTACTCATCATTTTCTTGATGATGACAATATAGCTGTTAATCTCATTTTGGAAAAAAAATTCAACTTTAGTCTTTGATGCGAGACCATGGTCACCCTATCAATTTTTTTTTAATTTTACTAGCCTATGTCACCCGGAATAAGCTAAGGATTCTAACGATACCTCATTCATCAAAATCCGTTCAGGCGTATAGAAGTTATGGTGGAATATACAAACTCACATACATACATACATACATACATGAACCCTGAAAACAATATATGTACTCCTTTTTTCAGGCAGTCGTATAAAAATAACCATTTTAACCCTATCCGCCGATATTGGTTGATTCCCGGTGCCCAAATCTCACCACTGCACCGCACTTCAATAATTACGGAGTTATTCGCGGCAGCTGAGCATTACGGTATGAATTAAACATACCTTATGCCTCATGGTAGTAAATCCAGGTCCAATATAACCTGACCTATAGACTTTGTGTATAATAAACACAAAAGTGGTTCACCATAACTGGACAAGTTTAAGGCCCATACGTTTGGCGCGGAAGACAAACAAGACCTAGGCAAACAAGCAAAATCGGTAAACATCGGCTATACTACTCGTATTAATAGGATTAAATTCAATATGCGAATTCGATGTATCGGTACGGTTGGAACTTTGGAACTTTAGTAAAGAGTATTAATTAAATAAGTACAACACGAGATTATCGATAAGCCATATTATATTGAACCAAAAAAACCACAGACAACTGTCAAAGTCGGAATTGTGACGTTTTACATTACAGATAGCCATATATATAACCATACTTTAATATTACCAGAGGCAAATATTATATCAATATTTTAATATTATTAAATATTAATGCGAACATGTATGTCATCTGTTGGCCTATCAGGCTTAACTGCTAAACCGGTCGTGATGAGATAGCTCCCATCATGGAGACGGACATAGAACATACTAACTGATGCCCGCGGCTTTGTCCGCGTGGATTGAGGTTTTTTGGTTCCAGCGGGAACTATTTAATTTTCCGGGATAAAAAGTAGCCTATGTGTTATTCCAGACTATAATCTATCTCTGTGCCAAATTACATCCGGATCCGTTCAGCCTTCGGGCGTGATTGAGTAACAAACATCCATCCATACATCCATCCAAACTTTCGCATTTATAATATTTATTATTATTCATTTATTTCATTTGGGTCCATAATATTGTTTACATTTTTAAATATTTAACTATGAAAACAAAAATAAAAAAACATTTAAAAATATAAAAAATAGCGTTCCACCGATCTCGGGAACAGGGTCCAAGAAACCGGCGGTCAGGGCCCCAGAGAGAGGAACCTCCTGACGATGCGAGCCGTGTCCAGGAGTACAGCCTTCTGGATCTGGCACTTGACCCAGCTACCCAATGAGAGCCTCGAAAGATGTTGGTCGAGGCTCTTGGCTATAAGACCGTTAGTAGTCACGACTATCGGTACAATGATTGCTAATATTTATTATTATTATTATTATATTTTATAAATGATTTTCAACGAAATAAATAAAATTGATAATCACACGGAGGAAGTCGTAGGCATCAGTAAATAATTATAATTCTTATTTACAGCAGTACCTACAAATGATTGCCAATGTCTGAATGAAGCGGTTTGAAGAAAATTAAAAGGGTACTTTTCCTTAACGTTAAGGAATTTAATATTAAAGTTTCAATAAAAGAATTATTGAATTCAGATTCTGCGTAAAATGTAGCTCCTTCTGAAAGGAAGGAACGTGACTCATTGTAACAAGTTGAAAGCAAAGCCATTATATTATATAGCAATGTGTTCATTTGAGCAGAACGCGAAGGGGACGACAGTTAAGAGAAATATAATTTACGAGAATTCGCTACTTTAAAATCCTTTTACGAAGATTTTAAAAAAATTTGGCCGACTGAACTAAGCCGATTCCTATTGACCTTACAAGAAATCTCAGTACTAGCCTGGAGTTAGGAAGTTGGCGGTGTTTCACCCCCGTGCCTCGGAAATAACGTTAAGCCGTCGGTCCTGCGCCTGACCTCTCACCGCTCGTGTCGGATTTTCCGTCCCATCGGGCTATGAGAGTAAAAGGAACAGAGAGTGCATCTGTGTATGCTTGTGCACTTGTGCACTAATCTTTGGGGGTAATCTCTCTGGAGATAGGCCGCCGTGGCCGAAATTCGGTCGGGAGGACATAATTATTATTTCAGCTTGGCTTACCTACCGAGTTTCTTCTCGTCCATTCGTTCTTCGGTACTTCGAATTCGGAACTACGGTTGTTGTTGGTAGGAATGGCATTCCAAAGTAGGTTAGTAAAAAAATTCAAAAGATTTATTATTCGAATAATATTTATTGAAGTGAAACTTCCTTAGAATCGTTGTGATTTGAGAATTCAACGAAAAGAAAAAAAACAACGAAAATGCAACACCAAAAAGAGACAAACATATATATAGGATTTAGCCTGAGAGAGAATGAGATGATGCCCGCGATTTCGTCCGCGTGGAATAAGGTTTTTTGATTCCCGCGGGAACTCCTCAATTTTCCGGGATAAAAAGTTAAATCGGTTGAAAAGATGGGCCGGGAAAGCGTAGCAGACAGACAGACAGACACACTTTCGCATTTATAATATTAGTATGGACAAGTTATATTTATTTCATTCTCTCGTAGGCTACTTTTCTGACGTTTCACTTCTGCCGCGTTCGCACACACTTTTTTTTTAATTTACTCTCTTTTGAACTAACCTACTCATATTATGATATGAAACCCACAGATCTTTGCTTTTATGGAGCTTTTAGTTAGTGTTCTATTATAGAGCCTTTAAAAAAAGTTTATACTCCTAACAATGGAGTCGCGATGTCTATTAGAGGAAGGGTACCTACCCAACGACGTATTGGACACAAAAGGAATTATTAAGACGCCCTGTTACGCTGCGTCAGGTGACAAGGCGTCAGGCGACGTTGTATTGTCGCCGTGCACTTCCATTCTTTTCAGTTCAGTGGCCAAGATTTACAGCACACTTTGTGATTTTAAACAATGTACTGTCATGTTTCGTTGCAAAATTTTTCAGAGATTGTAGCTCTTATAAGAAATTTGAAGATGCTACAATAGTGCTGTATACAGGTAGGTAGTAAATGATATTACTGATCTTGTAAGCTAACATTGTTTGAGACATAATAATTACTAAGCACAGTTCAAAATTATTGGACTCGGGAAAGCGTTCTAAAGAATGTAGAAGGTAAGTGTAACGTATTAAAATATTAGGGGTGAGTTGTATATGTGCTGACAAAACGCCGGAAAAACTTTCACGCGCGATTTTCTGCCAAATTTGTCCTACTCCTGATAATAATATGAACGATGATAAATATTCGTACAACATTTTTGGCACAATAAAAGGAATGCTTTTGTATGTGGTTATTGTTGAATTCCGGATTTACATATTTTGTTATTTGACAAGTTCTTTTATATCACCGCACCGCGAGTTGACAAGATTGTGGTTGACGTCTTACTGATGCTCTTTCAGAATCCGTACAGATGCTTCAGAGAAGACAAACATTGAATAATCGCTCATAATTCAAATGAAATAAGAACTATATTTGCGCATGTTTCTCAGACAGATGCTATTTATTTTCGCTATAACAAAATCTCCTTTTATAAACGTTGCAGCATTTAGCAACCGTACAAAATGTTACAATAGTCGTCATTGTTGTAGATAAAAAGTGATTGTAGGAAAACCTTGTGCATTTTGTAACGTAAAAACCGAATTAGGTGATTTCGACCTTTCTTCAGAGAATTTTATTTTTTAAACCACAGTGACCGGATCCTATATTTTTTTTCCTTTAAGTCGATTGAAAACAACAATCGATAATTAATAGGTAAATCATGTAATAGTTGTTAGAAGCCGTGCATTAAAATTTTCTTGTGGTAGAGTCAAAAGTTAGTAGTTTTAAAAGCAAAGTCGTATCAACTCAAATCATTATTTTGGAATTACACATATAATTAAATGAGACCGTAAGGCTCTCCTGGCATGTAGATAGAGTATGCGCTATGTAGTATGTACTACAACAATTTGAAAGTCTTCTTCCCCTATCATCGTCATCGGCGCTGCAGAGGGCCATTGAGGGGCTGAAGGCTCGAACCTCTTCCAGTTATTTCCTCCATTTCTCTTTGGTCATAAGCGCTCGTTTCAGTGCCTTTTTCCAAGCCCCATTGGCGTCTTGGATCAATCTACTACAACTACTTACTATCCGCAGTTTATGAGCTTTTTTTATATTTTAATTTGCCTTCAGCAAACGCCTAAAGAGTAAACGAGCAGCTCAGATAATAATTTAAGTTCAAGGGACTTTCATTAAAAAGTTAATAAAGTGTCGATTGGTAAATACTCAGGGAAAATCTAATCTAACTCCCGTAAGCAAATCATGATCATGAAGCAAAAGTATCACTTCAACCCTTTCAGGTGCGTCTGGCTGGATCGGATAGTCAGACCCATTGTTATACAATAGCCACTTAATCAAACCCCTCTTTGTTACCGCCAGGATAACCAGAAAATAGACCTCGATACCGGTGGATGAGGATTATTGTCAAGGGTGCTTGAAGAAAAAACTATTGATAGTAGAGGGCCGGCGATGGGTTGAAATGCATCATCATTTCAATGACTTGTTTTTGACTGAAGTTAAAAACCAGACATAATAACTCATTCGCTCATCGTGTGGCTCAGGCAGTTTTCTCGTCTCTTCAAGGTCCTTTCGTAGTAACTTTATCTGCAGGTGGGAGGCTTCAGCCGTGGCTAGTTACCACCCTACCGGCAAAGACGTACCGCCAAGCGATTTAGCTATACGATATAATGCCGTGTAGAAACAGACTAGGGTTTAATATAAGTGCCATACCTCTAACAGGTTAGCCTGCTACCATCCACTGGACCATCACTTACCATCAGGTGAGATCGCAGTCAAGGGCTAACTTGTAGTTTAATAAAAAACTTACTCGTACTGCATACACGATTATTATGTTGGTTTAGATTTTTTCGTTTTAAATATTTAATTGCTTTCTTCTTTTCATATAACTGGCATTACTGCTTTTGAATTATTATGCTTTTAAAATGATAAAATTTATGATATATTTTTCTCTAATTCTATTATATCGCTGATACTTTCTAAGAAATATTTCGTAAAATAATGACGTCACTATACACAATACCAATTGTCAAACCGTTTGTCGGAAATAGTTCTGTCGTCGCCTGAGCAAATACAAAGCAATATCGCGTCTGTCATACATCTTGTTTGCATTCTAACGAGCATTCGGCAACCCTTATTTGCCTCCACCCATATCCCATTCATCCTTAAAAATAAAATGGAAATGTGTTACGAATCTCTCGCAAAGAGTCAAAGAAACGAGAAAAAAGTATCTATTTGTGCAACATTTACTTGAATGAAACAAATAGGTACCTACTCTGTTCCGTCTTTTATAGACTTTCCTTCTGCAATACTTGTATGCTTATTTACCATTAGTGTCTGTTTAAATTACTTCAAAAGCATGACATTCCAATTTCCAGCGATCTTTTTTCAATCAATAAAAGTGAGCTATCATAAATATTGCAAGCATGTTTACCTACTTCTTCTGTGAAACACAGAATATTATGAGAGCGCGCCACCTCATGTGATGAAAATGAAATGAAAATGAAATTATTTCTTTCACCACGTAACGTCACGTCGTAAGAATCTATACCACGCTTTCCTCATTAAATTCCCGATATTTTCTTTAAGTCGTCGATTTAGGTGACTGAAAGTCGAACCACGCTGCACTTTATGGTATAGCGGCCATCGGTTCGCCAGAAGTAGCATGTCTTTGCCAGTTCAGTTGCGTAATCATTTACGCTAAGGTCAGTAGGTAACTTTGGTTCTCATACCTATTTACGATCGTATGTTATACCAACCATAACCAATTATGTAATTTCATATTATGTCCAAAGTATATTTGAGAGAATTATTTTTCAAAGAACATAGTTAAAGTAAAATATATCCTTTGTTCTGATCATGCCTCACTGGTTTATTAAATTACAAGCAATACACAACAGTAGGTAGAGGGTATATGCAAAGTTTTACCACTTTGCGTGAACTCGCCCGGGTAGCGAATAAGTTCGAAATTGTTCCACCGTTTAATCTAATAACTACGCCAAGTGTTTTATTATAAACACCACTTGATTACTTCTTGGCGTGAAGTTACTACAACTCAAGTCAGAAACATCGATCTAGTAACTCAAAACTTTTAAGCGGAAAAGTGTGCAACAAAATAAAGTTGAATATTGAGATAGGATTTGACGAAGCACGCCTTTTCAAATTGAGCATGACATGAGTCATGCATGATTACAGCTATAATAATATTACGATATAATATGAATTACTAGCTGATGCCCGCGTCCGCGTGGATTGAGGTTTTGTGGTTCCTGCGGGAACTCCTTAAGTTTCCGGGATAAAAAGGAGCCTATGTCTTCAGGTCCCCTGCAAAAAAGCACGTTGATCCCTTGCTCTGTGATAAACAAATACAAATCTATCCTACGGAAACCGTACATTTGTCCGGGATAAAAAGTAGCCCATGTGTTATTCGAGACTATAATATAACTCTGAGCCAAATTTCATCCAGACCCGTTCAGCCGTTCTGACGTGATTGAGTATCCATACATCCATCCAAACTTTCGCATCATATCTTACTTCCTAATATTATAAATGTGAAAGTGTGTTTATTTGTTGGTTTGTCCATCAATCACGCTGCAACAGAGCAACGAATCCACGTGATTTTTTTGCACGCGGACGAAGTCGCGGGCATCAGCTAGTTTATATAATACTAGCTGATGCCCGCGACTTCGTCCGCGTGGATCGAGGTTTTTCGGTTCCCGCGGGAACTCCTTAATTTTCCAGGATAAAAAGTAGCCCATGTGTTATTCCAGACTATAATCTATATAGATGAATTTCGCAACTTGTACCAGATGAAGCAATGGGAGTCTACAACGTTGTTTGGAAACTTAATCCACCGATCAGAGCTTAGGTTAGACTATGAAATTACGACCGATATGCAACAATTAAGGCGAAGTTTGGCCACATCGCGTGATGTGGCTCGCGTTGCAATCGAGTTCGAAACTGTTGCACTACTTACATCTAATTACTGAGCTAAGTGTTTTATTATTAAAGCTAGTCGGTTATTGCTTAGCCCGGATATACTCGTACTATAACATTAATTAGGAACTATCGATCGGGTTGGATAAATGAATCTTTAAGTAGTTATTCGATGCCAAAGCGCCTCGACGGTGTACTTAGCGTAAACAGGAATTGAACTTGAAAATCGTACCTATCGTTATATTCAGTGACTTAATACAATTAAGTAGCTAATTTTAATAAATACAATTAAATAAATCTCTTAAATAAACGATTGCGGTACCTACAGCATACTAATATTATAAATGCGAAAGTGTGTTTGTTTGCTGGTTTGTCCTTAATTCACGCCGCAACAGAGCAACGAATCGACATAATTTTTTTGCATGGGTATAGTAGGGACCTGGAGAGTGTGACATAGGCTACTTTTTATCCCAGAAAATCATGCAGCTTTAGTCGCAGGCATCAGCTAGTTAAGCAATATTTTAAGGACTATATTCCTAAACTATAGTTAAGTACAATAATTTAGAAGTTAACATTTCTTCCGATGCAGAGTTTAGCCCATTAACCTATAGAGTATGTAATTAGGTAGGTATAGAGCAAACATTGGCAAACTTTTACCTAATCGCGTGATCTCACTTGCGTAGTAAATGAGTTCGAAATTGTTACACACCGTTTAAATCTAATAACTACGCCAAGTATTTTATTAGAAACACCACTTGATTACGTCTTGGCACGGCAGTAACCATTTTACTTGGAAACTATCGATTTATTCAGGAGAATTACACCTAAAATATATTTTCTTTATTTCCTGAAACCTTCTACAGGAAAAATGAAAAGGTAATTTATATTATGATATATTTGGAATGGGATACAGTGGGAATTTTTGAAAATGCAGCCTCTCACGTTGTCTACATTAGGTACAAAGGCAAAATTTCAGCTTTTATACATGCAAGGGTTTAGCATGGGCGCAGATTATTCAATGAGGGAGTGCACCATGACTTTTCTCGTTATAATAATATAAAGAACTAGCTGACGCCCGCGACTTCGTCCGCGTGGTTTAAGATTTTCCCGCTTTTCTGTTGAAATTTTTCCTGAATTTTGTTTGCTATAAACCTCACGGAGCCCGAGACCTTTCCAACGAATGCAAAACCGTGGAAATCGGTTCGTGCGTTCTGGAGTTATAGCGTCAGGAAGGAAAACCCGACTTATTTTCATATATTAGATAGAACACAGAATCCTCATCGAACTCCGACTCCAAATACGATATTGCCGAACTCCAACCGGCTAGAGTACCCTTGCTCCATGAATTTAAAATACCCAAGAACAATAAGCAGACACAGAACCATAAGAAATTGGAGAGTGAAAGGATTGAATGTGTCAATCAATAATTTCTTAATTATTGTTGTTTGAACTGATTTGGCCAAGGCCGCAGTCACCCTACGGGCAAAGCCAGTGAAGTAAGGGCACCCCCCTTATTGGTTTCTACGTTTTAATAAAAACTGCTATACCCATTACAAGTTAGCCCGCATTCATCTCAGACTGTATACCATCTTAAGAGCTAATTTAATCAAATAAAACACCTTCAAAAGGTTTTTACAACATACTAGCTGATGTCCGCGACTTCGTTCGCGTGATTTAAGTTTTTTTGACTCCCGCGGGAACTCCTTAATTTTCCAGGATAAAAAGTAGTATGTCACCCTCCAGGTCCTCAACTATTCCCATGGCAAAAATCACGTCGATCCGTTGCTTTGTTGCGGCGTGATTGAAGGACAAACCAACAAACAAACACACTTTCGTATTTATATAATATTAGTATGATTAGCTACAAAAATTGATACAGTTCAAGAATTCCACTTATTTCATGGGTTCGCAAACCTCTATGTATACAGAGGGGTCGTAAAGTGTCTATTGTACCCCTCTGTACGACTACTCGACCTATTCAGTCGGATCAGCGAAGAGGTTGCGATGATTATGTGGATATAAGGGGAGTAACCTTTCAATACACTTGCGTTTATTGTTTCTGTGATGTTTTCTTTCTCACTATTATCATCTGTAAATCTATATTAATATCTGTGTATGGAATATTACATACTAGTCGATGCCCGCGACTTCGTCCAAGTGGTTTTCGGTGTTTGAAAAACCTTGTGAGAACTCTTTGATTTTCCGGAATAAAAAAGTAGCCTATGGTAATCGGGATGTTACCTATAACCGTACAAAATTATTTAAATCCGCACTGACAGGGACTACCCTGTCAGTGCGGATTTAAATAATTTGACACCAATCCATGATACTCGTAGATAGATTAAGATAGATTTTTGGTATTGGGATACCCACTAGGATAACCCAATACCAAAAATCTATCTTTACCTTTAGTTAGAGTTCCAATAATTACCTTACCTTAGTTAGGTACCTACTACCTATCCAGTGTTATAATAATTGATACAATCTTTTAACAATATGAAATTCTAACTTTCAAATGACCTTACGTGAGTTCTCTTAACCCAATAAATGTTAAGATATTTTATATCATGTAGGCTTTCTTTAAATTTAATCTTTCTAAAAGAAAGAGTTTCTAAAAGACTTACTGCCCCGAGTATCCGAATACTTTGATAAAAATAGCTTGTAACATTTGATACCGCTTCTAAATACAGCGACATTTATAAAAGGAGATTTTGTTATAGAGAATGGAAACGGCGACTGTCAGAGAAACGTTATGTTAAACAAACTTGGTCCCTATCGCTTTCATCTTAAGAGTCATTATTCATTATGCAACTCTGTACACTGAGGGATGTACGTGCAACGGGTGCTTTCACACCTTTCCGGGCACATTCGAATTGAGCATATTTCGAAATTAGATCAACAGGCCTATCCACACTTGCTCATGCTCGTGTTGGCATGAGTTATCTCCCCTGAATTCCCCCAAATAAATAATTCAGACCATCATCACCCCGGCTTGGAAGTCGATAAAAAATTAATAATAAACTGAGGTTTCGTCCGAGCTTAACCAGAATAAGTAGCCAGTAAATATATAAAACAGCTAGCCTATGAGCTTTTCTAACTAACTTAGGTAAATCTGAGTTTCATAAATATTCAGCTTCGTGGATTCGCCATCATCGGCCCTCGCGCCGCATGCGTTCAGCGCTAGCACCCTACGAGCGTTGCACTGCCAAATGAAATAAATTATTTTAAATATTTCATGCAGGACAACTTATGTCACTTATGATATTTCAGGACTGTACCACTGAACCACCACCACCTAGTCGAACGCATATACCGGTACGAATATGTGTAGAAGCTCCCTGCGTGTTCTGAAAGAAGGGCAGCATAATGTACGACGCCAACCGCAGCTCTGTCAACGCGCGGTAACATAAAAGAACTCGTCAACTTAGAAATGTAAATCTCAAGAGTTTCACCAAAATCCACGAGGCAAATAACGGCATCCGTTTTGTTGAGCTCGCAAGTCGCAACCTGAGAGGGCTTACACGTTTATTTCCTTGTAGTGCCATTGTATTATACTTTCATGTTATTCAGGACAAGTATTTTTACTAGAGTAAGCCTTTATGTGATCCAAAAGATACAGTAAAATCATTTTTCTAGGGAATAAGATTTAAATCGATGTTTGAAAATAGCACTTTTTTAATATTTTACTAGTAGCTACCTTATCATAGTTATCCGTTTAATCTATTTTGACGAAATTTAGAATAGGTACCTACGCTTTATAATTTTTATCTTGGGATATCGAAGATTTCCAACGGATCTTCTTTAATCCGAGGATAATAATACGCGGGCATTTTCTAGTCTTAAATACAAGCTAGGAGGCTAGTTACCATCATACTGGTACGAGTACATCCTTCTTCTTAAATCATTGTGGCTCGTATTGCCCCCAATTGGATACATGTAATTATGTGAACCTAGTTCATGAAAATGCAAGATAGTTTTCAAGTACATTACACCGCTATTTTAAAAACAACGTTTAAAAACCGTTTTACAAAACGCCGTCCCAAATAGGCCAGCTTCGAAGTTTTAAAAGAATTTAAAACTAAAAGCGCCACAAAATTCATAAACAATGAATTGTCTGAAAACTCCCAAAGTGTACCAGTTACCAGTTAGTTATGGTCTCTGAACTGAAGTGCATAAAGTTGAGGAGATTTAGCTTCAAAACAAAGCAGCTATCGTTAAGCGGATATAATTGTGAGCTCTTTCTTCATAAAGCTATCTAGTATTTCTTATTACCTACAGTTTATCGATCTCTCACGTAAGCATCTGATACGTCAGATTAAGAAACTAGATGTACAGATGTAGCTAATATTTTATTAAAGGTATTATCAATTAAAAAAAAGCTTAGACTGCATCACTTGCCAAGTTGCGATCACGTGAGATTGCAATAAAAAGCTAGTAGGTAAATAAAAAATAAAAATGCAATGTATAACTTAATATTCGCTTTCTTACAGGTAAAATCAATCGCTGCCATGCATCATACTAATAAAGAACAAAATAGCCAAAAATGCTTTTTTACTTGTCCTGTAACTTTTGTCCTGTCTATCACTAGGTATACGCTCAAATGTTTCAGCATGAAATGCACTACAATAATGCAACGACGGACGCCCTGCCGCGTGCCGCAGAATAATAAGCCATCTTAATAATTCCTTTTGTTCCCAATCTACCCGTTACTCGGGATGCTTCTAAGGGTGCGTTTCCACTGAAGCGGAGACAAGCGGAGGTATATATCAATCAACATGAATAAAACTGCAGTTTTGTGTTTACACATTGTTTGCACTTCTAGAGATGCATGATTCTCAGACGAGTTTAACTTCTCAAAACCTTTTGGAAAGCCCGAGCATCCTGTGAATTCCTTGATTCCACCAAGTGGGTAGGAACCATTAAACCAATAGCGTTCCCGTACGATGCCGTGTAGAAAATTAGGAATTGATAAGAAGTTCAATAAGCAGCCGTATACCCCTAATAGGACAGCCCGCTACCATTTTAGGCTGCATCATCACTAACCATACAGCTGAGACCAGTAGTCTCATTATGTAAAACCTGTATCAATCATTGTTACAGTCTCAATTATTGTTGTGATTGGCTGAATTTATGGTATCGCGATCGTTACACTGTAGTTGTTATTTTCACGTAGGTAATTAGGCTGCAGAGACCAGGGCACGGTCAAGGGCTAATTTTATTTGTAGCAGAATAAAAAAACATTGAATTGAAGAATTGAAGACTTAGTTGTTTAAAATAATATGCAAAGCTACTGCTGAAAAGCAGCAATTTTATGGAAACCCTCTTCTTTTCACAGCTCCGCTCTCATCCCGCTCATCTGAACTTCAGTGGAAGCGCAGCCTTATCCCCATTGTTGGATACCGCGGTACCTTTGTTCTCGCTCATGCTGCATTAAACGGGCAAAATAAAAACCGGCAAAGTAACAACAAATGGCTGCAGGCGTTTAGTTCGCTCCTGATTTTTTAAAAATTCCGTATTGCATCCGTATTGCCTTCCTTCGTTTGCGTAAATCTTTATTACATCGCCTGCTGCCAATTTCCTCATTGACAAATGAACTTTACATCCATACTTCCATACTAATATTATAAATGCGAAAGTGTGTCTGTCTGTCTGTCTGTCTGTCTGTCTGTCTGTCTGTCTGCTACGCTTTCCCGGCCCATCTTTTCAACCGAATTTGCTGAAATTTGGTATAGAGGTAGGTTATATACCGGGGAAGGACATAGGCTTTTTATCCCGGGAAATTAAGGAGTTCCCGCGGGAATCAAAAAACCTGAACCCACGCGGACGAAGTCGCGGGCATCATCTAGTTTTTTTATAAAATGCAGTGATCGAACCACCGAATCAACATCTAAGAGTTGCGAAGCTGTAGTGGTAATGTGCGGTATACTTGATTCAACTATAGTTAAACGATAAACGTGGGGGTCCCAAGCCGTTGGAATAGCGACCTCAGAACCTTCCAACATCAGAAATTGGTGGCCGACCCAGAGGGATATTCTGCTTTCTGCAAATAGCGCAAGACTGGCGCAAAACCGCAGCGTTTGGAAGTCTTTAAGAGAATACTTAGATGTTCCTATGTTCAACAGTATTCGCTATTGAATTCTCTTCTTCTTAGTAGAATGTTTTTTCCGAACCGGTGGTAGAGTTAAGACATGACATATAAAGTGACACCTGTATGTCCTATCATACTAATGCGATAGTGTGTTTGTTTGTTGGTTTATTGGTTTGTTCTTCAATCACGCCGCAACGGAGCAACGGATCGACGTGATTTTTGGCATGGGTATAGTTGAGGACTTGGAGAGTGACATAGGTTACTTTAAATCCCGGAAAATTAAGGAGTTCCCGCAGGAATCAAAAAAACTTTAACCACGCGGACCAAGTCGCGGGCATCAGCTAGTATGAAATAAACAAATTGAGTACTGAGCAGTGGATTGGTTGACGAAGAAGACAGATTCTACATTGAATTGCTCTATATTTTTCAGCCACAAGAGCCCTCGTTGAAAACTTTCGAGTGAGTTGTCATTGAAAATACATTATATTATTTCTGTTAGAGCGCGATCGTGCCAATGTCGCCGCCTTGCAGTTATGCTCAAATGAACACAGTTATAGACGCAGAGGTAGTGGTAAATTTTTAGGAGGTACCATAATCTTTTTCATTTCGTTTATTTATTGGTTGCATAAACAAGGTCTTATCTAATAGATAGTAAAACTAAGGCACCTACAGTCTGCCAATTTTGCACCTTACGTGTAGTATTACGTATCAGAAATGTAGAAACACGTATCGTAGGAGTTGATGTTATACTTTTCGGCTATAATATTTCTTTTAACTTTTTATTGTTGGTCTAGCGCACATTAATAGTTTGAGAAAAACGGAAAGTTACTACAACTTTCTTTCTCGCACATGCAATTCGTACGCATGCCACATTTGTAGGATCAACTCCTGCTAGCAACTCAAAATTCAACCTACTTAGCTTTATTCCATAGCCTTCTTAAACTGTCCCACCACCTCTTTGAGTATAAATAGCGCAATATTGGCTTTACTTTCGAGACTTTTCTGTTGTTTTCACTTCACCCCTCTGTGTCGAAATATTTCAATACATTTCCTCGACGACTTGCTTTTATGAAATTGACTGTATACCCATACTTTCATATTAAATTAAATCAACTGAACGAGTTTGCTTAAAAGCTATTTTTGTATTTTTATTTTGGGTCTTTTTTAGGGTTCCGTACCCAAAGGGTAAAAACGGGACCCTATTACTAAGACTCCGCTGTCTGTCTGTCTGTCTGTCTGTCTGTCTGTCTGTCTGTCTGTCTGTCTGTCTGTCTGTCTGTCTGTCTGTCTGTCTCCAGGCTGTATCTCATAAACCGTGATAGCTAGAAAGCTGAAATTTTCACAAATGATGTATTTCCGTTGCCGCTATAACAACAAATACTAAAAATTAAAAAAATATATATATTAAGGGGGGTCCCCATACAATAAACGTGTTTTTTTCGTATTTTTTTGCTCAATATTAAAAACGGTAACAGGTAGACGGTTCAAATTTTCACAGAATATTAACTTGTATATTACCTTTCAAAATAAATAATTAAATATCAATAAAGTAAATATTAAAGGGGGGCTCCCATACAACAAACGTAATTTTTATTTTTAATACGTCATAAATCGTAAAACTTACTACAGGTTTGTACGGAACCCTCGGTGCGCGAGTCCGACTCGCACTTTGCCGGTTTTTTATTTTTGTAAAAAGTGCTATTAACTCTCAGTAAATCTCAGTATGTCGTCAACGCGAGTCATTATACTTACCTGTGTTTGTGTAAAGAGCTGCGTGTCATGTCAATCACCCTGTTGTTTAGAATTCAGGAGATTTATTACGTAAAAATGATTGATTCAGTGTCACGATCGCAATCACCTATTGATTATTGTTGGCCAAAATCCACTGTCGCAGCAATAATATCATAAATTCAAGCAATCACAATAATTGAGATTTTAAAAAATGTATCAAACACTGTGGGTACAGCAATAACAATGATACTCAAGCATAATTTGAGTTAGCGGTACTAGGAGAATAATCTAACACAGTCCACAGGACATACATTACAGCGAAGTCCTAAACTCGGTTTTTAGATTAAACAACAAATTGCCCCGGTTGTTCTATAATTATAATCCCCACGTTCTAGCGCCATTCCTAGAGAAATACGAGTTCAAATCGCGCGTTTTCCAATATTTTGTAATATTTACCTACTTACTTAAAAATGTATCTGCCACTTCACAGCAATAACAATGAGTCTCGCGTAAGTTGAGTTAGCATTTAGGAGAATAATCCAACACAGGACATACATTACAGCAAAGTCCTAAACCCGGTTTTTAGATTAAACAACAAATTGCCCCGGTTGTTCCATATAATCCCCACGTTCTAGTTTATTGCAGAACGCTTCTCGTGAGCTTTGGTTAGATTTAACTGAAGATCGACTCGAATAACCATTTGAATTTTATGGCCGCGGTGTATATTTGAATTTGTAGCGGTTATTTGTCTGTGGTAACTCGCTGGAACAAAGGCATTCTATGCAGTTGGGACTTGGGATTCCGGATAAACTATAGTACATAATATACTGGTACTCAATTTAGTAGTAACATACTGACCAAATGTTTGTCTATAAAATAAATCTGTTATTTTATTCATACAAGTCTAACTAAATGGCGTGTTTTATCATTAACTAAATTTCCAGTTATGATGATGAGAATTTTAAATTTTAAAGGGATTATTATCCAAAGGCTTGCTATTATAGAAAACAAGCAATGATACCAAAAATAAAATGCATCATCCCTGTAAGGGCGATAACACACTAGGGACAGGACAGGGCAAAACGTCCGCGCGAAACGTCGGCGTCGTATGGAAAACACCTTGGAAAACTCGTGTCGCGCTTGTCTGTACAGCTCCAAAATTATTAAAAAATACTCTGCCTCGTTGGTCTATTGCTTAGCATGTTCGACTGCAGCTGACGAGGTCCCGGATTCGAATCCCAGGTCGGACCATAACAAGTATTTGGTTTTTCTGACAAGAAAATTCTCAGTATACTAGCCCGGAGTTAGGAAGTTGGCGGTGTCTCACCCCCGTACCTCGAAGAGCACGTTAAGCCGTCGGTCGTGCGCTTGATGTCTCTCCGGTCGTGTCGGATTTTCCGTCCCATCGGGCTATGAGAGTAAAAGAACAGAGAGTGTACCTGTGTTTGCGCACACACTTGTGCACTATAATATCTCCCGCGCAGATGGCTAATCTCTCTGGGGATGGACGCCATGGCCGATATTCGGTCGAGAGGAGGACATACGACTCGTAGGACAAATATTTTTTATAATTATCAGCCAGTATGTTTTTCCTGTAATGTATATTAATTATCTACTCCCATGCTATAAATTCTCTATAACAGGTTCTGAAACAGTTAGCTAATTGCCAACATTAAAACACCCAATGTTCTAATAACTATTTCATCATACCTATTCGAAAAACGCATATTGCCTTCAGAGGATAGCGGGAGCAAAGTGTAACTTGTTGGCCCATGGGACTTTTCATTTCTCTCTTCTGATTGGTCCGAAGTCACGTCATCAATTTGTTGATCGAATATACGACTTTGCATTTCTCTGTTCTGATTGGTCCGAAGTCACGTGATCAATTTGTTGATCGGATATACGTCTTTACATTTTATTTAAACTTTAAATATACGTCTAAATAATGTCTATACAATTACATAGAAGGTTGATAGGAGTATCTTCTGATTGGTGCTTAAACGTATAGGTAATGTCCATACATAGTAGGTTGATACTCCTAGCTTTTTCTCATACGTAATGATGAAAAATAGTGTGTGTCACTCGGGGCCAAATTTTTTGTTCTCGGGCGGCGTATATTGAATTCCTCGCTACGTTCAGGATTCTACTTTAGAACCCCTCGCTACGCTCGGGATTCTACTATAGAATCCTTCACTTCGCTCTGAATTCAAAATAGCGCCCTCGGGGAACAAAAATTTTCTTTGGCCCCATGTAACACGCGAGGGGTTCTAAAGTAGAATCCTGAACGTAGCGAGGAATTCAAAATAGCGCCCTCGGGGAACAAAAATTTTCTTTGGCCCCATGTAACACAAATAACTATTACATCATCCAAACGGGTGATGTAATGTTGTACTGAATTTCATTACAACACCCCTTTTTTTTTTTCAATCCCCTCTGCGCAAAGGGTTTACTCAACAGACAGCCACATCTGCTCGATGCGTGGTATCTGTATGAATTACAAAAAAGAACATCTGTACGAATTTCAAAAAAAGAACATTGTCATACACGCGCGTATCACTACCAGAACGCCGCGCGCTGTAAAAAAAGTAGGTTATTAGAATTTTCCCCGCCATTTTTCTTCGTTTTTTTTATTGTTTTGTTAAAAAAAAAAAAAAAAATTAAAAAAAAAAAAATTAAAATTCGCTATGTAATGAGAGAAAATAATGTAATGAGATCGCTATGTAGCGATAAGGCCGCCAAATTGTATACTTACTTTGTTAGTAGCTAAGTTTTCTATTTTATAATTTCCTTTGTGGTGTACAATAAAAGTGTATTCATTCAAAATTAAAAAAATAATTTTTTTTTTAAAAATGAGTGATTTGAGTTTTGATGATATTAGGTTACTAGGACTGGATGTTTTAATGTTAGCAGTAAGCTAAATATTTCAGAATCTGTTATAGAGGATTCATATTATGAGTGTAGATAAAGTCTTGTATGCAACAGTTGATAATTAGGTATTAAAACACTCATATGATACTATTATCACACTCCGCTACGCGTCGTGTGATAAACCCACATTCGTGTTTTAATACCCCTTAATACAGAACTGTTGCATAAATAACTATTACCCTTCGGAACCATTAGTAAATATTTACTACAGTAGGTACTATGGGTTACGATACATTCTGATAAATAGCTCCAAATTACCACAGACTGCAATGCATAATCAATTTCAGTGAAAAAACCTAAGGAACAAAGAACACAATTTATTTTAATTACGTCTAAAAAGGAGTTTGAAATTCCAAGCACCATTTTTAAAAAACACAAGGGGAATTTTCGTTATAACGTATATCATGTGATCGTTTATTAACTCGTAAACATTTCGGCTCCTCCGTCCCATACCCTAATGAATTTACCCCTTGGGGCATTTCAGATTAATTTGATTGGACAGCGCATTTTAATTTTGTCCCTCCGACAACGGGAGATTCGATTCAATTACATACTTTTTACTCCTTCGGGTCTTATGAATTTGTTTAAAAGATTGTCTTGAAGGTTTATTATGATTAAAACGATGATCGTGAAATAAGTTAACTAAAGGAGTTTTTCATTGGATTTTTAATATTGTCGCAGATATAGACACGCCGATATCGGACAAAATATGTATGCAGAGACCGGAATGTATGAAGTCCTCTGACCACTCAAGAAGAGTATATTGTTAAACATATACTAAAAATTAACTTACCAAATCGAGCCCCCCTTGCACATCAATGCCTAAACTGATATATTGGTTAAATTTTGTGATGCTGTCAATTTTTGAAAAGTTTATTCCGAGGTTGACATCAAAAGGACAAGAAATTTTAAGATAGAAAAAAGTTAAACACATTTAGCGGTCTAACGCAGGTGGGCCTAAGTAACTAACTAACCTAATCTAAAGCGTTATCCTGGGAGGGGCTAGCCAGTTAATATTATTATATGTATTTTGTCGTCCTGTAACTGTATTGAAGGCGCGTTCACTGTAGTGAAATATGCTTGAACGAAAAACATTATCCTAAATTCAGAAGGTACGCTAGACTATAACAACGACACACATTCATGCATAGCAATTAATTTAAATTTTCGCCCAACATACGCCCAACTTCCAAGCGATCGTTCATGCTAATGCTTCACGCTTGTCTTTGATCAGCGATTCAGTGTCTCAGACAGCAAACAGCTGTGGAATACTTGCTTTAAGTTACCTGAAATGTGTCGTAAGTCTTTATCCAAAGTGGGAGCGTGCGGGGCGGATTAGCAGGGTGTGTAAAACATAGATATACTTGGCTACTTATATACTGGCATACGGTTTAATTGTAAGGCCAGGAACAAATCAAGCGGAAAATTGCGCGCGGGATTCCGCGAGCGGTTATTTTATTCGGCATTTTGTCTGTTTACACAATACGGCGGTCTCCTATCATTTCACACATATATTATTATTATAAAAACGAAAAACAATGCGCTCGTTTTTTCAATCTTATAATTTCTCTATATTGTGTCCTATAGACTGCCTCGTTGGTCTAGTGGTTGGCATGTTCGACTGCGGCCGACGAGGTCCCGGGTTCGAGTCCCGGGTCGGGCCATAACAAGTATTGTGTTTTTCTGACTAAAAAATTCTCAGTACGAGCCCGGAGTTAGGAAGTTGGCGGTGTTCCACCCCCGTGCCTCGGAGAGCACGTTAAGCCGTCAGTCCTGCTTATTATCACTAACATGATAATAGTCGTTAACGCCCGCCAACCCGCATTGGAGCAGCGTGGTGGGTCTAAGCTCCCACTCTCCTATGAGAATGGAGGTCTGTGCCCAGCAGTGGGACGTTGATGCGCTGTAGAGGTGGTGGTGGTGTCGTATGGCGTGTCCTAACCGAGAGCGGGTCTCCTTACAGCGTAGACTGTAGAACAAAATGTAAACACTATATTATTTCAGTAGGAATACTGCAAAAACAACAAGTTTTTGTAAAGTTATGCCTCTATGCTGTGGTTTATCATAAAAATAAAACAATATTCCAGTGAATATCGTAATCAAAGTCGGGCAACGCATATGAATGTACACGAAATGGAGGGTAGTGAATATTTCTGCTGCAACAGGGACGAGGGTGGCTGTGTTTTGAATTTTAATGATGTTTTAAAGTATGGAGCCAAGCGACCCAAACGTCTAATACGAGGCTTTCAGGGCGTATTGAGTTGAAACTAGAATTTAGACAGAGCGGCGATTGGATGGTTTAAGCTGCAGTGCTTTAATTTATATCACTGATATACCTCACTTGAAAGGAAAAGTCAAAAGTCGTATTATCAGTATCATGGTAATAATTAATGACGTTAATTCATAAATTAAGGGTCCCAAAGGCACCCTGGCCTGCGGTCTAAGAAGAAGCCTACAACAAGTTCAGTACCCTTACTCTGAGATTGATCGAATTTAAAATACGGTCTCACTAAGTGAGGTGAATCACATTTGCGTCAAACTAAAATGGACCCAAAAACTCTTGATTATAGCCACAATTTCAGTGCAACCGATTCAAATTTCGAAACGTATCGTTTGGAGCGCTAGCTGTGAATGCATACACGAAATTGAGCTCTAAATTAATAACATTAAGATTCATTTTAGTTTGATGCAAATGTAATTCACCTCACTTAGTGAGACCGTATTTTAAATTCGATCAATCTCAGACTGGCGATAGAAAGAAAGGGTGCCGCCTCATTTAAAGCGTCGGTTACTGTACAGTTATCTATACCAATATTATAAATGCGAAAGTTTGGATAGATGGATGGATGGATGTTTGTTACTCAATAAGTTAGTAACAGTGTCATATCGTGTGCGTAGGGTGCAGAAATCGTTTGTGGGGTCGAGTGTACGCTTTTATAATATGGTTCCAAAAGAGTTTCTCTTTTGGAACCATATTATAAAAATTTAAAGACATTTTATTCATATTACATAAATTTAAAGACTGTGTTAAACAGCATTTGTTAAGTCGAGTCGAGAGTCGAGTTTGATACGATCGATGATTTTCTGAATGACCAAGTTGCATGGAAGCAACCGGCCTCGCATCCAGTGACCCACAAGTCAGTGTAATACTTGTAACGTATTGTATGTGTTGTATTGTCTACTTATTGTAACCTTTTATTTTTTAAGAACAGAGCAACTGCTGAGTTTCTTGCCGGCTCATCCCAGTAGAATCAATTTTCCGAACCGGTAGTTGGATTCTTAACGTATCACAAGTGACACAAGGTGTCCTATGTGAAAAAATTAATCATTTCATTTCAATCACGCCAGAACGGCTGAACGGATCTGGCGTGATTGAAAACCTCGATTCACGTGAACAAAGTCGCGGGCATCAGCTAGTATCTAAAAAAAAACTCAGACGGATATTATTTCGATCACCTGTACCTACCACTAGAAAGATCTATCAGTTGTATTTAAGGTATAACTTGTTTAGATTGTTAAAATATCAATTCCCGTTTTAGCAGCGAACTCGACGTCAGTTTCAGGTAGCTTTTCACCCACGCTTCGTTAAACGGTGCTTCCAGTTCACAAACATTCGTTCCGGGTTGGATTCCATTCCACGCGCTCTACATCTTGATGAGATAAATTAGCAACAAGCAACACAGGTACTTACTGTGGCAAAACATTGAATTTAAGTTGCATTTACACTAGAGATTTGGAGCCTTCTATTCGGGTGTTAGTGGGTTCGGTCCTCGGGCACAGGCTTTTACCTTTTCTGAGATAGGTATGTGCATTTACCAACTTTAAAAATCATTTGATTCAACGGTGAAGGAAAACATCACGGGGAAACATTCCCGAAAGTTTTCCATATAGGTTCTCAAAGGTATGTGAAAACTGTTAGACCGAACTTGGCCGGCGTGGTGGACTATGGCAATCATTCTGAGAAAGAGAGTTGGCTTGCCCTTATCACGCCGCAGCGGATCAATTACTGATCACACAGACTGACTTAAACAGGTTTCAAACGCACCATGGTTCATAAGAATATCTGAAATCCATGAGCACCTTAAAATAAACACAGTGAAGGAAGAAATCAGACACTACAGCTGTAACTACAAAACAAGGCTTGGCAACCATCCAAATCACCTGGCATGGCAATTGACAATGCCACAAGCGATTCGTCGTTTAAAGAGAAGGCATATGCTGGACAATGTATAGCTGACACTCATGGAGTGCTTCCCGCTGGGGAAGTTTTCCCTGCACGCCAATTACTCCTTAAACCAATCTGCTCATAGTCCATCGACTGATCGCATGATAAAGCACATAAAAAAAAAAAAAATTATATACATGGATATAGGTGGTTAAAGATCTGAAGAGTGAGACTTTATCCCAAAAAATCAAAGGGTTCTCACGGGATTACGAAACAGTAAATCCACGACGAAGTCGCGGGCATCGTCTACTATAGGTATTAATTTTCTCATTTCCAGAGGGTGACGTCACGGGTGAGGCTAACGCGCACGTTGCCGCTCCCAAGTGGCACAAAGGGCTGGTTGCTTAAGGGGATGTTTGTAAAGGGCGATCAATCTTACAACTGATTGGGTTTGTTGTTCCGGGCTTTGAAGGGATCTTTATATGCGATACAGATTGCGATTTGCGATATATAGGTTCGATGGTCGTTTGAAGAAAATGTCTTTACCCTTTAATTTAATTAAGTACTTGAATAATAACTTCCTTGGCGACAGGCGCAGTGGTAAGGGCTGCATAATCTTCTACATATAAAGAGAATAGTATAGTGCCTCACTGACTCATCAACGCCTTATCTAAGTAGGCTGTTGGTTTAATCCCGGCGGGGCAATTTGAGAACGTTTTTATTTCTAAACTAGCTGATGCCCGCGACTTCGTCCGCGTGGTTTAATTTTTTGATTCCCTCGGGAACTCCCTAATTTTCCGGGATAAAAAGTAGCCTATATCACTCTCCAGGTCCTCAACTATACCCATGCCAAAAATCACGTTGATCCGTTGCTCCGTTGCGGCGTGATTGAAGGGCAAACCAACAAACCAACAAACAAACACACTTTCGCATTTATAATATTAGTGTGATTGGCTCTAGTTGGCTACGGAAACTGCAATAGTAACCAATCTACTGGACAAGATATGTCGTCAAATCTATTCTAGCAAAGATAGTAGAAAAAGCTATGGTTAAGCGTCTTAAAAGCTTTTTTGATTCGAACAATTTATTGGCAAACGAACAATTCGGATTCCGCAGTAACAGTTCTACGACTGAGGCTTGCTTCTATTTGAGTAAAATAATACACGATAGCCTAAATGACAAAGTGCCCATTACTGCTATTTTTCTAGACATGACTAAAGCTTTTGACTTTGTTAATCATAGTATATTATTAAACAAACTAGAAAGGTATGGTGTCAGAGGAAAGGCTTATGATTGGATTAAATCATATCTTATGGACCGGAAAGTGAGAACTGAAATTTCTAAAATAGAAAACAATACAAAGACGTTGTATCAATCTCAATACAAATATAATAAGAGAGGGGTACCGCAAGGCAGTATACTTGGGCCGTTTCTTTTTTTAAGCTACATTAATGACATAACGTCGGCCACCAGTCACCCTTGTGTTTTATTTGCGGACGATACGACAATATTAGTAAAATGTAAGAATAATATGACATATGAACAAGAGATAAATGACGCTTTAAAAGACATAATAAATTGGCTTAATTTAAATGACTTACATATAAATTTAAATAAAACTAAGTTGATGCAATTCAGTTACTATAATGCTAAAACTGTTCCAAAAACAATTACATACAATAATAACAATATAGAAGAAGTTGACATGTTAAAATTTTTAGGTATAGTTTATGATAAAAATTCTAACTGGAAAGCACATATTGATTACATTTGTACAAAGTTAGACAGATTTATTTATGCGTTAAGGCGTCTAGTACAAACAGTTTCAATTACTGCAGCTTTAAGTGCATATCACGGATACGTGTCATCTGTATTGTCATATGGTTTACTACTTTGGGGTAATTCAGTTGATGCTATTAGAGCATTTCGACTTCAAAAGAAATGCATAAGAGCTATTTGTAATATAGGTCCCTTAGACAGCTGCAAGCCGCATTTCAAAAAGTTGGGTATTTTGCCATTGCCGTGTATGTACATACGAGACATTTGTGTATTCGTCAAGCGGCATCCAAAGTATTTCCAACGAAATTCTGATGTAAGTAGTAGCAGGTCGGTTAGATATCCCAATAAGCTCATTATATCAAAGCAATGTAAAAGTACATATATGAAAAGCCCTTACTGTATGGCTATTAAAATATTTAATAAACTTCCAACAAATTATGAAAAAATGTCGATAAATATGTTTAAGAGTAATATTAATAAATGGCTGTTGGAAAAATGTTACTATGACATAAAGGAATATTTAGCTTGACTTGTTAAAATTTTGGCTTTGTTTTATTATTGTATATTTCGACTTTTCATTTATTATTATTATTTTACTATGTTATTAATTCATGTGTGACATTGCTCGAGTACTAATTTATTATTTTTGTTTAAACATTGTACTAATAATTTAATATTTTAATTCCAAAATTACTAAATACTTACCTGAAATTTGCACACTATTGATTTAGTTGAATGTTACGGTCTCTCATTGTCATTTTTTACCATCAAATATTTTTGTACAACATTCTTTGCAAATAAATGATTATTTATTTTATTTATTTTATTTTTTTTCAAGCGGTTTTGCGTTGCGAACGGATGCAAACAAGGACTTCTGCAAAGTTCTCGTTTTCATTCGTAGAAATCGTACCTACATCACGAAATTGCATATGCGGTCTCTGTACGTAGCATACACGCACGGCAGTTGACATTTGCGCCGAGTACGGATTGTTAGAGCCTTTGTACGGGTATATTAAATCTGCAGTCAAGTCGTACGTGGACCGGACGTGAATGGGAATGATTTACGTACACACAACCCTTGACCAGCCTGCCTAGCATGCGCACCGCGAGATATTCTCGCAACGAGAGAGAGAAATGTTGTCGTGTCGGTTTATTTCTCGTTTACCCTAACATGCACGCTACGCGTGACAAAATTCTCGTGGAAGATTTGGCCTTGTCGTGTGGAGAAACCAATGTTGCCCTTTCTCAATAACATACGATATTCTAATGTTGCAACACCGATTTAGTTCATTCATTGTTCATTCCTATTGCATAAATCTTTCTCTGTCTACGCTTAAAAATAGATTTAATTATCTGTAAACTTTAAAAATGACGTCTTGACACTGACAGTGACAACTGACAAGTACTTGTTGTTGTTTTTTTTATTTTTAAAAACAACTAATTAGGTTAGATCATAGAAAAAATACTAAATAGGAAGTTAATGAATTTGGTGATAATATGGATAAATACAGTGTACTCAAACATAAAATAATTAGGTACTTACACGGCCTCTTTCAGAATACGATCAAACAATAAAAATTTTGTGCTAATATATTATTAAGGCGCAGCACCGGGGACTACAAATCGCCATTGGTTCGAAGCTGTAGTAACTTATCTGGGAAGTTCGCCGCAGCAAGTTCTTGAGTATTTAAGTAATACTAGACTACAGACGACCCTCGACTTCGTCCGCGTGAATTAAGGTTTTCATTCCCGCGGGAACTCTTAGATTTTCCGGGATAAAAAGTAGCCTATGTCCTGTGTATGTAATTTGGTACAGGGATACAAACTATCCCTGTACCAAATTTCATCAAAATCAGTTAAACAGATGAGCCGTGAAACCGTAGCAGACAGGCAAACTTTCGCATATATAATATTATTATGCACTTGTACGAAATTGGAATGTTTCTTGTCTGCAGAAATTTTAAAATTGGTTGGCAATGATTGAAACTAATTTGAAATTAATGTTCTCAGTACCTAGATCATATTTTATAGTTTCCTCTTAGGACACTATAAAATTAACAGATATTAGGTAACATTCATTGTACTAATATTATGAGTTCTACATATCTATATTCACTAATAGTTATTATTTATTTCCCTATGTATGAAATCTACGTTTTGGTTCTGGCTTAAATCAAAATTCAAATGTTTTATATTCAACTTTATACACTACAATCATAATAGTATCCTGCAATTAATTGTGATAGTTCGGCCTGGGAGTGTAAAAAGACGCCTAGGTTCTTCCATCATCTCCCTCCGAAATGAGCACATTTTCATTTGCAGTGCCAATCCGGTATATCTTTGCTCAGGAGTGTTGAGTTCAGCATGCAGGATTGGAGTCGTTAGCCATGGTTCCAATGGGTTACCTGAATCACCTGTAATAATAAAGAAATAAACTAAATGTCTGTGATGACAGTAAATATTACATGACAGTAATTAATATTACATGTTATGACAGTAATTATTTATCTTTTTACAGGTGCCATGACCGAAATGAGGAGTAAATGTAATAAAAATGAAACAAGGAGTAAAAAATGTAGCAGTAAACTATAAGCATTAGAACATCATTGACTCAAGGTGCTAAAAGTTAAATAAATGATTGGACAGGAATAGTTATTAATAATTCTTAATGTTAAAATCTAAGCTATGGTATGATGACTGATGATAATGGACCTGTATAATTTTATTATTCATTAAATATTTTTTAATAGTTTAGTTTTTTAATTCTGATACTCCACCAATATACAACAGCAGGCTAACTGGGTTTTTATTAATGTATTGATGAAGATTTTTATAATAGAATTACTATCTATGAAATTTCATCTAGGATTCCATGAGGCTGACATACTGACTGACTGTCTGATCTATCAACACACAACTCAAACTGCTGAAATCTGGCTGAAATTCGGCATACAGATAGCTCAATTATGTATGGCAGGCTACTAAGAAGGGATTTTAGTTCAATCTCTAAGGAGTTAAGTGGGGTTTGAAATTTGTATGAAAATCAAACTTAACATAAGCAGAGCTGCAGGCAATATCTAAACTAATATTATAAAGAGGTAAGATTTGTTTGTTTAGATCTCTGAAAGTAATGGACTGGTTTTAATTAATCCTAATTTCCTAGGTAATAAAATGATAAGATATTTTCAAAATGATACAATAATTTCCTGTATACAACTCCTTAATCCTGATACTTGTAGGGTTACTGCCTGCCTAAGTTATGGAGATTCAGGAATTGTTACTGGTGAATTTATATTGTAGATATCTAGCAACGACTTCATGATTCAACTACAAGACGTCAGAACTCTTTAACACTGATGAGTGATGAGAAATCATGCAGCACATTCCTACCATATATAAGTATTTTTATTGCAAAAAAAAATAAACAAATGTTATAGGGAAGGCACTAGCTCCCTTAACACAGTTTTGACTTTTTTGGGAGATAGAAGCCAAATTATAAATGTACCTTTGTAATTTTTAGAAATAAAGAGATTTTATTATTATTATTTAGGAATCCTTGCTGCTGAAATAATATTGCAGGTAGGTACTAAGCACAGAGTACTTTGAGTAGGTACTAAGTATTTCTACAGACTGCATTAGGAACCTATTGAACTCCAAGTCCCTCTTAAGACTATTATTGATTAACAAATTAAGAAGGTTATGTTGTAAGTAATGAGACGATAAAAAGCCTAAAATAAAACTTTCAAAAAATGGACAGACTTCAAAAGCACTGAAAAGCATAAATTACCTACTTTCATCCAATTTACTCTATGCCAATGAACAAAAAATCAAAACTTGTACCTACTGTACTAATATGTAGTTTTTGAAGTTTATTTTACAATGTCTGAATTTTAACCTTAGTACCTAAATAGTTAGTAGGTACATAGACAGTATGGTTAGGTTACCTAAAAGGAAGTAATTTCCAATTCCTCTATCATGGAGCCTTTTCATCTCTGTTCTTACGGATGAATGTAGCCATATTATAAATGCATCATGTAGGTACCCTGCAGTTTGAATCTGCAATCTGTAATACATATTAATTTATAAATGCATTGTAAAAACCTGCCAAAAGCGCTGCAGTTGTGGCTGCAGTATAAAAAAATTAAGAAAATTAAGTTTGCATAAATGTGAATTACTTATGTTGTAGGTAAGGTGTTTTAGTTATTAACTTATTAGTTCTCTGCCAAAAGAAATGATGGAAACTCATACCAATTGCACATTTATTGTGTGTGCATCTTTTCTCCTATTTTTATACTGGGTTCCTTGTGGTCCTTACTACTTGTAATACTTATTTTCACGTGCGTGCAGTCAATGAGTCCCAATATAACAGCTGGCACATTAAATTTATTTTCAAAGCCTGAAGCTATCTCCTGTCTATTTCTATCAAGCTAACTCCTCCGGGCTGTTTCCGAAGCAGGAAAATGCATCCATTCAGCAAAGAGTCTGAAATTTGTACATATAGGCATTATAATAAGATGAACACTGGAGGAGAATATTAAAGTAGATGATGATACCTTCTTTAAATAGAGGTCATAAACTGTCCGAGCAAGCTACTGACAGTGGTCTGAGCCTCGCACATGATGTGGTCCGGCCCAAGTTTGTGAGGCTTACCTTTAAAATGCCTTTAAATGAACGGGCAGGCCGTCACTGCTTAGGTAAGTACAGGCTCCAAATCCTCGGCAAGTTTCTGGACAATATAGATCGCCATAGGCTTGGAGATTCGCCAAAGCGATTGGAACCCTCCGTCGCTCAAATCAATTGGATCACAGACATCCCTATTATTCGTAATTTTCGCGTTTCTCGCTCTTGATATACACACACACCCGACACTAGCTATAAATAAATACCTACCTAATTGTACTATGGACCCATTGTATGGACCCGCCATCATAATCGGGGAGGAACCACCCGAAAATTTACAAGTTTATTGTTGCGAAATGTTTGTTAATCTATCTCGTATGTTTCTCGCCCTCAAGATTGATAGACGATAAATAACCATGTTTAAATGTCAAAAAACGAGAATAAATAGTCGGCGATAGTCTGCCATGTTAGGGTTCGTAGAGAAAAATACCACAGATAAAAAATATTACTGTTATCTCTACTTTTGTCGTAACGAAACAAGACTCATGTGTAACCATGTTAGCTACGGTAGAGAAATGAGATAACGCGATAAAATGGGTAGACATAATTTTCTCGTAGTGCGCATGCTAGGCACGCTGGGGTGGTAAATATTTGGCAGACCGCAGAAATCACGTCACGAAAATGTTCGCTTGATTGAACGGTCGCTGCAAATCTAAAGTCAAAGTTGTTGTTGCTTACGAGTACTGAGGGCTTCACGATAGCAACCACCCCTGATAATGTACGCAGTTCATTTTTCAACATCTTTCTTTTCAACGTTGTTGTGTAATCCTGTGCATTGACAAACAATTGTTACTTCGTTGTTGACACTTGATAGCTAATATCTACCCATCAACAACTTGAGAAATGTTGTGGTTGGCTGAAATTATGGTATTCATGCTGCGATAATGGATTTTGATCAAAAGCGATAGAGTCAGACTCACAAAAACTCAAATAAACAAAGTGTCGTATTCATAATATTAGTATGGATTCTGACACGTGTCATCACTTATAAGTGATGAAATGTGTCAATGAATACCTCTGCTTATACCGAGTGACACGCATCGATTTAATCATATATAGCAATTTAATAACGGAGCCTTTTACAATATTACTGAAATACTGAGGCATTAAAACCGACAGAGGAATATTTTATATCATAACTCTGTTTAAGTATTCACAAGCCCATATTATTATGGAATGTTTAATATCATGCCGACGTTTCCACGTATAACTCCACTCAGCTTATTATTTCATTTCAAATTTGAAAGGCTTCAAGTTTTGACATGACTAAAAGCCTTCTAGTTTTGAAAATATATTAATGAACATGAAAATATATTAATTTATCTGCGTATTTGGTTAACCTAAATTGAATTCTACATAAAGTACAACGACAAATTATCTATTTCGGTATTTTAATCTAGGTTTATTAGCGAACTGGTTTGCGTGGATTAAGATTCTTGAAAGATCCCAAAATTTCTCAAAATATTTTCTTAGTAACTAGGGGTAGGTCTTACAGAGATAATCTTAGCCAACGCATGCAATATCTTCAACCCTGCTAAAATAGCAAGAATAACATACCAATGTCAGTCACATCAGTAAAAAATACAGGGTTAATTTTTGATCACCTGCAATAATTTCAGGGATGGTTCAGAATCGATAATATAATCGGTCCATGAAATAAAAAAAAACAATTTTGTTTTCAAGTTTTTTTAAATAATAATCTTTCCACTAAAATACTAATGCGTGGACACCCCCGCGTCACTACAAGATTCTTCAATGTTCTAATTGCACGCGTCCTATCACAAGGCTTGTGATAGGTACCTACCAAGTTAACCTATTCGGACAATGCGCATTGAGTGCGTAAGTGTCCTTGCATTTTTTTATGTACCTATTAGGATTTTTGTGAGAAACATTCGAACAGCTATAATTTAAAAACTACCATTATTTATGACATAATACTCAAAATGTATATTTATTAAGATCTATAAATCTTACATTCATAAACTTGCAGGTCGTTGAAATGTAACCCTGTAATATATTCATAACTTGGGGTTCAAAATTGTTGCAAGCCTAAATTCTAGGCGTTTGTCGCAAAATGAACGGCAAATAAGCGCAACGTGGTAACAAAACACGAGCGCATTTACGACGAGCGGGGAATTAACCGCTTGCGGCGTGTCTCATTATGGCGGCAGGCTTTAGAGAACTAATCCAGCTTAGAAGCGGAATGTTTCAGCTCCGTATTAGCGCGATCAATTTGAGCTTTTATTCAATTATCTCTTAAGAATCGTCCTTTACCAACCAAACCAAAGCCAGTGATTATGTAACGGATCATGGACAATGGACAAATATATCTTTTTACTAGCTGAAGTCGCCGGGACTTCGTCCGTGTGGTTTACGACTTTAGATTCCACGGTCCACATCCACGATCTTGACAAATACGATACGAACGAAAAAGAAATCAGCCAAATCTATCCAGCTGTTCTAAAGTGATGCTGTGTCATACATGTGGCAATTGATATTTTGCTAGACGAGACCTGCTACTTCACCCGTGTACATTAAAGGTTGATGAAAAATCTTGTAGGAACTCTTTAATTTTCCGGGATTATATTTTTGTCCTTCAAAAGCCTTCTCCTGGATGTGTATCTATGTAACACGACAAAATTGGTTAAATTTTGGCTTTCACGAATTCAATCACGGAATTTTGTGCAATTTTGATAGCAGGTACAGAATGTATGTCGTATAGAATGCGAGTTAAGAAATATCTTCCTTGCAGATCGTCTTTTCGAAGGAAATTGTGTATTTATTTAACCTGTATACCATATTTCGTCGCAGACCCCCAACTCGGCGATATTTTGTTTGCTTATAAAACAATAGGGGCGTAATACACAGGAATCCCGTCACGTTTGTAGCCGGCGGCGGGTTTAATTGAAATAATATTCCTTTCCCCGCGGCCCCGAGGGATTCGGGCGAGACGTGCGCCTTTTCACTTACTTTTTTTCCTCTCCAGCGAGAATGAGAAGTTCTATCATACTTTATGGCACAAATCATAAAGCCTATAATATATATCCCATACAATAAAAAGAAAAGTCTTCATCTTCATTCACACACTCACTGATTGACACATCAAAGACCAGCTCAAACCCTTGGTCTAAAGCTGAAACTTGCACAGATGTTCCCCTTATACCTAACAAGCTTTAGCCGACGACTTCTTCCGCGTGGAATTAGGTTCTTAAAAATCTCCACACAAACTTTCAGCCCCTATAGCCCTAACCCCTTAGCGGTTGAATTTTTTTTAATCCTTAGTGGATGCCCAAAAGGTAATAGTGGACGTCATAAAAGGTGCCATCTATCTATCTATATGCCAAATCTCAGCCCGATCAGTCCAGTGGTTTAAGCTGTGCGTTTATAGATCAGTCAGTCAGTCTGCAGTCAGTTTCTACCCGGCATCGCAATTCGCAAGTTATAGTTACGGGATTATACATCTGGCCAACCTAAATAAATGTTGATTACCGAAACGCTATAATTTAAAGCATAATGGACCGCCAGCGCCCAAAGTGGATAAACCGCAAAACGAAAATTGGTAGATTTAAAAAAATCAAAGTCAAAGGATTTTAAAAAAGATTTCGAAACGCTAAGGAACTCTTGGAAGTCTAGTCTGACTTGCCCTTGGTCGGTTTTTTTCTACCTAATTGCTCGAAAAATAGATTCCTATGCCAACTCCCGCAAAGTAATTTTTGATCCGATACCTGCAATTGACTAGTTTTTTAACCGACACACGGCACAATGATGTTTCCAATAGGTACCATTAGTTAGATAATTAACTGACTCAGTTCGTATTTTTTAGATCGTAGGTACGTGTATATTTGCGAGCCAAGCGCCGCGCCGTGGAAATAATAGATGAAATATAAAGGTAAATAAATTGGCAGAGAGGCTACGAGTCGCGTACCAAAATTTGCACTAGTGGTAATGCAAAATTTTAATTAATTCAAAGTGCTTTTGAATGATACTTATCTAAATGTGGCGGAAATCGTCATTTTCGTAATGAAGTGGTTTTCGGTCGTTATTTTATGTATTTTAAATGAATATTTTATATTTCAATTTCGTCTACTATATTTTTCAAACGCGAGGATCTATACTTGTTCTTGTTTTTATTAACAAAACATTTCCAATAGACTTGGCAATTAAATTTTCTTGTAAGTAAAGAAATAATTATTAAGCATATGTAATAGGCGGAAAAGATCACAAACCTTAGTAATGGAGAATACGAAGCAGAGAGATATGCTTAGGAGTTTATAATATATTTTTCAATACAGTTGTCAAACATGGCGCACTTTCAGAGGCTGTAGTTATTATTCGAAAATTGAATCTTTCGCATAGGCATCTTACTTTTACACGGTCGTGACTTACTTTTACAAGCTCGACACTTACTTTTGCAGTTTATTTTTAAATTTTCCAAGTCAATTAAAAAAGTTTAGTAGCAAGGAGTTTTCATACATAGAATATAATCGGATAGGCTTTTTACGAGGAAAAATGAATGAATCCGTACGTTTTAGCATTGTATTTCCAAAATTCTTTTAAATGGTTGTTGATTATATTTAATTACCAGTTTTAATTTAATTATTTTCAACATTTGACAAAAATCGAATAGGCTGTATACGCGTAGGTACGAACCCGTAGCCTAGTTTCGTTGAAAAAAAAAAATATGTCCAGGTGTAAATACGCGCCATTTGCTGAATTTTTTTATTTTTATGTGATAAATTGATTATATTTTTGTTAATATGAGTTCTAGTACTTATGATGAAATGGAATTAACTCCACCAGATATTTTATCTGAGGCGAAAACTGCGCAAGATGGAATTTTGCCCCCAAAATCTCGAGAAAGATATATGACGGCTTACAATAATTTTATTTCATGGAAAAAACATAAAAAAACTAAGTAAGTCATTCTCAGAAAATGTTTTGTTAGCTTATTTTCATGAATTGAGTGGAAAATATAAACCATCTACATTGTGGTCAAGTTATTCCATGTTAAAAACTATCTCAATTTTCAGAATTAATTACTATGTACGTATGTATGTTGAAATAAACTTGTAATTCTTTGATTTGTTTATTACTATTTCCCACAACTGTATTGAAAAACGTCGTGTGATACACGGGTGTGAAGGTTATTGCAAACTCGTGACATTAAAAACCCTCACCTTCGGTTCGGGCTTATTAATGACAGCTCGTTTGCAATAACCTACTTTCCACCCTTGTATCACAATATACTAAAGAAGATTTATATAAAGTTACAATCCACACGGCAAAGTTCCACCTTGAATTAATATTCGCAAGTATTCGGTGCGTCGAAACAGCGCCACATAAACAACTTGCCGATACAACTTCTGAAACACTGGCGCATTACTGAAGTTACGGCACTACATCTACTTAGCTCGTAACTTTCCACTCATACACTTCCCAACTTGCAATAGAGCTGTCACGTCAACTTCTGAGTCAAAATGATGCCATGGCAATATTGTACGGTCTCAGTACGGCCATTGATATTCGCTGCGTCGAAAGTCAAAACAGCGCCATATACCTAAACAACTTGCCGATACAACTTCTGAAACACTGGCGCATTACTGAAGTTACGGCACTACATCTACTTAGCTAGTAACTTTCCACTCATACGCTTCCCAACTTGCAATAGAGCTGTTACGTCGACTTCTGAGTAATAATGTCGCCATGGCCATATTGTATGGTCTCAGTACGGCCATTGATATTCGGTGCGTCGAAACAGCGCCATTTAAACAACTTGCCGATTCCTCAAATTCGTTAAAGTATTAAGCTTCGTTTTTTTTACATTTTTCTTTGGAATAATATTAGAAACCACGTTGTACATTGTCAGACACCTCTAGTACGATTGCAACCCCCTGTCAGACACTCTTAAATTATAAAACAACAGGATGTCTCACAGGGGGTTGCAACCGTACTAAGAATTTGAGGTGCCACCTTTTCTACCAGATACCTTCGAAAGCAACCGCGATCCAAACTTCATAGTCGGGGATCGTTTATACCTCTATTAGAGACATACATAGAAAAACTTTCAGCTTTAATAAAATAACGAAGGTCTGATCGTCGCGGGATCTATTAGGTCTTTTGAAAGACCCTCTATTTAATAATCAGTTAGAAATAATTTATTTTTGATATAGGCATCATCCCTATTATGAGTCGCCAAGCCTGTCTTCCAAAAAAAAATATGCATTTCTTCGCAATGATTTCTATTTTAGTGAAAACTGCGATGAAAATCCCACAACAGCCATGTAGTAGGGATGTAGTAACTTTTACATAATGTGTTTGCCTTGTCTTATTAGCTGAATGTATATCACCCCGACATTATGTTGACTCCAAGCCGCTCGTGTGTGCTGAACTGTAATAAATTCATTGCTTCTATCGTTCTCCGTATGTGCCCAGGGTGTTATAAATTCGTTACGTTTATAGCTTTCATTTGTTTATATTCACATTACATAAGAACTTACAACGTAGGTATTTGTAAGGCAATATCACAGGGTAGATAGATAAGCCTCAATATCGCGTCGTTGCGATAGAGGCTAGAGCAAGTAGGTAGGTTAGGTATCGTATGATCTCTGAAACGATTTTCACAAATTATATGTATGAATAAAGTAGACAAAGAGATATCTCTTTTCTCTTTAGTCCGACTTTGCCCTGTACACTAGTGAGCGCCACAAACAAAAGTGAGTAACGCATAGGAGTAACGCGGTAATTTTATCTACATTTTTTATCCCCAGTGTGTTTTTTCATTTATTGGTAACACAGCGTAGAAAACTTCAATTACTTTATTTTCCTTCTTTGAGAAATACGTATTTGCAATTGAAAATTTTTGTAACGCGGGTTTATTTTTAAATCATTTTGACCATTTTTGACCGCCAATATTTTTACAAGAAAATATTTGTAATGAACCACAAACATTTTCTTATTTTATATGCCTTAAGCACTGTAAATAGTTTGAAACTTTTATAAATACGAATAGAGTTCGAATTGTCACGGACCGAAGACCATAACACAAAATTGTTCCTTCATTCCAAATCTTCCAAACTAAGATCTTCCCCGATTTGAAATCAATTAAGAACTCTTACAAATTTCAAAGTAAAATATAGGTAAATCCGTTCATAAAGTTTATCGAAAAAAACGATACAACAACTCACGAAAAAAAGCACCTAACTTACTGTTTAGACTTTTTCCGGTCGCCATCCATCCATAAATAAAGCCCATGATCCTATAGGGATTTAACCATAAATTTTTCCACTCGGCGCCCCCGGTTTCGGTGGAATTGAATTATGCAAGGATTTTATACGTATTAGGATAACGTCTCCGATGGTTTAGGTACCGATAACTTTCTCATTTCCTCGGGGTGACGTCACACAATAGGCAGGGAGCTAGCGAGCAATGAGGGAACTCTCAAAGCTGAAAGATTTTAATTTGATCCCTGAAAAGTATAAATAGCCGGGATAAAAGTAGCCTACGTCACTCTCCAGGTTTTCAACTATGCAAAAATCACGTCTTTCCGTTGCTCTGTTGCGGCGTGATTGAAGGACAAACCAACAAACAAAACTATTATACCTTAACATTAGGTGCCTATTTAGTAACATGATAAAGTGCTACCTTGATGGTTAAGTATTAAGACAAGGAACTAGACGGGGACCAGTCGATACCTTCGCTTGATGCAACAAATAAAATAATATAAATAGCACATTAATATGAGTGAACGAGTAGCATTTAATTGAAAAGTCTATTTAGTAAAAACTGTTAAATATCTTTTAGAACTTTGTTTTTATTCGGTACAAGAGTTCTTGAATTTTTAAATAAGAATATATTAATCAATATTTGGACGTCGGTAACGATAAAATATGCTTGTACTTATTAATCTAACCACATATATATAGATAATATCGTATCGTCTGTACCATATTTTTCCAAATAAATATTTACTTTATTTTAAAAATTATAATATTAAAACCTTTTCTTCACACAAAATATGCATCAAAATAGAGTAGCGGCAACAAAAATCTCTCTATACTCAGAAGCAAGCAACCAGTGCTAATGAAAACACTCCTTAAGTCAAAGTCGGCACTAATTAAAAATAACCGCGAAATGCACGCTCGGTAAATCCGTAACTTTTACCCACTATTTGTACCTTCTCGTGAAACGAACTGTCCCGGGGGAAGCCAAAGAACCGACTCTAGACTACTGCAAGATGCAAATGTTACAAAGATGTTAACATTTATTTCTTTAGTGCATTTTGTCGAGTCTGATTTGTACATTTCACGTTAACGCCGGATCACATTGCTACATTCATAGGATCCAGCTGCTGCTGGTCTCGAAAGTATGGCATGATCTAGGTACATTTTTCAAATCTGCTAGAGGATTTAAGCTGAATCACTTCACACAGGTAGGCTTTCATAAAAAATATCCTTTCATTGTGGGGGTTCTGAAAAGAACGTACCTACAAGGAAAATCTCAAGCTTGTAGGCTGGTTTATGATATTTCAGTCAGTTTCCTTTTATATACGAGTGTATTATATTAACTATATATGTATTAAGTTTCAAACAACGTATTGTATACTAAAGAGCGAAGATCGTGTTTTTCGTAAGAAATTTTTTAATAATCCTTTACAATGATTTTGGAAAGTCAAATGCATCAACCAACATCAATTAGAAGAACAATCAGGTATATATTCAGCAATTGAAATAATATATTCGACATGGACATCACTCATTCCAATTCAGCAATAAAAAGTAATTTAAATATCAAATCAAATAAAATATATAAAATCAATAATAAGGAATATTACTGTTATACTTTAGCTTCACTACTATAAAATTGCTAAATATAATTTATCGCGAAACCATTTTAATTTTAAAACGCAACAATTTTACACTGCTGATCAAAAGAGAGACCAACTGTAAAAAAACAAATGGAATTGAGAATGAATAAGGAACGAATAAAAAGTAAAGAAGTTTACTACGGATTCATGTATACAAAACCACCGTTCGTTTTAATTAGTTGGATGGTTTCTCACAAAAACAGATTTCTTTATGCATAGCAATAAGAATAATTACGATCCCCTTTGTGACCGAACGGAAGGTCGTAATTCAATGTTATTGGTGAAACCGACTTCGCGGAATATTCGCAAACAAAGAATAATTCTAAAAATGATTGCGTCCGTACTTTAGTTCAGATGAAGTACCTAATAATACAAAAATTAGCTGAGAAATAAATATTTAAATTAGAAAAATAATTAACTGGGAATATACTAGAGTTTCGACTCTCTACTTGTCCAAAATAGCCACAAGTAAGTAATTAAACACACTTTATTGCACACAAACAGATATGATATTATACAAATCGTGACAAAAAGGGTGTAAAGGCGGCCTTATCACTATGAGTGATCCCTTCCAAGCAACCTATATGGTAGAAGATAGATTGCATGGATAGTGGTTGTTAAACAAAAAATTGATTCTTAGGGCACCATTTCGTCGCGGTTGATTGCCTCATCTGATGACAGAAGGATAGGCAAATTTTTGCGCACAGAACCAGCCTAGGTGTTAAGCGCCAGCAACGCTGCACGCCGCGCTGGCTTGATTTATACTAATCTACTTGTAATCTAATTAGGCTAACAATGTACTGCCACAAGTTTGCTTAACATGGAATCGATATAGTATTCCGAATCCGCCAAAAAACGGATACACCAATCTCGTATCTCTTACAGGATTGGCGTATCGCTGACCGTGGTGGCTAGCATTATTTACAAGGTGGCTCTACCGAGTGCCGACTGCCGACGATATTTCACGACGATATTACGCTTTTCGCGGAAAAACTGGAGCGATGCGGGTGTCGAGCGAGACCGCAAACTTTAAATCAAAACATTGCCGTATGTATCCTGCAAGCAAACTTTTAATTGCGGAACCAGTCATAAAGTAGCGTGTCTGTGTGGAAATCATGTTCGAGTTTAATGAATTCGGCGCTGAAAATTTTAGCATATTTGTCGAGTTACGAGTGTATATCTAACCCTGCATCCACACTCTCGACGAGGCGACGCGAAACCCGAGTGAGGACGATGCTCCTGCCTTGCCTCGCCTTTGATAGTGTCGGTTTTTCACGGAGTCAAAGACGGAAAGGTCAGTAGTGTGTCACCTTGATGCGTTTGCGCATGTAAAGCAACATTATGAATGGGACGTCTATGATGTGACGAATCCTGGGTTATTCCATTCATCAGTGCTACAACAAACTCAAAGCCAAGTATCGTTACTATACATCTGCGGTTAACCAATCTCATAGCCAGAGCTACACCTTTATCTTTGATCGAGATTAGGTCACAGTTACTCCATGTAAAAGCTTGTAGCCTGTTAAATTGGTTAAGATTACATAGTAGACCCTAGCCAAAATTCCAAAAACACATACAAAGCAAACAGGAGACGCGATGCGTAGTGGGCAAGTGAATACATGGACAGTGTGCATTTTTTTATTCCACTAAAAGTTAGCCCTTGACTGCGATGGCACCTGATGGTAGTGATCATGTAGTCTAAGATGGTAATAAGCCACGGCCAAAGCCTCCCACAGGACAAATAACCAATAGACACCAAGCGCTGGTTAGTGTGTAGCCTCAAGTTGCCACGACATACGCCAGGGCCTCCGCGTGGCATGCTAGCGAGAGTGTGTATCCGCGGGGGTTACATTTGTCATAAGCTGAGTAAATAAACAGCAAAATTGAAGTCAAACAGCGTCCGGCGTTTAAGTGGCGCTGGGGAGTTTGAATAATTCACGGCATGTTAGTGCTCTGTGACAAAACGAGTGACTACCCAGCAGCGCTTGTAACGAGATTTTATAATTAACGTGAACATGAAAATCTTCTGAACAATGTTTTATACATAAGATCAAATTTTTGAAGCAAAACTACTGTAAGTTAAGTAGGATAAGACACAGATTTCTCTTATGACTCGTCTTATTTTGACTCTACCACAGGTTCGGAAAGAAGATTAGTTTTGAAACAATGATATACGAACAGTTATAACACGGCTTAGCCGACGTTTTTTGACTAGTTTCGAATTTGTCTTGGGGGTCCTCATTCATGAACCTATTTATGCGGCGTGGCGCAAACCAAACTGCGTGCTGCGTGGGAAGCAAGTCGCAGTGCACGCTTTGGAATACTCCGACAACAAGTGAATATAACTCAAAGAATTAAAAAATACGACTGCCATAGTTAAATGATATTTTTTTGTGAATCACTGGATATTGAAATATAGTCTAAATATATAAAAGGCAAAGGTGACTGACTGACTGACTGATCTATCAACGCACAGCTCTAACCACTGGTCGGATCGGGCTGAAATTTTGCACTCAGATAGCTATTATAACGTAGGCATCCGCTAAGAAAGGATTTTTGAAAATTCCACCCCTAAGAGGGTGAAATAGGGGTTGAAAGTTTGTATGAAACTTCGTCATATCCATGAAATTTGGTTTACAAGCTACGGGTAAAAATTAAGAAATACTTATGTGTTTCACAGTTTTTGAAATTTGAATGACATAGGCTACTTTTTATCCCGGAAAATTGAGGAGTTCCCGTGGGAATTTAAAAAAAAATTCCACGCGGACGAAGTCGCGGGCATCAGTTAGTCTTATATATTTTTGGAATCTACTCATCATTTTCTTGATGATGACAATATAGTTAATCTCATTTTAAAAATCAACTTTAGTCTTTGATGCGGGACCATGGTCACCCTATCAATTTTTTTTAAATTTTACTAGCCTATGTCACCCGGAATAAGCTAAGGATTCAAACGATACCTCATTTATCAAAATCCGTTCAGGCGTATAGAAGTTATGGTGGAATATACAAACTCACATACCATGAACCCTGAAAACAATATACTCCTTTTTATGTCGTATAAAAAACGTAAGTTGAGCCGTGTTGTATACGGTTATAATGAACATCACTCACGACTATTTAAACTCTAAAACATTATAAATTAAGGTGCTTGTAATTTAACCTTAAAATATAATGCAATTAAAATAGTACGAATTCTCCAATGTTACCTTAACTTATGAAGGTAACCACGCAGCTTTAGCTGTGGGTGTACACGAATAGTGCGAATTCTCGTCTCGAACGGAGTGACGTTTAAAATTGAATCGCTCCCGAGTTCACGGCAGACGGGACACGGAAGCAGAGAGTTGCGTTTAACTGGAGTAGCAAAGTTCCCCCAAATGGTATCAACCTGACTAGATGTAGATTACCGATCGTGCTTTTTGGGAAACATTTTCAGTACCTGGAAAAAAAATAATTTAGTATCAAGAATCTACTGAATTTAATTCCGTCTTACAGCCAGTGTGTTCCAAAGAATTAATCGCAAAGGACTACGTGAAAGAGTGGACGCCTATGTTGTTGAAGCAACGAAAACTGTTTTTGTTTTCATTTGTCTGCTAATTATTGGTATTATATTGTCCTAGGTACAACTCTTACAGTAATGTAAAATGTGTAAAAGAGATTAAAAGAGATGTATATAATTTGTTCACTAAGAAGTTTAATACCGACATCTTTGTCTGGCCTGATGTGTAAGGCACTGAGGGCAATGAAATTATATTATATGCCACCAACTAGTTGATGGTCTGAGCAGTTGGTCATCCAACTCATGCAAGATTGCAAAAATGGCGGAAGTTTAAAAAAAGCTGATCCATTCGAGGCTGGAATTTGGTAATGAAAGGACGGTCCGAGAGGGTAAAAGGTTTGCTGCTCTATGGTCTAACTCAATGCAAGTGGGAAACAAGGAAAAATACCGAAAGTAACGTACGTAGCCGGGGAAATGCTAGGAACGTAACTGACTAACGTAAAGTTACAAATTAAACTGTCTCTTGTAAAATGGAGAATTGTTTTGTGGCATGTCTCGTGGAATGGATATAAAATACCTCACATATTATGTAGGTACCTACCCGTATTAATGGGAAAATAAATTGTACAGGTACAGTATTAAATTCTCTTCAATTTGAGACTAGTGCAAATCCTAGGAACTACTAGGATTTGTTTTATGAACCTGCTTTATTTCAACGCTGAACTACCTGTCAAGGTGACTCATTTTTTTTTTTCTGTTTTTCTGTCATCAGATATTTTTAACCGACTTCCAAAAAACGAGGAGGTTCTCAATTCGGCACGTATGTTTTTTTTTTTTAATAGGTTTTTATACTAGACTAGCTGATTCCCGCGACGTCGTCCGCGTGATTTAAGTTTTTTGATTCCCGCGGGAACTCCTTAATTTTCCGGGATAAAAAGTAGCCTATGTCACTCTCCAGATCGTCAACTATACCCATACCAAAAAACACGTCGATCCGTTAACCAACAAACCAATAAACCAACAAACCAACAAACAAACACACTTTCGCATTTATAATAGGTATTAGTATGATAGTACTCCATGGCGTCAAAAGGACTATATGACTTAATGTGATAGAACCAGGATATAGCTTTCGATGCTACTTACAGTATGCCGTTTACTGGTTCCAGTCATCTTGAGTCTATGAGTTAAATGCACGTTCGGTGCAATATACGTTCCCACGAAACATCCAAGTTATAAGATCTACATTAGTACCTGAGTATTAACATATTGGAATTGTAATTATTAGGTAAGTAAATACAGCGAGTTATTACTTTTAAATTTAAATTTTATGATGCCCGCGACTTCGTCCGCGTGGATTCGGGTTTTTCGGTTTCCGCAGAAACTCTTTAATTTTCCGGGAAAAAAATTAGCCTATGTGTTATTCCAGACTATAATCTATCTCTGAGCTTTTCATCTAGATCCGTTCAGCCGTTCTGGCGTGATTGAGTAACAAAAATCCATACAATATACATTCATCCAAACTTTCGCATTTATAATATTAGTATAGATTGACGAGGACGCCGAATAGTATTCAAAGTAAATAAACTTCAGAGTAAATAGTCCTCGTAGAGATCGTTACACAAAATGTGTCGCCACCTCTCGAGCAGTTTTATCACCGTTTTTATTTAGAGTGGCCAGCACCAAGCGCAGTTTCGTAATTATCTTGTTACTTTAACTTGCTACTTTAGAACGAGTAGAATTCTCTACTCAGTTATTTAAGGGGGCAGTTATTATTCAGTGTACGTTACTGTGATAGTTCTTCTTCTTTGTTCTAGAATGTTCGCTGCATTTATTTACCGAGATACGTTTTTTAATCTAACCTAATTGACAAAGCCAACATCTGGGAATTGAATTGAATCTAACCTAATTGACGAGCTACAATCAACGACCTCAATTTACATAGACGGGCCCTATCAAACAAAAAATGTGGACCTATTTTACTAACGCCATCTAGTCTGAAAAGCGGGACAGCGCTATGGCGGGGACAAGGACAGGTTTATACAGGTGTGGAGCGTGCTCTACAGGTCGGACGCCCAATTTTTTCTATGAAAGGGCCCATCTAGTACCTACATATATGCATGATGATGCATTCCACGAAGTGTAATGTGAGATTTGAATCTTATCTGATCATTACAAGGACCTTTAAATCATAGGTCCTTGGATCATTATCATCGAGTTGTCGTGGGTAAGCTAAAGTGACATGAGCATTGATGTCGATTTTCCTTTATAGCTGAGAGAGTGCACTTAGTCTTGGCACAGACATAAGACACAGTTCTTCTTCTTATTTTGTTTTATGGCGTTTATTAGTGCCACACCAGTAAGACACAGTTAAAATGAGACAGCTTTATCTGTCACATAAATCAACGTTTAACTCAAAAAAAGTCTTTCTCATCCACTATGTTCTTACTACATTTATCAGAAAACTACAACAAAACTACTAATTAACAAAGAAAAATAAACAAAAGACATATTTTGGGGAAAATATTATTTTGTCATAACCTAAATACTCATCCACTAATTATTTTATAGACTACGATGTCAATTAAGCTGTAGTATTCTCTACGTAATAATAGTGTCCATGATTATACCATAATAATTATATAACGTTAGCTTTTAATACAGTAGTGTTGGGAAACTAATTAACTCACAGGCATTGAGTTAGACAATGGAGTAGCTGACTTCACAAGTCGGGTGTATAAGAAGGCATTTTTTGTCCAGGGCCCCAATAACACCCGGGATATTAATATTTTATAGGTATTCTTGCGATTCTCGTGTCTGACGTGGGCCAAAATGCACTCGGTAGTTAAGTTTATATTGATTACTAGATGACGTCCGCGACTTCGTCTACGTGTATTACCTACGTTTTTAATTCCTGGGTGCTCCTTTTAAGTTTCCGGATTAAGAAATAGCCCACGTCCTTCCCCGGGATGTAACGTAGGTACCACTAGTTATATCAAAATTTTAATCAAAATCGGTTGAAAAGATGGGCCGTTAAAGCGTAGCAACAGACACATCTTCGCATTTATAATATTAGTATGGATTTTCGTACAATAATAATAGGTGGAAGATTAATTTGATACTCCCAACTAAATCTATAAATTTAAATATAAAATGCTACATCAATGGGGCTGATTCTGTGTAACACAATCTCTAAACTAAACTAAAATGGCAGCTTTAAATGTAGTTCTGTCCCTTTCCGTAGGGAGTATATTATGAAAGGGTTAGCAATATTTGTAATGCTCTAATTTTAGTTTAGTTTAGAGATTGTGCACTACAGAATCAGCCCCAATAATTATTTAGCATCTCCATCCAACGAATAAAAAATCATGCGCAGCGGAACGCAAAAGACGTGTTTCGAGCTTCGACCAATATCTAAATTCAAGACCAAAACGCTGATAATTTATAGACATTTTTGTATTAATTCTGGCACCATTTTCTATGCACCAGTCTACCATGATTGCCAACTGACTAGTAAATGCAAGTGTAGTATTTATTACTTGTAATAGATGAAGAAGTCAGATAGAGTCCATTACGCGTTATATTGCCACTCTAGAAAAACACAACTCTCTGCTCACACTAATTTATGTTTATCAGACATTTCAAGGGAACCTTTCCACGTGGAAAGGTGAAATTCTTTCTTGTAATTATATTAAGTATACACCCTATGTCCTTTTGGTAGTATTTTTATAGCTTACTTTATGAGAGCGGACGGTGTTGTACCTATACCGACGTATTTACCTGGTTAGTTTTACTACCTTTAAAATTGTGGAGGTCATGTAGACCCATTTCAAAATTTACCTAAGCGGAAAAAGGTAGGTCTTTAGGCGTAAATATATTTGTTTAACATGCGTAAATGTTCCCGATAAAATTAATGGCACTTTATGTTAAAACACAGAATTTAATACTTTCTAGATTTTATATAAGTAGGTATAAATAGATGATTCTCGCTTCTTTGTCCATGAGGATTGGGGTATTGAAAATCACTTGGAAACTGTTTAATGTTTCGGAACAAAATTTAATGTCTGTCTCATGGAGGTGGTGACTGACTCAGGAAAAGGTAAAATACATATTATTATATGGACACGTGGTACATATTATCTACTATATTATCTGGGAGGCTGCGGCCATTGTCCTACCGGCAAAGACGTACCGCCAAGCGATTTAGCGTTCCGGTATGGTGCCTTGTAGAAACCGATTGGGGGTATGGGTTTTAGATAATCAGGTGAGATTACAGTCAAGGGCTAACTTGTAGTGGCGTAAAAATAAAACATAAGTATAGTACATTCAATATTAGCTGGCGTCTTTCCACTTGAGACCGTCATTAGCAATAACAATAGGATTAAGTCGTGGCGGGTGAATTCTTTGTATTGCAAAACACGTGCGGCGTTCAAACGGTGTTTCAAACGTTTTTGATACTTTCCCTATGTTAACTTCCTTTCATTATTAATAGGTACTTCGGATCCGATTCTGTGGAAGAATTCTTACAATCACTGTAAGAAAATGAAACAAGGATTTTTAAAAACACCATGCACTATCTTTATAATAAATGTTCTCTCATCGGACAATGAAACCATGGAAAATAATTCGGAATCAGAAGAAATCAGTGAGTCGTCACTCGTCATATCTAATTTAAAAACCAGATGTTTTGATTTATTACTTTCGAATAAATAAATAATTTTTGTAATTATATTTTATTGAACATACCTGTAAGTACGTAATTTTTTAAAATTATTCTATGATTATTCAAAAGTATCAACACTGGTTGGTTTGCAACAAAATAGATAAGGCCGAAACGGCTTCTTTAAAAATGAATGGACTCTATGAGTGTTTGGTTTATTACCCGTATTGTTTAGGTTCAAGTGGAAAGACGCCAGCTTATATTGAATGTACTATAATATCTTTGTTTCTTCAGAGCCAGTAGCCAGCCAGATGTAGGTGGGTAAGTATTTAGTAGAAGCTTCCAGGAAGGCTCAAATTCATTTATCAAAATGAACATTTACACAAAACCCACTTTCCCAGTATTCTTCCTAACATATCTAAACGAATGAAAATAGAAAATACTTCCAAGAAACAATATTATTCAATTTAGACTTATGTTGCATGTTCTATTGGATTCTCAAAGGTTTAGGGTAGGAATTTTATCCACATCAGCTGTTGCAGATCGTTATTTTATTCGGAACAGAAACTAAAAAACTAAGTATAGGTACCTATAGTATTACCAAAATATATTATCTGCGAACGATTCTGTGATGGAAATGTTTGCTGTGTCATATAGTGATCTCAAAGGATTGTGAATTCTGCCAGCCCGCACTTGCTCAACGTAGTGAACTATGTGCCTAACCTATTATGAAACGAGACCCGTGGTCACTTTTTTGAAATAAGCTTTTTAAATTGCTAAGAGAATGTGTGTTAAAAGCTTAGTATATCACCCGACTCTTAGCAGGTATCCCTCTATTCGAAGCAATGAGTTTACGCAAAGTGTAACGTCCATTGATTCTTACAAACGTATTCTATCAGACTTGTGACTTGTTTTTATTCAGATCAGATTCAGAGAGATTTAAGTCAAGCGCTAGCCTATATATTTAAAAAAAAAAAAAGGTAAAAACCACACCACTACTACACTGCATCCAAAACCTTTCTGTGGTCAGCCACAGAAAGGTTAATACGCACATAACTCCGAAAAGTTAGTCAATTTTAATATCATCAAATCAAATCAACAAAAAAAAATCATCAAATCATGTTGTAAAAGAAACTACCGCTAACGAAATATTATATTGACCGTCAGAGATTTAAGATTTCTTAGTCATATTAGTTTCTACGTGTTTTTTTTTTATCCACTACAAGTTAGCCCTTGACTGCGATCTCACCTGATGGTAAGTGATGATGCAGTCTAAGATGGCAACGGGCTAACCTATTAGGGGCATGGCAGTTATATTAAACCCATACCCCTATTCGGTTTCTACACGGCATCGTACCGGAACGCTAAATCGCTTGGCGGCACGTCTTTGCCGGTAGGGTGGTAACTAGCCACTGGTGGCTTTTTGTTTCAAAGGTCTTAATCGAGAGTGTTCTTGCTATGATTCAAGAAAATCTGTTCGCCGTATGAAGACCTGCCCCCCGATTGTGTAAGGAAATTGAAATCGTAATCGTTTGTCAAACGTACAATTCGACCTGTTTAAGGAGTTCATAGATGTCTGCACGTCATAAAGCATGTATGAACTTCTTAAACAGTTCGAGTTATGCGTTTCAAGCTGTCAAATGATTACGATTTGCTTAGACAGACAGGGCCTCTGATCGATTCCAAATATGGTACCCTGTTTCTTCAATGTATTAATGTTTTTATTTTTATTTAATTGTTGTTGTTGTTCTTTCATGTGTGGTTTTTATATCTGCACAGCACAATTTACTTAATTATTTATTAAATTAATTTAATTATATACAGTGCTTTGCGCAGCGCGCAATGTACGCTACGTGAATCTTGAATACCAACCGCGGATAGAACCGATACGATCTATCTCGGGCAGCACTAACGACACTGCGCTCGGAAATTGCAATCCTCGTCTGTCACACGCCGCGCCAAGGCGTTTCCATTGATGCGAAATGCATTGGCCCTCAGATGACAACCAATATACATTGGCCTTTTAACACATATGATTTGTTACAGATAACGTATCTCAAGTAACTGGTCGTGGGAACAGTACTGCAATTCATATTTCGCAATACAAGGTTTCGCCTCGGTAATTCTAAAGGAAGAGGACAGAATTGGTTGATTTTATTTGAGGTGCGCTTTATTGTTGACTTGACATCTAGTTATCTTAGCTATTATAGATTATTTTTATACAAATGACCCAAACCTGACGCTTGTCAGATACTACAGGGCGTCATACGAGTACCTACCGATATCGGTAGAGCTATTAAGTATGGGCCAGCATGAATCTCAATTGTTGGGATTCGCTGAATTTATGGTATTCTTGCTGCGACAATGGATTTTGGCAATAGCGCAAGAGTGTTGACGAGTCAGGGGTGAGCGTTTCACTGTCATACAATCACCTAATGTACAACTTAAGAGGATCGTCTAGTGACGAAACGCGACGCGAGTAGGTATTTTCAATAATGCTATCTGTTTCACAACGCTTCGCTGCCTTCTCCGTATCGTGCGATAGAGAGAGTTGCAAGTCCAGTAGGCATATTAGACCAGGGTAGAAGCCTTTAAAAATAATAAAAAGTGAAAAAAAATAATAGTAGGATGAAACCCATTAGAAAAGGAGGGGAATATTATAAAAATGAAAGGAAAAATAATTTACGGGCGATCTGAGGTCGGTAAAAAATGTTAGGTAAAAAAAAATTTCGAATTCGAGTTTTCGATTTTCGATTTTTGCATTTTCTGAGAAGATTTACTATAGTAACATATATATTTTTTTTTCACCATCGGAAAGTAGAGATTTCAACGAACAGAAAACATACCAACTTTTTGAAAAAAGCTGATACTTTGACGGGTGAATTTTCGATTGAAAATTAGGGTGCTTTTTCGATATTAATTCAAAATAAGGTGAAAAAATAAATATTTTTATTCAAATAAATTACAGCGTATTTGGGACATAAAAAGGTAAGTTTTCACCAAATATCGTTAAAAAAAAAAATTTTTGTAAAAGATAAAAATAAAAAATCAAAAACTTGGTTTTTTGAATTTTTCACATAAATTTTGAGGTTATGTGAAAAAAGTGTAAATACAAAAGTTTTAGATCTTTTTATTACCTACAACTTTGCCATATGACTTTTTTCGATAGGACTTTTAGTTTGGCCGGAAATCGAGAAAACCCGTTTTTTACCCTTAAAACCCCCCCCCCCCATCCCCTTCCCGACCTCAGATCGCCCGTAAATTATTTTTCCTTTCATTTTTATAATATTCCCCTCCTTTTCTAATCAGTTTCATCCTACTATTATTTTTTTTGGTTTTAAAAATTATCGACCCTGGTCTATATGCCTACATTTTATTCTTGATATATTGTTTCGCGGTGATAACGTTTTTACCCCCCCAAACGTTTACGAAATTAACCAATTTTGGTCTCATTAGATTCAGTACACCTTAGGGTCGGTATCTAGGGTCGTACGTTTTATTTTTTTAGTATTTTAGTTTAGTTAAATTTAAAAAAATTAAAATACTCGAGGAAGTTTTTAGGTCAAAAATATGGATATTTAGACGCTAATAACTTTTAACATAAGCAATATTTCTTTAAAATTAAAACGCACGAGCATAGTTCTTCATTGTATCTGCAACATTTCTAAAAATTATGAAAATTGGACAACATTTACGGAAACGTTATCGCTTTTTGTATGAAAATTTACAACTAGACGATCCTCTTAACTGGTCTGCAACGTTAAAAAAAACGCTTTTCGCTACAAACTCTACAAAGTCACACTGTTCAGCTCTTGTGTTTTTTTTAGTACACAGAAGACGATTGACGACCTCTCCATAGACCGCGCGTTGCGTCGAGTATCTATTGTCCTTTGCCTGCTCAGAGCAGCAAATTAAATTATTTTATTAGTGTATGAAAATCAGAATATTTTAAAAATCCTAGAAATAAAGCTGTTCAGTATTACGTACAGAAGGTATCCGTTTAAATTTAAAGTTTATTCTCTCTCTGAGTCGTATTCCTCATTGCTGAGGGTCGTCGTGAACCTTGTCCATTAATCACAAAATGGTAGGGGTTTTCTTTGGATAACAATGCGGTGGGTTCCCATGTCCTTCCGCATAAGTAAGAGATTGTTAGTATTGTGTAAATTAGCCCTGTATTTAAGCATTATAGTAAGATGCTCACGTATTCATGTGGCATGCAATGCATAGCGTCTTGTTATCTTGTATCAAACGCCATTCACCAGCCGTGTAATGATCCAATCTCTCTGCCTTGTCAATCTACATGGCTAATGTGCACGAATATACCCATTGCTGATATCTATTTACCTATGCCTTATTCTACTATTTGAATAGTAACAGCTATTACATATAAAATAAATATAACTCAATCAATATGACTGCTGCAGAAATGGACCGTACGCAGTTTTGACGACCTCCGTGACGCAGGCGTAAGGGCTGTGATCTTATATGTTTTAAGTAATCCCAGGTTCGATCCTCGGCAGGGGCATATTGGGAATTAATAATTTCAGAATTTTTTCTAGTCTAATCTGTTGTGAGACTGTGTCTTTTAGAATCCTACCGGCAAGCCTACGTACCGCCAAGCGATACGTAAGCCTATAGGTAGTATCGCTATAGGATATTCCGGTACGATGCCGTGTAGGAACCGATTAGGCTTCATGTAGCCTTGGGATAGGTAAACATTTAAAATCACTTACATACCGCCCGCTATAATCTTAGCTGCAAGGGCTAACTTGAAGAGCAAACAGAAAATCAGGCACAAACAATATATTGACTCTTCTCTGGCTACGGCACCACGCCACTTGAAATCGATGTAGCGTAAATCATCCTACCTTTACAACAACAATGTAGATAATATTACTCTAGTAGATATGCCTACAGTTGGTAGGTACAATTTTAACTACAGACAAAGTAACATGATAGCAACTTACAGTTCATAGGTGTTCTTCTGTTAGCTGATGATACAAATGTGTACTTATCTATTGCTTTATTGTAACTTGTAACGTACCTGAAACATAAAAAAAATATAATTTCTAAGCGATCATAATATTATCAAGTTACCACAATTATTGAACAATTTAATTAAATATATTCTTTAGCAAACTACATATTAAACTTAATACCTAAAGTTGCGCACCTCTGCAAAGAAGAGTTGATCCGAAGCAAACATTAAAAAATATTCATATTTCATATTCACACACACACACACACGCGCGCGCGCACACACACACACACACACACACACACAGACAAGCAGATGCACTTGTGCACTATTTATTTATTTATCTTGTATAATGTTCCGTAACTGCTAGCAACTATGTTTGTATCATAGAGGGAAGTTCCTACTTTCCAAGATACAGTCTATACTAGTTTGGAAAGTGGGAGATCATAAAATTATCACATAATAATAATTGTTAGCACACCACTAGTTGTACCACCTTTAAATTAATAATTAACGCATTTAGTTAATTCATTGTAACACCTTTTAGTTTTTAAGTTGGCTGTGCTATGTATGTTTTAAATAAAATTAAATTAAAATTAAGACTAAAGAAAGCTGTGATGACTTTAGACTTTGGTCAGATAATTGTACTGGCCAAAATCGAAATAGGATAATGTTTTTTATGTACCTTTACGCAGCTAAACAGCTTAGTATTAATATTAATATTAAACATATTACTGAATTTAATTTTTCCTGTCTTTAGTCAAAATGTTATCTAACTAGCTCAGTAAAATGACGCTGAGAACAATAAAAGCAATATTATCTCAAACAAAACAGTTGTAAATCGAGCGCGTGACATTACTATTTATCTTGTTTAAAATTAAATTCTTAGCAAGTTTAAACCAATTGCGGTCGCAACGGGCCGTTTGCGCTAACTTACAGCCGTTATAAAACCACAGGCGCAAGATAACGACTAGTTAGTCGCTACAATTAATTAAATTCGCAATTATACCCTGCATAGATGCATAAATGTTATAAGAATAAAATAAAAAAGTCTACAAATTATATCTTACAGCAGGTTTACATCCATGGCTAATACATTTCACTAATGTGAATGTCTCAACTAATATCTATAACAATATTATAAATGCGAAACTGTACGCTTGCACGCCTCACCGACTTAATTCACTGTCTGCTACGTTCTAATGGCCCATCTTTTCAACCGATTTTAATAAAATTTGGTATAGGGATAGGTTACATCCCGGGGAAAGACTGCACTTCTTTTTATCTCGGAGTTCCCTCGGGAATCAAAAATAACTTAAGTTGTTAATTCGTTAATAATATATTTATTTCTTTATTAAAAAATTGAAAACTAATTAGGTAGGTATAACTCCTCATTAAAGTAGTCCCTTGAGAATGCATCAGGTATTACCGATTTATTATCTTAATAAGTACCTATTAGATATAGCCTTTCGTCAAAATCAGTTTAATGGTTGAGCCGTGAAAAGGAAAAGTATGTCGTAAAAGTACCTTATTTTCAGATTTATATTAATTGTACTGAACTTCTGTGGCCGACAGTGAAGATGTACCGTACCCATTACCGACGCGTCCAATATCGCTCCATTAAATTCACATTACCGATATCAAGCGCAGGTATATCCGAAATATGAGAGACAGTTCTATTCCACCGACCACTGATTCGGAACAGGGCATTTGACATTTCAAATATCGTACGGTTTCAGTCGAGAGGCAGGAAATAGGCGTACAGGATCGAGTTAAACTGGTCACTGTCCACGGAGCATCACTGCTACGCTTCAATACACGGGCGTTTTACATGCTGGGATGCCAGTAAAATACCCTTTTTTTTTTTTTTGTTGCAAATTACCATTTTTTTTCATCCACTACAAGTTAGCCCTTGACTGCAATCTCACCTGATGGAAAGTGATGATGCAGTCTAAGATGGTAGCGGGCTAACCTGTTAGGGGCATGGCAGTTATATTAAACCCATACCCCTATTCGGTTTCTACACGGCATCGTACCGGAACGCTAAATCACTTGGCGGCTCGTCTTTACCGGTAGGGTGGTAACTAGCCACAGCCGAAGCCTCGCACCAGGCCAAACCAGGGAAATTCAGAAATTATAAATTTCCAAACCCTGCCGGGGATCGAACCCGGGACCTCCGCACGTTAAGGCAACAGCGCTCAACACTGCGCCACGGAGGTCGTCAAACTCTAACTCAATTTCAATTTTCGATATCGAAATAACAATTTAAAGGTATCCATGCTAATATTATAAATGCGAAAGTGTGTCTGTCTGCTACGCTTTAACGGCCCAATCTTTTCAACCGATTTTGATAAATTTGGTATAGAGGTAGAGTACATCCCGGGGAAAGAGTTTTTATCCCGGAAAGTTAAGGAGCTTCCCCTGGAATTAAAAAAAACTTAATCCACGAGGACGAAGTCGTGGGCATCTTCTAGTTTTAAATAAAACTAATTAGGAGGCACCATCATCGATCACGAGTTTCTTCTCAGAAAGAGAGCATTTGACCACCACGGTGGCCAAATGCGGATCGGCAGTCTTCCTATACCTTTGAGAACATGAAGAACTCAATGCAACTTCAGGCAGGTTTCTGCAACTGTACAAAGTTCTTCGTAAGTTTTTCAAATCTTGGGAAAAATAGACAACAAACATTATAACTTTGTTTCAAAAATATATATTTTACGAATTCATTCACTTGTTTTATGAAATTTAACTGCGTTTACTCGTCTTCTTATCAGTGAAATCTGATCAGCGAATCAATGTTTGCTGATTGTAAACTGTGATTAAATTTAAACACGAAAATGTTCAATCCAACTATTTACTTTTCGAATATACCACATTTTTCCACGAAGGTCATCAAATTACAAAAAGAAGTGCAATAAATGAAAATACGGTAAATACACATTTCCTTTTTGGCCTTTAATGAGAATTATCAATTCAAAACCTTTAAATGTAAACGACCTGTGGACAACTAGTTAGAAACGTTTCAATATTCTGACAACCAGTTATCCGAGAGCCGTAAATTTAAATTTACGTTCAGCAATTGTGAAACAAGGAATAGGCGTTAAGGATCAGGATAAGCTGGACAACATCTGAGGGCCAATGAATTCAGCACCAATACGGATGGCTTGCCTGGGTTTGTGACATACGAGGATTGCAATTTCCGAGCATCGAGTCGTTAGCGCGCACTGAGATACGTCGATGTATCAGTCCTATTAGCGATAACAATGATTTACAGGAAATACAATGCGCGTAGAGCGAAAACGATGAAATAAACAGTACATTTCTTAGAATCAATGGAACGGAAAAAAGACGACAGCTTAAAAGATGGAAGGACGCAATAATGATCGTTAGCGCGCAGCGAGAGAGCGATGTATCAGTCGTATCAGCGATTATAATGATTTACACGATATACAACGCTCGCAGCGTGAAAACAATTAAATAAACAATACTTTTCTAAGAATCAATGGAAGGGAAAGTATAGTAAAGAACGACAGCTCAAATGATGGTAGCAAGTTATAAAGCGAAGAATGGAATAGTTGGATTGTCTCTTCCACATTTTCTACAGCTCGCGGATGAAAGATCTGGATCTGGATCTTCTAAAATCTTGAGAAAGATGTAAAAGACGCAGTAATAAACCAAATATCATCCTACAATTTCCAAATGCTAAAAGGGCTAGTAACCAGAACGATAAAAGCAGTCATAACTCTGAATAGTAGTTTCAGCTGTCTCGTTAAATAACAAAACTTACGTATTCTGAAATAGTAGAAAGTTAAAGTAACAAGATAATTACGAAACAGCACTCGGAGCTCGCCGCTCTAAATAAAGATGGCGATAAAAACACTCGCGCCAAAGGACACATTTTGTGTAACAAACTACGTACGGAGCACAATAAACAGGAAACTTTATATTACTTAAATACTTTCGGTTTGGCCATTACGCGAAACACTAATCGAGATACATGTAAAAGAATGTTAGTCTTTCCACATTTTGGTTGTAATGCCTTATTCACGAGTTCCCATTAACTGCGCTAAGCCGTCTTTACTTCCGGACCGTCTAAGCAAACGGGTAACAGTCATTGCCACCGGCAGGAAACAACTGATGTACTCGAGACTGAGAGCTCACCACAATTACGATCCTCTTTACATACGTTTTGTTAATACACACACAAGATTAACGGCGTGACTGGAGATTAGCATTATTCAAGTCTAACGCGCAATTATAAGCTGGCAGCCGAAAGCCGTGCCGTCTCTCAAAAATGTCGGTTTCCGTCAAAACAGACGGCCGAGTACAGTGGGAAATGGTTTTTGCACAATACAAACCTAATGTTCTCTACGGACACCTACAAGGCAGAGAACTATATTCCGACAACATTAATTACTTAGAGACAAAAAGAGCAAAGTTACCCTGACAACTTTGCCTGTCAAATTGTGGGTAACTCAAGGGACCGTAGGGAGACATTTTTTCCATTTTCGTATACCAACAACATAATTGTACTCGTAAGTCTCATAATAAGTCCGTAGTTAATTTAGTAGTGCTATTTTTTTGTTTCGAACTCCGTACCTAGATCCAAACTTTATACGTTTTATTAGTATGGATTTTTTTGTTTATTAGGTACTCTATGTTACCTAAACTTACCTTAATACATATCAAACATCTGCGGAACCGGCAGGATTTGTACCAGCGTCACTTTGGGAATCGCGCCCTGAGCGCCTTGACCACTCGGCCACGGTTCACTTACCTGCCAGTGCCGAAATTTGAGATGTGCATCTTATAATCCAGTCTTTTTACGCGACTGTTTATGCCATCCAGTAGCGATATAAATTACAGTATCGAAACTACTTTCAAAGGCCCATATTTGATGAAACTCTTTGAAGGAGGAATGACATATTCAGGGCGCAATTCCCAGAGAGACGAAGGTTCTAATTAACCTAGTAAATTCACTAAAAGTTTTCCACTTTTAATTTAATCTATATATGACTTTACAGTCAGCATTACTTTGGTCATCGCGGTTTTAACCGCCAATGTTTACCCTTACAGTATCAAGATGGAGGAGTTGAAATCCTAATTTCATCAACAGAGGCTGAACTTTATACAAGTATACACTAGCAATCCTAATTTGCAATCAGCAGATTTTAACTCCTCGTGGTTTAGGAGGGCAAAACGGCTGCATCGGATTAAGGAATATTAACACCTAATGAATTTGATATATCATTGATACACATGAATAGGTATAGAGCTAAATAAAATACTCTAATTTCAATTTAATTTACTCTAATGTATCGTTATAATCACAACATTTATTATATTATTGGAATCATTACATTTATTTCAAAAGAAAACAACACAATCATAAAACAATCTTAATGAAGACAAGAAAAAGCTTAGATCGACTCTGAAACATTACCCTAATGATGAGGCCATTCCAATAACAGGACAAAATGCGTCACAAATAACAGAGGGGGCTTTCTGAAGGGTACCAACTTCCAACATACGATATGCTTTGCTGTCAGTAATTTGAGTTGCTATCAAGAGAGGCACTACTTTATCGGTGTGCGTTACGCCTAATGCAATATATTCCATGCTGATATTTTCCATGAAAAATAACAAGATTATCGTCTCCATCAGGAATTCACTTATGAGCTGTAATGGAATGGGCTAATGCTTAACCTGTTGTCAAATGGATCCCATAGAGATCTATTCGATCCATCGCATAGCTCAATTCAGCACTGCGTTATCGCGAGGGACATCGCCGAAATCAGCTTTTCATTAATTGCAAGCCGACATTATTATTTCTTAGGAACTGTCACTAATATCTATAGTTTTAGAGCTGCCCTCTAAGTATCTAATATAAGTTACAATCCGACAAAATGACATAAGTAATTGTTAAACTGAACGACTTATCGTGCAATTTTACAGTTACATAAGCAACTTCTTTACATATTTGACCGATTGTAACTTTCATTAAATAGGGGCCTGGCAATATAAAAGCTGCATTGGCAGGGCCCGCCAGTAGGTTGACAAACAACAGTAAGCAAGTCGCAGGGAGCCGCTGGATCCAGGCGGCGCAAGACCGCAGCGTGTGGAAGAAGAAATCCCAAGAAGTCCAAGAATCCCAATGTCTAGCAGTGGACGTCTATTGGTTGACAACGAGGACAAAGAAGCTACAGGAATTGAATTTAATGCACTTAATTTTATAGAATATGAATTTTAATAAACTCTAGCTGATCACTGAGACTTCATTCACTTGTATTTAATAGGTTTAATAAAGATCCTGTTTTCATAGTTACACGAGATCCAATACTTTTTGAAAGAAGCACTAATAAACGTCAAAAGTTTGAGTCGTTATTTCCAGCAATATCCATTGCTTAAGTGTAAAATAATTGGCTAGCTAAATATCACTTGCTCTTTGGCTACAAATAAAGCTGGGATCTAACGTTGATCAACTGCCAGATTAATTTATTAGACGTCCCGATCCCGATGGGAGTGGAAATTGATTTAGTTATTAGTGTCATACTTACCCTGACGCCTGTCACGCGCCAAGCTTCCTTTTCCCTCCCATTTAACTGTCTATCATGTTCGGAGAACCTTAATCCCTTATTAACCTACTACCTTTTTTATACCCCTGATATAATAAATTTGCTAAGTAAGCAGGTACTCGGGTAGGTATATGATGTTTTCAAAAAATAAAACGATGATAATAATTCGTAACCTTAACAATATACCTATTGGTTAAAGTCAGCTTTTCAAAGAAAATGTAGGGTAGGCGTGAGAAAATAATACAAATTGTTATTGGTTGGTTTAATTGTAATAACCGAAAACCTGATCTAATCTTCTATATACTCGTATATAAAAGCGAAATACCACTCACTCACTGACTGACTGACTGACTAATCACGATATCTCAGGAACTATAAAACATACCGACTTGAAATTTGAAAGGTAAATTAGAGGTAGGTAGATGGCGCCGAATTGAGAACCTCCTCCTTTTTGGAAGTCTGATAAAAATGGCAGATCGTCCACTATGTCAAAAGTTTCAAAACCGAGCTTTTTTAACATTTAGGCCCACTTGCGCAGGCCGATAAACGTGTTATAGTAATTTTTTTACCTGTCCTTTTCATGACAACTCCGGAATAAACTTATCAAAAAGTGACAGCATCAATAAATTTAACTAAATCATTTTAGGCAGTGTTGTGCAAGTCGGCTTTACCTACAGCAAAAGTTTAAATCAGTTTTTTCAGCGCGATATATTCGTTCTATTCCACGGTCACTTTGGAACTTAACACTCACTTTTGAAAGCAAATCATACTAATAATATAAATGCGAAAGTGTGTTTGTTTGTTGGTTTGTTGGTTTATTGGTTTGTTGGCTTGTCCTTCAATCACGCCGCAATGGAGCAACGGATTGACGTGATTTTTGGCATGGGTATAGTTGAGGACCTGGAGAGTGACATAGGCTAGGCTAGGTGGAATAGCCATTTTGAACTATCGATTAAAGTAAAAAAAACCGGCCAAGTGCGAGTCGGACTCGCGCACCGAGGGTTCCCTACAAACCTGTAGTAAGTTTTAAATTATTAAAAAAAACTACTTACTAGATCTCGTTCAAACCAATTTTCGGTGGAAGTTTACATGATAATGTACATCATATATTTTTTTTAGTTTTATCATTCTCTTATTTTAGAAGTTACAGGGGGGGGGACACACATTTTACCACTTTGGAAGTGTCTCTCGCGCAAACTATTCAGTTTAGAAAAAAATGATATTAGAAACCTCAATATCATTTTTGAAGACCTATCCATAGATACCCCACACGCGGGGTTTGATGAAAAAATTTTTTTTGAGTTTCAGTTCTAAGTATGGGGACCCCCAAAATTTTTTTAGTTTTTTTTCTAGTTTTGTATGAAAATCTTAATGCGGTTCACAGAATACATCTACTTACCAAGTTTCAATAGTATAGTTCTTATAGTTTCGGAAAAAAGTGGCTGTGACATACGGACGGACACACAGACAGACAGACAGACATGACGAATCTATAATTTTTTTTTTTATGTATGTGCAATTCAAATGTAATATTGTAGCCCGATAAGACGTATTGGGAAACTGTAATGTCTTATCGGGTATTTCCTATCAATAAATATAAATATAAATATAAATAAGGGTTCCGTTTTTGCCAAATTTGGCTACGGAACCCTAATAAAAAAGTGCGTCGAATTTCATGACGTCACAATTCAAAATTTTATACAAACGCATTTAGACGTTTGAAAAAAAGTTGCTGATTTGACAAGTTGTCATTTGATTTTTCTAGAGGCGGCGTCACTTGTCTTTGGCGCGCGCGCCATTTGTGTTTAAAGATACTTTACGGTTTTCTCATTTGCATGTGGACTAGTGGCCCTAGCGTAAAATATTTAACGTTAAGTTCCCTGTCGTAATCGCTCGGACGGCCGCCAAAATCTGTCCCAGCCATAGCTCGCACTTGTCGAGATTTATGCTCTGGTGACATCAGCACGCATAAACTTTGCGCGATGTATTTGTTCCATTCCACGGTCTCTTTGGAACTCAGTTGCTGGGAAAATTCCGTTTGTTTTGAACATGTGTAGCGTTTATTAAAAGTCACCGTTCGATGATAAAGAATAATTATTTTAAAGAAAAAGGGAAGTTCTTTGTGATGGGATGCCTACAGGTTATCTCAATTTTTATTATTGATCAGGGCCCCAATCATGTAAGAATGGCCGATTAAACGTTAAAGATTTTTTTTTTTTTATCCACTACATGTTAGCCCTTGACTGCGATCTCACCTGATGGAAAGTGATGATGCAGTCTAAGATGGTAGCGGGCTAACCTGTTAGGGGCATGGCAGTTATATTAAACCCATACCCCTATTAGGTTTCTACACGGCATCGTACCGGAACGCTAAATCGCTTGGCGGCACGTCTTTGCCGGTAGGGTGGTAACTAGCCACGGCCGAAGCCTCCCACCAGAAAACCACCACCAGATTTTCGTCAAAGTAAAATAAACCATAACTGGATTGAATTAGAGCTCAATTTCGTCTGCCCATTCTTATACGTTTAGGTATGTACGATACCCTAAACGTATAAGAATGGGCAAACGTATAAGAATGGGCAGACGAAATTGAGCTCTAATTCAATGATGTCATGATTTATTTTACTTTGACGAAAATCTTTAACGTTTGATCGACAATTCTTACGTAATCGGGGGGCTGGTTATATACGAAGTAACAGAGTGGACTAGCGGCCCTAGCGGGCAATATTTAGCGTTAAGTTCCCCGTCGTAATAGCCCGGAAAATCTGTCCCAGCCATAGCTCGCACTTGTTGAGATTTATGCTCTGGTGACATCAACACGCACAAACTTTACGCGATGTATTCGTTCCATTCCACGGTCTCTTTGGAACTCAGTTGCGGGGAAAATTCCGTTCGTTTTGAACGTACAGTTTAAAATTTTATATTTTAAGAGAATTATATTTATTTGAGGACACTGTTTGATGCTTCAAATTTCATCCAGATCCGTTCAGGCGTTGGGGCGTGATTGAGTAACAAACATCCAACCATTCATCCATCCATTCATCCATCCATCCATACACCCACCCATCCAGCCAAACTTTCGCATTTATAATATTAGTATAGAAGAGAATTATATTTATATGAGGACAATGTTCGATGCATCAAAAGGACGAGGTTTTTGCTGACACCTGGGGGTCTACTCTCTTTCTCTAAAACGAAACTTCGCAAACAAAAGAACGAAATTTCGTTAACTCCGCTCCTACATAATATTATCTCTATGCTCCTCTCTATTTCGTTTTCGTACACGCAGACGAAGTACGGATCCATAGAAAATTTTCGTGACCGATTGGATTGAACGATTTTGAGTGGGTCTAATAACAGACTAATTACGTTCGTTTGCGAAGTTTCGTTCGAGAGAAAGAGAGTAGACCCCCTGGACTCTCTATGACGCATATTTTAGGAGAAGGGTCGTTTAAGTAAACTGAGACTTTTTTTAAATAATATTTGTTTTTCTACTAAATGAAACGACAGATTTAATGCACAGCTTAGACTAGTTCTAAAGTTTAGAAGAACACTACTACTTAGAAGCATAAAATTTGTACAAGTATACAAAGTTCCAACGCAGGTGAGCGAAAAGATTTCTGAAAATTAACTTCAAAGGGGGGTAACATAAGGGACAAAGGTCTATAAAAGGAGTACTTACGCCATTTTTTAAAAAAAAAGAAATTAATTTTTTATTTTAATTTCACTGCGTTTAATATGATAAAGAATACATTACTAAGCATAGTTGTGCGTCGAATCATACTAATATTATAAATGCGAAAGTGTGTTTGTTTGTTGGTTTGTCCTTTAATCACGCTGCAACGGAGCAACGGATCGACGTGATTTTTCGCATGGGTAAAGTTCGGACCTGGAGAGTGACATAGGCTACTTTTTATCGCGGCAAATTGAGGAGTTCCCGTGGGAATTTAAAAATCTTATTCCACGCGGACGAAGTCGCGGGCATCAGCTAGTATTATGATAAAAAATAAATTGCAAATAAAAGATTATTTATTTATTTTATTATTTATGATAAAGAATACATTACTAAGCATTATTGTGCATCACTATACATAGAAATCATGAGGTAAGCAAATTCATTACATCTGCTGCATCATCAATAACAGTCAATGTCTGTAAACCCAAAGCTACAGCTTGATGTTGATACTTGATACCCTCCAATACTCAAGATGTGCTTTCCCTTAATACAATAATTTTTACTCCAGTATGACGTGTCATGATAAAACGACGATCAAAGCCCAAGCCAATTTGTACTTGATATTCAGAATTGCCAAACGTATGAAAACAACATCAAAGGTGCGCCGCCGCCGCGCGTGGCGAATTGTTTCTTTTAAATAACACTCCTGTGACGTAGAATGGACCGTAAAATTGAAAAGTTGGTTCAATTTCAAAAATAGAATGGGACGGTGCCGAGGGTACAAACAGAGCGTAAACCGTTTGCGCTGGATACACACTGTGTGTAAACTGTAAAGAGGATAAGGCTAAGTGCACATGACACTTGTCGCATTTTATTTTATTTATTCGGGTTAACAATCAGTAGCACGCAATGCATTAATGATTAAACAAACAGTAAATAGTATACAGTCAATATTTGGTAAACATGCTACCCACTACGTTAAACACAGCAAGTCGTATATATATATCACTTATGATTTTTACCAGTTACCAAAAATCCATTTTAGATTGCATCACCACTTACCTACCCCAGGTCAGTGAAGTGCTAACTCGTAGCAAAATAAAAGAGTGTAGCAAGACAGTAAAGACAGACAGATGATTAATTTTCATTTTACCAAAAATCTAGATTTTTCGAGAAATCTAGATTAGAGATTGTGATTATGATAAATTAGATGCTAATATCCAATAATGGGCAATTTGGAAATTTGGAAAGGTCTGGTTGGACTTGGTGGGTTTTGTTTTGGCCGTGGCTAGTCACCACTACCCGCCAAAGACATACATACCTACCTCCAAGTTTTCAACGTTCCGGTACCATACCATATGTGTTTCAAACTAGCTAGCTTCTATACTGCATCGATGCATTAATTACGAACTCCACTGAGTGAGGGTAAAGGGTCGAGCAAGAAAAACGTAACATAAAGACAAAAGTTAGAAGACAAAAATTAACACAAAGGTAACGAAATACGTTTTTAAGCAAATGTAAACCCACAGGTAAACCCCATTTATCTCGTGTATAACAAGCCTTACCGTGCGGCTGGCGAGGGACATTAGCCTGCACCTTGTAACTTCGCAGAATGTCTCCTCAAAGGTTTAGGGGACCTTTTTAATTACATTCCGCAACTCGTTTATGGAACAAAAGATAAATATTAAGCCGTTTCGCGTCCGGGTAGGGAATGCGTGTCGCTTTAGATATTGCGACGCCTTTGTCTTCTTGTAATTTAGATAGCATCTGTGTCGTTACGTGGACCCATAAAGGCGGGACAGCCGTTCTTATGAAACGTTTCTTGATGCAAGAGAAAGCGTTGCAGACGAATCTACTTAGTAGGCCAAGCAACCAGCACTAAATCAAGACCAAGTCAGGGACTAATCTAGCGAAACTATGCGATAGGAAAAACGCGGCCGGGAAAACGCTCAAATGTTGCATACAGGTGACATACTGTTTTTTTTTTTTATTCATTACAAGTTAGCCCTTGACTGCGATCTCACCTGATGGTAAGTGAAGATGCAGTCTAAGATGGTAACGGGCTAACCTATTAGGGGCATGACAGTTATATTTAACCCAAACCCCTATTGGGTTTCTACACGGCATCGTATCGGAACGATAAATCGCTTGGCGGCACGTCTTTGCCGGTAGGGTGATAACTAGCCACGGCCGAAGACTCCCACCAGGCCAGACCAGGGAAAATTCAGAAATTATTAATTCTCAAATTAACCCTGCCGGGGATCGAACTCGGGACCTCCGCAGGTTAAGGCAACAGCGCTCAACACTGCGCCACGGAGGTCGTCAACGTCAGTATTGTTGACTTCCTTGTTATAGAATTATGTACCTATAATACTTATTTTATAAGGAACACCAAGGTACGTTACATGAGACGGTTATTTTGAGTAATATTGAGTTGATGATAAGCTGAAGTATTTGCTTTAAGCGTTGGCAGTATGGCACCTGAAAGATTATAAGGAAGAGCGCCATGTATTTCTTCTGCGCGGAAAAAACGACGTCCACACACGTTTATCGCGCGTCCTCGACTAACGTGGAATCGGGCAACTTTCACTCAATGCAATGGGGACTATCGTTTCTTTGCTCACCAGTTGGCGCCACTGTTGACTAAGGCCCAGAGGTATAGCTGTCAAAGGCGACTTTATAAGATCGGCGCCGAAACAAAGTTTTAAATCTTGAATCTCATTATGTTTAATAATTTATAACTATCATCATAATATCGAGTAGCTAGTTCCGCAATGTTGTGCAGTTCCGTTTTGTTCGGAAAAAAAGGAGAACACATGTTTCCAAAAGATAAAACTGTTCTAAAACAGTGGCTAGTGGCGTTTCGCAGGAATTCGCAGGATTCTGAGGAATTAATTATATAGGCACTTAATAAATAAAATAAAAATAAATTAATTACTTATTAAACTTATATTTATCCTTCCCTTTCCCTTTAAAACACACTGCTATACAAAAAAATATTAAACATTGTACTTAAATCCATACAATGGATATGATACTGAAAGATGGTTGAGTTGTTAGTTGAAACTACTAAACAATGGTAGATACTAGATTAAGCTGGAAAATTTTCTAGCAATAGCAGGTATCATGTATGTATGATAGTAGGGGCTACTTTCTTTCAAGCAATAAGTATTCATTATTGATCATTTTTATGTGCTTATAATAATTATCACACTGATAAACTCATCTTATAAAGAGAAAGTACATTTCACTTCCAATACTGTTAGTTAGTTCTCCAATTAATCCTTCTGGAGAAACCTGAAATGAAACATCTAATATTAATCAAGAGAAATACCTACTATTATTAAATTCTGGTCATCTCACACATAGTAATCTGATCCCAAGATAGGTGTGTTCTCGTTAGTGATACCTACTGTGGGTACATAACCAGAGACATAGGTATATTTCAATATCATGTAGTAAGTGTGTCCTTGATGTGCATGAAACCCATAACCTTTCATGCAGAAGTCTTAGTAAGTAAATATATATAATACCTATATTAGGTAAATATATGTAAAAAGAAAAAACATAGCTGTTACCTCGGCAAACAAGCATACTTTTGGCAAAAAATAAGTTTGGAAACAGTAAACAAACTAACCTCTGAATTAGCTGCTCTTTGAGGCCGCCTATTTTTGCGCCTCTTTTTCTTAATTCCGCTTTCAAAGCGTTCACATTCATCGCCAAATAATCCATATTTGCGATAATTTCACGAAGGAGATCACTTTTCAACAGGTAAATTAAAGAAATTATAATTTATGTCACGAAGCCCGCCAAAACCAGTGAAAAGTGAATGATATTCGACCTCACGCGACACCAGCGCCCCTAGCGGCAAATTCATACGCGATAGCCCCCATTGTTATCCTGTACCATGTTATCCTGTATATCTGTCGCAGAACCGAAGCGGAATTTTCGTTTTTTGTTGTACAGTGGTTGAAGCGGAAATCCATGTGCGAATTTCCACCAGATTTCTATCTGGCTTTACATTTTCAGTGGATCAAAAAGACTTGAAGATTTCCAAGTCCAGGCTTAAAGTTACAGATATTTTCTTCGTACGTAAAAAGTGTAATTTGACTATGTAAATGTAACATGTACTATGATGTAAAGAGACGCAGTGCCTAACCGCAAATTAATATGTTATCCCAAAAATGTTCACCAATTGGCAATTACCTATAAATTCAGAATTTTGAAATTGTTAACAAATTCGCTACATCGAAGGGTTTAATTACTGAAATATTTGAACCGTGCACGTAAAAGTTGCTGTTGGTGTTTTAACCAAAGATCGTTCGTGTTTTAGGTGAGAACTTTTAATGAGAGGAACTCTAGAGGTGAGAGTACCCTTCGGCATTACCTTTCGGTAGATCACAAGTCTGGCCAAAAATATAGATCTCAGTTTGGATACTCGAGACTCTCCAGAGGCTTCATCTGATATTGTAAAGTTCGAGAATCTATAAGTCGCTAAATCTGACAGCTCAGCAGAGACAGTGTTTAGAATAGAAGCAGAATATATTTTGTGGTAATGGAGACATCACATCACACATTCACATCTTCTGTTATTTTTAAGTTTGATAACCGTTTCAAACTATAGATTAAAGAAAAACGCGTGTTGGATGACGTCACAATTATATATTTTATACAAACTTCCATACTAGAAGCGCGTTTTTAAGTTTAATAGAGTTGCTGATTTGATTGAGTTGTCATCATCCCTATTGTTGTCTACACGCACGATGTGTATACAAACCAATAAACGGACAAACTGTAAAAGAATTCTTCCAAGTAGAGGTGGATCTAAAGATGCATCTACGTGCATCTAAAGATGCATCTAAGGTCTACACCGCACTTACTTTAGAGCACCGATACTGGGGCAACTATTCTTTGTAATTATTAATGAATAAATTACTTAACGTTGCAGAAAGTTCCTCCACAAAAAGTATTTGATATACCCAATGAAAGATTCGCTTGACGATTCGAAAGTACTTTGTAGGACTTTTTTGCTGTTTCTATGAGATAGCATTAATTTACAGTTTTCTTCTTCTTGTCCACTACATGGGGTCGGAAAAACATTTCATATTTTTCCCCTCACTTCTTTCAGTAGCTAATAAATTGTCCACTCCTCAATATCCTCTTTCAAAAATCCATCCATCACTTCTTTTATCTGCCTGTACTCCTTCACCATTTTAACATTTAACAAAAAATTACGGTATAGGTAGGTACTTACAAACAACGCAAGTTTTATCGATGAGTGTTACTTATTAAAATCTTTAAAACGCAAACAGAAAAGTTAGTTAGGTACGAACAGTATTGTATTTCAACGCGGTATTGTTTGCATTTAGTGGGAACTTTTAATGAGAGAAACTGGGGAGGTGAAACTAACCGGCGTTAACTTTTAATTATTATAGCACCTAACATCCGCTTAGACAATAAAGGGTGATTAAAATGCTGGTGCTGTGCTAAACACAAATAGTAGAATAGCAAAAATTGCTGCGAAAATGTAAGGTTTTAAGTTTCAAGGTTGAATATTACCTAGAACCGATTCGTATTCTAATTACTAAGAAAAACTGCCTCGTTGTTCTTGTTGTTAGCATGTTCGACTGCGGCTGACGAGGTCCCGGGTTCGAGTCCCGGGTCGGGCCATAACAAGTGGTGGGTTTTTCTGACAAGAAATTCTCGGTAGGTACTAGCCCAGAGTAAGGAAGTTGACCGTGTTTCAACCCGTGCCTCGGGTGCCGTATGTTGTAAGTAAATTTAAAAACGAAATTGAAATACCAATCACGATAAAATAATAAAATAGAAATCAAAATTGCACATTTTAAACTTAAATAATTTCTTACTCGTTTACAAATTTAACACACACATGATTTATTGACGTGTTTATTTATCGTGAGACTATAACATTATATATATGAATATAATACATATTATAATCGTGTGAATATGCATTTTAAACAAAACATGTTCTTTTAACATTTTTATTATTATCACGTAGATACGTTTGCGGTCAAATACATACTTACTAATATTTTAAATGCGAAAGTGTGTCTACGCTTTAACAGCCCGATCTTTTCAAACGATTTTGATAAAATTTGGTAAAGAGGAAGCATCTCAGGGAAGGACATAGACTACTTTTTAACCCGGAAAACTAAAGAGTTCCCGAGGAAAAAAAATCAAATCAATGCGGACGAAGTCGCGGTCATCATCTAGTCTATAAGTAAAACAAAGAGGAATTAATGTGTGACGAGAATAATTAACATTGAATTATGACTGCAAATTATCCATTCATCGGGTTTTCGCGGTTGTTATTATGAGCGTTGAAATATTACCCAACTAGCAAAGTTGTCCTATAAAATAAAGCCTAAATGACATTTGGTCGTATAGAAGTCATATAGATGTAACTCAAACTTCCATTAATCGTGTAACATTATATTAAACGAACAATAAGTCGTATAAGATTTTAGTCATTTAATTTAGTCCTGTAATCGTTTACACGACCAAATTATATGATCATCTTATAAATATCGCAGCTGTGACCTTTAAAATACATACTTGATGTTGTATAACATTAATTTATATAACAATAATAATCTGGTTATAATGCCGACCATAACACTACTTTTTAACAGTAATAAGATTTCTACATGACAATCATGTAAAGTCCATATATTTAACTCTTATTAAACGTACATCTGTATAAACGTTTCTTATATGATTTTTGACTATCTTTACACGACTATTATATAATGTTTATAAGCCCAATATTCATATTTATATGCCCTAAATAACTAACTTAAGTTATGAGTTTGAAATGCTTTTAAAAGTTATAGTTATAAACATTTTAGTTATTTAATGATTTCACGTGGTACTCTTTTACGAACTGAACTTGTATATTTTCTCTTGTTGGTGACTTATACTCAACAAGTTTTATGTTTAATAGTTCGATTCTCGGATTTTGTTAAACTCTGCTTTTATCATCAAAACAGTTGAAATAATGGATTTAAAACAGTAGAAGAAATGTAAATCCAGCGGTAGTTTTAGGCGCAAAGTAAGAAAAACATACTTAGAGCTCATCAAAAGTTTTAGACAAGGCAGTGTCAAAGAATCGGAAAATGGTTCCGTAGACACCTATTTCACCCCTTCGGGAGTAGAATTTCGGGATAAAAAGTATCCTATGTCCTACCTCGTAGTATGGGCTCAAAATGCCAAGTTTCGTTTAAATTCATTCAGTAGTTTCGGCGTGATGCGCGGCCAAGATACAGACAGACAGACAGACAGACAGACAAAAATGACAAAAATTACAGATTTGGCTTCAGTATCGAATAATGAGTGCCCTCCAAAAAAAATTTTCAAAATATCTTCAATGTACAGAATTGGACATGTTAGTTTTATTATAAGTATAGAAGATGTCCTACCGCACGAAGCCTACGAGCATTTTATGTGTTTCTTTTGCGCAGTGACAATAATGTCCAATGAGAAACATTTTACTCTTCTCCGAGTTGCTGAAGAGTTGATGAAAATATTTGTCCAAAATTATGCTCAATTTTATGGCAAGGATTATATTACAAGCAACGTTCATAATCTTATACACGTGATTGATGATGTCAAAAGGTTCGGCAAACTACAAAACTTTAACGCATACCCTTTTGAAAATAAATTTTATTCAATTAAGAAATTATTAGACAAGGAAATAGCCCACTTGCACAAATTGCCAGAAGGTTATCTGAAAGAACTGATATTGAAGCACAATCCTTTAACGACAGTAATACTAAGAGTGTATATGTTAAACAACAGACTGCTAACAATGAGCGTATCTTGATCTTACATCTTGAAACATGCGTTCTGTCAAAGCAAGAAAGAAACAAATGGTTTTTGAGTACTAGAGACAAAGTTGTTGAAATACAATCATTAATGGAAGCCAATAACAAAGTAACGCTCGTCGGCAAATGTTTGCACAATGTAATAGCGGCCTTTGACATCCCGATTGAATCGACATTTTTAAATATATACAAATGCTAAGAAATGGATTTAATTAAGTCTGAGTCAATATTATTCACCATAAAAGATGTTAAATGTAAACTAGTGGCTAATACTTATAAATCATATACATATTTTGTACCTCCTCTCCATACCTTGTAATGTATTAAATAAAACAGCACCTTAAATCACTAGTTTTATTGAAACATGATACAAGCATTCTCAAAATAGGGCGCCTTCAAATTTGCCGCAAAGCGTAGCGCGGCCGCAGCGCGGCTGCAGCGCTGCTGCCGCGCTGCAGCCGCGAGGTTCGAACATTATAGGGTTGTACCTATATTTATTTTCACGATGGACTATGACGAAGAAACACTGCTCTGTGTTACTATTAATACGAAACAACGAAAATATAAAGTAGTTGTGTTAATAACCAAATAATAAATATAATAAATGCGAAAGTTTGGATGGATGTATGGATGGATGTTTGTTACTCAATCACGCCCCAACGGCTGAACGGATCTGGATGAAATTTGGCACAGAGATAGATTATAGTCTGGAATAACACATAGGCTACTTTTTATCCCGGAAAATTAAGGAGTTCCCGCGGGAAACGAAAAACCTCGATCCACGCGGACGAAGTCGCGGGCATCAGCTAGTACATAATATTATACTTACATGCTTCATTTTTTTCACTTGGAGTCTTGTTTGTGAAATTGTCAATAAATTTAATGCATATTTCTTCCCAAGCCTTTTTCTTTTCGATTTTATTGCTGTACTTGTCGGACTTCGAATCCCATATTGCTGGACGACTCTCAACCTCATCGATAAATTCTTCTACCTGATTTTCGTTCATGTTTAGACTTGAACAAAAATACCGTCCCGTCACTAGTCGATCGATGAACTGATGCGCGGCCGCAGCGCGGGTGCAGCGCTGCAGTCGCGTGTTTTTTATTTATATGGATTTACAAAGCAGCGCGACCGCAGCGCTGCAGCCGCGCTGCTTCCGCGCGGCACTTTGCGGCAAATTTGAAGGCGCCCATAATCACATAAAAATATTTTTAATGAAACATCAATCACATGTCATGAAATTCTTATTATACTTATTCATCTTAGATTTTGTTGAGATTGTCGATAATTCTTAAACTAGGATACGAAACAAATTATTATATATCTAAATGATCACATATTTTTAGATATTATAATTATTATTTCAATTATTTTTTACGTTTTATAACTCACAATTAGGCAATTTCTCTAAATCTAAATCTTCTATAAAAAAGGAAAAATAATTTGGAATTATAAATTATCTATCGTATAGGTATATTTATATCTTTGATACAGTAACTATTCAGACTTCTATAAAAAGGAACATATGAACATATATATATATATATGTTCCTATATATATATATATATATATATATATCTTTGATACAGTAACTATTCAGACTTCTATAAAAAGGAACATAACTTAAACCTCAGGAGATGTTGACTCGACAATGCACGATTGCGAAGCAACCGCTACATATAAATATATATGATAGATGCTCCGGTTTCGGAGTGAAACGTACGTAGAGAGTGATTTGGAGGATTTGTGTGGTGTGGTGCTGTGCCGGTGCGAATTGCTGGGTGGTGGGTGTTCGCATGCTGTTGGTGGAAGACACGCACTGCACCACATAGATTTGTCTACTGTAGCGGATTATAGCGAATTAAGCTTCTGGTTCATTCATTGAGTTGTTATCCATGGCCATATAGAACTTTTCAATAACTTCAAATCGTTTTTAGTTAAAAATTTGTCGACATCAGCAATTATCACCATAATGAGAATTCAATAAAATATTACCTCACGGGTTTTCACTTTTTTACGGTACCCTGAAAATGGATGATAAAATAAATAAAATGGTAAGATATGCGACTTAAAGTCATAATGACATCATATAATAGTCATCATCATTACCTAAAATCGTATAAATGTAAAAGTACTAGAAATCTTAAATTAAATTAAATTAATTAATATCATTTTGCAATTATTCGAAGGGGGCATTAAATATTTGTAAAAAAACGTACATACAATCGTCGAGAAATTTAACTTCCCTTAGAAAAGTATATACTGTTACCTACTAACACCAAATACATAATAGTGAATATTCAATAATAAATATGGCAGACAAACTTTTACCTGATGGTTGCAATTTGTAAACAGTTATTTTGTTTTTTTTTTGTTTGATCTCACTTGCGCACTGTAAATAACTAGTATCCGCAAAAAGATAATGCTGATGACTACTTCCCAATGTTTATACAACGTCTACTGGATCACAACACGACAAAATGGTTACAAAATTAATCACTTTTACGACTGCTATACGAATATTAGTCGTATATCGCATATTAATATGACTATTTCTTACCAAGTAGCCACTAAAACGACCATGACACGATCGCTATACGAATAAAAGTTTTATAATTTGCGCCTATTTCGCGTCATATATACGTTAATACGACAGCTACATAACCAAAACGGTCCGACCTCAAGTTATAACCAAAACGTTGTCTCGAAAACTATACGACCAAATTTTGTTAGTTGGGTATTTAATGAATTTTTAACTGTGGGATAAAATTTAAATATTGACTCATCAATAACTTAGTTGGTATGCGCAATTGTTGTTTTGGTAATAAACTGCAAACAAGTTTTACCGATGGTAGGTAAAAGTGCGAAGTTAATTGGGGAAAAAATAAAAATTATTCTTACCTACTCATAACCGGTTAAAATGTATATAAAGAGTAAGTATATGAGTGGAGCAAGTATTTAGTGGACTGTATAGGATAAGCTTGGTTTTGTTTCTTTATTTTCCCCTGAGTATTTTTGGTCAGTCTTTATGATATAAAGGAAAATGATATGAAAAACTTACAGGTTAAGATGGAAAAATCCTTTCTCACAAGAAGTTCTCTTTGCGTATCACTTCACTTCAAAATATCACCTTATTTGATTGTTTTCTCTGCGGCCGCAGCTTTAGTATATATTTATACACATAACAAATCACTTTAATCCTTGATTATCACGGATTTGTTTTCCACGTGTCGATATTCACTCGATTACTATGGCGTCCCGTCGTCGTAGGTAGATTTTGCACGATAAGGATGCGTGCGCGTCGCGAGCGTTTTTGCGAGAAACTGAAATGTCTTCCACAGGTGCGATTGCAGAGACAATTTGGAGCGGAAATTAAAGGAATCAGGTAATGCATAAATGCAATTGGAGGATGAATTAGAATGAGAAGGAAATAGGATAAATCCACTAGTGTGAAATGGATAGTGTGATTATATCATAGCGTCAGTCTAGTTCCTTGTCTTCTATGATTTTATGAATTCATTAGTTAGAAATCTTAATTATCAAATTTGGGACCAAACATCCCGGCCTGCATGAAGTCTTTGGCTTCATAGAGTTTAATTAAAAGATAGAGTTATGGGGACAAGAGATCATAACTCATTAACAAAGCTCTACCTCATACAGGTGCGTAATATTGCAGTGAATTACTTAATAACTAAAAAACTAAGTATAAGTAAATAAATACAATATAATAAATAAATAAATTTATTGAGTTGGTAACGGACAAAGTTTTACAACTGGTCTACCATAAGTTCCAGATTTAGTTCGAACTTGAGCGACACGAACGACTCCATCTTTGCCAGGCATTACTTTGGTAATAACTCCTATCGGCCATTGCAATGGAGGTGCGTTTTCAACTATAATTAATACGATAGTCCCTACGGTAACTGGATTACTTGGCGTATTCCATTTTTCACGCGATTGTAAATTATGTAAATACTCCGTTTTAAACCGTTTCCAAAACGATTGGACAAGCGAGTCTAATAAAGAAAACCTAGTTAAAAGGTTAGCGCGCTCTCCTGTAACATCAGGAGCTGGAATGAATTCCAATGGTAGAGTCGAGAGAAAATGTGATGGCGTTAACGCAGTGGGTTCAGAAGGATCTGAACTCAAAATGTAGAGAGGTCGACTATTCAGTACAGCCTCAATTTGACTAAGTACGGTAATCATCTCTTCGTATGTTAAAATTTGTTTGCCTATCACGCGAAATAAGGTCGCCTTTACACTCTTTACCTGACTTTCCCAGGACCCGCCGAAATGCGCAGCTAGAGCCACGTTTGGTTTCCAGTTAATACGATTCCTTGTTAATTCTGAGCTAAACTCTTTGTAGTAATCTTCAGATTGTAAAAAGGTATGTAACTCACTCAAATAAGCTTTAGATGCCATGAAGTTACTTCCTCGATCGGAATAGAGTATTTCGACGGTTCCTCTTTTAGAGAGAAATCTTTTTAACCAATTTAAAAAGGTAGCGGAACTAAGATCAGATGCTAACTCTATATGAATAGCCTTTGTGACTAGGCAGACAAATAAGCAAATGTATGCCTTCTGACTGCGTACGCCGCGTTTTCTAGTTAATGTTATGTAGAGCGGTCCTGCATAATCAACGCCAGTATGTAAAAAGGCTTTACTTTTTTCGACTCTACATTTAGGAAGATCCGACATAAGCGGAAAAGTAGGTTTAGGGTTTTGCCTAAAACATGCGTTGCATTTATGAATGCGGTGGCGTACCACACGACGAGCGGATAATATCCAATATTTTTGCCTTAATATGGATGTGAGTAATAGGGGACCAGCGTGTAACTGTGTACGGTGATAATGGTCCACTAAGAGATCAATTATATGTCCGTTCTTGGGTAATAAAATTGGGTGTTTATGTGAGTAATCCAAAGTGGATTGAGAGAGGCGTCCACCCACGCGTAAAATGTCATCAGAAACAAAAGGGAATAATTTTTGTAATTTTGATGAACATGGTTTATTATTTTTAATATTGTCTATATCAGACTTAAAGGCCGAACGTTGTACTGCGCGAATAATCATTAATTCAGCAGCTTCGATATCTTCAACAGTGATTCTGTCTCTATGCGGAAGCTTTCTCATGAATCTGAGTACATAAACCACAGCGTGAACAAATTTAGTCCAAGAAGAACATTTTGATCCAAGAATAATGATTGGATGCTCGTCCTCTGAAATAACTACGTGAGTCGTAGTTTTATTCTCTGGTAAAGAAGAATTGTCGCGAGGTGAAAATTTGGTTATAGGCCACTCTTCCGATGGTAAGGAAATCCATGAGGGTCCCTCAAACCAAAGTGCGTGTTCTGAGAATTGAGCGGGCATAAGGCCACGAGAGATGCAATCAGCGGGATTTTGCACTCCGGCGATATGATAAAAAGTTACATTAAGCGGCGACAATAACGTATGAATTTGAGAGATGCGATTAGCTACATAAGTATTAAACTTATGTGGCGAGGAGAGTGCCCAACAGAGGGCGACTTCTGAATCTGAGAACGCGAGAACTTCATTTATTTTTATGCGAGAAGACAACGTATAATACACTGAGTTTACTAGACGAGCAAGTAATACTATTCCATTCAGCTCTAGTCTAGCTAGTGTTACCGTGGGCTTTATGGGCGCTACACGCGATTTTGAACACATCAGTGTAACTATAGGCGATTTATTTTCATTTTTGACGTGTAAATACACGACACAACCATATGCCTTTTCGCTGGCATCTGAAAATGCCAGAAGTGAAACTTGCGAATTTTCCTCAATGCCCATGTGGCGAGGAAACTTGAGATTAGAGATAATAGGCAATTCGGATATATAATCCTGCCATTTATCAATTATGTGTTGAGGCGGAGAGTCATCCCATCCCATATTCAGAAGCCACAAATCCTTAATGATTAATTTGGCGGATAGAATAACTGGGCCAACGAGGCCTAGAACGTCATAAAGACGTGCGGTAGCGGATAGTATGGCTCGTTTTGTACAAGCAGTAGGCGGTTGCGACACTTTAAAAATAAAGTCGTCGGAAGCGGGAAGCCAATGGAGGCCTAGAATTTTAAAGGTGCTATCTGTGTCGAGAGAGATTGACTCAGACTGGCGATGAGACATAGGAATGTGACCAAGCAATTCAGTTGAATTGCTGGTCCATTTTACTAAGTCAAATCCACCAGCTTTAAAGAGTTCTATTAGCTCCTGTGCTATCTTTACTGCTTCATCGAGAGACGAGGCAGAAGAAGCTAAATCGTCCATGTAGACGTCTCTCTCAACAACAGAAGCAGCGAGCGGCCATCTGTGGCGCTCATCGATGGCCAACTGCCGTACAGTACGCATTGCCAAGAACGGTGAAGACCGTAGACCGAAGGTCACTCGAGTAAATTCATACACTTCGAGCATGTCCTCGGGCGAGAAGCGATAAATAATACGCTGATATTTGCGGTGCGGTGCGTTTACATAAATACATAAATACATTTGCCTAACGTCGGCAAAAAATGCGATGCGAAATATGCGAACATTCAAAAGAATGTTAAAAATATCTGATTGCAAATTGCAACCAGTATGCAAAATATCATTTAACGATAATTTTTTATCAGAGGAGAATTCTTCTATATTGAGAAGAGAAGACTCAGTGGGGCAAGAGCCATCTAGAACGATGCGTACTTTCGTACTCTTGTCCTCACGAATCACTGGGTGATGCGCTAAATAATAGCCTGATGAGATGGGCTCATCAGGTGGCAGGCGTTCAAGTATGCGTTTATCTATGTAATCTCTAATTACATCGTTATATCTAGAGTGAAGCTCAGTATCTCTATTGAATCTCCTTTCTAGATTAAGAAAGCGTTTCTTAGCGGTTCTGTATGAATCTCCTAAAACATCGGGATCAGTATTAAAAGGGAGATTCACTGAGTATGAGCCGTCCCGATTGCGGATGGTTGAAGAAACGTATATATCTTCACATTTTTGTTCGTCGGGACTTAAATACTTGCGCGAGGGGGGTTCTTCAATAGTCCAAAACCTTTCTAATAATCCATCTAAAGGTTCGCTTGTGAAAAAACACAAAGCGCGCGATTTAAGATTTTTAGAAATAATAGGTGCATCGCCCATAATTAAATAACCTAATGAGGTCTCGAAAGCGGAAGGCGTATTTGCATCGCCGATTATTTTATTACTTAATGCGATTTTACAGTAAACATTAACCCCTAGCAACATATCTATCGGACCAGGTTCAGAGAAGTTGTCATCAGCTAGTGGTAAATTTTTAATCAAATCTTTAAATGCCGCTATTTCGACATGCGAGTCTGGCAGCTGTGAAGTGATTCGTTCTACCACCAGAGGGCGTATCGAGTATTCCTTCCCGTCGTCAAACCGCGATTCAAATTTAAACTCGGAAATGCCAAGTATTTTTTGCGAAGCTCCGCCGATGCCTTGAACTTCAGCAAAACGGTTTTGAGAGTTTATGGGCAGTGAATACCTTTTACAACAATCGATAGATATATAATCGTTTTGCGACCCTGGGTCTATTAGACACCGTACGAGATGTGGACGATTGTTACTGTCATACAATCTTATTTTTGCAGTACCTAATAGCGTCGTAGTAGCGAAGCGGTCTACAGAATCGTAAGACACGTTACACACAGAAGTATTATTCGTGTTACTAGAGCTAGATTTAATTCTATTAACGTTATCACCAGACGAGAGCGTAGGTTCTGTAGTTCTAACAGAGGATACGCGAGGCAATGCGGTTGCGTTTGAAGTTAAAGACGGATTATCTAACTTAGGTTGGGACGTTTTTGAACTATTATTATTATTATTGTTCTTTCGTTCAAAATGTATCGATGAATGATGCGAAGACAATGAGCACTTGGAACAGATTCCCTTTGATAAGCAGTTCATTGTGCGGTGGAGAATTGAAGTACAACGGTTACAATAAGAATTATTTTTTATAAATAAATGCCTATCTTGAGGAGATAACTTCATGAACGAAGGGCAAGAATAGAGATGTAAGTGTTTATCATTTTTACATAAACCACAAGTCTTACTGTCAGAAGAACTGAGAGATTCAGTGTTAACAAAACTCTTCGTTGACGGCTTTGAAGGCAAATTAGCCTTGCTGCGGTTTTTATTTTGTTGAGTTTCAAAACCTTTATCGATGGAGCGTGTTAACACCTTATTTTGTTCCTTAACAAATTCTATTAAATTTTTATAAGTCGGAATTTGTTTTTTGCGATTAATAATCTCGAACATCTTGACTGTCTCTGCGTCCAACTTAAGCGTAGCTAAGTGGAAAAATATGAAATCAGTTAAATCAATTTTCAACTGGTTAAGTGCTTCTACGGAGGAATCGAAAGTATTTATAAAATTATCTAGCGCATTTCCACTAGTGTTCGCGAGCGGCTTAAATTGTAATAATTGATTCAAATAAGCACAGGCGAGCGAGCGAGGGTCATCATATTTTTGAATCAACTTTTCCCATATAATAGGATAATTTTCCGCAGTAGTTGGCAACCCAGCGCAGACAGAGGCGGCCTTGCCCTTTAAGCGACCAACTAGATAAAAAACCTTTTCACTATTCGATAAGTTAGGATTGTCATGAATCATGCTTTTAAATTGTTGATAAAACAAGGGAAATTTAGTTATTTCTCCATCAAAACTCATCAAATCTATAGGTGGAAGGTGTGATTTCAGTTTCGGATAACTCGAGATAGGACGAGAAGCGTCGTGCTCAGAGCCGGCGGAATTTTTACTACTATCGTTAAGCGTTAAAGTTTGTTTGACATAGCAAAACATTTCTTCAAATGATGTCCATGACTGATAATTAACAGTAGCCTTTGGATTCACTTTGAATTGAACTTCATTATATAGATCCAAATTTCTTTCGAATTCCTTGCGTAAAGTTTCTAAATTGGAAGCCTGCGTAATTAAAGAAGACAGTTTCGATTTATCTACTTCTAATTGAGTTGCGATATCGTATAATCGTTGCATTCTTGCGAACATAACATCTCGTTTACTCTCTAATAACATCAATGTACATTCGTCTTTATTATATGGTTTAGAAGACGGGGAAGCCTCTGATCTACTCATCTTGAAAGAACAACAAAATTAATAGTATAAAGATATGAAATTATTATAATTAATAGCGTTTATTTATTATATATAGCGTAAATAATGCGTGAGATATAGATATAACGTTTTTTTTTTATATGCGTAAGATACAAATAATAATATGTGTTTGCAGTTTTTATATTAAAATACACACAAACACTATTATTCGTTAGCGTTAATATAATGCGTTGAGTTCCGAAGAAAATATAATTAATAGTATTTAACTACCTACAGAGAACACACCGATGGCGCGCGGACTATAAATATCGACACAAAAAACACTGCAGCCGAGCGGAGTCATTAACTAATGATGCCTATTGTTCGATGTCGTTGTAGATTGTTACCTACCGTCTATTCGTTTTATATTAACTAGATATGCGGGGTTAAGTATATATACTTAAATATATGAAGTAATAAGTGCGTGAATAGAAAATATAAATTATAAATCTTATTACTTCTTACCTAGTAATTAAACGATAGAATTACGTAAGTATAATACAACAATTCTGCAATATTACGACACAGTACAATAATTAGGGCGTTTGTTAAATGTTATGAATATTAATTTGACCAAAAAATATGTTTGAATTACAAAATCGATTTGTAAATTCAAAATGATGTTTAAATTAATTAGAATTAATTCAAAAAATCCGGTTCGTAAGTACCAAAATTATGGTAGGTAAAAGTGCGAAGTTAATTGGGGAAAAAATAAAAATTATTCTTACCTACTCATAACCGGTTAAAATGTATATAAAGAGTAAGTATATGAGTGGAGCAAGTATTTAGTGGACTGTATAGGATAAGCTTGGTTTTGTTTCTTTATTTTCCCCTGAGTATTTTTGGTCAGTCTTTATGATATAAAGGAAAATGATATGAAAAACTTACAGGTTAAGATGGAAAAATCCTTTCTCACAAGAAGTTCTCTTTGCGTATCACTTCACTTCAAAATATCACCTTATTTGATTGTTTTCTCTGCGGCCGCAGCTTTAGTATATATTTATACACATAACAAATCACTTTAATCCTTGATTATCACGGATTTGTTTTCCACGTGTCGATATTCACTCGATTACTATGGCGTCCCGTCGTCGTAGCACAGAATAGGTAATAGTAGTAACAGAAAAGTTACTCCGCGAAGACCTTTTAACCATCAGCGACTCAGGTTACTTCGTAATAAAGTGCAATTCAGCTCGCACAGCGCTGCGAGTGAAAATAATTAAATACCTACCTCTATATATCTCTTTCTATCGCGTAACTCTTATCCCTTCAGACGCGGCGCGTGTAGCCTTAGGGTTGACTACTTCTAAATTCTTGTATCGGTATCATTACTATGGGTCGGTAATCGGTTGCAATGATGACGACAATTACTTAAAAATAGATAAAAGATATATTATTATTAATAGATTTTGTAGAAACCGAATAGGGATAAGGGTCTAATATGCTGCCATGCCCCTAACAGGCTAGCCCGCTACCATCTTAGACTGCATCATCACTTACCATCAGGTGAGATTGCAGTCAAGGGCCAACTTGTAGTGGATAAAAAAAAGTCGTTATAAAACCACATGTAGTGTAATATCAATGAATATTTTACACTTGTGTGGGGCGGAAGGGGGCCCATGCAAGAGATTACGAGACAAAATAATATACCCACATTATGGATTAATCATCATCGACTCATCGGCGACCCACTAGTCCCATTACTAAGCACGACTCACGAGGCTCTTCTCAGAATGAGAAGGGTTTAAGCCATATATTCCTCCACGCTGGCCAATTTCTTGTTGGCAGACATAATATTAGAGTTTTTTATAATGATTATACATAGAACTCTCAGGCATGGTTTCAGCTTTCCACACGATTTTTGTTCACCGTAAATGATATATTTTAATTAATTAATGGAGCTGCGTTCCCGGGATCGAACCCCATACTTGGAGGCTGAAGTCTACCCATTAGGCTATCACTATAATATTGGATACATACCTATGGTTTATATTTACTTTTGTTTAAAACTGTGTCTTGTCTGGATATAAAAATAAAACTACCCACATTATGTATTAATATTAGTTTTGTTTAGAACTCTAAGTAGGTACGTATGTACCTAGATAGGCAAATAATACAAACTTACCTTTCAGGATCCTTAGGAAGTGCATAGAGTTCTTAATAATTAGAGTTTAAACGACCTAATGTGATACGATATCGTTTACTGATCTTTCTTTGTTTATCCATAACGAGAACTTGAGTAAAAGTCAAACGTATAACTACGGTCCGCGCGCAACACTCGACTGATACGAGTGCCGTCGAGCGTCCACGCAGCAGTAGTTAAATATCTCAGGTCACTTGTCACGTGACCTGAGATATTTAACTACTGCTGCGTGGACGCTCGACGGCACTCGTATCAGTCGAGTGTTGCGCGCGGACCGTAGTTATACGTTTGACTTTTACTCAAGTTCTCGTTATGGATAAACAAAGAAAGATCAGTAAACGATATCGTATCACATTAGGTCGTTTAAACTCTAATTATTAAGACCTAACTTATCGCTCTTTGCACTTCCTAAGGACCCTGAAAGGTAAGTTTGTATTATTTGCCTATCTAGGTACATAGTACATACGTACCTACTTAGAGTTCTAAACAAAACTAATATTAATACATAATGTGGGTAGTTTTATTTTTATATCCACACAAGATACAGTTTTAAACAAAAGTAAATATAAACCATAGGTAGTATCCAATACTTATTATAGTGATAGCCTAATGGGTAGACTTCCAAGTCTGGGGTTCGATCCTGGGAACGCACCTCCAACTTAATTAATTAAAATATATCATTTACGGTGAACAAAAATCGTGTGTAAAGCTGAAAACATGCCTGAAGTTCTATAATCATTATAAAAAACTCTAATATGTCTGCCAACAAGAAATTGGCCAGTGTGGAGGAATATATGGCTTAAACCCTTCTCATTCTGAGAAGAGCCTCGTGAGTCGTGCTTAGTAGTGGGACTAGTGGGCCGCCGATGAGTCGATGATGATTAATCCATAATGTGGGTATATTATTTTGTCTCGTAAACTCTGGCATGGGCCCCCTTCCACCCCATATAAGTGTAAAATATTCATTGATATTTCACTACTTGTGGAATATATAACGACTTTTTTTTTATCCACTACAAGTTAGCCCTTGACTGCAATCTCACCTGATGGTAAGTGATGATGCAGTCTACGATGGTAGCGGGCTAACCAGTTAGGGGCATGGCAGCATGTTAAACCCATATCCCTATTTGGTTTCTACAAAATCTATGAATAATAATAATATATCTTTTATCTATTTTTAAAGTAATTGTCGTCATCATTGTAACCGATTACCGACCCATAGTAATGATACCGATAGTAAGAATTTAGAAGTAGTCAACCCTAAGGCTACACGCGCCGCGTCTGAAGGGATAAGAGTTACGCGATAGAAAGAGATATATAGAGGTAGGTATTTAATTATTTTCACTCGCAGCGCTGTGCGAGCTGAATTGCACTTTATTACGACGTAACCTGAGTCGCTGATGGTTAAAAGGTCTTCGCGGAGTAACTCTTCTGTTACTACTATTACCTATTCTGTGGCAGTAGTTAAATATCTCAGGTCACGTGACAAGTGAGCCAGGCCTGGTCGTAGGTAGATTTTGCACGATAAGGATGCGTGCGCGTCGCGAGCGTTTTTGCGAGAAACTGAAATGTCTTCCACAGGTGCGATTGCAGAGACAATTTGGAGCGGAAATTAAAGGAATCAGGTAATGCATAAATGCAATTGGAGGATGAATTAGAATGAGAAGGAAATAGGATAAATCCACTAGTGTGAAATGGATAGTGTGATTATATCATAGCGTCAGTCTAGTTCCTTGTCTTCTATGATTTTATGAATTCATTAGTTAGAAATCTTAATTATCAAATTTGGGACCAAACAACCGATACATTGCGGTTTTATGTTTTAGCTGCCGAACTTGTTGTTACAATTAATATTAGTTTATAACACAACAGAGAAATAAGCACTGCATAGTGCATACTTCAATTTAATAATATTGAATACTAGCTGATGCCCGCGACTTCGTCCGCGTGGATTTTTTTTTTTAATTCCCGCGGGAACTCCTCAATTTTCCGGGATAAAAAGTAGCCTATGTCACTCTCCAGAACCTCAACTATACCCATGCAAAAATCACGTCGAGCCGTTGCTCCGTTGCAGCGTTATTGAAGGACAAACCAACAAACCAACAAACCACCAAACCAACAAACAAACTCACTTTCGCATTTATAATATTATATGAAATAGTATGATTGAATACTATAAAATAAAGCAAGTATTAAATACTAGTTAGTTAACTTAACTTTACTTGTAATACTTAACATAAGTTAATTAAGTAAGTATAAGTAATACAATGTTTAGTTTTCAGTAAATTGCGCCACAAAATTCCAACCGCACGCTAAAAATATTTTATGAAGGGACTTTATTCGAAGATACGACAGAGTTCAAGTTATGATTTTTTTTTATTAATGCAAATTTGGCTTTTCAAAAACAGGCTTTAACAACTGCCAGCCCCGGTAAGACCCGCGTACTCGAGACACAAAGCCAACAACATTTTCCATTACTTTAAAAGCTGAATTTGTAAAGTACGTACAGTTCGTATCAGATATATCTAGGAGCTTCTCTTTGTACTCATTTAGTATGGCAAAATGCCAAAATACTACAAGGTAGAGCACCGTTATAACTAAAGACCTGCCGAGAACTGTCGCCAAACGAAGCTGAGTTAATCCATTAGTACTTAAAGCCTAATTCTAAATTTTTACGTTAAGAATAAAAAAAAATACATTATTTTCATACTTAGTCAGCTAAGTTAATGATTTAGTAAAATAAATAGCATACCAAATACAAATGCATCAATGCAAGAAAATCTTGGGACGATGTTTTTTTTACTCATTTATACACTATTTCCTTTTTTTTAATTTATTTAACGACTGATATTGATGAGTGCATTTTGTAGTACTTACACAATACAACTAATACCTAACGAAAATACCACGTACATAGAGAAGAATAATTAAATGAATAAAATCACAAACAATTTAATATTTTTAAAAAAAACCTTCGTAAGTAAGGAAACCGATCAGTGCTGCATCTAATTACAATTTCGAAGTTAATACACAATACAGAAATATGACTGCCGCCTTGACAAATGGCAGGTCACGTAGATATGACGCCGACTGTACATGCATCAGACATTAAAATATGTGTAGCGTAAAAAATTAAATCACGTACTATGCGGAGGTCATTCGTCACACAGCGGAGTCTGCGTTACGCAAAATTGAAAATAAATAACATTTTTAGGATTCCTTAGTAAAACAAAAAATCTATATATTTATATCAACGTTTATCAAGTCGGTCTGTCGCTGTCCGACACAATCATTTTAAATAGAGACTGCAAGAGCTGTGAAGTAGAAACTAAGCACAACTGTTGCTAAAACTGATTACGGCTATATCTATAGGTACAGAGACATATTTTATTTTTGATTATATCATGAAAAGCGAAAGACAAAAAATAATTTTGTTTTATCTCTGCAAGGTAGTTTGAGAAATAAATGTCAGTTAGTTTCCAACGCTTGTTGTTTACTTACCACTGGCGACGAGTGAATAAAATTTAATCGTTTTACGTTAATATTACGCGTGGTGAACGTTACTTGGTGTTTTAAAAGTGTCTTTTTTAATCAAAGTGTAAAATAAAGTACCGATCGTACGCGATTAAACATGCCGATAGGGAAAATTGAGCCGTTCGATTTGACCTCTAAACAATGGCCGGCGTACGTGCGCCGTGTAAAACAGTTTATCCTACTCAACGAAATTAAGCAAGAACTCCAGGTGCCGATGCTAATTACGGTGGTGGGCGAAGCTACATACTCTTTGATGTGTGACCTTTGTGCACCCGATCACCCAGAGAGTAAGACCTTTGACGCCCTCACCGAGCTAGTCACCAACCATCTGGAGCCGCAACGTTCCGAGATAGCGGAGAGGCACGTTTTTCGGCAAAGGCGACAGCGACCAAGCGAGACCCTTACCGAATACTTGCAGCACCTAAAACATCTGGCGGTCACATGTAATTTCGGCACGAGATTAGAAGAAAATTTGCGTGACCAATTCGTCTCGGGCCTATCGAGTGACGTTATGAGATCTCGAATTTTCGCCGAGAAAAGTTTAGACTACAAAAAGGCAGTGGAACTAGCTCTGGCTTTGGAAGCGGCGGAGAGACACGCCGTGGTGAGCGGAGGCAGCGTAGCGTCGCCGGCGAGTGAAGACGCGGGCGAGGGCCTGCATGCGGCGCGTAGCCATGGAGCGCGCGGCCCGCGGCCGGGCAGGAGCGGTGCGGGCGGCCCGGGCGGCGCGAGTGCGCCGGGCGGCGGCGGCGGCGGCGGCGGTGGCGTAGGGAGCGCGGCGAGTGCGCCGTGCTGGCGCTGCGGTCGGCAGCATCGGGGGCGTTGTAGATACGCTCATTTTATCTGTGACGAGTGCCATCAGCGGGGTCACCTAAAGGTTATGTGTAAGAAAGCGAGGGAAAGTGAAGTGAAGTGTCAAAGTTTTATCAGTGAGAGTTCGGATGAGGATTTTTTCAACATTGACATCGTTGCTCAAGGTAACAAGCCTTATTATATTAAAATGAGAGTGGAGGACAGTTTACTAGAATTAGAAATTGATACCGGCAGTCGGATATCGGCTATTAACGAAAATTGTTATGAACAGTTATTTAAACACAAAGAGATTGTTCAGGATAACCTATTGTTGCGCAGTTATTCGGGATCACGAATTGCTTCTCTTGGATACATAATAGTTCGGGCCCAGCTAAGGTCGGTTATCGTAGACGATTTGAAGTTATATATTATTCAAGGCGGAAACAGACCGCTACTAGGTCGCGATTGGCTTCGCGCTTTAAAAATAACTCAAATCAATATCAATGAGATAATCGAAGAAGATCAGTTCGTGACCCGTCTATGTAAGGAGTTTCCAGAAGTATTCAGTGAGCAGCTAGGAACTTGTAATAAAAAGCTACAATTACAGCTCACCGATTCGGACGGGGTGTACGTGCGAGCGCGGCCCGTGCCGCTGGCGCTGCGCGAACGCGTCGAGAGGGAGCTCGCGCGGCTCGAGAGCGACGGTACGATTTATCGCGTAGATCATTCTGATTTCGGTACGCCGATCGTTCCCGTGATCAAGACGAATGGGGATATCCGAATTTGCGGTGATTATAAAATCACTATTAACCCGAAATTGAAACGGGACTATTACCCGCTGCCTCGAATTGACGAGTTGTTTGCAAATTTAAGTAACGGAGAAGAATATAGTAAAATCGACCTCCGCCACGCCTATGAGCAGGTCCTACTCGAAGAGAGCTCTCAAAAGTATACCGCGATCACGACGCATATCGGAACGTTCGTTTACCGCCGTACTCCATACGGCTTATCGTGCGTACCCGAGAAATTTCAAAAGCTAATGGAAGAGACGTTGCGCGGGGTACCCGGCACGGTAGTTTTTCTCGACGATATATGCGTGACAGGTGAAAATAGACAGGCACATTTAAAGAATCTGCGAGCTGTATTGGAGCGTTTACGACAGGCAGGCCTGACAGTTAAATTAAATAAATGTAAATTCTTACAGAAGAATGTTAATTATTTAGGGTTCGTGATTGATAAGGACGGCTTGCATCCCGATCCGCAGAAGTTGGAGGCGATTAACGCAATCCCAATACCCAAAGATGTAACACAACTTAAAAGCTTTTTGGGTCTTCTCAATTACTATGGTAAATTTATCCCAAACTTAAGTACGATTTTGTACCCATTACATGCACTATTAAAGAAAAATTGTAAATGGAATTGGGATTCGCGTTGTGATTCTGCTTTTAACATGGCAAAACGAGCTATACTAGGTAAGCGTGTGTTAGCGCACTACAAGGAAGGGCGGCCGCTCGTGCTGTCGGTGGACAGCAGCGCTTATGGGATCGGGGCCGTGTTGGCACATCGGTACGCGGACGGACAGGAGCGGCCAGTCAGCTGTGTTTCGCGCACGCTTAACGAAGCTGAAAAAAAGTATAGTCAGCTGGATAAGGAGGCCTTGGCTATATATTTTGGTATAACGAAACACCATCAGTTCTTATTTGGGAGGCATTTCGTGTTAAAAACCGACCATAAACCTTTAACGTTTATTTTCGGTAACAAGAATGGTATTCCACAGACGGCGGCCAGTAGATTACAGCGCTGGGCCGTGCGACTAGCTGGTTATGATTTTTCAATCGAGTTTGTGCGTTCGGAACACAATGGCCCTGCGGACGCATTGTCGCGTCTACCGATATCGCACGAGCGTCCTCCCGCACGCCCCGACCAACAAATAAGTTACATTAATTTATTAGAGGAAACATTACCTGTCAATTTCAAACAGATTGCTAAGGAAACACAAAAAGATGCTCTGTTATGTAAGATATACAAATATGTAATGTTCGGTTGGCCATCTACTAGTTGTGACGAAGAAAAGCCGTTCTTTGCTCGTAAAAGTGATATATGTTTAGATTTAGGATGCCTAATGTATAAGTATAGGGTGGTAATTCCGTCGAGACTAAGGAAGGCGGTGCTGAGAGAACTCCACGAGGGACACTTGGGTATGAACAAAATGAAGAATATTTCGCGGAATTATGTCTATTGGCCAAACATAGACAATGACATCGAAGAGCTTTGTCGCTCATGTCCCGCTTGTGCGCAGGTGCGCGATGCACCCGCGCGCGCGCCTTTACATCCTTGGGAGTTCCCTCAGCATCCGTGGCAGCGCTTACACGCTGATTTCGCAGAATGCTTTGGTAAGCGTTATTTGATCGTAGTAGATGCACACTCGAAGTGGATCGAGGTAGCAGAAATGTCCAGCACCACAGCTAGTGCGACGATTAAAGCGTTAAGGTCAATGTTTGCCCGATTTGGGCTCATTTCCCAACTTGTCACTGATAATGGGCCGCCATTTTTATCTGACGAGTTTCAGACGTATTGTTTAAAAAATTGTATCAAGCACACGACGTCGGCACCCTATAGGCCCCAAGGAAACGGGGAAGCTGAAAACGCGGTAAAGACCGTAAAAAAGGTTATTAAAAGAGCTAAATTTGAGAACGAGGACATATCGATTGCTTTAAATAGATTTCTTTTTCAATATCGAAATTGTGATCACGCGACCACTGGAATTTCACCAGCAGTCGCGTTGTTAGGACATAGACTCCGAAGTAGGCTTGATGCATTGCGGCCAGAAGTCGCTTCTACGGTTCGCGAGGCACAGGATAAGCAGAGGGCGAGAAGCGGAGGGCGAATTCGTGAGTTTAGGGTCGGTGAAGCTGTGCTAGCGCGCGATTATACCCAAAAGGGGGGAAAATGGTCAGAGGGTTTAATATCGGAGAAAACAGGTCCTGTGTCTTATAAGGTCAACGTCGGTCATGGCATGGAGTGGCGAAGACACCAGGACCAGCTTGCACCGATGAAAACAAATAGATACTCGCTGTCGCGCGCGAGCACATGCCAGCCAGACGAATTGGGGGCTGCTAGCGGTGCCGAGGTCGAGGGCGACACTGAGACACCCGGCGATGATCAACCGTCTCCAATAAAAGAATATAGGGAGCTTTCGGATTATGAGGATGCTCAGGAAGCGCCGGATTCGGTACATCCGGCTCCTCCGTCGCCCGGTGCGTCGGCGCGCGCCTTGAGAGCGTATAAACGCTCAAATAAAATATTATATGTTAGGGAGTTAAAATAAGTTAATAAGTCTATATGTACAAAGTATATAAATAGTATTTACATTTGTCTTCAATGTTTGTACTTAAAGGGGAGGTATGCAAGGTAGTTTGAGAAATAAATGTCAGTTAGTTTCCAACGCTTGTTGTTTACTTACCAATCTCCATGTACCTTGTACATGTATTTTAAAATTATTTTTAGGTTTCTGTGTTCTTGGAAAAAATGTACACCAAAGTTTTTAGCATCCGGAAGTGGTACGGAACCATACTTTATGCGTGCGGTAAACGCACTTGGCCGTTCTTTTTCGATAGTGGCCCACATAAAATATTATAACATGAAAGATAATACCTATGATTTATGAGTTAAATTACACGATTGATATGTGGTTGTGGTGTTGTTTTTCGTATGATAACGTAGATAATATTTTTTCCATCCACTAAATTATAGTAACGCTTTTGGGAAAATAAATATTGCAAATATAAAAGAGTAAGCTAGAATGAATATTCGTACCAACAACATTTCCTTCAAGATGTTCATTTATGAGAGTTGTATACCTTAGTATACCTACCTTATGTACTACGGAGTTGGGATGTTATTCACGTTTTAAATCATGACACTCTTGGACGGCCTAAAATAAAAAGTTTAAATCTTTATGTCCGTCTCCTCGACCTATATCAATGAAATGAAAAGAAAATACACTTTATTGTACACCAACTGGATACAAAACAGAAGAACATATTATTACTCAATATCATTTATTATTATTCAATATTATTACGCATAGATTTTTTTTTTTTAATCAGAAGTTCATCAGAGTCGAATTGCGGTATTCTTCCTGCGACAACGGATTTTGGCTAATAATGGAAGAGTGTTAACCAATCAGTGTTGTTTGCGATCGTTACACTTTAGCAATCATCTTTACCATAGATCTGAGATGGTCTCGCTGAGACCATCTTAAATCTATGATCTTTACGTGATAAAGGAGCCGGTAACTTTTCTCATCGCGATCACCATTCCCATTCGGTGATCCCCCTCGATCGTATCTAATTCGAACACAAAACACCCTTTCCGAGGTAACCCATCCATATCGTACGTGTCTAGAGAGCAAAGTTAGCAACACTGTAGTAGTAACTAGTGTATGCAATAAATGAGTTTGTTCATAATGTTTAGCGACGGTGCAGTAAAGACAAATCTACTTTTAATGTGTTGAGATAGTGCCGAGTTGCGGCAATCTCGTCTCCCGGCTTCATAATGAAGTTTATGGAACTCCGCAGTTGTGACGTTTGCTCTATCGTGAAACATGGGATAGGGGTGCACTTTGAATGCAAGACTTGTTACTGGAGGTTTAGGAACAAGTTGAACTCTAGGAACAAAGGAATATTTTAATTTTTAATTAAAAAAACGTATCCGATGCAAGTTATAGCCCTTGACTGCCCTTAGCTTTTCTACTGCCTTGAACGCCAAAGGTCATTGAAGCAAAGAAGGCATCACAAGTTGCAACGACATTCCAGGAAATGTAACCACTGAGTTTCTTGCTGGTTATTCTTGGTAGGTATGGCATTCCGAACCAGTGGTAGATTCAAAAGCACTTTTCATAAGTTTACTTGAATAAAAAATATTAGTTTGAGTTTCAAATAACTAGAAGTCAGTAGTGGGACTAATACATTTTCCGTACAATAATTGCATAAACGTCGACAACTACTAGCGCTATATATACTAGCGCCGAATTGATTGATTTACTTATTTATATAAGTCCACGTGTTTCTCTTTATCCTTATGGTCCTACCAGTGGGAGCATAAGGATTTATTAGACCTCGTGCTCCTACCAGTATGAGAATCCGGAAGGAAAACGTTGATATAAGGGCCCTGGCCATAGTGACTCTACCATCTTAACTGAGTCGTAAAATTGTACCAACGACCAGAGTTTGGTACGCCCTTGAGTGTTAAGCATGTTGGACTTTTATATTACTTTCAAACAATAAAACTATGCAATACAATAAACTTTCTATAGTTGTTAACTTTAAGCCGTCTGGGAAAAGAACTTTTAACTTTATACTTTGCTTCATAATCGGCTATTCTCACTTCATTTCTTACTTCTGAGTTGTGTACTTAGATACCTAGTTTAAAATAACACCTACCTACCAATTCCAATGGAGTAACAACATACCATTAACATTACAGTTGTTAAATTAATACTATTAGACTAATTATTTAAAAAAATTGTAACCCGACCCTGTCTGTAACTGTAAAAAAAATTTAAAAATGGTAGTAATGGTGGTGATCGTGGTGTTGGTGGTGATGTCGGTGGTTTCACGGAACACTGCCAGAGTCCTAGCGCTACGATCAAGTTTTGGTACCGGACAGAACAAAGCGACTGCGCAAAACATCAGCGTCGCAGGGGAAAGACGGTTTCTCCCGTCGTGCTAGTGTGTACGACTACTGACACCATATAAAAGTGAGTTATGCAGACTTTCTGCACGTCAGACGTCTTTTTACCCACGACGGAACGGACACGGTATAATATGTGTTTGCCCTAAGAGGGCCTAAGTGGTTGCGTGTTTGTTTGTTTGTGCACTTTTTTGTTACCATTTTCCTGGAAAACTACTGGACCGATTAATATGCGATTTTTTGCATTAGATATGCATAATTTTAGTATGTTTTCGCTCTACACAAGAATAGTTACGTCCAAACACGTAATTATTGACTAACAAGAGTAGGTAGCACTCGTAGAGATGAACGGCCCGCACGCAACATGGCGTGCGCCTGTGACACTAATGTATAAGTAATTACCTACTGCGATCGCCGGCGTCGATAACTCATGCTGCAACTTCGTGACGATTTTTATTAAGTAAGTATAGGCGCTTTATAGGCAGGTTATTCTTATTATAGGCATAGTGCCCAAAGTCAAAGTCAAAATACTTATATATTTATTCAAAGTTGGTACTTAATGAACGTCAGCAGGCTTAGCATGCGCACAACGAGATATCTCGCGACGAGAGAGAGAGATGTTGTCGTTGCCGGCTAATTTTTCGTTTACTGAATGAATCAGAAATGAGCAGATCCGTAGGAGAACCAGAGTGACCGACATAGCTCGACGAGTCACCAAGCTTAAGTGGCAATGGGCGGGGCACATAGCCGTTGGGGGCCCAAGGTGCTTGAATGGCGGCCTCGCACCGGAAAGCGCAATATTGGACGACCCCCCACTAGGTGGGGTCACAAGGTTGATCTCAAGCGGCACAAGAACGTGTTGTGTGGAGATCCATGCAGGAGACTTTCGTCCAGAAATGAACGTCTATAGGAAGAGACGACGAGAGATGGTTTTCTACACCTTTCTTATGTGTTCTGTGGTTTTCTATGTAGGTAAATATTATGATTTTAAAAACAAACTTGGCGACCCCTTCACCCTTGACTGCCTCGTTGGTCTAGTGGTTGGCATGTTCGACTGCGGTCGACGAGGTCCCGGGTTCGAGTCCCGTCGACCCGGGCCCGGCCACAGACTACAGCTACAGTGTATAAACGGAGATAGACTGGTAAGTCAAGCAGTCAAATGGCCGCATTGAAAAGCGCCATCTAGGAGACGGATATAGTACTAAATAGAGTGAATGCCCTGTATTTAATATTATATGGAGAGAAATTTAAAAGAGATTTATTTTTTTAAATAAAATATTATACACTCAGCGGCACGGAGCCGGTAAGTGTATTATACCTATTTAAAAAAAGGGAAAAAAATAAAATCGGACCGGAGGACCACTGGATTTGAACCGGGGTCTTCTGTTTTCGTGACCAACCTGTTTCCCACCTGAGCTATTATAACTTAGCAGATGGCGGCGAAATTTACCTTCGTATTCTAATGATATTCAATAGTTTTTCATTGCCTGATTGTTTCGAAATCAGCTCCTAGATGGCGCATTTTAGCTAGTTTATCTCAGAGTTCTAAGAGAAACCACCATGGGCCCGGCCCGTTCGGTCGGGCCATAATTGAGTAGGTATTGGGTTTTCTGACTAGAAATTCTTAGTACTAGCCCGGAGTTAGGAAGTTGGCGGTGTTTCACCACCGTGCCTCGGAGAGCACGTTAAGCCGTCGGTCCCGGTTATAATCATTTACATGATAATAGTTGTTAAATCCCGCCTACCCGCAATGGAGCAGCGTGGTGGGTCTAAGCTCTAATTCCCTCTCTCCTATGATAGTGGAGGCCTGTGCCCAGCAGTGGGACGTTAACGGGCTGTAGTGGTGGACCCCTTCACCCTTGCTTGCAAAATTACACCAGTGTTCGTATTTAATTCAGTCAATTAATGTGAATCAAAAGCGACGCACGGCACGTCGTGAGTAGCACCGAAGTTTGACACTGACGTCAGGATTACAAATCAAGGTATTCAGAAGACGTGACACATGCGCCCAGACGCGTGACGTGTCACGCCTCCAAGGCACGTACGCGTCTTCCCGAGCGCGTGCTTGTAAATTATTATCTACCCACTAATTCCCCTGGATGTATCTCAGGCCTCAGTAGGTATGGCATTTATTTATTGAAGTGAACCTTCTTCAGAATCGTTGTGATTTGAAAATTCGATATACTTAAACAGGCAAGACTGAGTAACTTTGACATGATAAAACTTTTTTAGACTTGCACAGGAAAAACGTGGTGAACTACTTGTATTCTACCCGCAGTACCTACTCGCATTAAAAGCTACAGTAATAAAAAGAAATCTGCAAAAATCATTAATTTTAAATTATTTTCCGTGTTAAGTAACAAGAAAACGTCATCGGTTAGTTGCAAGGAGGCCTGGAAAGGACAAAATATGTACAAGAAAGAATCATGTATAGACGATGTAAGTAACTTTTTGTTTCCCGTTAGGGTTCATGTTATTTCCTTTTAGATACTGAAGTTGCTCCATTCATCCATAGAGAAAGTCCGACTAATACTCAAGAATCACCTAGTGACCTAGATAGTTTACCTGAACTAAGATCATAAAGGTAGACAAAAGATACGAAGACGATGAACCAGAAGAAGTTTATTAAAAATAGTTACTTTACAAAAAATATATTTTAAAAATAGATGATGATTCATATTCTACGGATTCAGGCGTGCAAAGATATGAAGCTCAGTAGTGCTGAACGTATAACGTATTGCTGAACAAGATAAAGATAATAATATTTCGCCTGAAGAAGCTGAAAAGGATCGAGATGTCACTGAGAGTCTTGCAGAAAATACAGGTATAAACAAGTGTAGAAACTTGTATAAAACTGGTATAAAAAGTGTAGGGCTTGATATACCTGTCACACCTCTAAGATGTTAGCCCGCTACCATCTTAGACTGCATCATCACTGGGTCAGGGTATCGTACATACCTAAACGTATAAGAATGGGCAGATGAAATTGAGCTCTAATTCAATGATGTCATGGTTTATTTTACTTTCACGAAAATCTTTAACGTTTAATCGGCCATTCTTACATGATTGGGGCCCTGTTTTGACAAGGTGTCTAATTCTCTCCAAATAAGGGTCGAAGGATGAAGATTGAAGAGGCTTTGAATTTTTACTAACCCATACAGCGTTTGGCTGCTGTTACTGGCAAATGATGATGCAGCCTGGTTGGAACTTGAGAACTCTGGATTACACATGATCGATGCAGATTATCACAAAATGTATTAATTCAAAATTCAAAATTCAAATGTTTTTTATTCAAATAAGCTTTTACAAGCGCTTTTGAATCGTTATAATATGAATCTACCGCTGGTTCGGAATGCCATTCCTACCGAGAAGAGCCAGCAAGGAACTCGGTGGTTGCTCTTTTCCATCAAAACTTACAATCATCATAATGATACAAGTAACTGCAGTCCCACGCATAGCTGGAGCGAATCAAATCCACGCTGTTTTTTTTTTTTTTTTTAAATCTTGTGTGTAATGATTATATAATCACTTAATTATTTGAATTTTTTATTGCGATTATTTCTCCTGTTTTTGAATCTTTACTTAGTCGTTGTACTTTTATTATGTTGAATCATGGGTATTGAATTAAGATTAAATTAATCATTTCAACTATTCTAACCATATTTTTGCAGAATATTTCTCAGCAAAAAAACAGCCTGGATGCAAAAATTTTTCTTTGGAGAATGAGAAGGAATTATAAATTAAGATTTGCGCAACTAGTTTTACAGACAGAAATTAAAATTGAGGGGTCAAAAGAGTTGGAGAAATTAAAGAAGTTATAGTGCTTATAGTTCACAGTGTTTTGTTGTACGGCATTCATCATCTATCGCCCACAAGCCAGTGTAATACTTGTTACATAACATATATTATATAGGTGTATAATATTATCTACAATATTGTAATTTTTTTTCTTTTTATGAAAAGAGCAACTGCTGAGTTTCTTGCAGATTCTTCTCAGTAGAATCTGCTTTACAAACCGGTGGTGGAGAGTGGCATATCATAAGTGGCACAAGTTTTCCTACATGAAATGAACGTTTCATTTCATAGTTTAACTTTTGAAGTGAATCTTCTTTAGAATCGTTGTGATTTGAAAATTCGATGAGACGAAAAAGCGACACCAAAAAGCACAGTACCTTTGTAACGTGTGGCGAGTGACGACGCGCGACGTGACGATTGACGTCGACGTCAAAATTACAAATCAACCTATACAATAGACGTGACACGTACCCGCATGTGTCGCACAAGCACCGGGTCCGCAAATTATTATTTTGTTTATGTACACAATAATATCTAGATATAATACCATTTATGTACTTAAATCTTTTTTATATCTTTACATAATTAACCCAATTCCTGATCAGCACCGCAACCCATAAGGCGTGTCATATTAATATCGTGTAAAGTTTGTATTCGATATTTCCGCGTAAATTTAGCGCACAGTACCTTAGTAACGCCTGACGCGACGTGACGTTTGACATCGACGTCAAAATTACAAATTAAAGGTATTCAGGAGACGTGCCACGTACGCCCATGTACGTACGTGCCGTACGAGGCGCGTGCCCGCAAATTATTGTCTTCCACTAATTCGCAATGTGCGCTCGATTTGAGATATTAGCACGAATTACTCTGTTATTTATTAGACCATTAATCACGTATGTCTACCACGTAAATGGTGTAACATAATTAATGAATTGTATACAAATTATTGGTTTATAATACGCATTAATAAACATTTAATTTGTATTATTATGAAGAGATTTTACTCTACTACTCGTATTATTCTCTACTATCACATATTTCTATCGTATTATTTAAACATATTATTATCTACTTATAATGCATAGGTGCACGCACTAGCAATCTAATATATCTAATATCGATTTGTCTGACTAGGTATCTGTTCATTGGTGAAATTTTTTACTTACCGTTGTTGTTGGCACTCGCAAATTGGAAGCGCGCAAGTCGCATTGTTACCACAGTCGGGCTTTTAAAAATCAAAACAAAACAATTCAATCGTAGTGTCAAGAATCTATATGTATTATCTTACCTTTTTTTTTATTTATTTTTTATCCACTACAAGTTAGGCCTTGACTGCGATCTCACCTGATGGTAAGTGATAATGCAGTCTAAGATAGTAGCGGGCTAACCTGTTAGGGGCATGGCAGTTATATTAAACCCTAAACCTAATTTCAATACTATTTGTAGGGGCAGCGTTAGACATGATGCGGTCTAGTAAACTGTCTGTCTGACCTGTTGTCCCAGGTGAGCGACAGAAGCGATGCCACGCGATACGACGCCATAGAAATAGACAGACGTATCTACGTGACAACATATACCACGTGAAGGGTCAGCTACTATTTGATACTGTCGCGTCGTGTTGGTTCGCGCCGCGTTGCCGCGTTTGTCGCTGCATTTGCCCTTTATCCTAGGTAAGCGACAGACGCGATCCAGGCCGCGACGCGACGTGATGTGACGCGATAAAAAATGACAGACGTTGTCGCGTAGATACGTCTGTTTCCTATGGCGTCGCATCGCGTCGCATGGCATCGTTTCTGTCGCTCATCTAGGACAAAGATTATAAGATCAACAGATAGAAGCGTCACACCGCATATCATTACACCATTTAAACCTACCAGCAGGCACACTCAGAATCCCGGCGCGTTTGAATATGTATGGACATGCAGTGTAGCCTAGATCTCCCTCTATCTGCAGATGTGTTGATTTATTCAGACATTTCATACCGATATAAACGGTCGTGTGTCGCATGCATTCATGCACAGTTTGTGTATTTAGATTAACAAGTGTCGGGTGGAATCGCTTTATTAGTAACTAGCTGATACCCGCAACTTCGTCCGCGTAGATTAAAGTTTTTTGATTCCCGCGGAGTTTTTATACTCAGGTATGAACTAATGGCTTTTTCAACTGGTTCAGATTTAGTTACTTATTTAAACCTACCGAAGCCTGTCTATACTTATAACTAATTATTATATAAAGAAAAGTAGCAAAAACATTAATATGAGGATTTCGTTAAGCTGTAGCCCTATTCAGAATAGCCTGCATCAATCATTGTTACAATCTAATTAATTATAATTTATCGCCCTTTGCTCTTATATTCAATCTAAGAATATTCATACTCAACTTGTTTATTTCAGATATTACAGGGTGTCAGGGTGCTACGTCTAGTTTTGTTTCTATGGAAATAGTCGATGGTTATGAAATATGATAATGTGACCCTCTCTATTAATGTGTATTTCAAATTGGTCAGTATTATTACCCTGAGTGTAAGGTTACCGATACCTAAAGTTGAATGTAAAAGGCATTTGTAGAGAGTACCTAATACGAGTAAGGCAATAGGTTGAATTCGAAGGAATTTGTAATACATCCGTCTATGTCTAGTTTCTAGAAAGGATTTTACGCTTGGTAACACGAACAATATACAATACTCGCGAGTAACGCTCTATCCATACTTAAGGTTGGGACACATCACTAAGTAGGGCTCGGCGTCTTCGGTTTCCATTGTAACTTGAAGAATTCGCCTCACAAATTAATATCCTAAAGCAGAGGCGTCATAATGCAAAAATCATTTATTGGAAATCAAAAATAGAAGCAGAAATAGTTCTTTATAGGTCGCACTTATAAGCGAGAGGTCCCGGGTTCGATCCCCGGCAGGGATTTGGGCATAAATAAATAATTTCTGAATTTTCTCAGGTCTGGTCGGAGTCTTCGGTCGTGGCTATTTACTACATGGAAAGACGTGCCGCCAAGAGATTTAGCGTTCACCGGTAGGTTGCCGTGTAGAAACCGATCAGTGGTATGGGTTTTTCATTATATTTTCATCTGTCATCTTAGACTGCAGTAAAGGGCTAACTTGTAGTGGATATAAACAAAGCTAAACGCACGTTTGTGTAAACTTTATATACACACTGTAATACTATCAAGAAAATGATCAGGTTTCGTCGTCATCACTTAAAGCTACACCATGTTCTAACGCAGGCGACAACACCGCACCCTACCGATGTGTCCCGGCCTTAAGTCTTAGAACCATTATCTCAGCTGCACTTTGATCTTTGAGCTCACCGTTCGAGTGAGGACAATGATCGTCGCAAGAAACGACGTGATGCAAGAAATCATCCCACGTTTATTGCTTAAATTGCTATGCAATCGTGCCCTTTGATGTCCTGGTATTTCAAATTTATTTACACATTAGGTACACTCACGTATGGAAATAATGTTATTCAAAGTTTTTTTTTTTAAATATTCTACTGTAAGCAAGTCAAGGACTGCGTGATATTCAGCCAGCAGATGATGATTTGATGATGTTATCGGCTAACGTAGCACACCCGTACTACGTTAGCCGATAACATGCACATAACATGGCCGCTGCTATGCGAAAACTATACCTACTTACCGAAATTCGGTTTCACCTAGGTGTTAACTTTTTGACGATCACATTTTTTTCTTTTGACGACCTCCCTGGCGCAGTGGTGAGCGCTGTGGTTATAAAAGTGAGAGCTCCCGGATTCGATCCCCGGCAAGGTCAATTTGAGAATTTATAATTTTTGAATTTGCCATGGTCTGGTCTGGTGAGACTTGTGAGGCTTCGCCTGTGCCTAGTAACCACTCTAGGATAAAATAAAAAGTATGTATGCGCTGTGCTTTTAGTTACTAGTTATCGATTAGGTAACACACATCGCCCTTGCAGAATCTAGTGACAATCACACAATAAACAATAGAACCCTGACCCGACAAGTGCTAATGTGGCAAATCATTATTTTTACATTATCCCACTAATTGTTCTCTGATAGGTCCCCGATACTAAATATCCCACGTCGGCTTCTCTATCTCAAGCTATAGCTAGATTATAGACTACACTCTCCTTGGGACTCGAACCTCTAACATTTCTGAGCTATGATATGAGCGTTTAAGGGAATTGAATATCACTGCTGCGGCATGGCTGCTTTTAAAGGTCTTGAAAACCACATATAAATTTTTGAAACATACATAATGTCACCATTTGATAGTTATACACTGCTTGATGCTTTAAAAAACTCAGTTTTGCTGATTTTACGCTATGACAGAGCCCTGCATCGCATTGGCTATTCCTCGGGTGCTAAAAATGATCATGGGCGACCGCTAGTGTAAAGGTGCCAGGCCAAGGAAGGAGAGCGGAGCTGGATGACCAATTGGATTGTTCAACGATGACGCGATAAATTATCTAGTAACCTGTCAGGAATCAAAATGGTCTGTTTGGCACATCGCCTATTAACACAAATATGGCAACAAAAACAATGCGCACCGTGACCGATTGGACAACTCAATTCGTTTCACTGGCTAAATAGCCAGAATTACGGCTGTCCATACTCCGATCCGACGTATCCAATTACGCGGCTCGACGAAATTACACGTGCCATTTTAATGTTGAAATACCTTTTTTTATTGGAGAAAACTTTACCCGACTGTACCAGAATGGTAATATTTTTCGGGTATACGTATGTACTAGATGTTTCCCGTTACGCACTACGTATACGTAGATTTAGGATTTTTTTTGAAATAAGAAAACCTATAAAAGGTACCTAGGTACATATGAATGTACCTTCAAGGTACTTAAGAGTGAATAGACATTTTCTAGGCAAGCGCCCTCCAACCTAGACCTCATCATTGCTTTTCATAAGCATGACTGTCGTCAAGCGTAAGCCTATCTTGCAATTAAAAAAATAATACTATTACGTTAATCAGCTGAACTTGGGCCATTCTGCCAACGTTTAAAGTAATATAACTCAAAATGCAGTTGGATGTCACATACCTTGACGTTCCTGAAATAAGGATTAAAATTATAAAACACGAAAATTAACAATAATGAAATAATATGGCTTTAAACGTTGGCATAATGCTGTTTTGATTGATTATCTCCCGGGGGAGGAATCTTCTCAACGCCACAGCTGGATTTTACTGGTGTCCTGGGATTTCCGCCGTAATGAAAGGTATAAATAAATATGAATAATTATGGTTTGAAATATTAATTAATCTTAAAAATATTATCTTTTAAATAGATTATTTTATTCCTCATTTTTTTATATCACAAGATAGGCTTGCGCTTGACGACAATCAAATAAATATTATAAATGCGAAAGTTTGGATGGATGGATGTATGGATGTATGTTTGTTACTCAATCACGCTCCAACGGATGAACGGATCTGGATGAAATTTGGCACAGAGATAGCTTATAGTCTGGAATAGCACATAGGCTACTTTTTATCCCGGAAAATTAAAGAGTTCCCGCGGGAACCGAAAAACCTCAATCCACGCGGACGAAGTCTCGGGCATCAGCTAGTCATGCATAAAGATGTATTGATGAGGTCTAGGTTGGAGCGCGCTTGCCTAGAAAATGCCTATTCACTCTTGCATTGAAGGTACGTAAGTCATATAGTCCCACAAACTTATCTGAGCAGGTGGCAGCGTCGCTAGTAGATATGAAAAAAAAAATTAACAGGCATAAAAATTAGTTCCAATTTTGGCCACCGGGTCAGATACTCGTAAGTTTGACGGACTGTACGTGGCAGGAATCACGACCACCGGAAGGGCGTTCCAACTTTCCACAAAAGAATCATTGTCCTGATAGTGGATATTATAGCTGGGAATCAATCCTAAGAGAGTAAAGCGGTATCACCACTATTACGGTAATGCCTCACCTGAACTTGACTGATTATCTCCCGAGGGTGGAATCTTCTCAAAGCCACAGCTGGATTTTACTGGTGTCCTGGGATTTTCTCCGTAATGAAAGTAGGTGTGATTGATTATAAATAATGAAGGTCTTAATTAAAATATATAAAATATAATAGTATCAAAATATTATTATCTTCTAAGTAATTACTCCATTTTACATGCCAGTAAAGAAATTGGGAGTACTCAAAAATTATCAATAATATACCTATGAAAAATAAATACTTCTGAAAATCTTTAAGGTACTTCTGTATAATGACTATTACTTGACTGTACCTATATAGTGACTAACTTTATTGCACTGGATTATCTAGCATGTCCTTATCGCCAAGGAGCATTATGAAAAGGATAGCAATACCATAAGTACTTACTACTTAGTCCTCTCATTTTAGTTTAGTTTAGAGATTATTAGCTGATGCCCGCGACTTCGTCCGCGTGGATTGAGGTTTTTCGGATCCTCATTAATTTCCGGGATAAAAAATAGCCTATGTGTTAGTCAAGACTATAATCTATCTCTGTGCCTAATTTCATCCAGATCTGTTCAGTCGTTTTGGCGTGATTGAATAACAAACATCCATCCATCCATACATCCATCCATCCAAACTTTCGCATTTATAATATTAAGTAGGTACATATATATATTAGTAGTATTAGTATATATATATATATATGTATATATATTAGTATAGAAGTATAGATGCAAAACATATTAATTTGCCACAATGATGTGTTATTAAGTTAGTGAGTTTATTATCCTTTACTTAATACTATATGTAAATCTTTCCCGATAAGTCAAGGCCTCTCATCACCGCCAGGGAACTTGAGGCATTAAAAAGATACGTCACGTGGTAAAGTAATCAGTCAAGTTAAGCCGAGTAGGAGGGAGCACCGCTTTGTTATCTACATGGCGGAATTACGCGCTAACTGATCCTTTGAAACCTGAATCCCGTATAATGAACGTAGAACTCTATTGGAAAAAACATCTACTGATTAAACAGGGCAAATTACTTGAGAGTTTACGGTAATTGTTATTTAATCATGTTGTAAGAAACAAAGCAGGCGTTACTTCGCGGAAGTCCATGATAATGGAAGGAACTAGAAGTTTAATTCGCTATAATCCGCCACAGTAGACAAATCTATGTGGTAGGTACATTGTGTATACCACCCAGTAAGTCAGCAATTCGCACCGGTACAACACCACACCACACAAATCTTCCAAATTATTCTCAACGTACGTTTCACTCCGACACCGGAGCAATATTCCATCCTTTCATTATTATATATTGAAAGATTACATCAATAAAATAAATCCCTTATATCCAGCCGCGGTTAGAAAACATTGCCCCCGCGAAATAGTAATCAGTCAAGTTTAGCTGAGCATTACCCTTAATAGCCCTAGACCACTTTGTTGGGCACAAAGTGTATCGTCGAGCGTAGTAGCGTAGTATCAGATCATTTGGAACCTAAATTCTGGCGAATGAACTTGATATCAAGGCATTTTCACTGATAACACGAACACAAATTGCTTGCAAGCATTTAACCTTATAATACATATAAATAATCTGTATAAAGTTTTCTATTTTTTATTATCTTCATTTTGAAACTAAGGGCTGATTTTTCAATCGTCAGATAAAGTTTATCGGAGGAATAAATTTGACGTTTTGACAGGTTTTGTATTGAAAATCTGCCAAAACGTCAAATTTATTCCTCCGATAAAATTTATCTGACGATTGAAAAATTAGCCCTTAATTGCGCTTACATTTTGACTATAAAGTTATGTTACAATTAAGTTCCAAAGTCACACAGTTTTTCAATTCTAAGTATGAATTTTCCTACAGGCAAAAAAATGGTCAAGTGGGATTACCCATTCCATTAGAAAACCGGAATAACTAATCGGCTAGAAAACATTAATTTAAGCGTGATTTAAGCGTCCTCAAGTTTTGTCGCAACGCTATCAGATAATTTAAAAGCATCCATACTAATATTATATTGCGAAAGTGTGTCAGTCTTCTACGCTTTCACGGCCCATCTATTCAACTGATTTTGATGAAATTTCGTATAGCGGTAGGTTACATCCCGGGGAAGGACATAGGCTACTTTTTATCCGGAAAATTAAGAAGTTCCCCGGGAATTAAAAAAATTAATCAACGAGGAATAGGTATGTCAAATGGTATTAACTCACATGTATTGTCGGAGTATGCCCGACTAGTTTTGTTTAGATTAAGTTTCTAATCCGATTAGGTCCTTATTCATGAGCCTGTTCGCGCGACACGGCGACTTAACGTTAGCGACTCACGATAGGTATGTATTTGAAAATTATTGAAAAACTTAAAAATAACGCAATTTACTGGTAACAAAGGACCAATTACAACGCGTTTCAGCGATAAATTCAAATCCAGCTGTTTATAAAAGATTTTTTTTTGTCGGAGCATAAGATTCTAAATATTTTATTTTCTTAGTCGAACCTTCAAGACAAAGACATCGCGAGCTCCAATCAGTGCTCAACGTAGATAATGATCCGGGGGCTAAACAAAACTCGTAGCGCTAACGACGCCTCGCCTTACCTGAAAAGAAGGAAAACTATCATTAGAGACGTTGTACAAGGAACACGAATAGCAATAATGGACTGAAGAATTACCAGTTCTAGGATATAGCTCGCTCCCCTGAATAAATTATATGCCTATAAATTGCTTTCACTTGTTTTTGTGCAAATAAAAGAATTGACAAGAATTATTATAAATACACCGGTTAGATAGGAGTCTTTAAAACTAAAGAACGTTTCTGACCAATTCTTAAATACATATCAAAAATTTCGGCAGGATTTGAACATGCGGCGCTCTGGGATTTGCGGCCGGGAGCGCCTTTGACCGACAAGGCCACGGTTCACTTTTCCGTCAGTGCCGAAATCTTGAGATATTTTTTTGAATTTCAGATAATATGTACCTATTTTAATCCAGTCCACGCGACTGTTAATGCCATCTAGTAGGGTAAACAGTAAACACTACAATAAAATATTCAAAATTACTAAAAAACGTTGTATATTATTGAAAATACAATCGACTGGTCGATTAACGTAAGAACGTAAATAAATAAATAAAAACGTAGACAAAGGAAAATACTTATTTTTGACAGTGGGTTATTTTTGTCATGCCTACCTACCTACATAAACGATTCTAAAAGGAAAGATTTTTGGTTTACCCCTAATGGGGTTAAAAAGGCTAATCAAGCACCTACCGCATTCTTTGAGCGGTTAGAATTTCTGAAAATCCTTTTGATATTGATATAGATAACATGTAGATAACACTATAGTAGTTTCAGTATTTTATCTACACTAATGTTATAACATTCTACTTATGTTTCCAATACTTGACTTATAATTACTACTGTTATAGCGCAGATAACAAAACACTCAATTTAAGCAATTTCACATGATGGTATAATATCCACATCGATATCGTAAAATCTCATTATAACATCAATAAAACGCGACCAATTAACCTGGCGAGCCTTATGTCAAAATCCTCATACAAGTTGTATAAAATTTTGATATTAGGCTGGCTTTTGAAAACAGTTGGGTTATACGTGAAAACTTCGTCGAAACTACTAAACTTACATACACAAAACTCTTTGGTAAGATCTTGTGCCAATTAAATAAAAAACGAACAGCGCGCGCTCGCTCCTGATTGGCCCTGCGCGCGCAGCTGCGCTCTCATTGGTTAGATTTTAATGGCGGCAAGTTCACTGTGACAATACACGTATATACATAAACTATTGTCAGCTTTTACTCTTGTTGTTTGATAAATTGCATTAGTGAAGATAAAGTAGTGTATGCAACTGCATATAACACGGGTATTAAAACACTCGTTACTATTATGAAACTCGCTGCGCTCGTTTCATAAACTCACACTCGTGTTTGAATACCCTTCATTATATGACAGTTGCATAAACTACTATTACAGCAATATACTAGAACTAATTTATCGAGTTTGACAATAACTTGGCACAGGTAAACGCACGTCAACCCTTCTCCCGGCTCGGATCAGACAGCGATATGTTCCACCGAAATTGGTATTATGTGAATAATTTATTCCATATCACTATAGTCTTGATATCAAACACAATAGTATATTGTGTGGCTAGGGATGAAACAAGACGATTTCAGACGAGGGTTAAGTTGCCTGCCTGAGCGAAACGAGGGCTGGCGTCACCCGAAGTCTGAAATCGTGTTTCATCCCGCGTCACGCACTATATTTTTTATAAAATCCGCATTAAAAGTGTGAGTTTTATTAAAATTGTATTTCTTATTTATTTTAGTTGCAGAAATATAATATCTGTCAGTTTAGTTGATGGTTAAAATGTCAATTATAAAGGTTTGAAATAAACAAGAGATACTCTGACAGGATCGAAAGCAGGGCTGCACGTCATTCAGTGGGTAGAAAATCATCGGTTTCTGCCCTCGGGCTGCCCGGCAACAGTCGCATTCGTCTGAAATTGACTAGTTTCGGGTGGCTCAACAGGGATTGAAACTAGCATTGTGCAGTTGCATTGTGTGCACTTTATGCACACAATGCAACCTTTTTTTTTATCCACTACAAGTTAGCCCTTGACTGCGATCTCACCTGATGGTAAGTGATGATACAGTCTAAGATGGTAGCGGGCTAACCTGTTAGGGGCATGGCAGTTATATTAAACCCATACCCCTATTCGGTTTCTACACAGCATCGTACCGGAACGCTAAATCGCTTGGCGGCACGTCTTTGCCGGTAGGGTGGTAACTAGCCACGGCCGAAGCCTCCCACCAGGCCAGACTAGGGAAAATTCAGAAATTATAAATTCCCAAATTGACCCTGCCGGGGATTGAACCCGGGACCTCCGCACGTTAAGGGACCGGCGACCACCGCTCGCAACTTCTACTCGAACCGCAAATATAAAGGATAATGCCGGGTTTTGTTAGAGATTTCGGCCCCACTTGCGTCTGGATCGAATTAACGGTAAAACATAGGAAATATACTCAGGATTATACAATAAAAAAAACATTAAGATATTATGTGGGAGTTTGGAGTAATCTCACTTTTAATTTTGAAGCTAGAGTACAAGTGGTGCCATCTAGGTAGCACAAAGTAAACTAAATTAACTTATACGCAAACAATTATTTCAATTAAAGATAAGAATAAAATAATTATCTTTATTATATATATTTATTTACGTATTTCGGAACCCTGCATGTCGATAAATATATCATACATTAAGTTAATTTAGTTTACTACGTGCCAAATAGATGGCACCACTTGTACTCTAGCTCGCGAATAATTCGCGTAGCGCGAGCCAGAGTACAAGTGGTGCCATCTAGGTAACACAAGGTGAACTAAATTAACTTCTACGCAAACCATTATTTTAATTAAAGCTAAGAATAAAATAATTATCTATATTATATATATTTATTTACTTATTTCGGAACCCTGCATGTCAATAAATATATTATATATTAGGTTAATTTGTTTACTTTGTGCCAAATAGATGGCACCACTTGTACTCTAGCTTCAAAACTTAAAAGTGAGATTACTCAAAACTCCCACATAATATCTTAATGATTTTTTTATTATATAATCCTGAGTATATTTCCTATGTTTTACAGTTAATTTCATTAAGACGCAAGAAGGGCCCACTTTCCGTCATCATCCTTTGCCGGTATATTGCTATCCCTATTTGGCTGAAGACACATGATCGCGTGCAAGCGCGATAGCAATATGAGCGTACAGAATTTGTTATACATTTAGTCTTGTTCCGTGAATACCAAAAATGATGAATGAAAAATTGTTGTTTTTAACTTCGTATTGTTATTCTGTAACTTGACAATATAGGCTATGTTCCTGATCAATTAGTACGTGAGATATCGTTGGTTTTAATATGAAACAAATAAGGAGAAAACATGTCGTTTATGTTGCAAAAACATGCAAAACGCAATGTGCTTACATTTAATTTTGGGAAAGTATTTTGGAAAAATAATTATCCAGGGACCTAGATAAATACAAGTTCAATCTTAATAATCGCATAATATGGAGGAAATATGCTCGAATTACTAATTATTTTGGTATTACGTTTGTATGAGCAATTCACCCTCCGCTGGCGCCTTAAGACAACAGTGCTACACACTGCGCCACGGAGGTCAAAACCTGCACCTGCATATGAAAAATAATATTGTTCTTTTTATGTGCAGTCTTACGCCTTACTAAGGTTGGCACTGTGGTTGGCAATAATTAGTGTGATATCAACTGACCGCTCCTCTAAATAGGGATTCTCTTTCTGAACCACTCCCATGAGTTAATTATCTATTATTAATATCCTATATTATAAGAGCCATATTAATATCCTCTGCGAAAATATTTATCTACTTCCAACAATAATAACAGCAAACATCGATAACATTCCAGACTATGAACTATATATGTGCCAAATATCATTCAGATTCGTTCAGCCGTTCCGGCGTGATTGAGTAACAAATACCATCCTTCCATCCAAACTTTCGCATTTATAATATTTGTAGGTATAGATCCGTCCATCGTCAACTTTCACGAGCATAATTTATGCTTATCGTTTTACTTTTTCTAGATGTTTTTGCTTTTATTTCAACATTTGGCATATGAATGGCATCTGTCACCCTGCGCTGTCAAATAGCGACACGGCCAAAACTAATATAACGTTCCAGTGGCGTGACAACACGTGTCAACCCGTGTCTATTGTGACGTGACCCTCTTTGACCGTCGGTTCAACGACGATGGCCGTTACATGAATCACTACACAACACATATTATCTCATACATGCTCATAAATAAATAATTCACAGTTGGCATTATGTCTCATTCTATCATTGTGAGTTGTGACCATCTTAATTATTGTTGTGATTGGCTGAATTTCTGGTAGGATATTTTCTGAATTTTAGGTCAGTAGCGGAACACGAATGCACAGGCAAGGCTGCCATTAAAGAAGAGTGGAGACGGATAGTTAAGCGTACCACAACACTAAAGTGACGACCAGGACCGCTCTGACAAGAGCGGTACGACGAAGAAGAAGAAGAAGAAGAAGAAAAAGAAGAAGCGGAACTCTGAAGCGGAAAGAGTCAACCAGAGGTGATTGCGATCATTACACTGTAGCAATCAATATTTTTTAAGTCTGATTGGCCGAAGCGCACACGTCTGCACTCCATTCCGCAAGTCTCCGTTTTAGTCAAGGTCTAGTCCCACTTCAGAGGCGCAAAGCGGCGCGGCACTTGGCGGGAAGTATTCTTTGTACAATTAAGTATGTCGCAGTGCATCTCCGTACCGCGTCGCTTAAGCGGACCCAGCTCCATACAAATTAATACAAATAATATTTGCCGCTACGTGTAGCGCATTTGTAGTGAGGCTAGACCTTCAAAACGCATCCTGAAAGACAGTTGGTTCATTATATTTCCGAAGACTCGGAGACTATTATAATGTAATTCGAATCATTCGTAGAATTGAACGTCTTCGAGGAAACGCCCGCCGTCGCGATGGCCTTTTCATGCAGTGCAGAAATCTCTCGGAACATATTACACTTTGATCCTACATCGCTGCTCCCAAATGCTAATGCGGAGATAAAATTCAATAGAGCCACTCCCGATGCCGTATGCATGACTCGGTACGTATACTTATAACGTTTCCATTGCGGATGAACTTATTCGATATCGAGTCAGATTTTGGTTCAAAAAATATATATTTTAATTTTTATAGCTGATATAAAAATTATTAGAGTACCTACCTACCTAATACAAGATGAAAAAAGCAAATTCGAAATTTTTTTATGGTAAGTACTACATGCAAAATATTATTACTTATTTGATATGCACTGATCGCTAACATTAACATTTTTAATAAAAGTTATTGCGCCTAATGCTAAACTTGCATCAAAACCGGAACACCGGAAAAGACACAGCTTGCCAGCTGTGTCTTTCCAGTGTTCCGTTGGACCTACCTAGTGGTGGTCCGGTGGTTTCTCCACCTAGATGGACACTGGGCATCATTTTCAAGATGCGACTCTTTGTTGAAAATGATCTTTTTTTCCATTGGCTCTGCGGAAGCAATGGAAAAAAAGGTCGCAAAAATGCGGCGTGTTGACTGAGGAGGTCCCTACAAGATACCTATGACAAGCCATGACTATCGATTGTCGACAACGGCGATAACCAAAAAACCAATGCCAGATAAAATGTATTATTGTATAGATTTTACTTAAAAGTTTACTTATGTGACATAAAATTTTATCAAATAGAACATGGCTTCAATGCAGCTTAGAAACCTCGAGGAGCATATTACATTTGGATCCTACTTCCAAATGCTAATGCGATCATAAAATTCAATAGAGGTTCCGACTCGTACGATAATATAGTCATTGAAAAACTTAATTCTGTAATCCCGTTATTCTATTAGTAGCTTATAGGTACCTATTGCAAGTAAGTAGTCATGACTGTATTTATCACAACCTATTCTATTCTAACCTATTGTATTTCCTTCACAACCTTTCTCACTGCCAAGGGTCACTGGTAGAGATCTCTTATAATAGAGATAAGTGTTTCCTTGTCCACTATGTTTCTGTTTTTTCTACATTTTGAATAACTTTTTGGTACAAAAATTTTAAAAAAATTTATGTTCTATGCATGTAATTGTTTGAAGCATAATGCACGTGAGAGTCTAGTGATAGTGATTTAAACGTCAGCAACCTATAATAGGGTAGTCGAGGATTCTATCTTCGGTCACGCATCTCTAACTTTTCGTGTTTTAAGCATTGAATTATTAGTACATAATACCTCAATGGTTTTAAGCAATTAAATATCGCTTGTTTTAACAGTGAAGGAGAACATCGTTAAGAAACCTGCACGCCCGAAAGTTCTTTATTATGGTGCTCAGAGGTGTGAGACGCTGCCAATCCGTACATGGCCAGCGTGGTGGACAATGACAAAACCATTTTCATTCTGAGAGGAGTGCTACGGAGCACTGAGGTGGGTCTCGGATCGGTTGAAATGGCGAATCGTTTAAAAAGTTTTCAGATTCGGGCCCTTTATACACAAAATACGAGCATATTGGCCCAAATCGGGCGCCAATCTATAGTGGATCTACATGACGCGATGGACGGATAAACGTACTTAAGTATCTACAGCTTAAACAGCTGGATTTTGCTTACAGGGCTCTCTTTATAATTTTTTTCCCCCGGTCATTTCCTGCTACTAAACCCTCCCCAACTAAGAGAGGATGATAAATTCGCACGGGATCTTAAAAAACTTAAAACCACGCGGAAGACGTCGGTGGATAAAGCTTGCGTATTCATATAAAAGCATAAACTGACTGACATATCAACTCACAGTTTTCTACACCCAGTGGCTAACACTGGGTGTAGAAAACCTACCTAAAGAAACCTACTTGAGACCGTGCATGTCTGGTTTTCGTGGTTTTCTCACGGACCCCACTCATTTAAAGTGCGGTTTTAGAAATACCATCCAAGCAATGACTGGGCAAGTCATGTAGTATTAATTGAAATATTGCTACCTATACTAAAAAGCAAAATTACTTGCTTATGACGTCATGTGGACTAGCGCTTATATATTACATTGACAAGTTCAACAGAGTTAACTGTTTGTTTACTCCAACTCTCAGCTACGTCCAAACATTTCCCTCGTATTTGATTTGGGTCCGCTTTTTGACAGTTCGTTTTAACCTAATTATGTTACAACAGCGATTGCCAGTTATAAAATTACTAGATCCCGCCCGCGACTTCATCCGCATGGAATAAGTTTTATTATTACCGCGTGAATTCCTTAATTTTCCGGGATAAAAAGTAGCTTATGTCCTTCTCCGGGATGTAACCTACTTCACCTAATTTCATCAAAATCGGTTGAAAAGATGGGCCCTTAAAGCATAGTAGCAGTCAGACAAACAAACAGACACGCACAATTTCGCATTAATAATATTAGTATGGATATGTAAGGGTTAATAATTCAAAATTTCATCAATGGTCAATTAAACTTAACTGCGCAAAGTGAAATTATTCAGCGTTCCAATCGGAGTATTGATGAATCTTCATACTTACAAAAAAAGAAAAGTCCTGAAACATTCACTCCTGACTGACTAAAGATCTAGCCCCACTACAATCGCACGGCGCATATGGGCACGTAGCGGCAAATATTCTTTGTATGGAGACGCACCCACTTAAGCAACGTGGCACGGCGATGCACTGCGACAAATTGGGTATTTGACTACTATTCAAATAAATTATTTTTTATTGATTATTAAATACCCGCCAGCCCGCCAACCCGCATTGGGGCAGCGTGGTGGGTCAGCTCTAATTCCCTCTCTCCTATGAGAGTGGAGGCCTGTGCCCAGCAGTGGGACGTTAATGGGCTGTAGTAGTGGATTATTAAATAGAGGATCTCCGAAAAGTCGTAATATCCACGTCCCCTGATAGTTTTATGTTGAATAACCATTTTAAACAATCGATTAAAGTAAAAAACCGGCCAAGTGCGAGTCGGACTCGCGCACCGAGGGTTCCGTACAAACCTGTAGTAAGTTTTAAATTATTAAAAAAAAACTGCTTACTAGATCTCGTTCAAACCAATTTTCGGTGGAAGTTTGCATGGTAATGTACATCATATATTTTTTTTTGTTTTATCATTCTCTTATTTTAGAAGTTACGGGGGGGGGACCAACGTTTTACCACTTTGGAAGTGTCTCTCGCGCAAACTATTCAGTTTAGAAAAAAATGATATAAGAAACCTCAATATCATTTTTGAAGACCTATCCATAGATACCCCACACGTATGGGTTTGATGAAAAAAAAATTTTTGAGTTTCAGTTCTAAGTATGGGGACCCCCAAAATTTATTGTCTTTTTTCTATTTTTGTGTGAAAATCTTAATGCGGTTCACAGAATACATCTACTTACCAAGTTTCAACAGTATAGTTCTTATAGTTTCGGAAAAAAGTGGCTGTGACATACGGACGGACAGACAGACAGACAGACAGACAGACAGACAGACATGACGAATCTATAAGGGTTCCGTTTTTGCCAAATTTGGCTACGGAACCCTAAAAAGTGCGTCGAACTTTAATTACGTCACATTTTAGAATTTCATATAAATCACATATTTAGGATGCGTTTTGACGTTTGAAAAAAATTGCTGATTTGACTATTAGCAAATACCCAATTGTACAGAGAATACTTGCCTACACGAGCCGCGCCGCGCCGCGCCTCTGTAGTGCTAGACCTTCAGGCAGATTGAGTGTGTCAGGAGTTCTCATCAACGCCCAGCACAAATCTTTGAACTAGAATGCATATTTTTTCCACACAGGTGGATTTTACAATATAGACAAGGAATACAGCCGGATAGTGCTGCAGGGCTAGCATGGGCCGGAGATAAAAATTTTATCCCCCGATTGTATCCCCTGACAAGAGATAAAATTAAGTTATCCACTTCTCAGAGCACGGCAACAGGGGAGAGGAGAAGTTTATCCCCGTTTGACATTTCACGGGGACTCGGGGCGTTATTTAGCGGTTTTATTTATTTATTTAGGAATAAAAAAATTATACTTTCCTCGGGGAGAAAATTGTCTCGGTCCATGCTAGGGGGGCAGATGTGAGTTTCAGCATCTGTATGCTGAAACATACCGCCAACGCCTAAAGCAATACTTTAGCAATATTACTCAAAATGACAGTTTGATGTCACTTACCTTGACGTTCCTAAAATAAGGATTATAATTCTAAAACACGTAAGTCAATAATAATCCATACTATTATTATAATAATTAATAACCAACAATTATTGATGAAATTTGGTATAGGGTTAGACTGTTACACGGGGAAGGACATAGGCTACTTTTTATCCCGGAAAATTAAAGAGTTCCCGCGGGAATCAAAAAACCATCGAAGTCGCGGGCATCATCATACTAATATTATAAATGCAAAAGTATGTTTGTTTGTTGGTTTGTCCTTCAATCACGCCGCAACGTATCGACGTGATTTTTGGCATAGGTATAGTTAAGGACCTGGAGAGTGGCATATTTCTCTATGGCATCCTTTTTATCCCGTAAAATTAAGGAGTTCACGCGGGAAACAAAAAACTTAAACCACGCGGACGAAGTCGCGGGCATCAGCTAGTCTAGTATAAAATATCCATACGAGTAGTTGCCATATTAACTTTAAGCACAGGACAAACTCGAAAGTAAAACAATGTCGCACAAACATTTATGTTGCGCTTGTTTGCCTTTGTTCGACTTAAACAATCGCGAACAACAAACAGCGTTAAGAATTAAGAGACTGATGGCAGACGTGCACATCAAGAGACGAGTGAAAATTTAATTACCTATAGCTCTGTTTGTTTATACACGAGTATATCGCATTAAACGTTAATCTTCGTTTTCTTGTGAATCTATACTTCTTTACTTACTTAGGTAATATTAATGAAAGAATTAGAACTTTAATCTATGTGGTACAGTGTGTATCACTTGAAGCTTGCGCGACAATGCACGATTCTAAACGTTTACAATCGTGCATTGTCGAGTCAACGTCTCCTGAAGATGCTCCGGTGTCGGATTGAAACGTACGTTGGGAATAATTTGGAAGATTTGAATGGTGCGGTGAATATCGCAAGCTACAAGTGCAAGATACGCACTGTACCACATAGATTTACTTATTATGGCGGATTATAGCGAATTAAAGTTCATAGTTCTTTCATTATCATAGACTTCCCCAAAGGAACACCTGCTTCCATTCAATACTTAATATTATCTTAAATGCGAAAGTTTGGATGGATGTTTGTTACTCAATCACGCCCGAACGACTGAACGGATCTGGATGAAATTTGGCACAGAGATAGAACAGAGTTTGGGAATAACACATAGCCTCATCGGCTACTTTTTATCCCGGAAAACTAAGGAGTTCCGGCGGGAACCAAAAAACCTCAATCCACGCGTACGTAGTCGCGGGCATCAGCTAGTATTATCTTAAGTGCGAAAGTTTGGATAGATGAATGGGTGTTTGTTACTCAATCACGCCAGAACGGATCTGGATGAAATATAGTACCTACCGATATACATAGATTATAGTCTGGAATAACACATAGGATATTTTTTATCCCGGAAAATCAAAGAGTTCCTGCGGGAACAAAAACCTCAATCCACGTGGATGAAGTCGCGGGCATCAGCTAGTATTCATTAATTTTAAACTCGTAACACAGGATTTTTATTTTTTACTCATCCTATTGGTAGCGTTGAGGCATAGTAATTAATACTATGGCATCATGTGTATCATCGTCATCGATGTCATCAACTCTAATATATCTGTCTGCAATATCCGGATTTTCCCTGGTCTGGCCTGGCGGGAGGTTTCGGCCGTGGCTAGTACCTACCAACTTACTGGTAAAGACCAAGCGATTTAGTGTTCCGGTACGATGCCGTGTAGAAACCGATTGCATTATGGTTTATATTTAACTGTCTTGTTGGTCTAGTGGTTAGCATGTTCGACTGCGGCCAACGAGGTCCCGCATTCGAGTCCCGGGTCGCGCCATAATTAAATATTTTCTGACTAAAAATTCTCAGCACTAGCCCGGAGTTAGTGGAACGTTAATGGGTTGTAGTGGATACTTAACTGTCATACCCCTAACAAGGTTAGCCCGCTTAGACTTAGACATCATCACTTACGAGATGAGATTGCAGTCAAGAAGGGTTAACTTGTAGTGTAATAAAAAAAACACATCCAAATCGGGCCGAATATAACATAGTTTGCAATAGACTGCCTAGTTGGTCTAGTCACTAGTGGTTGGCATGTTCGACAGCAGCCGACGAGGTCCTGGGTTCGAGTCCCGGGTCGGGCCATAATTGAGTATTGGGTTTTTCTGACTAGAAATTCTCAGTAGGTACTAGCCCGGAGTTAGGAAGTTTGCGGTGTTTCACCCCTGTGCCTCGGAGAGCACGTTAAGCCGTCGGTCCCGGTTATTATTTATTATCAGTAACATGATAATAGTCGTTAAAGACCGCCAACCCGCATTGGAGCAGCGTGGTGGGTCTAAGCTCTAATTCCCTCTCTCCTATGAGAGTGGAGGCCTGTGCCCAGCAGTGGGACATTAATGGGCTGTAGTGGTAGTGGTAGTGGTAAAACTTTTCGTTAATCTTTCATGTACGAAATCCAGTAACATTTAGGAGATAATAGCGCTTTGTTCGGAGATAATGCAGAACACAGCGTCGAAACCTGTGAGTGACTGCTAGCTAATTAGTATCACGTCCCACACCAGTGCCTAGAGCGCACTACACTAGATAATTTTTAGCGTCATTTTTCAGGTTTCATAATTTTATTTTAATTTTTTAAATTAAAATGCTTTGAAATTCAAAGCAGTTTTGTTTATTAATAAAAAATGGTTATTTTTTTATTCAAATAAGGAATTTTTTAATATACAATCCAGTGGTTAGTAAATATAACTAGCTTATATACTAAGTACTTAGAATTAGTATAATTTTTACTTTTTGTAATGGGGGCTATCGCGTATGAATTTGCCGCTAGGGGCGCTGGTGTCGCGTGAGGTCCAATATAATTCACTTTTCACTGGTTTTGGCGGGCTTCGTGACATAAATTATAATTTCTTTAATTTACCTGTTGAAAAGTGATCTCCTTCGTGAAATTATCGCAAATATGGATTATTTGGCGATGAATGTGAACGCTTTGAAAGCGGAATTAAGAAAAAGAGGCGCAAAAATAAGCGGCCTCAAAGAGCAGCTAATTCAGAGGTTAGTTTGTTTACTGTTTACTAACTTATTTTTTGCCAAAAGTATGCTTGTTTGCCGAGGTAACAGCTATGTTCTTCTTTTTACATATATTTACCTAATATAGGTATTATATATATTTACTTACTATGACTTCTGCATGAAAGGTTAAGGGTTTCATGCACATCAAGGACACACTTTTACTACATGATATTGAAATATACCTATGTCTCTGGTTATGTACCCACAGTAGGTATCACTAACGAGAACACACCTATCTTGGGATCAGATTACTATGTGTGAGATGACCAGAATTTAATAATAGTAGGTATTTCTCTTGATTAATATTAGATGTTTCATTTCAGGTTTCTCCAGAAGGATTAATTGGAGAACTAACTAACAGTATTGGAAGTGAAATGTACTTTCTCTATAAAAGATGAGTTTATCAGTGTGATAATTATTACACTTCATATTCGTCCTCCGAGATTAGCATGATATACTTGTAGTACCGTGTACGTACGGCCACTTTCACACGTTAGTTGAGGTAACTGAAAATAAAAACAAACGCTCCCTCCTAGCGGCCGATAGCTGGCCACTATATATAGGCCCCACTCCTGCACAACTAGCCATTCGTGTTTTCGTGCTCAGCCACTTCGCACGTCCGCAAATTCGGTGAGTTTTTATTTTTATTTTTAAATTATTAAATTAAAAATTAATATTTTTATTATTTATTTTTGTGATAAAAACGTAAAAGTGATTTCGGAAATTTGAAATTAAACCGATCACGTAAACGTTATCACCGAATAAGTTTGTCATCGAGTTTTTTGGAGTCTTCTACACTGTTTTGTCATCGAGCTTTTGTTTTTGAAGTCTTCTACACTGCTTGTCATCGAGTTCTTTGGAGTCAGTGCAATCGCCAACACTGCCACCGTCGAGTCGCAACATTGCTCGTCAGCCAACTTTCTAATAATGTGTGTTTGCGCATAGGATTTTTTTTTTCAGATATATACCTAAACTCAAACCGAAATTCAATTAATGTTTCTTACTCAAATAGACTTTTACAAGTCCTTTTTGAGTTGTCGAGTGGAATCTTTCACTGGTTCGGAATAACATTCCTACAGAAAAGAATCAGCAAGAAAGTCTGTTAAAATCTACCTGTCTAGACGTGGATATTATGAAATCTTAGCAAATCGGATTGCCTATGGCTACCTATTGAAGTGTGTTTTCGCATGCAATCTCTTGCCTACAAAAATAATAGACTTACAATAAGTCGTAGGCGAGGCCCCCCAGGCATTGCTCAAATTGGAAGTACGTTTTCGCGTGCAATCTCATGCCTACAAAATAATAGACTTACAATAAGTCGTGGGCGAAAGCCCTCAGGCATTGCTCAATTTGAAGTACGTTTTCGCGTGCAAACTCATGCCTAATAGACTTACAATAAGTCGGAGTACGTTTTCGCGTGCAATCTCATGCCTACAAAATGATAGACTTACAATGAGTCGTAGGCGGGGGCCCTCAGGCATTGCTCAAATTGAAGTACGTTTCAATTTGGAGTACGTTTTCGCGTGCAATCTCATGCCTTCAAAGTAATAGACTTGCAATGAGTCGTGGGCGAAAGCCCTTAGGCATTTCTCAAATTTGAAGTACGTTTCAATTTGGAGTACGTTTTCGCGTGCAATCTCATGCCTACAAAGTAATAGACTTGCAATGAGTCGTGGGCGAAAGCCCTCAGGCATTGCTCAATTTTGAAGTATATTTTTGCGTGCAATCTCATGCCTACAAAGTAATGGACTGGCAATGGGTCATGAGCGGGGGCTCTCAGGCGTTGTTCAATTTTGAAGTGTTTTTTTCGTACACGATTTCATGCCTATGAAATTATGCCTGTATTGCGTTGATTGTTTGAACTAACTATTGCAAAATCTATTTTTTGAGAAGTGCGTCCTTTTACGCACTTTATTGGCACACCTTTTTTCATACGACGAAAGTGCGCGCGCACGTGCTTGAATCTCAAAGCATCTTCGATCAGGTGCGAAAACTTATCCAAGCATTCATGTTGCTATAATATGCTTCACTATTGGGACTGCGTTCTAATGAACAATAATGAATGACTAATGTCATGAAGACCAACGATCTTACCTGCCCTGGGAGAAGTCATAATGACGCAGGCGCAAGTCCCGCCTTCACTCCCGAATCCCGACAGCAAGACGCCTTCGAGTTTTTTGTTATGATGTTTTGAGCATAGCTACTACAGCAGAGCTTTATAAAACGATACGGATCGTCGGATACAGCATCTATTAATGGACGCACGACGCTTTAATTACGACATACAGCGATTCTTTAACAAGACGTTTAATTGTCCTCAGGATTAGTTATTGCATATTAAAACTAATTCTTATTATTTAGCAAGAATCTTCCAGAAACTTACAAAGATGCTAAGGCGATAATTAAATAGAGCGCAGAGTCGAAACAGCCTCAAGCCCAAACCGCAAAGGAAGTTTTAAATCAACAGACCTGTTATGCGAGCATTTCGGCTAAGGACTTCTCATCGCAGCCATCGTTGTCCGAGATTAGGAACACTGGTAATTTTTTTTAAAAAATTGGCAAAATTTTTAAAAAAGCAGTGGTCATCCATAACCGATGACCCTACAGTGGTTAGTTGTGTTTTCCTATAGTATTCCTATTTTAAGTGTTTCTTGTTTTGCCTCGAAATTCATTCAAAAGGCAGTCGATGGTCCCTTAGCTATAGGAGCTATATCACAAAGTGAACCTGCAGTACATTAATTTTTGACTGCAGTACTCTTTTTCCGAGTCATACGGCAAGAACATACTATTTACTTTAATATAAAACAATGAAATACATTTCAATATTTTTTTCTTTATTTGAAGAATTTAGAACAATAATTGTATTAGTGAGAACTGCTATATGACCACAACCAATCAAAAATATGCTTAGTTTTCGGTCCTAATACATGCAGACCAGAAAGGCAACTAAATTAATTGCGCTTTTGTTTGAAAATAGTTTTCCAAATATACGTTCCACAGTTATTTGGTTTATTTAAACCAAACTGCAATATTTTTTGTATTTTTTCGCTCGTGGAACCTATCTAAAAATTTCCTCGAGGCTAAGAAATTAATGTTACTCCTGTTAATCATAATAATTCTTTAATAATCTTTACAGTTTGGCAACTTATCAGTTTTATTTTATAATTAATTTTAAAACAAGTAAATAACTTCCGTATAAGGAGTTCCGACACTACCTATAATTATTGTTCGATGATGATTGATTCTCTTTTTAAAAAGAAATCACAAAACGAACGTCTCTATAACATAATATTTCAATGAAAAGAAACAATAAGTTGCCACCGAGCTCCTGCAACTTTTTTTTTTGAATACGTAATTTATTCTTATATACATAATAATATTTCTTTTTGAACTTTGCTACATTAGTTGGCCTTATTACTTCATCGTGGCCGGCTAAAACAACCAAGTTTTAGAAGGTGTAAATGTTTTAAATTTAAAAAATGGTAATTAAGAAACAACGCATCTATATCCTGTTGTCCTTCAGATTTTGAGCGGCTTAATTCTGTAAACAAAATTGGTCATAGGATTCTCAACTGCGGGGTTGGGGGCCGCTTGTGGTGAGGAAACTGCTAGCACCCTACGAAATGAGGCATTTCACATTAACCAGTTGGAAATTCTGCCAGCTTACTTCGGTTTCAAGTATTTGTTGAATACTTACACATTTTTTCAAAATCTTTTCAAGATCGCCAATACCATTGCAGTTGGTTTCATAACCTGCATGGCTGGTAGGTATTTCCCCTCTTGAGATGAGCCCACGAGATATATATTGAATAGATGCGATTACAAAGATGTTTGTATTACATATAAACGCTCTAGTCACGATACTAAAGCTATTAGAGAATCAAGACGAATCCGTTCAAAGGTATTTAGTGGGAACTGTCTAAATAACTCGAAAATTCTCCTTTTTGCGTCCCAATGTTATACCAATTATAAAAATTAATATATTTCGTGTAAGAATGACTCCGATGCGTACGTCATTAATGCTTTCATGGGTTTCAATCTCTTGGGTTTCCACTCTTCGGTATTATCAAGAAAACACAAGTAAAGTTCATAATTTTTGTTCCTTTATAGCCTACCATCATATCGCATATTTAATGGTTTACTTGCTGTAATTTGTCTTCGGACCCACTGGTCCACTGGTCTTTGAACCATCTGACGTGGTTATATATATACATAAGTATATATATATTTTTATTTATTTAATTTTTTTTTTTTTTTTTTTTTTCTTTCTCTCTCGTTTAAATTACACCTCACATACCCTGGTTGGAACTACTGCTGGCTGCTCGCCAGTAGTCCTTATTGATATGAGATTTCCCACTCTCATCTATAGAAATGATGAATACCTTTCAGTCAGTTTTATTTCTGTCCTTCTATAAATTCATTTAAACAACACGATGGTTGCTCAATTAAGTTATTTCAATTCGGCAATCAATACTATACATCTCTTCCATGGATGTCTTCAGCAAGCATTAATTCAATTGAATTTGAGTTGTTGAAATTTATCACAACTTTACCAATAGTTGTAGATCTCATAATATTAGAGATAAGTGATCTCTAAGTATAATATGCAGTTTCATTGAAAAAATTGAACATAGGTACTATAAATAGATTTTCTAAATTTTTTTTTTCAAATTCATACTGACTTTCTATGCTAAAATGTAACATCACTTGAGATCCTTGAAATGCATTAATTTTTTTTTTTTGTGTTTTGTTTTTCTCAATCAATGATCTGATGAAATTTCAACTATAAAAGAACTTTTGAAGCATTAAATAATTTTATGAGCTTCAAGAACATTACATAGAATGCAAAAGTTTTTCAAAATTGTAATAATAATAATATATAACATAGAACTTTCCTTCGAAATTTCTCGTCAATCAAAATTTTTAATTTTTAATTAAAACTTTCTGAACAGGTTTTTTCCGTATATAATACAATTTTTACATTATCGTAAGTGTAACTCAATAGTTATCTTGACAAAATTAAACACCTTCGACACAATATCGGACTTATCTGTTCCTCAATACAGCGCGGCCTCAAGAGCCCGCCATATTCACAAGAATATTTTAGTTACAGTCACTTGGCATATCCACAGACTGGTCCTTGTTTTTGCCCAAAGTACACGACACTAAGTAGTTGCTCGAATACTTTTGAAATTATAATTTTCCTTATCGAAAATTCAGATTGTTGAGTTGACTCATTTCTTACAAATACTATGGTCCTGTGAAAATCGAGCATTATAAAAAACAAAGTTATACAGTACCTCGTAAATATCTATCAAAATAAATAAGATTGTTCATTAAATAAGAACATAATCATTATTATGTATTAAATATGATATACCTGATGGTTAAAGTGCGTTTTTCGCATAATAACTACGAGTAAGACCTGTTTTCATGACAAGTCTCTCAATATCTACAAGTATATCATGCTAATCTCGGAGGACGAATATGAAGTGTAATTAATGATTAAACGAACTTACCTGTAAGTGAAGTTCGATCATAATTATACGAGTATTCGTCCGAAGAGATTAGCATCCCACCCTCCCACGGGTTACCCCAGTGTCATGAAAAGGTCACATTTCAAATTCAAGGTTAAATTTGTAATATATATGTGTTTATGAAAGTGTAAAACAAAAAAAAAAAAAAAAAAAAAAACAAAAGGTCAAGCTCCGAACTAAATGACTAGTTGTGCAGGAGTGGGGCCTATATATAGTGGCCAGCTATCGGCCGCTAGGAGGGAGCGTTTGTTTTTATTTTCAGTTACCTCAACTAACGTGTGAAAGTGGCCGTACGTACACGGTACTACAAGTATATCATGCTAATCTCTTCGGACGAATACTCGTATAATTATGATCGAACTTCACTTACTGGTAAGTTCGTTTAATCATTAATTATAAGCACATAAAAATGATCAATAATGAATACTTATTGCTTGAAAGAAAGTAGCCCCTACTATCATACATACATGATACCTGCTATTGCTAGAAAATTTTCCAGCTTAATCTAGTATCTACCATTGTTTAGTAGTTTCAACTAACTCAACCATCTTTCAGTATCATATCTTATATATATATAAATCTCGTGTCACAATGTTTGTCCTCAATGGACTTCTAAACCACTTAACCGATTATAATAAAATTCGCACACCATGTGCAGTTCGATCTAACTTGAGAGATAGGATAGTTTATATTATATAGATTAGGATTATTAGTGCTACCCTTGCGAAGCCGGGGCGGATCGCTAGTCCATTGTATGGATTTAAGTACAATGTTTAATATTTTTTTGTATAGCAGTGTGTTTTAAAGGGAAAGGGAAGGATAAATATAAGTTTAATAAGTAATTAATTTATTTTTATTTTATTTATTAAGTGCCTATATAATTAATTCCTCAGAATCCTGCGAATTCCTGCGAAACGCCACTAGCCACTGTTTTAGAACAGTTTTATCTTTTGGAAACATGTGTTCTCCTTTTTTTCCGAACAAAACGGAACTGCACAACATTGCGGAACTAGCTACTCCATATGATGATTGTTATAAATTAATAAACATAATGAGATTCAAGATTTAAAACTTTGTTTCGGCGCCGATCTTATAAAGTCGCCTTTGACAGCTATACCTCTGGACCTTAGTCAACAGTGGCGCCAACTGGTGAGCAAAGAAACGATAGTCCCCATTGTGGTAGCGCCTGCGACAAATAACTTAGCAATGTGACCTGTTACAAAAAAACCGTCTTCAGCTGAGAACTAAAACGAAACAAAATACACGTAAATTTGTATTTTGAAACTAGGCCAATAACTACTTTATAGTGTGGGTTTTCCCGGTACGTCTGCGTGGATAGGTACATTTTAACATAATTTTTTCTTAGTACTTAACGATTTATCTATATCTATACTTATAATAAAACTGTAACAGGTCCAATTCTGTACATTGAAGATATTTTGAAAATTTTTTTTGGAGGGCACTCATTATTCGATACTGAAGCCAAATCTGTAATTTTTTTCATTTTTGTCTGTCTGTCTGTCTGTCTGTCTGTCTGTCTGTCTGTCTGTCTGTCTGTCTGTATCTTGGCCGCGCATCACGCCGAAACTACTGAATGAATTCAAACGAAACTTGGCACGATTTGAGCTCATACTACGAGGTAGGACATAGGATACTTTTTATCCCGAAATTCTACCCCCGAAGGGGTGAAATAGGGGTTCAAAGTTTGTATGAAAGTCCTTAATTTCTCAAGTTATAGCCATGAAACTTGATATATGAGCTGCGGGTTGAAAATGAAAACATATGTGTTTCACAGTTTTTCAAAATTCCACCCCTGAAAGGGTGAAATAGAGGTTGAGAGTTTGTATGAAAGTCCTTAATTTCTCAAGTTCTAGCCATGAAACTTGATATATGAGCTGCGGGTTGAAAATGAAAACACATGTGTTTCACAGTTTTTCAAAATTCCACCCCCGAAGGGGTGAAATAGGGGTTGAGAGTTTGTATGAAAATCCTTAATTTCTCAAGTTATAGCCATGAAACTTGATATATGAGCTGCGGGTTGAAAATGAAAACATATGTGTTTCACAGTTTTTCAAAATTCCACCCCTGAAAGGGTGAAATAGAAGTTGAGAGTTTGTATGAAAGTCCTTAATTTCTCAAGTTATAGCCATGAAACTTGATATATGAGCTGCAGGTTGAAAATTAAAACATATGTGTTTCACAGTTTTTCAAAATTCCACCCCCGAAGGGGTGAAATAGGGGTTGAGAGTTTGTATGAAAATCCTTAATTTCTCAAGTTATAGCCATGAAACTTGATATATGAGCTGCGGGTTGAAAATGAAAACATATGTGTTTCACAGTTTTTCAAAATTCCACCCCTGAAAGGGTGAAATAGAAGTTGAGAGTTTGTATGAAAGTCCTTAATTTCTCAAGTTATAGCCATGAAACTTGATATATGAGCTGCAGGTTGAAAATTAAAACATATGTGTTTCACAGTTTTTCAAAATTCCACCCCCGAAGGGGTGAAATAGGGGTTGAGAGTTTGTATGAAAATCCTTAATTTCTCAAGTTATAGCCATGAAACTTGATATATGAGCTGCGGGTTGAAAATGAAAACATATGTGTTTCACAGTTTTTCAAAATTCCACCCCTGAAAGGGTGAAATAGAAGTTGAGAGTTTGTATGAAAGTCCTTAATTTCTCAAGTTATAGCCATGAAACTTGATATATGAGCTGCAGGTTGAAAATTAAAACATATGTGTTTCACAGTTTTTCAAAATTCCACCCCCGAAGGGGTGAAATAGGGGTTGAGAGTTTGTATGAAAATCCTTAATTTCTCAAGTTATAGCCATGAAACAGCATTTGGGCTTTCGTTAAAATATGAAGAAGTACGTTTTTCACCATTATAGGGGGATTATACCGTGGGATAGTAATATAGGCTACTTTTTATCCTGTAAAATTAATGAGTTCCCGCGGGAATCGAAAAAACTTAGACCACGCGGACGAAGTCGCGGGCATCAGCTAGTCAGTCATATATCTACAGATTTTAGCAAAAATATTTCTTGCATCATACACGTGTCCTCGCTGATGTGGACACAGCCTTAACTTCAAGCGTATTACAGTGAAGTTCAAGCTTTATGCCGCCACGAAATTAGAGGTTTCGGCTTACTGGAAACTTTATCATGAAAATAGTTCATATTTCACAGTGATGTATGAACCGTTTATGGAATGGGAAGGGATGTGTGTGCCACCACATTATTTATGTCACCGTACTTCACAATTATAATACTGAATACGACCGACGAAGTTCCAAACTTACTTACTCAAATATTATGGACCATTTATTTATTTATTTTAGAAAGCGTTTCACGTTACGCAGATAAAACAAATAGCTTAGTTCTACAGACCTTGAACTTGTTTACAATTAGATACTTACCGAATTTCTTTGTCCGAACTCAAAAACAATGATAATAATTGTAATGATAGTTGTTATTTGTTCCATCTTGAGACTTTGTGATAAAATTCTTGTGTGGAAGACTTTTTTGTGCAAAAAAGAGATGTTTTATGAAAAAAAGCAGAACACAATGTAACAGTCGGTATGGCGAACAAGAAAATTCGTAGAAAAACAAAAATGATCGCCAGCTCACAAGCTCACAGGATTTTATCAAGGGTGTAATATTTTATTGACGTTAAAAAAGTGTAAAGTGTACCAAATTTGAATAAAGATCTGTTGTTTGAATGATCAAGGACTAAGGAAAATTGGTAACGGTCGATAATTCAGCCGTGATCTAGAGTAGAGACCGCATATTGGTAAGCACTAAGCACAGTGTAGGACGACCAGCCACTTGGACCTACGACTTGAAAAAGGTGGCAGTAGACGGAAGAAATGAAGGCGTTCTCGATAATGCCTATATTTACAGACCGTATACAGGCTGATGGACTGTATAGAATTGGAATAGCCCAAAAAAGGAAAAGAAATAGAAACAGTATTTTTTTCAGAATTTAATACAATACTAATATTTGAGCGAGAATTTAATAATATATCCTCTCACCGTATAGATATGATCAAAGGACATTCGACAATATGGCAAACGTTCACGAGTCGGTGTGAATAGAAGCGTTAACACTATACAATATCTCTCATCCGAACACCCAACGACACACTAATTGAAAACGTGACGGAGGGAAATGACGTAATAAGATATCGATTCCAAACAGTCAAAGCTCTTATGAGTTGAAAACTAAGAACAAGTCTTTTCACAGCTGAGACGAGAATAGATAATAATCAAACCACACGAAAACTTTCTCAAGAATGAGTGAAATTAGTAATTTTCAATTAATCAAATCAGAAATAAGGATATCTGTAGGAGAACTTCGAGAAGTGAAGTAACTGACGACGCTCGACGAGTATCGAAGAAACGAGGCGTTGGGGTCCCAAGACTCACAAGGCGGCCTAGTATCAGAAAACGCAGCATTTGAAGACCCCCCGTCCCGTAGTAGATGGACGAACGATCTCATGCGAGTAGCTGGGAACCGCCGCTGTATACAAGCAGCCCTTACTGCTTGCTTGGGACTCACGTAGGGATCTCCACAGAACCCGTGCACCTTGGGCCCTAGCTCCGAAGACCTAAGACGAGAACTCAATACACAACATTAGATATTAGTAATTCGAAAATCACCATCAAAAGAATATCCAATCTATAATATAATATCGAATACTTTGACATAAAACATGTAATCCAGACAGACGGCCGAGCGGGACATGCCTATAGATCGATCACCGTACACACAAAGAATGATTGATGAATGGAAACGGAATCCTTCTATTAAATATACGCTAAAGGTGACTTTGAACTTAACGTTACTGGTCATATTGGTTTTAGTATTAGAAATATACTAATGGTTTAAATGCAAAAGTGTATGTCTGTCTGTGTTACGCTCTCGCGGCTCATCTGTTCAACCGGTATAAAAAAAAGATAATAACTTACATCCCGAGGAGGACAAAAGCTTTTTTTATCCAGAAAAATAAAAGAGTTTCCGCGAATCAAAAACCTTCGGTTCAAAAGCAATCGACGCGGACGTCGGTCACGAGTATTATCTTGTTAGAAATAAATAAAGACAATATTTTTGAAAGTAGATAAAAATTAAAAACATTTAGGTATCAAACATATTGGATTATCGTAGTGACTCCCAGATGGTCTATTGTCAAAATAACGAAAATAGCAGTTAGTAGGTATTCGAAAGTTAATAATTTGTTAATCAAGAGTCAAAAATGGTATAATTAAGATGCTAAAAGGGGAACGTTTTCCATCTAAATTCTGATTTAATTAGAAAACAGACTCTACGTCTACACCATGTCGCTTCTTTGGATGTACAAATATGTACCTACAACTGTAATAAATATGTACAATGTGTGGTGGTAAAAGCAGTGGTCATTCTCACATTGTTCCCTAAGACAAAGCATAGCACTAAATATTAGATACTAGCTGATGACCGCGACTTCGTCCGCGTGGATCGCGGTTTTTCGGTTCCCGCGGGAACTCCTTAATTTTCCGGGATAAAATGTAGCCTATGTGTTATTCCAGACTATAATCTATCTCTGTGCCAAAGAGCAACGGCGAACTTCCATACATCAATATTATTGAGAAAAAATAATTATGTACACGTGTGAAAAAAATATATTTTTCTAAGCGTCGAATATGAAGCTCACAGCAGCTAGAATTCTTTTTTTATGAGGCTAGAAAAAAAAGAAATTTCGTTCTAAAGTTTTGTAGGTTCTGTGGTAATGTCCATAGAGGTAATACATCTCTATGGGTAATGTCACTTCTAAAAATGACAACCGGAAGAAAGCCACAAAAACAAAGACAGATGACAACCACAGACCAGTAAAACATTAGGCACAGCCACAGACAATCAGCATCAGTGCTGCCATAATATTCTTTCAATTATTACCATTCTGTTAGAGATTATTAAATAATGTATGCAAGAAAATTAACTTAAATACACTAAAAAAAAGAGCAATACTATTATTTATGCAAACATTGATTAAACGAAATAATTTCAATTTTTAAAACTATACAAAATAATCTACTAATTTAGATTTATTCTAGCTACTAGGTAGATTATACATAAAATGGTAACACTAAACTGAGAAACGGGAACTAAATAATCAAAAAAGATTCCCTAAATATTTTATTTTTTTACCTAGGTTCAATTAATTAAGGTGAATACATAATAAAATTTTAAAAAATAAGCAAATTACTTTCGTCTTTACCTTACTTGTGTACAATCAAGATTTAGTAAATGTGGTCAATAAAAATTTCGCCGTTGCTCTTTCATCCAGATCCGTTCAGCCGTTGGGGCGTGATTGAGTAACAAACATCCACACATCCATACATCCATATATCCATACATCCATACATCCATCCAAACTTTCGCATTTATAATATTTATTTGATTAGACTTTAAAATGTCATTTAGAAATTTTGTTTTCAATCGAAAAAGCGCCACTGCCATTTTGCCACTGATATTGCGCACTCTGCAGATTTCAGTAACAAAACATATTATTCCCAAATAAAATTAACCGGACAGCCACAAAAGCTAATGAAGCCCATTCTACTCTGAATCGTGTATCCTTAATTGTATAAACTAAATATGACATAATACAATTTTAGCAAAATTGTTCCCAAAATAAATTTTGTTTAAAACGGCGGGCTTAACACGTTTTAAGTTACTTTGTCCTTTATCTCGACGAAACACAGTGTCTAATGGCTTATAAATTCTAAAAATGGTATCATTAACGCTTTGCCGAAATTATTTATGCACGTTTTAATGTCGTGATGCAAACTTATTATTAGAGCAAATTGCGCAAAAGGTGTTTAGTGTTGCATCCTAAAGATATTTTGTATTAAATCCCAAAGGTTAGATAGAGGTCATTAAAATCTATATATCTATTGGCAATGAGCAATTCTGTTGCAATATGGCTAATCCATATATAAACTCCATACTTGAGGAAACCGGCAGTATCAAAATTGTTTGTTATTGTATAAGGATGAAATACGTCAAAAAAGTACAGGATAACCCGGCATGTAGGTATTAAAACAAGGTACAGTCGACTGCAAAAGTCCATACATAGCTCTAAGGCTAAAACCGCTTGCAAGCAATGCTGTGAATCTCACGTGCTCACTCACACTGATAAACATAAACTGTGAATAATATTATCAACCTTAAATCAACACCGTAAGGTTCAAACGATTTCAGTTCAATACTACCTGCATTACCATAAACTGTCAACAATATCAACCTTATGTCATTAGCATTAGGTTCTAAATATTCCTATTCAATCACCTTGTCTATTCTGATTGTTTATTTCATCACTTTACAGTAACCACTCCCAGTGTCGTGATAATATAGTTGGTATACGAGTTACGACGCATCATATGACCTAGGTTCGAATCTCTTACAGCAGTTTTTATTTTGTTTTGAATACAAACAAAATTTATGTTTTGTTTATGTGTTTTGTGTCTGTTTGTTATTCTTTATTATAATATATCTTTATTTCCATTTATAAACGCAAACATTAATTATAACAAGATAATACTTAAGGACAAAGTTAGTTATTTTGGGAGGAAAGCTATAACTATGTTAGTGGTGTCAATTATTGCTTATTATGAGTCAATAAGTAATAAAACAAACAAAATAAATTGGAAGAAACACTTTTTATTAGATAATCGACTTTATTTTCATTTATTTTCATTGTTATCATGTTACATTTTCTCAAAAGTAATAAATAACTTCAGCTACTTTTTCTATCATTTTTTAAGGTTATAGCTTAAGTAATCGTTTTCATAAAGAAAAGAAAATTGAAGCTAAACCTTAAAAATCTAGTAAGCAAAGGGCGGCGCTGCTTTTTTGTCTGTTAATTTTGATAAGATATACTAATAATAATTATTACAAGTTAGGAAAAGAATAAACGTTATGTTTCATATTTAAAGCCTTAAAAATTAAATTTTATATAGCTTTAAAAGTATTACTATTCAATAAAACCTCCACTTTTTTCAATAACATCAAGCAAGCGCCGCCGGGTGAATCCGTTTGTAATATTAGGATAGATATTCGTTATTCTAAATATATTCTCCCATAATTCCATACAGTGAGCCTCCGTTTCCTCTGCAGTCTTTTCATTTCACATAACCCACCAGTTTGCACCATCAAACCTCATAATATTCTCTATGATTTAAGTTTGGTGATCTTACTGGCCAGGGAATAACTGTTGTCTGGGTTTTGATTAAACCAATTACGCACTATATGTGATCGATGCACAGGACAACAATTATCATGCACAAATGATAGTTGTGGCACATCAACAGCTGGACATCACTTCCATGTGTTATAATGTGCAGCTTTGGCGCTGGTGTTTAAGTATCGAACATGTTCGCGAACTCGACAGTTGGTATGCAGATATTGTTCTCATATTTTTCATCTATAATATTATGTCTTCGTTGTGAAGCATTACTCTCTTCGTCAGGATGCGACACCCAACACTTGGTTGTCCACTAAAAACCAAACAGCGAGATTAAAATAAACACTTTTGAAACTACTAAGTATCTTGTCTAGATATTTACTAATAAAACGTTATGTAACTAATCCTAAGTTTATAAACACACATTTTTTAACAATAAAAACAATACTCACAGTGAAACCAGTTTCATTGCAAATTTGAGCTAAGTATATTGTATCCGATATTATTTAGCTCAATAATATGCATCCTCTTCTGCATATTAATATAAGCCTGCATTATTGTTGAAGATAAGAAACAGCAAAACTTAGTAAATTATAATAATTTTGTAGTATTTGCTAATAACGACTAACGAGTGTCAAATCTTCCGTCTCCGTCAGTACTCAGTGGCCATATCTGTTCAGAGATTTTTTAAACTACCCGCATATGCTATTGCTGGTATAAAAATATCAGTCATCAAATAAAAAAAGTAAAAAAAACCTACACGGGGTCGAGATTTGAACCAGCAACAGTTGCGGTGTGCAATCCAAGTAGTTCCACACCTCGCCATTGAGCTCACTTACTTGAGGTGTGAAATTATCGATATTACTCGGCTATTACAATACCTACAAGCTGAACGACTTATATTATACTACTGCAAGTGTGTGGGTGTCCGACCGCATGCAAAGCAACTTATTTGCTTATTCTATATGCAATTTTGACGTCGACTGTACAAGGTAACAATTAGGTAGTGTACACATCCTTAACTTTTAAAAAATAAGGTGATGAACTTGTGGTAAATCTTGAAGAGTTGCTTGATAAAAACTTATATTTTGCTTCGTATATTTTTTATGCCTCTTATCACGTATTAGTAACGAAATATGCGTCATATTACGACAAGTGTCGAAGGGCAAGATCCTATTTGTGTTACTGAGTCAACAAAGTAAGTAATAAAATATAGGCTAAAGTTGATGAAGTAGGTACAAGTACCTAATAAAATCAAAATGGAATATCTCGTGAAATATCAAAATTATCTTGCTAACGTGTTCGTGAAACTTTATTTCGATTCACCAAACGCTTACGGCGTGATTGAGCAACAAACAAACCAACAAGTTTCGACAATATTAGCATAGTAAGGATTTGAAAGTGAAAGGATGGGGAGGCTGATTTGCATCCGCAACTCGTTTGAACGAGTCTCGAATGAAATGCTTTCATCTCGAAGGCAATGGATTTGGAGCGTCAAAGGAAGTGTCATGATAACTTTGCACAAAGCCGCTATATTGTTCTTCCTGCTTTAATAAATAATAGGCTGAGAGTCGGTGAAAATTTTGTTCTGAGTGCTTTAACTTTTACTTTGCATAAATTATAATCAAAGTCAACATACAAACTTACTTTGATATTCCAGCGCATGAATAAATTTCTAAAAAGGCGGCAAAGCTTTGGCATTTCCTCTGGTGTTGCAAATATGCATGCAATATAATATGCAATAAGGTTCATATAACATTAGGGGAACTGTCGCGCCGGGTTCTTTGCTCGTTAAGCATTCAAAAACTAACTTTACAAAACTCCGTCATCAAATTTACTCGTATGATAAATACATATTATGGGAAAGGCTTTCTTAGAATGGTCCATAGGTGGTCCGAAACTTCTTGATAAATGCACATCCAACTCCAAACTACGAGTGATGAGAGGTTTTAAACTTTTTATTTCAGGCAACTGTCAGCCCATATTATGTAAGTAAGTTAGTTAGTTAGTAAAAAAATACATGTAATAAGGTTACACCCGAAGCTCTGAAATATCGAGGATAGAAATACCCGTGTAAGCTCACTCACAATATACAAATGGATCTAGTATGAAAATAAGTGAAAGACATAAAAGGAATTTTAGTCACGGGAGCAACTATAAAAATACCGTGGAGTAGAGTAGAATCCGTTCAGTTGTAATCGACGTAGCGATATATCAGTTATTTCAACGTAAAAGTTCATTGTGGAGATACATTGTGCGGAACCGAATAGGGTTACCAGGCGATAAAATGAAAGTCCCGATAATTTAGGCTATGTGACGTTTGAGGTTAAGCCTATCCGTATATTATCAGAAGTTTTGTCAGACACAAATCGGACGCGCGCCAAATAGGCACTCTGCTCAAACATTTTGTACTATACCCGGCAGATCGGACGGACGCTTCTTATTCTAGATGTAAACTTATTCTGATAGGAATTTGCAATAGTATATTATTAAGCTCTGTGTTGATATGCCGGTCAGCCAGTTATCATATTGTATGTATGGGTATCTATACAAATCAAATAAATATTATAAATGCGAAAGTTTGGATGGATGTATGGATGTATGGATGTATGGATGTATGGATGTTTGTTACTCAATCACGCTCCAACGGCTGAACGGATCTGGATGAAATTTGGCACAGAGATAGATTATAGTCTGGAATAGCACATAGGCTACTTTTTATCCCGGAAAATTAAAGAGTTCCCGCGGGAACCATAAAACCTCAATCCACGCGAATGAAGTCGCGGGCATCAGCTAATACATAATAAAATTAATCTACATTCTCAAATTCTGGGCGGAAATCGGAATCCCGACAAGTGCCCAAATATCCATATATGTTGGGACAAAACCTGACGTCTGGTAACCCTAACCCGGGAGCATTTGCGGTTAGCGCGTCATTTGGTTCGGTTGCTTTGAAAAATACTACCAACGGTCGAGTACGCGGTTATCTATTGTTTTCCTGTTCGGTAAAACGGACAAAACCACAAATAGTACAATAGAATAATGCCCCGTTTACCGCGCAAACATTTCATCGTGTCACGAAATATATTTTGCTGAAACTACATACCTATTTGCAAAAGCGTTTCAACGATTAGTTAAGTGTCAGACTATTTCTGTCGCACTATATTACGGAGTTCTCTAATTTATGTACTTTGTAAGTTAAAACTTACTTGGTAGCCTTTTGCGAGTGTGTTCTGGATTGCGTGGTAAATAGACGCCTCAAAATTTTGCCAGTATATTAATTCTGGAGACAGTGCTGAACTATTTTCTAATCTAGTTATTAATTTCTTCATACAAGAGGATAAACTGACTGATAACAAGACAACTGGGACTAAAGTCATTAAAATGCTAGTGATATTGTAATTATCAACCAGGGAGTAACAAAATATTTTTAGTTTTCCATGATCGATTAGCTATTGATATTGTTGATGATGTTTTATATTATGTAAAACTAGCTGATGCCCGCGACTACGTCCGCGTGGATTGAGGTTATTTGGTTACCGCGGGAACTCCTTAGTTTTCCGGAATAAAAAGTAGCCTATGTGTCATTCCAGACTATAATCTATCTCTGTGCCAAATTTCATTCAGATCCGTTCAGCCGTTCGGGCGTGATTGAGTAATATACATCCATACATCCATCCAAACTTTCGCATTTTTAATATTTATTTGATGTACCCATTGACTTATATGTATAGATGTACCTATCCTAAATCTTTACACAAAATTCATTAAAATAGATAACTAGCCCTTAGCCTATAACAGCTACTGTTTTTTCCGAATCAAGCGGCAGTTTGACATCGCCGGGGGAGGCGGTCGTTTTAGCTGTACACTCGTTAGCGTAATGCGAGACTAAACTTGATGGATACCCCCGGCCGACCGTCAAACTATTACTGTTGCGTTTATCTCAACTAAAACATCGAGCGGCGTTTTTATGCTGAATATTTTATCACTGATCTGCCAGAATTAACGTTTACAAACAACTTCACATTACATGAATTCACTATTTTCTGATCATTTTGTAAATACATATTACTCTTTTTCTTAATATAACTTATAAGATACACGCACTCGCTTTGCTCCCAAAATTATTCCATTCCCGTTCGATGGTTTCCAAAGGGGGTAAGTACTACAATCACATAGAGCAGTATTATTTCAAATGGCAGTTTTATTTAACGTACCTTGACGTGTCTTAAAATAAGGATTATAATACTAAAACAAGAACGTCAACAATATTAAAACAATGTACGTCTTTAAGCGATGGTAGTATGCCGCCTGTTCGCTTTTCATTATGATAAGTTACGCTGGCATCATTGTGTGGGACTTACTTCACGCGTATATTTCGTTATCAAATTATTATCTCAAGGGAGATAAATCCGAAAATAGAATAGCGCAAGGGCCTTCATTTATCCCTTGGGCCAAATATCAAAGATGCGTCTATGCATCGGGAACCGCAGTGTTAATTGGCAGATCCCCACCCAAGTAGATAAAAGTCATCAAACGAGTCGCAAGGAGCCACTGGGTAAAGGCACAAAACAGCGTGCAAACTCTAATAATGACCAAAATAATGAATGACCTATTTCCAGCAGTTGGTAGATACGACGACGGCAAGCTAATAGTAATAATAAAAGCAGCAACATAGTAACAATATGAATAACAAAAAAATAAACTTCACAGGAAAAATGGGTTATGAAAAATGCAAAACAAAAGTTCCAACTTACAGGTAAAGAAATAACTTTACAAACTAAAAGATCCATTTCTCTAATAAGTTCTGAACGCCTCACAACACGAAACTACTCGTAAAGAGTGTCGTAAACAAATTGGACAACACACTTTTGCGAAAAGTTTTACTGGTGTCAAGATACGACCAGACAAATCCAATTTGCGAAAAGTTAAGGTTTACTTTATCTGTTGCAGTAATAACTTCATACATATTTAAAATGAAAGGACCGATGTGAAACTCTGTTGGACTTCTTTTAGTCAAAAATGAGGCAGAGTGAAAAAAGAGGCCGAGAGCTGATGGACCAACCAATGGTCCAAATATTAAACCTGGTTCAGGTAATTAACAATAAATATAATTAATTTAATTTACGAAGTGAGAGGATGAGGAAATAGGAATACGGAGACCCGTGTAAAGTTGTGTGTCTTCGGAAAGGTCCATGTCCAGCAATAACTCTATATGTGAATATATTGATTGATTAAAAAATCTTTCTTCACACATGACTGCTTCTTACTACAAATATAATGTACTAGACTAAACATATACGATACTCGTGCAGATGTTTTTACCTGAAACAAAGAAATTATATCGTTATTAAAATGTTTAAGTCAAAGTAAGTTTAGTGGCTTAAGTGTAAATGTTCAAGTTTCGTGATGAAAATCTGTTATTTAGAACAATTTACTAATTTGTGTAATTTGAGGCAAAATTCGTGGTCGAAATTTGATAACTTCCGTAACTATGTAACGTTTTTAACTTGAAAAGTTTCGCTAAGGTCCTTAATCAAGTTTAAGGAATTCAGCCTGCGCCAAACGTAGTTTGATTCAAATTTGAATAATAAACCGTGTCTGGTTTGTCAGATTTCCGTAAAAATAATGTTGTTTCGAAATTAAATGGGTTCAACGATTTTTATACTAAACTTTGAACCCGTGTAACCCAATGAATTTTTGATGTATGTAACGCGGGGTCTCCTTAACGTTTCGAGTAAAACTAGATAGAAGTGGTTTAAAGGGCTAGTAAAACTTACTGCCAACTCTTAGAGCGTAACGGTAGGAAAAAAAGGTCACACAAAAAAAGTTAGGAAAGGGGAATCTGAAAGTTTGCGTTTGCCCTTTTATATTTTAATACATTCTGCTCTCCCGTCGGTCTTATGTTATTATTTATGTTACGTTATCCGACCGCGAGCCCTGCGCCGCGGTACTGTTTTTAATTAATGCTGCTCCGTTTTCCTGTACTCTGTACCTTTCTAGTGTTTCAACAATTATTTTACCGACCTCATTAAGAAGTTATATGTCATGTTCAGACGTTCAGACAAAACGCGCGATTGCAGCGTGTCTAACGCAGCTACTAGCTAGGGCCTTAATAATATCCCGCGCTGCAGGTGTGACACGCATAGTGTGCTTGCCAGTAGCTTGCAAAGAGTTCAAAGTCAGGAAATGCATTATTTAGGTATACTAGTTACCACACTATTGACGTTTTTGATACAAACTGAGCATTGAGATTTGAGCGCGCTCCAACCTAGACTTCGACATTACCTGTCATAAGGCCTGATTATCGTCTAGCTTATATTGTACCCAAGTAAAAAATACGGTAAGCAGTACTTTTACGCCTTCATGACTGCACGCCGCTTGGCTACTGCCAAATATCATACGTAGATAGCCAGACCACGCTACCAACTTAGCAGTAAAAATTGTACTTAGAACGCAAAACGCTCATAGCGTGTTCGTAGAAGCCGCACTTGTATGAAGCTTCCACTCTTTAGGGAGTGCTCCGAATCGTCATAAAATACAGATTCCTATATTCATATAATCTCTCTGCTAAAAAGAATGTCGCGTCTGCAAAAAGTGCCACACGTTCAGTGTAACATCCTGCCGCACTTTTGCCGTCACGCCTTGAGTCTATTCAGGGCTTTATGTAAGAAGAAAAATATTCTACGCGTGAGGTTTCCACTTGTGTTTTTTTTGTGCTTTTTGTTCCTTTCCCGTGGTCCGTCCGCGCCTTTGTTGCCGGTATAAATATTTTTTGTTCGCCACCACACCCACTTAAATCTTTTATTCATCTAATTTCTTCGGTGAATAAGGCTATTTTAGCGTAATATTCTCAAAAAGCTTGTTCATTTTTAAATGTCCCCCCCTCCTTGTGTAAACTGTTCCCATATTTATAAATTTTTCTTTCCAAGTTAAATATAGTGCTCCTTCATAACAATCTTTCCTTTCATAATATGATGTTGGACTTTTTATTTGCATGTTTTGAAAATAAGAAATGAAATAAATTTAAACTGAAGGACTCTATAGTATTCCCGGGACTCTACGCTCTAGTGTTATTTTTAAAGTTCTGTGAGATCTGTTATTATAAAAAGGAACGCAAAAATCGTGTCATCTCTATCCACCACCACCACCACCCACCACTACAGCCCATTAACGTCCCACTGCTGGGCACAGGCCTCCACTCTCATAGGAGAGTGGGAATTAGAGCTTAGACCCACCACGCTGCTCCAATGCGGGTTGGCGGGCTTTAACGACTATTATCATGTTAGTGATAATAACCGGGACCGACGGCTTAACGTGCTCTCCGAGGCACGGGGGTGACACACCACCAACTTCCTAACTCCGGGCTAGTACTGAGAATTTCTAGACAGAAAAACCCAATACTTAATTATGGCCCGACCCGGGACTCGAACCCGGGACCTCGTCGGCCGCAGTTGAACATGCTAGCCACTAGACCAACGAGGCATCTCTATCACAGAATACTAATTATTACTTCTCCATACTAATTTACTGTTAAAAAGTAAGCCTTGAGGTGTCGTGAATAAATTACTATTGGATTGGTAAATCAATGGTTAACATTTTAAACCGCCAACTGACAGCCAATTTACTAGAAATTGTGACCACGAATATGTAAAACTGTTGTGAACATCGCCACAAAAATAAAAGACAAAGGGTTCATTCATTTCATTTCATTCAGGGGACAGTTTCATTGGTCGATAACTCTGACGAAAGATAGTGGATACGCGGCATGGCGGGGCTCCCCGTATACCAGATAACAACCAAAAATATTCACGAGTAAGCCTACGGTCGATCGATAGATAGATAGATAGATAGATAGGTAGATCGATGATCGATGATCGTAGTCAGCTTTTATTAGCTGGCTAAGGTGCATAAATCCAGACAATCATAACAATTGGAAATAGATGTTTCCAATATCAGAACTAAATTATTTTTAGTGATTAATAAATAGATAGTAAGTAATTATTCTTCCAAAAGACCACGTGTAGATCCACGTGTTAATTTTAAGTCTGTTATACCATTTTAAACTATCTAAAGAATAAAGTGTAAGTAAAAAAGGAAAAAACAGCAACTGGCGAGTTTGCTTGGTTCTTCTCGGTAGGAACTAGGAATGACATTTTGAAGCAGTGGTAGATTTATTTGACGATTCAAAAGCAGTTGTAAAAGTTTATTTGAATACAACCATTTGAATTGAATTGAATCGACAATTCTCAAATATATTGATGACGTCACAGTACTAAATAGTTGTTTAAGTTCCATAGACATAGAAAATTTACTTCATAAGTACAGACAGGTAGCCAACCTATATTTAGGTCTACTATATAGGTAATAGCGCGTGTTGGCGTTTTATAAAGAGTTGCTGATTTGATCATGAGATGTCAAATTGCAATGATAGTTTAGGATGCAGTTAGCGCCTCATTTTCATCGCAGATTTGGGTAGAGATTTGGTCTATAAACCGTATTTTAGTTTGTGCAATTTAGGTCCACTTGCACAAGGACTCTTAAATTTATTTAGTTAAATATTTGAATGCTGGCCCTTTTTGGCAACTACAATATGCCTTTGCCAAAAAGGGACAGCATTACAAAATTTAACTAAATCAGTTTAAATGTCCTTGTGCAAGCGGCCCTTAATCTCCCTATATATAACCAATTCGGTTATACATGAAACTAAAACTGGCGTTTATTGACACTCGGTCAAAAAGCCGATAAAATGAGTTCCACTGACAGTCAGCGCGGGTGTCACTGCATCCCATTCAGCGTCAATCAAATAACATTTTATCTAAATTGTTAGATGAATTGAAATCGTTACGAGCTATAGAACTGCTCTCGATCGCTCGGTCGTTAATCCCTTCTGTACTGTTATTGAAGAGTAATAGTTTGTCTGTTTTATAGGCATCGCCTTAAATCAATAAGAAAATACAGAGAGAACCATTAGCATTTTATAATCAACTAGCTGATGCCCGCGACTTCGTCCGCGTGGATTGAGGTTTTTTGGGTTCCCGCGGGAATTTTTGGGTTTCCGGGATTAAAAGTAGCCTATGTGTTATTCCAGGCTATAATCTATCCCTGTGCCAAATTTCATCCAAATCCGTTCAGCAGTTCTGCCGTAATTGTAACAAACTCATCCCCAAACTTTCACATGTACCTATGTAAACAAAGTAGCCTATGTCCTTCCCCGAGATATAACCTATCCCTATACCAAATTTCATCATAATCGGTTGAATAGATGGGCCGATAAACAGACAGAGTACTAGCTGATGCCCGCGACTTCGTCCGCGTGCATCACCTTCGTAGCCTATGTCACTCTCCAGGTCCTTAACTATACCCATGCTAAAAATCACGTCGATCCGTTGCTCCGTTGCGACGTGATGGAAGGACAAACCAACAAACAAACACACTTTCGCATTTATAATATTAGTAGGTATGATGATATGATAGATTGCTCACAAAAAATGCATTAGCGCTCAAACTTTAATCAAAAACGGTCTTCTGGAACCCAAGATACATCTTGATTCGAATTTGACGCGCGTTGCTAGTAAATACTAGTTGCTAAACTTATACAAAAGTGGCTTTAATACTTTTTGCACACTACGTTGCGTGTAGGGCTTTCGAATACCGGTTTTTCTCAATACCGGTATTAATACCGGAATGATTTTTTTCAATACCGGGATCCCGGGATCCCGGTATTGGAAAAAATTTAAAATGTGGTAGATGTTTTTTAACTTAAAATTAGTCTTTTCTGAAGTAAACGGTACCACAAAAAGCAGTTTTCACATAAAAAAAAATTTTCACCAAATTAACTCAAAAAAGTGCCTTTTCTGCATAAATTCAGTGAAGAAAAGCGTTTTTTTTCACTCAGTGAAATTTTTTTTTTATTTAGAACGCTGTGGTTGATTATTACGCTGTGGATTGGTATGGCTATTTCACTGTCTCACGAAACGTTAAGTAACTCCTTCACTCTATTTTATATCATGCAATATTTTATGAAACTGTATTTTCTTTAAAAAAAATCACCAAGTATTGAATTTTAGATTTATTTGTATTTTGAGTATTGAGATAGTTATTTACGCGTTGACTTAATTCTTACGAAACTATCGTTTGTTTCATGTATGTATAAGGTGAAAATTATTACGGACCACGTAATGTTCTGAAACTCCATCACATCATTTTAAATACAATCTTATTAAGTAATACTTATATTATTATCAAATAATCAATCTCTTATTCATATCAATCAGAATATCAACTATATGATTTTTAAAATAGAACATTTTTTGGATGAATTCTTACGAAAAAATATATTTTTGACCTCCATTGAATTTTGAACTTTTAATATAAAGAATATTTGTGACGCACTTTCTCAACGTACACACAAAATTAAATAAATATGGCAGAGAATTATAAATAATTAGTGAAATTAGTGTTGAAGATTGTAATTTAAACTACTATCGTCGTCGTCGTCTCAACCAATATACATCCTGGACGTAGGTCTCCTGCATGGATCGCCACAGAGCACGGTCTTGTGCCCCTTGTTTCCAGCGGCTCCCTACACGGCGGATACACGCTTGAGATCGTCCATCCACCTAGTGGGAGGTCGTCCAACACTGCTCTTCCCGGTGTGACGCCGCCATTCAAGCACCTTGGGACCCCAACGCCTATCGGTTCTACCAACTATGTGCCCCGCCCATTGCTACTTAAAGCTTGGACTCTTCGAGCTATGTCGGTTGCTCTGGTTCGCCTACGGATCTCCTCATTTCTGATTTGATCACGCAGGTATACTCCAAGCATAGCTCTCTCCATCGCCCGCTGAGTGACCCTGAACCTTCTTATCAGGCCAAAAGTTAGCGACCATTTTTCGGAGCCGTAAGTCATCACTGACAACACGCACTGTTCGAAAACTTTCGTCTTCAGGCACTGAGGAATTTTGGACGAGAAGATGTCGCGGAGTTTCCCGAACCCTGCCCAGCCGAGTTGGATTCGGCAGTTGACCTCTTTCTCGAAATTGGACCTGCCTAACTGGACTGTATGCCCTAGGTATATGTACTCATCAACAATTTCGAGTGCAGAATTCTCAACTAACACAGGTTGGGGTGTGCATTAGAAATGATCTTTATCTTGCTCATATTCATTTTTAGGCCCACCTGTTGAGGAACTACTAAATTACTAACGTAATAAACGATATTTTTGTAAGAAGTCGATCGAAGTCGAAGAAAACGATAATTTTGTCAAAACACAAATTAATCTAAAATTCAATAGTTATTATTTATAAGAAAATATATCATAATAAAATATGCATTAGTTATAAATCAGATTTCTGAACGTTTTGAGAGACAATGAAATAGAAATGCCAAGCCACGGGGATCTAAATTCAAACACTAATTTTTCCCTCTGAGTGAACAAAAACGACTTTTCTTCATTGGTTTTAAGCGATAAAGGCGCTCTTTTTGAACTAATATGCTTAAGATACAAGTTTTAAACTAAGCCGAATAAAAAACAGTGGCATCTACCAAGAAATATATGCAATAGTCACTGTTTCGTTTATAGTGTCACCAATACCGGTATCCCGGTATTAGACATTTCAATACCGGTATTGAAAACCGGCGAAAAAAGTCCGGGATCCCGGTATTGGCCAATACCGGGATCCCGGTATTGGAAGCCCTAGTTGCGTGCTATGTTCATTTCGTTTTGTTTTCGCAATATCATGCCATCGCTAATAATTTATCATGATTTAGTAACATCTTTCTTGATGACCATTGACCACTGATAGGTGTTCGACCATGACCTGATGATATTGCAGTATGATTAGCACGAAAGTGATCTGGCTATATGCTCACACTTTGTCTGGAAACAATAGTGATCTCGAAGTATTTCAGTTTGGTCGTAGATTTTATTAGATCGTACCTACTATAATTTGCGAACATTGCAGAAGGACGAACGGACAGACAGACATACTTTCGCATTTATAGTATTTGTATGCATGAAAACCAGCGCATTCGCCATGATCATCACTTAGATATGGGCATTGTAGTCATTATGTTTTGAGGATGTTGCGGTATCGAAGTGAAACGTGTGTAAGTACTTATTACTTTAAGGTGGCTTTAACGGGGCTGGGCGGTGCATAGCGCATGATGATGTTTCACCAAACAGACGCGATTTGACAGGTTATAGCAAAATTTTCATTTTTATGTTTTCGAAAAGAGCAACTGCTGAGTTTTGTGCCGGTTCTTCTCAGTAGAATCAGCTTTCCGAACCAGTGGTAGATTCTTACGACTTATCATAAGTGGAACAAAGTTGTCCTACATGAAATAAATCATTTAATTTAATTTCATTTCATAATCTTGATGTTCTAATGTGTCGCAGCAGAATTCACCTTTAAAATATACTAGGTAAATGGTTGAAATTCGGCGCCCCTGACGACCTTTGGTAAAAATCCAAGAGCAAATAGACCGGCTTTACATGAATTATTATTAAAAGGCTTTCCTTCGCAATCTGAAGGCCGCATAATTTCATCTCTAAACGATTTCTTAATGTTTTTATTATGGTACCCTATTAAATATATCTCAGAAATTCGCAATTTTCACATGTCATGTCTCCTTAAATATTGAAACTTGATATGTCAGGTGAGAGGATAGAAAAACTCTATAGTTTTGCGACTGGCGACCTCCCACTGAAAAGCGCAGCGCTGGACTGACTCCCTTAAGGTCTAGCCCCACTTGAGATGCATGGAGCGGCGCGTGACGTAGCGGCAAATAATAATTGTATTCGTTTGTACGGGGCCGTGACGCGCAGTGCATCTCCGTGACGCGTCGCTTAAGTGGGCCCAGCTTCATACAACTTCATACAAAGAATACCTGCCGCTACGTGACGCGCCTCTGTAGTGGAGCTAGAACTTTCAGGAGAGCCGCTGGATCCGGCGCGAGACCGCGGCGAGTGGAAGTCCTAACTCCGAGATGTGGACAGCTGTCTATCGGTTGACAACGACTACATTTCTAAAGAAGCCATAAAAAATTAATTAACAAACTAGAGTTCACAGAAACTCAAGAAATGGAGCATCATTGGAGAAGTAAATAGATCATCGCTGTTAACAATATAAAGTTGGCAGTTTCGCGATCAAGGGGTGTAACGAGGCCTTTTGTATAATCAGTATCACTCAGAGGCACGTTCGACTTAACTCGACTTGTAATTTGTTCCAACATTACTTTTTGTGCTCTAGTTTTAAGATTATGCTCGTCCCAATTTTGGCTCGGCAACGCTGCGGGCGGTGATAGTCGTTAGCGCCAAAATTGCAAATGTTACTAAGTACTCTTATTTGTATAATGCTTAGAGTTAGGAGTACTATCCCGCATTTGTACACTGTGTCGAGTTATGTAAGTAGCTTAGGACTTGTGTAGGTACCTACATAGTACATGAATACAAGTCGTTAGGTGAATTGGTTTCACTCCGGACCGGAATATTGGAACCGCCCTCAAATATAGCGTTTTCGTCATTTCACCTATTTAATACAATATTAAATAAAGGTTCACTTAAGTAATATATTTGAGAAGGGTTTCTTTGAATGCTTCAGTATTCAACAGAGATACTGATAGGGTTCAGCCGATATTGTTGTTTAGTGCAGAGATACTCGTAAGTTGCATACAGTGGAAAGACATGAGCTACTTTCTATACCGGAAAATCAATGAGTTTCCAAAGTATTTTCAAATACTAAACCAAAATACGTGAGGACGACGCGAGGTCGCGGACATCATCTAGTTATCAAATTAAATCCTCAGTCAAGCAATATTGTCGTTATTTAAATCACGACCAATAGATATCATGCAGTAGACATAATACCCATCTTTTTTTTTATTCCACTACAAGTTAGCCCTTGACTGCGATCTCATCTGATGGTTAGTGATGATGCAGTCTAAGATGGTAGCGGGCTAACCTGTTAGGGGTATGGCAGTTATATTAAACCCACTAAACCCATACCCGTCGGTTTCTACACAGCAATCAGCATCGTACCGGAATCGCTTGGCGGTACGTCTTTGCCGGTAGGGTGGTAAGTGGTAACTAGCCAAAGCGGAAGCCTCCCACCAGACCAGACCAGAGAATATTCAGAAATAGAAATTCCCAAAATGACCCTGCCGGGAATCGAACCCGGAATCTCCTACGTTAAGGGAACAGCGCTCAACACTGCGCCAGCGAGGTCATAAAAATAATCTAAATAGTCGTCACCTGAATAACAAATTATTGGCGTTATAAAACGGTGAAGTGTCAAACTTCACCGTTTTTCGCTCAATCGCCACCGCTGATACATGGCTACGGCCTGGCCACGGGGATCGGCGGTGCGAACGTCGAAGCGAGGGGCGAGGCGACCATTCGCGCGGCACCGTATGCAGGCCACGGGCAACTACGTTCGCCGCCGCGACCAGTTAAGAAGTCCGACAGCGAAATGTCTTTATCGAAATTATCTCGATATTGCTTAGAAAGTAATAGTTTTTTGGTTCAAGACCTAATATTTGGAAGAGATTGTGGAGTACATGATTTGAATAAGAATCGGGGTATAGATGGAGAATTCCACAAGAAGTACGAGAAATACAGAATATATTATCCAGAAAAATTTTTTGAGTATACCAGAATGAGTATTGAAACCTTCGATTATATTCTTATGAATATTCAACCAGAATTGAAGAAAGAAGTTAATGCAAATAGAATTTTAATTTGGATCATATTTTGGAGAATTTCCTATAGCATCAGTATGAACAACTTTTCCCAAGAAACTAATGGTCGCAAACGGTTTTTTTTATAACTAAATTTATTTGAACTATCTTTGCCCAAAATATTATGATCAGCTAATTACTTAAATGTTACCCTGTATATTCATATTTCATGAAATAAAAACAATTTCAGATAATTATGTTATTTATTGAAAAAATCTAAATTAAAGGACAGTAATTTTTCGTAAAACTATGCTGTGGATGGCCAGACTTCCAAATAGCTGGTCTAGCTAGTATTTCAGCAATAAAAGTCTCGGTGTTCATTTTTCGCGGCGAAAACAACTAAACCAGTTTGATCACTGCACTATTCGCCGCGATTGCCGCTCGACTCCGTGGCTCGCGCCGTACTGATTCATGCCTTTGTTTTGCTCGCCCGCCGCGCCGCAAGTCGCCCGCGCGGTTCGCTCGGTACATTTCGCCGGTCGCTTCGCCGGTCGCCGTTGCGCGTGGCTTGATAAGTACATTGCTATGCGTTTATTTCAGTCGCTAGACGCTTCGCCGTTCGCACCGCGCGAATATTCGCATCGGCGAATGTCCCGTGGCCAGGCTGTAATGTTTGTTACGTGATCGCGGCTGCATCCTGCCTAATGGCATAGTTTAGTTCTAGAACCGTCGACACGGATAGGGCAAGGACGACATGTTTCACAGCGTACCTACTCGACTAGACTCTACTGGAGTTGCTGTCGCTATGCGTATTGTATATTCATCGACACTCCAACTATCATAGTTGTAATTCCGATGAATATATGCGAAAATGTCATGAACAGTAATTAAGTAAGTTTGTTTTGGTCTAAAGCAGTTTTATTTAATGGTAATTACCGATATAGGTAAATATGAGACTCGCTTTTGCGCTGGATTGCGCTCCAGGCTCTAGCATTAAAATATTACTAACTAACTAATGCCCGCGACTTCGTCCGCGTGAATTGAGGTTTTTGGTTACCGCGGGAACTTTTTAATTTTCCGTAATCTATCTCTGTACCAAATTTCATCCAGTACCGTTCGGCCGTTCTGGCGTGATTGAGTAACAAACATCCATCAACCCAAACTTTCATCATATAAATCATAATATTAGTACTTATAGATAATTCCAAAACAGGATATAATATGTCACGATTTTTTTATGCCACTATCATTTTTTATAGAAACAAGAAGCAATGTTCACATATTTTTTAACTCTCAAAATATGATAACAATTTCTTACGCAATCGTCTCTGATTGTTTATGAAACCCTCCAGCGCCAAATCGGTTACTTGGAAGCTCAACACAAGGTTTCGCGGAAGATGGATGTAGTCATTCGGCGCAATAATCAAGAGGCAGACGAAATCAGAAGCATCTGCCAGCAAATGTGTTATTATGAAAACGCACGAATAATAAATGAGATCACACGCGCATGTTTCAAATGGGCCCAAACGTCATGTGACAATGAGCATTCACTACAGTTGCCCTTACCACAAGAAAATAGCGCGTTAACCACTAGCGTGCAGTACGCTACACTCGACTCGCGTTTATGACGTGAACTTACTGTTAGAGGGAAACTTAAAAACGATTTATACATGGTATCATTGCCTGATTAATCTAGGGTGGCAACACTGCTCTGGAGCAGGGATGACTATGGCGTAACGCTAGTGGCGTGTGTCTGTGTTTGAATTGCTGAATTAAAGTATTAAAATGGATAAACAGTGTTTGGATTTAATATTACATAGCAGCAGTAGAGTAGGTGAAATACCAGAAACTGCTGCGCGAACTTCTGAGCGAGTACACGTGTCTAGAGAAATACTGCAGCAAAATTATTGAACGCGCGTTGGACGTGTACGTGTCAAGAAAGAAGTCAACTAGAGACGGCGCTCGTTGGTCTAGTGGTTAGCATGTTCGACTGCGGCCGACGAGGTCCCGGGTTCGAGTCCCGGGTCGGGCCATAATTAAGTATTTGGTTTATCGGACTAGAAATTCTCACTACTAGCCCCGAGTTAGGAAGTTGGTGGTGTTTCACCCCCGACGTTAAGCCCAGTTACTATCACACATGATAATAGTCTCCAAAGCCCGCCAACCCGCATTGGAGCAGCGTGGTGTGTCTAAGCTCTATAACCCTCTCTCCTATGAGAGTGAAGGCTTGTTTGTGCCCAATAGTGGGACGTTAATGGGCTGTAGTGAAAGAGGTGGCGCTAGTAGTCGCATGTTTATGCAAATACGTACTACCATAATATAATAATATGTAAAATGTATTAGTTAGTTCCATTCATTGCCGCGGGACTTCTTTCGTGACACGGACTATACGCGATACGGACATGGACGGCGAATTCGCTAGGTCTAACGTCGCGTAGGCGTGATTTAAAATCTCGTGGTAAGGGATTGTTGATGTCACGCGAGCCTGAAACGGACACGTTCAGCCCATTACCGTAGCATTCGCTTAGGAAACTAATTAGGTCAGTTTTCACGTTGACGCGGAACAAACGGCTAATGGTTCAGATGTGTTTAACATTGGGCATCAGGGATCAATCATACTTTACCTGCGCCTCATGACATATTTGGCACCGTTACAGCGGGTTAGCATGGACTATTAACTATGCGTTAGTGTATTTTGTAACGACGAATATGACACTAAGTCTTCATGTTTTATATTTTTTTTAAAGATCTTGTTTTGAAGTCGGTTAAGAACTAGATAACCGCGAGTTTTTCCGCACTGAGCTAGGTTTAAAAATCCTCGAACGCTTTGATTTTCCGACTACAGAACCCTATGTAACTCTACAGGTCGTCAACCATACCCATTCATGCAAAAAATCACGTCTATCTGTCGCGTTGTTGAAGGTCAAGCAAACAAGCAGACACTCACTTTCGCATTTATAATATTAATAATATGATTGCAAACATAGTCTAAGATTGCAAAGGCCGCGTAACTCACGCGTATTTTATATGGATCTTTCACAGCGCGACAATACAAAGCGTCGTTTCCCTCCGAAATAGAAGGTTTATGACTTTAAAAATGATGAATTTTCTATATCAATCCTTTGACTTCACAAAACAGCATTTAAGTACCTGTAACTTTAATTACTCAAACAGTTGGCTCCATTCGCACTAAATTACTCGCCGCTCTAACAAATTACTAGCATAATCTGAACTAGGCTTCAGGGATACTCCGTCATCAATCAAGTTTAGTCTCGCATTACGGTAATGACCGCCAGCGCGGACGGATGTCGCCTTATTTCCCTTTTTTTTTATACGCCAGCATTTCCTACGACTACGAGGCAATTTGATGCACGATACTCAACCTTTCCGCGCTGATGAAAATCTATGAAGGATAACCACTGAGTTCCGTGTTTTTTTATTTTTTTTTATTCTTTTTTTTACGAAATGATAATGGGCCTCCGAGGCGGACATCAATCACGTTTATTTGAGAAATGTTTTCGTTTGAAATAAGAATAAATTTTGCTCATTGTTATTTTATAAGTCCCTTATACATAAAATAATCCCCGGGAACTCCTTAATTTTCTCGTGATAAAAAGTAGCAGTAGTAATTCCTTCCCCGGGTTACAATCTATCTCTGTACCATATATCTTTAAAATTGTTGAAAACGCGCGGATGGGCCGAAAATATACCCTATAGAGTTATAGACAGACACATTTTCGCATTTATAATATTAGTATGGATTTTTGGAGGCTTGGAATAAAAAAAAGGATTCTCATTATATCACAACAATGCACATAATACCTATATAAAACTACTAACTGATGCCCGCGACTTCGTCCGCGTGGTTTAAGTTTTTTTTATTCCCGCGTGAAATGGTTAGTTATCCGGGATAAAAATCCATGTCAGTCTCCAGGTCTTCAGCTATACCCATGCAAAAATTCATGTGGATCCGTTGCTCAGTTGCGGCGTGATTGAAGGACAAATCAACAAACACTTTCGCATTTATAATCTATATATATATATAATTCAAAGTCCTGACTGACTGACTGACTGACTGACTTATATATCAACGCACAGCCTAAACCGCTGGTCCTAGAGACATGAAATTTGGAATGTGTATTCTTTGTGAAGAGTAGGTATCCACTGAGAAAGGGTGTTTCGAAATTCCACCCCCAAAGGGGTAAAATAAGGGTTGACATTAAGTTAAGAAAATTAGGAAATACGTGTTTCACAATTTTTGTAAATTCTACTCCCTAAGGGGTAAAATAGGGGTTGAAAGTATGTATGAAAGTCCTTCATTTCTCAAGTTATAGCACAGAATAGGTAATAGTAGGTTATAGCCATGAAACTTAGCATTTGGGCTTTAAGTTAGATATGCAGAAGTACGTGTTTCACCATTTTTGAAAATTAGACCTCCAAAGGGGTGAAATAGGGGATGAAAAATTCTATGAAAGTCCTTTATTTCTCAAGATATTTTTTAATTTATATCAACGAAACTTGGTATTTTGGCTTTCCGTTAAATATGAAGAAGTACGTGTTTCACCATTTTTGAAAATTCGATCCCCAAGGTCCTTGGGCCAAGGACGTAATATAGAGAGTTTGTCCTTTAATTACGCCGCAACAGAGCAACGGGTCAACGTGATTTTTTGCACGAATATAGTTGAGGACCTGGAGAGTGACGGTCTAGGCTACCGGAATTATACCGAAAAATTAAGGAGCCCCTGTGGGGAAAAAAACTTAAACCACGCGGACGAAGTCGCGGGCATCAGCTAGTATTACTATGAAATCATGCAAGACCATGCTGCGTCCATCAACGCTAGGCGGTACCTAATCCATCATGCCCCCGGCCCGCGCACAGTCTAGCAATAAATCCATAGATCAGATAATTCGATGTAAAAATTGTAGAAAACTCAGATTAAAAAGCACGTAACTAACTATCTCGAATAAAAACTTAAATAAAATACGGTCTTGAGATTTAGTTCGTCTTTATAAAACAGATTGCGTTCATAGTTAATAATCCAATTAGGTGCCGTGAACCATCTCAAGTGGGTGTGTTAAGGTTGCTTCCCACTGTGCATAAATACTCTATGTCTAGATTCACTCTACGGACAAAAAAAATGTTATTCCCATACGCGGACGTTTTGCCACGACATTTCGTCTTGTCCGGTCTTTAGGCTACGTGTACATGAAGCTGAAGCCGCAAGCGACGCCGTTCTATGCGATTATTTGTTTGATTTAACTAGCTTCCGGCCCGGCGCGGCCTGAAGCGGCTCCGGCTTCATTAAGCCAAGCCTTAGTGCCAAGAGGGTCTTGCTTAACGCACGCGGGTTACTATAAACAAATAAAAATACAAAGTCTGCAAAGAAATTCAGATGATTTTAACAGCACGAGTTTTTAATACGTACCTACCTACTGAAAACTTCGTCGTATACCTACAATCAGTTTTATTTACACGAGAAGGTCAGAATTTATCGTAAAATCACGTGCCGTGAGAAGTAACCCTTAGCTTTATCTCGGTGTACACTCCCCGTCTTCGGGAGAAGAAAATTATAAAGATTTCTCAGCGATTTTCACATTGCTATATTATTACTTTCGTAGCAAAAGCTTTTGCTACTGCGTTTCGTTAAAATTTATACTAGGTACTTTCGAGGTATTTTTCTTCGTTAAAACTCTTACGAGATTTTGTGGTGGCCAATTCCTCAACCGAAATGAGAGCTCCATTGGTCGTAACTCATAATCCTGAGCACACCAGATAGTTGGTAGGTATCTACGTTACCCCCCACCAAGGCCTCTTTAGACTCAAAGCCCGGGGCGGACACTCTTAGTGTGAGATCTATAGAGCGAACTTTGGCTTTGCTTAGACTTAAGACATGGTTAAAACGAGACAGATTTATGTTATTCACATAAGTCCATCTCGTTTTAACTCTGCAAAGTCTGAGCCAAGTCAAAGTATCTCAAAAGTAAAGTAAAGTAAGTAAAGTATTGAGTATAGATCTCAGCATTAGTCCGCCACTGCATCAGTAAATTAGCTTTGTTTAATCCATTGACCACTGATAGTAATGTCAATACTGAATATTTTGTCACTGATCTGTAAGCTACTTTAATGGAATTCACTAATCCATAATTACCGCCATAATGTATTGCTACCACTATGTATTTGGTTTCCAGTGCGTCACTACCTACTGTATTGAAAATTACGGCTCCAAAACGAATAAATAAAAATATTATTATGGCAATTACTCTTAATCTATCAATATCAATAAATATTATAAATGCGAAAGTTTGGATGGATGTATGGATGTATGGATGATTGCTGATGCCCGCGACTTCGTCCGCGTGGATTGAGGTTTTTCGGTTATTTTGGCGAATATAGATTTTAATTTCAGCGCTTTACATAGTATCTACATATTATAAAGAGCAAACCTGAGTTGACTCACTCATTCACTGGTAGACACATCAAGGCCCAGCCCAAACCCATGGACCTAGAAAGCTAAAATTTTGCACAGAGGTTTTATAGTGTAGACAAAAATTAAACGGTCACTACACGCTAGTGTTTTACACTTATCATTAAGTAGTACTTTTTGCTATTACAATTTTCATTATTTTGCTAAACATAAACAAAACACATAAATGTTTTGTCATTGTCACTAAAATAATAACAGATATAACTACACTCATATTATGCTTATGTCACGCAACCTCATTGAGGTAACAAAAGCACCGCATTCGTATATTGGATCTATAAGCGCTATTGATATCGGCGAATACAATTGTTTTTGGCTAATCCTTAATTATCGGCAGTAATGTATGGCGACCACTGTTTATTTGGTCGGTCATGCGTGACTGCTCAAATTGCGAATTGCGGTTCTAAACGTTCCGAATTAAATAGATTTTCCTTTGATAGATGCTCTTTTGACCAATATTGGTTTTGTTGGACGTGTCTTCCATTGTCAACTTTATCGGGAACATAGATAGGTAGGTACCTACTAGGTACTGATACTAGCTGTTAGGCTCGAGTTTTTTTTTTATCCACTACAAGTAAGCCCTTGACTGCGATCCCACCTGATGGTAAGTGATGATGCAGTCTAAGACGGAAGATATATTTGCGCTGAGTCGACACTGCCGCAATGTGCCAACTGCTAACTGCTTATGTATAATATAGAGGTTGGTGGCTTGCTTCTCTATAACATCACTATTCTCTATACTTTTGCGATTTTTGATTTTACAGGATAAAAAGTACTTATACTTAGCCTTTATCGCTCTCCAGATATTTAAAAACCCATGCAAAAAATCGCGTCGATCAGTTGTTACGGCGTGATTGAAGAACTAACAAAAAATCACACAAACACACTTTCGCATTTACAATGGTAGGAGGGAGAATGTATATAAATGAAAAGGGATGATACTTTGTTTAGCACAAGTGTATGTTTGTCTTTCTTAATTTTAAGAATTTTAAGATACAGTACAACGTTTGTTTGAGAGATTTAAATCCTCATCGTATAAGATCTTATCGATTGGTTCAATAACATAGTGACTTGATTATCTTTTGCATTTTTAGTTGATACGACTCTCGGCTCAGGTACTTTTTAAAAAAAGCTAGAATGCAGATATTCTTATTTTTAAAAATAAAGGAATGTTTTCTTTGAGTGAATATCAATATTGAAAGTAATATTCTTCCCTGATGAAAGATGAGCCCGGAAAGCGTAGCATACAGACAGACAGACACACTTTCGCATTTATATTATTAGTATGGTATACCTAGATATAGAAGTTGATGTGCGCAAAGAATTTAAAAATTTTACCCATACACATTTTAGTTGAAAAATCATTTTCGGTTAGCAAAATATAGAAAGAATTTAACAATAACCTTTGCGGTGTCGAATGTCGAAGCAAATTGCCCGCGGACCTTTGTAACCCAAAGCACACAAAGCCTGCGCTTTGACACACTGGATATTCAACCTGTTAAATATGCGTGCCTAGATATTTTATAGTTTTATTTTATGCAAAAATGTTTTTGGAGCTTACCTATTTTAATCGCCCCAGCCTCGCTCATTATTTTTTCTTCGTTACACCCTTAAAAGAGGTGTCGTGGTCATAACGAAACTATGGAAGATATAATTGCCTCTTGGACAACCCTACCCCCACCTTTCTAATACATCCAAAACGTACCAAATCGGGGGTAGTATAATAATTAAACGTAGTTATTGTCAAACGGATAATTTGAACTGTTTAAGATGCCTGCATGTCAAAATCATCCCCCCGATTATGTAAGAATTGTCGATCAAACGTAATGGTTCAGCGTCAAAGTAATATAAACCATAACTGCATTGAATTAGAGCTCAATTTTATGTATCCGTTCTTATACGTTAGAGTATCGTTCATACCTAAACGTATAAGAATGGGTATACGAAATTGAGCTCTAATTTAATGATGTTATGGTTTATTTACTTTGCCGCAGAACTTTAACGATTTCATCGGCCATTCTTACATGATTGGGGGGCTGGTATGAACGCCTTAAACGGTTCAAATTATCCGTTTGTCAACAAACTTAATACGTTTCAAGCTCTTAATTGTATACGATTTTCTGAGACTATTAGGCCTCAAATCAGCAACTCTTTATCAAACCTCAAAACGTGTGTATAGTATCTGGGAGCATGTATGAAATACTGACTGGTATTGGCATGGCATCATCATGGGAAACACCCCGACTGGTCGACAGCCTGGTACGACAGGGTCAAGGATGGAGCACAGCTGATGTCAGGTCGGTCCATTGCATGGGCGACCTGTCACAACCTCTGGTTGGGTACTCTACACTTAAGTCGCTTTAGCATTTAAATTTAGAAAAGTACCAACCATAATCGTAGCTACTTGTTGAACTGGGTGGGGTCCAACACACTATTTTTGTGTATAAAACCCACCCAACGTTCTCGGATCCACGTATGGAGATTACCGGTTATGTAAAACAACGACCTCGTTTTGCAACACCGATCGCTCCTTAGTGCAACTCTATTTGCAATTATTAAGTGTTTATTTCCATAGTTTAATATATAAGCACCCGCTCTATCTATTCTAGGGTTCCTTGATAGAGTAGTTTATCTGGTGTCTGAATACAGTGTTACCTATAGCCTACTGCCTAATCTAACAGGACAGGACAATTCGTCAGCACGAATCAACGGCGCGCACATTTTTATATAGAGCTGCACAGACCTACGCGACACGACCATACATGCTTCTCACACTCAGGCTGTACTTGAACTTTAATTGGCAATTAAGCAGTTGCATTGCAGAAAAATATATAAAAGCAACCTTAGTTTAACTCTTGCAAGGATTTCGAGCTGGTTCTTTTGAACACATTTTTCCACTTGATAATAATTTCCTCGGCAAGCGCTGAATGAATAGCTGATGGTACTTTAAGTTGTTTCAGCGAAGCAGAAGATAATTTTAACTGAAAAAGTTGGAATATTTAGGAAATAAGATTTTCTAGATTTTTGTTTATATAAGGTCCATGCTATGTCAACACAGCCCCCCGATTGTGTAAGCAAATCGTAATCGTAATCGTTTGTCAAACGTTGAATCGAAGCAGGCGTTAACTTTGCGGAAGTCCATGATAATGAATGAACGAGCAGTTTAATTCGCTATAATCCGCGACAGTAGACAAATCTATGTGGTACAGTGCGTGTCCTTCACCAATAGCATGCGAACACCCACCACCCAACAATTCGCACTGTGTGGTGTGGTGCTGTGCCAGTGCGAATTGTTGGGTGGTGGGTGTTCGCATGCTATTGGTGAAGGACACGCACTGTACCACATAGATTTGTCTACTGTCGCGGATTATAGCGAATTAAACTGCTCGTTCATTCATTCGTTTGTCAAACGGATAATTCGACCTGTTTAAGGAGATCATAGATGCATGCACGTCAAAAAGAATCTCGTATGTACTCCATAAACAGTTCGAGTTATACGTTTTAAGCTGTCAAATGATTACGATTTGCTTAGACAATTATTGGGCCTCAGTTTCGATACATATAGGAGAAATAAAAGTCTCTGGTCAATTTTGCTGTCTCGCTTCTTCTTTCTCTCAAGTAATTTAATTTAAAAAACTCCTAATAAAGTGCGAGTTTATAGATAGAATACAGAATACATCACGCACTCGTGCAGTCCAATAAACCGTTTGAATTATTCAAAAGGTTAAATGGATTTCGCCTTTAGCCGAATTTAATTTCAATCACATCTCACGCCGAACGTTTCGGCTATTGAAAAAATAATACGCCATATAATTTATGGGCAAGCGTAAAACGAGAAGTATCAGCGAACGTTTTTTGATCGTTTCCACGGTGTTATGTATATAGTATATGGTCTAGGTATGTATAGGGCATAAATATCTGCGTCAAAATACAATCGCAATATATGCAGAAAAGAAATCAAGAAAGAAATCTTTATTTGCTAAAATAAGCTAGAACTATAGAAACTATACAAAGAAACAAGTGAACATAATTAATTTAGATAAAACTCTTTCTTTAATGAGCCGACTTCAAAAGCACTGAAAAGCACTAAATAAAATTGTAATTACTTTCATCCAATGTACTCTTAGCCAATGAACACAATATCAAAACTTATATTGTAAGTAGTTTATGAAAGCGGCGGCGGCGTTTTAGATATGAATTGTAGACTAAAGGAATTTTTGGATAAGATATGAAGTCATATCTTATCCAAAAATTCCTTTATGCTTTTCTTTCAAGAGGTTTAAAGCGACGCGAAAAAATCATAGGAACACCTAATATTTCATTCGCAGTTTCGACCCAAAGGAAAAACGTTTAAGTTCTAAGAGCGCAGAACGTCCGAGAAGAATAGCACTGAAGCTTTATTAATGAAATCCACGAGTTCTCTAAATTGTTGCACCACACACGACGCTAACGAGAAATGTGTCCGTTCTAATTGTATTTCTCGGAGAAAAATACCGTTCATTTCTTTGCTAGTACCGAACGTACGGGACGACCGATCGCAGCTCAGCGATTCTGTCAAAATATCGCCAATTTAGAGATCGTTTCGTTTGGTTTGTTTTGTAGGAGTTGTGGTTACCTTCCTTGCTTACAGTTGCAATTTTTATTTTATTTTTGAAGTGAAAACTTCTTTAGCCGCGTGAGTTGCGTCACCGACACCGACATGCTCGTCACCGACATGCTCGCGTTGTTACGAAGACAAAAGGTCTTAAATATACATAAACTACATTCGTAATTAGCCTTTAATACCTTAGATTTAAGGTTTATATTTTAATTTTTTTTTTAATTATTTTAAAATATTCGTTTTAACTTCTATCGGCAGTCCCTGTGACTGCCATTTTTTTATTTATTTTATTTTATTTAGTACACTTACTATTTACATATTTGATAAACACAAGAACGTTCACATTATTACTATTTCTTATATTTAAACTAGCTGACTTCGTCCGCGTGGATCGAGGTTTTTCGTTTCCCGCGGGAACTCCTTAATTTTCCGGGATAAAAAGTAGCCTATGTGTTATTCCAGACTATAATCTATCTCTGTGCCAAATTTCATCCAGATCCGTTCAGCAATTGGGGCGTGATTGAGTAACAAACATCCATCCATACATCCATACATCCATCCAAACTTTCGCATTTATAATATTTATTTGATTATTTGATCAATTACTCATTTAAAGGTTATACATAATATGTCATTTTGATACGGGGTTGTTGCTCTATCGCTCCCAGAGGCACAGACCATACTAACTACTCGGTGCCCAGAGGCGATTAAACGAGCACCTTGAAACATCTTAACGCCAAATCCAATGGCATTCTAGTGAACGTATTTATATCACCATTTTAAGAATAGTGAGCAAAGAAGTAAACAATTCCATTGATCGTAAGTGTTTACCGCAATCATTATTTTGCAGCACTAGAGGAACAGTCAATGCCGGTTTTGTTTTTGAGGAATATGTGGCACGCCCGTGAATCATACTACTTAATATTATAAATGCGAAAGTGTGTTTGTTTGTTGGTTGGTTGGTTTATTGGTTTGTTGGTTTGTCCTTCAATCACGCCGCAACGGAGCAACGGATTGACGTGATTTTTGGTATGGGTATAGTTGAGGACCTGGAGAATGACATAGGCTCCTTTTTATCCCGAAAAATTAAGGAGTTCCCGCGGGAATCAAAAAAACTTAAACCACGCGGACGAAGTCGCGGGCATCAGCTAGTAACTCTATATTGCAGTTTTGTAGGAACATGTCAGAAAATAACGTTTGTAATTTCCAATTCCAACTCAATTTCATTTCAATTAGTAAAACTATGTGAGCCGCCCAAATTATCTCCAGAAAATAATAGAGTTGGTTCATATAGCTTACATTGAATGGTAAGAAGGGCCGTCTAATTTGATATTTAGTATCTCAACCGCTGTAATTAGAAGCCTAGATTTAAGCCGGCGACCTAACGCTAGGGCCAGGGAGATACCTATACAATTTCAATTAGGAACCTCATTTGTCTAACAAGGAGTAGAAACACAGTATAACAATCATTCAGTTGTGTCTCTATTGGACTGTATTCAGACCTGCCCCCCAATCATGTAAGAATGTTCGATCAAACGTTTAAGATTTTTGTCAAAGTAAAATAAAACCATAACTGCATTGAATTAGAGCTCAATTTCGTCTGCCCATTCTTATACTTTTAGGGTATCGTACATACCTTTTCTTAACGTTTGATGAATAATTCTTACATGATTGGGGCCCTGTACAATAGGTCTGGTCAATCAAAACTAGGAAAAATTACAAGAATTACTTTTATTTTATTTGAATCATTTTTTTGTGATAGCGAATTAACCTTTACCTTTGGGGCCCCGATTCTTAAGCAGGACAAAAAAAGTTATTCAGCGCGTTCAAAATGCTTGCGCCAGGTTCTGCTTTAATATCCCACCGCGCTCACACGTTACTCCGTTCATTAATGAAGCAAATCTTTTGAAGATGGAAGCACGTAGAAAGTTACAACTTGCCACTCTACTTTTTGGGGTACTTAAAAATGGAATTCCAGAATACTTACGCAAGAAATTAATGTGGTTTGGTGATAAGTCAGCATGCATTACACGGAACTCTTACCTCTTTTTGTCCACTCCACGGCATAAAACAGCAGCATTCAAGGGAAGTTTTAAATTTGCGGCCACTAAGTGCTGGAACGATCTACCGCCACCGCTAAAATCGTCACAATATTTTGGAACTTTTAAAACTAAATTAAAAACCTATTTACTTACGCAACAAAAAAAATTGCCTTGAAATTAAGTATTGTTATTACACTCTAGTTTATCTCAGAACTATCTCTAGCTATCGTTTCAGCACTTATGCCGCATTTGTTATTTGTTATTATTTTACCAATGTCATGTTAGTTAGTTTTTCTTTTTATTATATTTTTCTTCTTAGTTGCTTCAAGTACCAAACTGTATCTTTCATTTTAGATAATGTAATATTTATACGTAACAACAATATTATAAGTTAAGGTGTTGCACGCATATGTATTCATAGTTCCGTCCGTGACTTCACTTATAATCAAGGTTTCCACTGAAAACCAGCGCTGCAGTCTGCTGCAGCATGACGCTGAGATGGAAACCTTTATTTGGTCACGTATTACTATATCTACTTAATATTAATTATAATTAGTCTAAAACCACATGTAGTGATCAAATAAAAACACATTTTCTTTCTTCTTTCTTTCTTTCTTTGTTCCTTGTATTTTTTATCAGTGCTTAGTTTCGTTGAGTTTTCGTATTTTGTATGTAGATACAATAAAGACTAGAACATGCCCGTGGCTTCGTTTGTGTGGATTAACGATTTTTGATTCCGAGAGATTTAATTTTCCGAGATAAAAGTAGGCAATGTGGTAATTCAGGTTACGACTTACGAGCCATTTCTTTTCTACATTAGCAAAATCGTGAAGGAGTAACAAACATACAAACTTTCACATTTGTAATATTTTACTTAAGGCCCTTTAAACATTTACCCCGCGACCAACTATAGGTAAAAAACTCAACTATAGGTATAAAACTCGTCACACTACAGCATATATATGCACGCTTTACGAGAGCGTAGAGCTATAGAGCGTAGAGACGCTCGATTTTATAGCCAACTAACCAATTTTGTTACTTGAAAATATTAGACGATTATTTATTTACTAGGTACTTGTTTACGCTGTTGGCCGCGGTAAATATTATGTACCTATTTATGCGCCGAAACAATACTCGCGGCTACAATAATACCTACTCAGTTTTTGAGATTGTAAAATAATGTATAAAAGATTATCTTACCGATTTCGTTCAAAATCGATATCTGGGGTTCCGTAGGATCACAAAATAGGAAACTGTTACCAAAATTTTAAAAAAGTCAGCGCCATTTTGAAATTCTTTGTTATCGTACCGATTTCGTTCAAAATCGATATCTGGGGTTCCCTGGGATCACAAAACAGGAAACTATGAACAAAATTTTAAAAAGTCAGCGCCATTTTGAAATTCTTTGTTATCGTACAAATTTCGTTCAAAATCGATATCTGGGGTTCCCTGGGATCACAAAACAGGAAACTGTTACCAAAATTTTAAAAAAGTCAGCGCCATTTTGAAATTCTTTGTTATCGTACCGATTTCGTTCAAAATCGATATCGGGGGTTCCCTGGGATCACAAAACAGGAAACTGTTACCAAAATTTAAAAAACGGCAGCGCCATTTTGAAATTCTTTGTTATCATACCGATTTCGTTCAAAATCGATATCTGGGGTTCTCTGGGATCACAAAACAGGAAACTGTTACCAAAATTTTAAAAAGTTCACTGCTGACTTTTTTTTGATTGACTGCTGTTTTGTGATCCCAGGGAACCCCAGATATCGATTTTGAACGAAATCGGTACGATAACAAAAAATTACAAAATGGCGCTGACTTTTTTAAAATTTTGGTAACAGTTTCCTGTTTTGTGATCCCAGGGAACCCCAGATATCGATTTTGAACGAAATCGGTACGATAACAAAGAATTTCAAAATGGCGCTGACTTTTTTAAAATTTTGGTAACAGTTTCCTGTTTTGTGATCCCAGGGAACCCCGGATATCGATTTTGAACGAAATCGGTACGATAACAAAAAAATTCAAAATGGCGCTGACTTTTTTAAAATTTTGGGAACAGTTTCCTGTTTTGTGATCCCAGGGAACCCCAGATATCGATTTTGAACGAAATCGGGACGATAACAAAAAATTCAAAATGGCGCTGACTTTTTTAAAATTTTGGTAACAGTTTCCTGTTTTGTGATCCCAGGGAACCCCAGATATCGATTTTGAACGAAATCGGGACGATAACAAAAAATTCAAAATGGCGCTGACTTTTTTAAAATTTTTGTAACAGTTTCCTGTTTTGTGATCACAGGGAACCCCAGATATCGATTTTGAACGAAATCGGTACGATAACAAAAAATTTCAAAATGGCGCTGACTTTTTTAAAATTTTGGTAACAGTTTCCTGTTTTGTGATCCCAGGGAACCCCGGATATCGATTTTGAACGAAATCGGTACGATAACAAAAAAAATCAAAATGGCGCTGACTTTTTTAAAATTTTGGTAACAGTTTCCTGTTTTGTGATCCCAGGGAACCCCAGATATCGATTTTGAACGAAATCGGTACGATAACAAAGAATTTTTTTTTTTTTTTTTATTTTTTTTTTTTATTTTTTTATCCACTACAAGTTAGCCCTTGACTGCGATCTCACCTGATGGTAAGTGATGATGCAGTCTAAGATGGTAGCGGGCTAACCTGTTAGGGGCATGGCAGTTATATTAAACCCATACCCCTATTCGGTTTCTACACGGCATCGTATCGGAACGCTAAATCGCTTGGCGGCACGTCTTTGCCGGTAGGGTGGTAACTAGCCACGGCCGAAGCCTCCCACCAGGCCAGACCAGGGAAAATTCAGAAATTATAAATTCCCAAATTGACCCTGCCGGGGATCGAACCCGGGACCTCCGCACGTTAAGACAACAGCGCTCAACACTGCGCCACGGAGGTCGTCAAAACGTTTGATTAGAACTAGAAAGAAAGGCACGTCAAGTTAATGTAAAGCAACAAGTGTGCAAAATGGCGCTCACTTTTTTTTAATACATACATACATACATGCATACATACATATATATTCCTAACATACCCTTTCCTTGTGGCTTTGCCGTAATCGGGTAAAAAAAAATACGCCTACACTTGAGAACTTCCTTCTTTGTGGATGTCGGTATCAAGTTTTTCTAAGCGCAGTACACATATAGTAGATTAGTAGCCAAGGGTTGTAAGGCATCAATTGCAGCCCGAGATATTTAGGCGCACGAGCGCAGGGAGGGCGCCTATAGTTCGAGGGTGCAATTGATGCTTACACCCGAGCTAACTACTCTGCTTTACATCTCGATTGTGAGGTAAAGTAGGTCCTTATTACCCCCAAATGGAGCTTGTAGGTGACCAACTAGCGCTCGAGGGTAATAATGTAGAGCTAGAAAAGCCCTAGGGCGGTAAGTAATTAAAAAAAAAACTCTTCACTCTTTCAAAAAGTTCGCGTACATCTAACCATCATACTTTTTTTAATTACTTACCGCCCTAGGGCTTTTCTAGCTACATTATTACCCTAGAGCGCTAATTGGTCACCTACAAGCTCCATTTGGGGGTAATATAAGGACCTACTTACCGAATATGAGAGATGTAAAAGAATATTATATCTCTATGGCAGTACACAACACGGTGTTCATTTTGTCGTAATAAATTTCGTGCAAAAAAGCGATACACCCACCCGTCCACGAGCGCGTCTCAGCGCGTACTGAGCGCCAAACGCCTAGCGCTCGGCTTCTTTTCATAGAAAAATGTATGAAACATTTTTTTTTTGCCACATAAACTATAAACATATTTATTTGTATGCTTAATGCTTTGCACCATGGATAGAGGACTATATAAGCCCCACTTTATTGTTAATATTCAAGTTAAAATATGCAGCGGATCTAGCTTTATGGGTACCTATCCGGACCCCATTTTTCGTCATTTTCAGCAGATCTTGCGTTCGGAGAAACGTATTTATGCAGAAAATTTGTATTGGAGTGTGCATTTTTATAAGGTCAAACGAGAGATGAAGAAATGACCTTTAATTTGATACCATGACATCCCCACAGCTGTGACTCCCGATTCTTTAAAGTGTACCTGGAAAAGGATGACACATCATGAAATCCGTATAAGGCGCCTTAAGTTAATCTGTTAAAAATCTGTTAAATCTGTTATATTATGATTGTTGTGTAAGTTGGTAGTTTTTAGTGTCTTTTAAGGTCACCTATACGGTACTTAATATGTTTAAGCATAGATCATTGTAAGTTTGCTCATGTGAGTGACCTTTGGGTCTTTTTTGGGAAAAATAAATATCTTTAAACCTAAAAAAATATACGTACACTACAATATAATATATAATTAATCCTAAAAGTGATCACGTAAACAACTGTAGTATAGGTAACAGTTTCTAAACTGTGAGCTAACTAAGAGTAACCTAGTACGTTTGTATTAGACGACCCATCTCAACAACGCCGGTTACAATCAAAAGGGACGACCTCTCTAACAAGGTGTCAGCTACCTGACACTATTGTGCGGTCCTCCTTTGAGGGGCGAATATTCACGTCCCAATAAGCCTCGGATCAAAGGAGACACTATTTAAAGTACCGTTGTAGGGTACGACATGTGAAAATTAAGGAACTATCGGCCGAATACTGGAACTCCACATAATATTTCAGAACACCCAGTTTCCTCGATAGACGAAATTAATTGCATAAAGTTAAATTTAGTGCACCTGTAAATTTATCAAACCTTATCTTGCCTCTAAAGCCTACCTGCCTTGAATGGGCTTGTCTCTTTCGATATTTATATAATTTTCTGCTGTGAATGCTACTTTTTGTATTTTACGTTGTTTTTAAAAAACCTAATCATAATAATATTATAAATGTGAGAGTGTTTCTTTGTTGGTTTGTCCTTCAATCGCACCGCAACAGAGCAACGGATCGACATAGTTTTTTGCATGGGTAATAGTTGAGTACCTGGAGAGTAACATAGGCTACCTTTATACTTACCGGAAAATTAAGAAGTCCCCGTGGGAATTAAAAAAAATATTTTTCTCGCGGACAAAGTCGCAGGCATCAGCTAGTTCATAAATATTGCAAGTAACTGAAGAGTCACTAATTAGATAAGGCATACGATGCGTCAAAGCAAAAGATTTCGTACATCCAAACATAGGAAATATATCCCAAGCTAACTTACAGGTTCTTCAATAGGAAAGAAAATTCCTTCAAGTCTGCACTTAAAAAGTCCGCTACATTTAATTGGGAGTCGATTCATGCTAAAGGGGCAAGTTTGTGAAACAGGCGAAACAAGTTTCTGAGACCGCTTCTTACATAACGTTAAAAAATTCCAACCTCGTTGCAGAAATGCGACAACATAAGTAGGTATACGGGCTAGTCACGCTAATTACTATTGAGGTGTGAGTTATGACACTTACCCTATTGAAGACATATAGCGGGAATGTGTAGAAGGGAAAGGCCAAGGAAAGATACTAAAAATAGATTAAGGTGTGTGCCCGGCAATCGAACTCACGACTACCAGACCAGGAATTAGGGCGTCTAAACCACTAGGCTATCATTGCTTAAATTGTAGAAAAAGAAAGACAAGTTTTTATTTGATCACTAGCTGATGCCCGCCCGGTGTGTTTTAAGTTTTTTATTACCGCGGGAACTGCTTAATTTTCCGGGACAAAAAGTAGACTATGTACCTCTCCAGGTCCTCACCTATATATACCCATGCCGAAAATCACGTCCTCCGTTGGTCCGTTGCTGCGTGATTGAAGGACAAACCAACAAACAAACACATTTTCGCATTTATAATATTAGTATGATACAAACAATACAGCACGTAAATAAGACAAAATACGTACATATGTATAGATGAAACAAACATACATAGATGATACATTAAACATGATGAATTCGACCGAATAGAAGTCTCTTAGCATAATGCCTGCAAAGTAACTATTTAATAGTACCTAACTGCTTTTCATCGCAGCCCTCCTTGCCAGTTCCAGCGTAACCCCCTAACTTTGTAAAGGCTAAAGTCACAGACTAAGTTTTAAATACGGGTCTTACATCTGCTTTTAACTTTTGATTTACTATCTATAGTTGTACTGTAATTTCTTTTAGTAACAACAACTCGAAACCAAAAAATCGAACTTAAAAATTTAAATTTAAATCAATTTTCATGGCAGAAGTAAAATCCCGAAAATTCTCAAAAAACAACCATTAAAATTACTTAAAACTGTAGATACAATGTAAATCGACTAGCAATTCGGAATTACAATTCCAACAGCAAACAACCTAATGAGATAAAGCCAAACGAACAGCCAGTGAAAGTGAATGGACCGTTTTAGGATCTCGATTGCTCGCGGAACTCGCTTATAATAAAATCAAACCACTTCGGGCGAATTTTAAGCAGCCAATAAATTTCAAGCCCGCTGCTCGACTTTAAACTTATACACACTATACCGACTTCGTTTCCAACTTAAGTTCCAATATTGTTTGTCGTTCAGTCTAAAAAATATAGAACAGCTATTCAAAATCTTGTTATATAGCTGTCAATGTTGTATGACATCTATACTTCTATACTAATATTGTAAATGCGAAAGTTTGGATGGATGTATGGATAGCTGAACGGATCTGAATGAGATATAACACCGAAATAGATTAATTATACTTTGGAATAGCAAATAGGTTGCTTTTTATCGCGGAAAATTAGTTTCCGAGGGAACCAAAAAGCCTCAATATACGCGAACGAAGTCGCGGACATCAGCTAGTTAAAAATAAATATTTCTCAAAATGTGCTGAGATTTTCTATGTGCTATTCCAGACTATAATCTATCTCTGTGCCAAATTTCATCCAGATCCGTTCAGCCGTTGGAGCGTGATTGAGTAACAAACATCCATCCATACCCATACATCCATCCAAACTTTCGCATTTATACTCGTAATATTTATTTGATAAACGTTTGGGAAGGAACTGGCCCCTAAGATACGGGTCCTCCTAGTTTAGGGGCCAGGAAGTCACTTTATTATTGTACTTAAGTTAATTTGATAATAAAGATTTCTATTTCTATTTCTATAAATTCCTATAATAAAAACGCTTGCGAACAGTAAAAGGTAGACCTAACATTGAAATCAGGATGGTTCACTGTCAATTTATATTATTGCTTTTATTTTCCCCAAATCTCTACAGTTTTATTATTTCACTAGAAAAACAACAAACGGGGAAAGCCAGTTTCTGATATGAAAAGCGAAAAGGAGAGCTGGTTAATTAATTTCAAGACGGAAGTTAATTGAAATTGGATGTTGGATACGTGTGTAAAGGCTTTAAGGAATAAGGAAACAGGAGTATTTCTATTTATGAGCCAGCTGGCAGCCATGATAAAGTGGTAGAGCCATTTCATCATGCTTGCCAGCATACGAACGTCTAAAATGGCACATTGTGAGCATTTATCTATAACTAGTCTAGAGATTTGTTCGAGGAGCTGAGAATACCTTTCCACGAAAATGTCCTTTAAAGTTTACGTCAGAACCGTTCTGTTAAAATTCCGATAGCTAGTCTAAAGGCTAACGGCAACGGTAGCGATGATGGTTTCGACTCAACAGCGACTAAGTTTGTATGAGCAAAAGATCTCTTTAGATCCTTTGCTCATACAAACTTAGTCGCTGTAGAGAGTGTGTAGTGGGCGTTAATATCACCCACGTTCTTTATTTGTTCTAATGCCAAGTAAGCTATCATTTTGTTCGTTGTTGCATTACAAACCTGCTGCCGTCACGTTTTCTGTAGCCCTAAGCCTTCAAATGGAATGTACAGTTACGGTAACTCGCATGGACATCGAAACAGTTCCATAAATACATACATCGCTCGAATAGTGTCATACGTAGTCACATAAATAAGCGATCACGTCATAACCAGAGCTACCACTTTCCCTTACGTAGATTAACTCCATCAGGTTATAAGTCTTCTTAGCCTTATACGATTAAACTAATGAGTTCGATTATGTAATATTCTTACCGAATACCGATTATAAATAAACAAGTCTTGGATTGTCTCTTTGATTATTTTCTTGACGTTAGGCATTATACACACACACCTAACCGTCGAAAATTGGAATGAAGTTATCACGACGCACGTATGATGATTAAAATAGAGACTAAAAATTGTAAGCACGAAGGTAAACTACATGGAAGTAGAGTGTATCCATAGCCTGTAAGTATCAAAGCTAGAGTTTCAACGTGGAACTTTTCAACTACAAAGTCTCGTACAGCTTGAGATAAATGCGATCGCCTCTAATCCCGATCGGAACTTCGAGTAGATCATATCAGTTTACGTGGATAGTTGGCGTGTTTCGTTATATTTTGAAACTTGGGGTACTTTAAATATGAGACTGTAATTGAAATTTACCTTAAACTTAAACACTTGTTGTTTAAACTTGTTATACTATCAATAAATTCATAAAATCAATAATGGCTTATGCTTGCTTAGTTTAGTATTTAGAATTCAAAAGTTTAAAACCCAAGGCAACAAGGTAAGGGAAAAATTAAGTGTATTCCGATTATGTATTTTTAATATTTTATAGGCCTTGTTTTGTTGCCCGAAATAAACTAAACTAGATATAAATAACTATTGGAGAAAGAAAAAAGGCAACTTAAGCAAACCTGCGTGGTAAGTAATTAAATGGTATAAATGACGATCAAAGAACACCAACAGAAGTTGTAACCGTTGCATTGAATTCAGATAGATATTGAATGTTTCAACTGGAAACTTGGTCGAACAGTTTTAGTTACATACGATCGGATCTCATGCCCCGTGGGAACCATCAGTGACGGAACAAGTGTTATCCGTATCTAGATAGTTTCATGTATTGGTTTAATTTAATAGTTTTGCAGCATTTAAATTCAATTAAGGTAAACACACTAATAGATGACGCTTTAAGGAGCCCGCGAACTTTATTTTTCTCTAAAAAACTTATTTATTGCAGTAGAACAGTAACAGTTACCTCATGATTATAATATAGGGCTCTTAAAAGGGCGTATAAACAAATATCTCAAAAGCCGGAAACGCATTGACGGTTCCTCTGGTGCTGCAAATGTTCATGGACGGCGGTAATCACTTAACATCCGGTCGTTTTCTCGCTATATGTATTAAAAAACAGTCAAGTTTTTGTCTGTTAAAAAGTAAATAAACCTAGGTATCTTTTAGTTCAATTCATCTTGACACTACTAATATTACTGTTAATTTTACAGCTTTTGTTCGAAAGTGTCATCCTTTAGCTCACTGGCAACTATTAGTGACTTTACCTTAATTATAAGGCTACATCAGACTTTACCATGCCTCCCACGGAGATCCTGCCTACCTATTTCTGTAATCTTGTAACGTCAGTAGGAAGAGTCTTTGCTGTTCTGCATGATGCTTAAGCTATACCTATACTTTATTTATCTCGATTAGGAAGTATTCATTATTATTTATCTTAATACACATATACGGCCGCGTGAAGGCGGGCCGCGGTGTCGGTCACTTACGTCACATAACAATAACGGACAGTCGATAAAAGTGTGAACTTGTACTTTGTTGTAAATTCACGTAATAAACCAGTGGATAATACAGTCTATTAGTTTAATTGGATGTCGGATATCCCTAGTTTCAAGCACAGGGCACTTGGCGCCAACATTTATTTATAAATATTCTGTACCGAAACTTAAAAAAAAAAACTAAAACAAACGTTGAAAGAACAACTTATCTTTAAAAGAGATTTCTACTAGAAGCTCCAGAATATGATTATGCGGTTACTCTATGATTGAAAAAGAATAATTAGTAGGTATACCTATTCATTTATTGATTCTAAACCCAGATAATTAATTTTCAATTGAAAAGCGCATGGATGTAAATATGCAATGGCATCACTGGCTATTAAGATAAACGTTTTAACAACAAACTAGTCTATAACAGTTTCAATTTATAGCAATTGATCCACGGGTCTCGTGGGATTCGCCAAGAGGATCAGTTTTGTGGCCAGCTTGAATAAATGTGGGAATAGTTACTAGCTATAGGAAGTTATCTGTATCATAGATTAAGATATAAGGTTAATCGTTCATTGATGATTGTTAATCCATAGGTACTAATATTATAAATGCGAAAGTGTTTCTGTCTGTTTGTCTGTCTGCTGCGCTTTCACGGCCCATCTGTTCAACCGATTTTGATGAAATTTGGTATAGGGATAGTTTGTATCCCGGGGAAGGACATAGGCTTATCCCGGAAAATTAAAGAGTTCCCGCGGGCATCAAAAAACATTGTCCACGCGGACGAAGTCGCGGGCATCATCTAGTACAACAATATACAAAGCTGGCTTTGCTCGGGGAGTCGTAGTCGTCGTCTCAACCAGTAGACGTAATAAACAAGCACTAGTCAAGCGCTACCCTATATATTTAAAAAAAAAGAAAAAAAAAGTCCAGTGCTGGATGAGGTCATCCTGCATTGATCTCCATAGAACATGGTCTTGTGCCGATTGCTTCCGGCGATCGGGTAGAATTTCCGGAAATCCTTTCTTTTTATCGTTATTTATTTATTTGCAAAATAGACTTGCGCTTGACGAAAATTATGCTTAATGGAAACCAATGACGAGGTCTAGGTTGGAACGCGCTTGCCTAGGAGGTGCCTATTCACTCTTGCTTTAAAGTTAAAATTAAGTTATCCGTGGCAGGTAATACATGCGCCGCGCCGGCAGAATCAATATTATAAAGAATCATATTATGTGCAAAATTTTAAATTTCTAGACAAAACAATTTAAGCTGTACGTGGATGTGAGAAAGTCCTTATACTTTCATAAGACCTATGACATGACAAAATGAATTTAAAACGAGTAAGTTAAATGACATTTCTTTTACTCGAGAATAATTTTAAAACTAAGTTAACAACTTTTTGATAGGAATTAAAAGGAAAAAGTAAGAATAAAGCTTCTACTTAACTTTCAAATCGCTTTATCCAATATTGTTTTAACTCTTCAACTTTTACGTCGAAGAAAACTAAAGTTTTTTGTACATAACTCTCAAGAAAAAATAGTCTTATAAAAAGTTGAGTAGTTACTCGAACTTTAAGGAGAATTGATTTCTTTCAAGGTCAATATTGCATGAACCAATTAATAATAATGACTAGAACGGTTATTCCGAACAAACTCGTGTTCTATGAAGCGATTAGAATTAGTAGAAGATATAGAGGGCTAGTTCTGCTGAGACAAATCAATAAACTGAACTACATTGACAGCTCGAAATATATATTGCTATCATTTTTCACATGACGCATTACGTAAAGGATAGCAATAGGGATGATAACAACTCAATCAAATCAGCAACTCTTTATCATACTTAAAAACGCACTTCTAGTATGGAAGTTGTATGAAATTCACAGTTGTGACGTCATAAAATTTTAACGCACTTTTTTTCTTTAATCTATATTTTAAAATGGTTATCAAACTTAAAACTAACCGAGGATGTAAATTTAAGGTCTTTTGGAAGACCCTCTATTTAATAATCAGTTAGAAATAATTTATTTTTGATACAGGCATCACCCCTATTGTTAGTTCAACATCAGGCTGTCAAATTAGTTAAGTTTAAAAATTGTGTGCTACAGACTTAGAATAACTACCTATAGAAACCCAGTACACTCGCGAAATGTAAGCCGTTAAATTGGTGCCATAAATGGCACCGTCAAGTCCGAAAAAAGCTGGTTAACTTAGTTTTTAGAAGCTACAATGCTACAAACAATCTAACCAATTACTTACCCAACTTTTAGGGGGAAAACATTTAAACTGGAAACATTATGTTTGTGTCTGTGTGCGTGACAAGGCAAGTAAACACAGCAAAAATAGCGAATTTGTAGCTTGCGTTTTGAAAAGGCGTTGTTTGGAAACATACCTTCTATATGTAGTTATTCGGCTACAGAATTAGCCACTTTGACCATCCCGCAATAATTATTATTCCTTTTTAAAACTCTATGTTATTTGAACTTGACAGCAGTACAAAGTACAAAGAGGTACAAAGTAGACAATTGGCATCGACCATTTAGGTAACCGACGTCTAAAAAAAGGCTTAATAATAAGGGCTTAATAATAAGTCTAATAAAATCGGCACCGGCAGGCAATAATGTTAGCTCAGTATTCGTAAAGGGGTAACAAAACCTCTTACCAATAGTCTCTTCTTCGACGCTCAGAACGTGAAATCGAAAGATAAGGGGACCGTTCTATCGTAGAGCGAACAACAAGAAAAAGGCTCCCACTATTTTATTGTATTGGCATTTGGCACTGAAGCAATCGCGGCACTTATTGCGAATCTCTTCATTCGGTGCCGAACGGATTGGTCGCAATAAGATTAGATGATAACTTGAGTTTTATTCCTATCTCACCATTTTATTCTGTGACTGGTTCTTTCACTGAGATCGGTGATACGTACCTGAAAAGAGAAAAGTAAATGGTTAACTTCTGTAATTTATCTAGCTTAACAATAAATTAAAAATTCCCCGGATACATAAAACATGTCTGTTAAGACAATAAAAAAGCAGATTATCGTTAAACGGACACTAAGCTAAGGAGAAACAAAGCAACAAAAAAAGTAAAATAACATATAATAAACTATAAAAAATATCATGACAAACGAATATTAAGTACCTACAAAGCTCGTAAAAGATTGGGTAGTTTGAGAATCGATTTATTTTACAACGTGCTCAGTGACATAGTTTGAACTTGAAGTTCATGCTACAGGAGAAGAGAGTCTCGGCACAAAACTAGTCTGAAAAGTCCTATCTATTCACGGAATAATAAATCATGCTTCACAGCTGTTGGCTTTCTGTATAGTAACTACCACAGTGCGTTTGATTACATATTAGCGTAAATCATGCCTTATTTATTTTACCCTGCATAGATTTTTCTCTTTCTTTTGAATTATCCCCTAAAATAATATGTTACACTAAGCAATAAAATAGCATATTATTTAAGGGGACGATACAATAGCATAAGATCCACAAGAACGAAAATTATAAGGTTATTCCTAACCTACTGTATTGCATCGATACGATAAAGTTTCATCAAATACAATATTGCGCAATATAAACACCGACAGCAAAAACCCAGCGGATCCGGCGAACGACATCACCGGCAACGAAGAGCTTAATTGAAAAAACAAACTGGACATAAATACACACAAACGAACCCATGATCCCACAGGCCTGTGTCGCTGGAACGACACTACACATCCAACTTTATCCAACGCCATGGGACTTAAATTTTCTGTCTCTATAATAGTCTACGCTATTGCCACGAATCTAATAAAAGCTTTAATAGACAATGCGTATCGAAACGCGGCTTCTAGAATTTGTATAGCCTTCTATAAATTCGCAAATTTCCTTTGAGTCGGCAAGCCAGCCAGTGTTGGCCGCTTGCGACTTGCCAGGTATTCGAGAGTGCATTTCCGGAGAGGTTGCGATGTAACTAGTGTGCAAGAGAACCTAGTGTAGACGTCGATGTTCTATTCGGTTGGTCGGGGAATTTTTTACCCTCGGCCACGCACTTCTTACTGTACGAAACTTTGTGCTTTTAAGCAATTAAATATCACATGCTTTAACATGGTGGTGAAGGAAAACATCTTAAGAAAACCTGCATGTTTAAGAGTTCTACGTAATGTTCTGGTGTGTGAAATATGCTAATCTGCACTTGGACAGCGTGGTGGTCTATAGCCAAATCCTTTCTCATTCTCACCCTTGATGAGTAGTAAGCATAGGATGGATTGAGATGATGATGTTGCAAGGGATTGGACACACTCCTTAGGGTCTAAGATGTTAGGTACCTTACACCTTCTATTGTAAGGTGCTTAATACCTACAGTTAAAGACCTTACAGTTTAAGTTATATAGGTAAATATTAAAAACTAGATGATACATGATGCCCGCGACTTCGTCCGCTTCGATTAAGTTTTTTTATTTTCCGGGAAAATTCCCTAATTTTCCAGGATGTAACCAACCTCTTTACCAAATTTCATTAAAATCGCTTGAAAAGGTAGGCCATTAAATCGTAGCAGATAGACAGACACACTTTCGCATTTATAATATTAGTATCTGTACTATGATTATATATTATGATCATACACGCGTTAAGTGACCGGAAAATCCTGCCGTGCAGCCGCTGTCACGCTTTGAGTCTGTCAAGGCCTTAAAACTGATTAAAATAGTACGCGTTCATTGTTCAAAAGAGAATTGGATTTAGCACATTTACTAACACATGGATTTAATTCCCTTTTTGTATAACGGAATGAGACTGGGGACAATAGGCTGCAGAACAATCGGTTTTAATTAACTCTAGGCCTGCGACGGCGCGGCTCCGTTTTCATCAGCAGTGTACCAATTTGAGAGTGACACGGTCTCATCAGGCGGCTTTTTCTCTGGGATTTCGATGAATAAAATAACTTGTTGAAGTGCCTTGTTGAGTGCTTCTTTAGCCGCGTTGAGCACTTTTTGGTAGGGACACCGCGTGACCGACATGCTCGCGTTGTTACGGCTACAAAAATTCTTAAATACAAATATACTACATTCGTAATTAAACTTTAATGACATAGTTTTAAGGTTTATATTTTACTAGCTGATGCCCGCGACTTCATCCGCGTGGCTTCAGTTTTTTGATTCCCGCGGGAACTCGCTTAACTTTCCGGGATAAAAAATAGCCTATGTCCTTCCGCTGGATGCAACCTATCCCTGTACCAAATTTCGTCAAAATCGGTTGAATACACGGGCCGTGAAAGCGTAGCAGACAGACAGACAGACAGACAGACAGACGGACAGACAGACAGACACACTTTCGCATTTATAATATTAGTATGGATTTTATTTTAATTTTTTTAAATATCCGTTTTCACTTTTATGGGCAGTCCCTATGACTGCCAATTTTTATTATTTTACTTGTTAAGGGTTGTATGGCCTAGGATTGATAGCCATGACTTGCATGGAGAGTGACGAAACATGTACTGATTGAATGCAGTGGTGTACATGGGAGCATGAGCGAGAGTGGTTTAGACTTAAGACGTTCGGCCTCCTGATCGGATGGTCGGGGGTTCCATTCTTGGGCACTTCTAACTTTTCTGAGTTAGTGGTTTAAGCAATTGAATATCACTTGCTATATATGAAGACATCGTGAGCAAATCTGCATACCCGAGAGTTCTTTATTATTTACTCAAAGGTGTGAGAAGTCTGGTCTGCCAACCCGCATTTGTTCAGCGTGGTGGCCAAATTCTGAGAGGAGACTTGTACTCAGTAGTGGTCAGTTGATGGTTTGAAAATTGAGATGATCCATGTTAATTAAAACCTTAATCTAACTCTAACAAACATAAAAGCGACGAACGCTTAAACGATTCTCTTTCTTTTTTTTTTTTTTTTTTTTTTTTTTTTTTTATTCTAATTTTTTAAAGGATCTTTGAAAGATATTGAGTTTATAAGGGTATTATGGGTCTGGCATAATCTCACAGAGATTCTCTTTCTTTGCCAAATAGTTACTCGCAACGAAATAAAAATGTAAATTCTAAAATCGAACTCCATTTAACTCTAAATTCCACTAACTAAACGCGGATTTAGTCGGATGCGTTGGAGATTATTGCCAAAGTTCGCGCGGCGGCTGAACGTAATGGCTGGGAAATGAATCTGAACCGAACTGTTTGTTCACATAATATGCTGGATTTCATACTTCAACTTCTTGTGCAGGTTATTAAAAGTACACTATTTGTAAGAGAGATTAATAATTGTAGATTCACTCGACTATTCAAAAGCACTTGTTAGTCTACTTGAATTAAAAGTATTTGTTTATTTTTTATTTTTATTGAACCGAAGAAGATGCTTATGAAAATTGAGGGCCTCCCTAGTAATGGGTTTAATATAACTGCCGTAAGTACCTCTAACAGGTAAGCTCGCTACCACCAGGCATCGATAACCTTTAGGCATTTAAAATGGTCGTGTATACAATTATTATACACGTATTCCTAACGTAACATAATCGAACAGTTATGGAATAGTCCTTAACACTCCTAAATGCCCAAAATACCTGCCAGTACCAACCTACCTACTATATTCAATCTAAGATTTAAAAAGAAAATATTTTTTTTAATGTTTCGAAATAAAGGCTATTTTAAATCTAAGATACTTACAATTAAGCGTCGTCCTAAACCTAATTAATTAAAACTCTAACGCAATGCAAACTCTAGCATCGATCTAGTGATGCAACTGCCTATTTCAAGGTCCCCTCGCGATCTTGACACGCATGTCATGATTGTCATCTGATAGAGACGTGATACCTTCACCTATAAATGGTTGATCAAACATTAGGGCGAAAACACACTACGGACAAAAAAACTGCACTGCACACGACGAAGCCTGTTTCCCTTACGATACGGGCGTTCCGCGCGGACGCTAAGCATGTCCCCAATCGGTTTTTTGCCCTTAGCCTATCAACCATTACCGCTACAGTCAGTAGCAATACCTACTCAGTACTCCGTTCAGAAACTTTATTTACCTCTAGTTAGGAGTTAGGACACAGCCAAGACATATAGTATTTCTGCACATGAGGTTATATGTAATATCGCATGAGGTGAAAAAACCGAATACCAGTAGGATACTCTACCAGATGCATGTATGTGTTCGAAATGCATTGATGTATAATTATTTAAGTAATGTCGAAATGCGACGGTTTTCGTTCAATTTAAGTAACTAGTAATAGTAGGGGAATACTATGTTGGTATATTTATCATCAAAGGACAGGCGAAAACTAAGATTAAACAGGGAGGTGATTGGTCATGGAGGTGGAGTTGACAAACGGACAATGGGCGCCTTTGGAGCATTCCTTCGGAGACATGACGTTGACTAATGGTGCGGCGTCGCGGCTGCTTGACAGGCAACCTTAAAGCTACTGCCCATTCATTCATAACTGCTGGCTATAGTTTGGAAATACTTTTCAGTTCAGTGGAACATATCATTATCATCTTCAAATAATTGTATTCACAAACTAGCCCGCGACTTCGTCCGCGTGGATTGAGGTTTTTCGGTTCCCGCGATAACTCTTTAATTTTCCGGGATAAAAAGTAGCTTATGTGTAGGTAATTCCAGACTATAATCTATCTCTGTGCTAAATTTCATCCAGATGCGTTCAGCCGTTCTGGCGTGATTGTGTAACAAACATCCATCTATACATCCAAACTTTCGCATTTATAATATTAGTATAGAAGTATAGATTAGTATCATACTATCATACTAATATTATAAATGCGAAAGTGTGTTTGTTTGTTGGTTTGTTGGTTTGTCCTTCGATCACGCCGCAACGGAGCAACGGATCGACGTGATTTTTGGCATGGGTTATAGTTGAGGACCTGGAGAGTGACATAGGCTACTTTATATCCCGGAAAATTAAGGCGTTCCTGCGGGAATCAAAAAAACTTAAACCACGCGGACGGAGTCGCGGGCATCAGCTAGTATATAAACAAATGAATTATTAATTATGATTATCATTTATCATAACATTGTGATTGTTCAATGGAACATAACATGGTCTTGATGTTTCTGTAGTAACAACATTGTCGTAGGTACATACCAGGTAGTAACAATAATCTCTAATAATATAAATGTGATGGATGGATGGATGTTTGTTACTCAATCACGCCAGAACGGCTGAACGGATCTGGATAAAATTTGGCACAGAGATAGATTATAGTCTGTAATAACACACAGGCTACTTTTAATCCCGTAAAATTAAAGAGTTTCCGCGGGAACCAAAACAACCCTCAATCCACGCGGACGAAGTCGCGGGCATCAGCTAGTACGTTAATAAGTAAGTCCTAATGAAAAAGCTGAGGATCGGGGAGGCTCATTAGGGAAGACCTATGTCCAGCAGTGGATGCCCACAGGCTGATGATGATGATAATAATAATGTCCTCCCGACCAAATTTCGGCCGCGGCCAATCTCCATAGAGATTAGCCATTTGCGGGATTTGCAATACCGTCAGAGGTTTTATACCTGTATAGGTTTGAACAAGGTTTTTGTTTTCTTGTAATTCTATTCTAAAGCTTCTCATCATTAAAAAATTGAAATGCCATTATTTCCTCAGTTTGATAGATTATGTCTAACCGATAAAATATAATGGTTCAAGAAGCAGATTTAATTACGATTATCATGGTTTTTAACCGACTTCCAAAAAAGGAGAAGGTTCTCAATTCGGCGCGTATCTCTTTTTTGTATTCTTAGGAGCAATACAATACTAAATAGATCTGCCCCCCGATTGTGTAAGGAAATCGTAATCGTTTGTCAAACGGATAATTCGATCTGTATAAGGAGTTCATAGATGCCTGCACATTATGTCGAACTTCTTAAACAGTTCGGGTAATACGTTATAAGCAGTCAAATTATTACGATGTGCTTAGACAATTGGGCCTTTTGCCTAATGCAATTTTTTTTTGTGAGAAAGTGTTTTAAATTTAAAAGTTAGGTATATGTAGAGCTTTAGGAAAATAAGATTACAGGATCTAGTAGTGAAGTTTAAAAATGGTAGTAGTCTCGAGTCTCGACCGGCGGACAATGGCCGAGCATTCCTTATATGGAAGACATTGATTAATGACACAGTCTTGAGAGCGTCTCGACAGGTGACTCGGAAAACGCTTGTAGATCGCGTAGCTTGATTTTGTTACGAAAATGTTTGATTCTAGTTAGGTATTAGAAGCCCTGTGTAGTTGATCGGGACAGGACTTACATTCCAAAGGAATCCTCCTAGCACCAAACACACGATTGGGAATAAGCCATGCATTTTATTAATATGGCGCCTTTCTCTGTCTGCGTCTATTTTTTTAATAATACTAGTATGAACTAGTATTATAAAAAAAATAGACGATTAGTATATGCTGTACATAACCGCTTCCTTTAATTAAATAATGGTGAAGGTTTTCTACCTTCTAAGATAGCCTCCTAGATCCTTTCACATACGATTTGACTAAAGGTAGGCGATTTCCGTGAAACTTATCAGATAAACTCAAACTCATATTTTTTTTATTCAAATAAACTTATTAACAGTGCTTTCGAATCATCGAGTGAATCTACCACTATTTGTAACATGCTTTTCGAGACACGGAAATTGTGCCTGTTCCATCTATAGTACGCGCGCGAGTTGAATGCAGTCGGGGCCTGATGTGACACATACATAAGCTCTGTATTCAACTCGCGCGCGAACTATAGTTACCGGTTTGGATCAATGTTAAGGAACCAGAACAATGCCATTGATATGCGCTGACGCTAATTTGATCATACGTCACCCTTTTGTTATGGCACAAAGATTGTAGACTTATCTGTTCATAACTACGAGTATAATTGCTTGCACTCGTATTCGACGTCATTATAACCAGATCAAGGGATAATGACTGCAAAATAAAATAATGGCGTAACCATGACTAAATTATATTTTTATTCGTATGTTGTACATCCTGGGTCAATTTTCCTGTTGTTCATCAAAATTAAGTAGGTAATTAAGAATAATAACTTGTTATTCATGGTTGCACGATGTGTTCGACAGGAAAATTCGATTCTAATTAATTCAATCATCCAATAATTAATCATTATACCTATACTTACTCTTATTTTAATACTAAGTAATTTAATACAACTCAAATTCTTGGTATAACTAATTAATTTCATCAATACATAAAACGTAATCTTATTATACTCGTAAGTATGATAATAATGTTTTGGTATATGTATAGTAATCGTGTTTCGGCCACATAATAAAAGACCCAATAAGCACATTTTGAAATATCAAAGTTGTTGTTTTTATGTACTTATTCAAATAAAAAAACTTTCAAAAATCGCGAAAATGAAATGGTCCGATTAAATGTTATTAGTATTGATATGAATTTCGTCACACGGTTCGCGAATAAGCGTTTTGCGGGCGTGTGACGCAATTCGGAAGGTGAAAGTGAATTGCCGGTTTCCATTTTTAGTTGACGCCTCCCGACTTTCAAGTATTGTTTTAGTATCCAACTTGAATTTGTTAATAATTTTTAAGTCGAATACTTCGAATACTCATAAAACTAAATTATATTTTGCAGATATATCTAGATAAGTAGGCGTAAAAATGTCACTGTCATAGTTTCCGTCGATACAGCTTTGCAAATCCAAAGGTTTTTGAGTTTCGGCCCTCAGCAAATTTCTATTCCACTTTTTTAATTTTTACTCCACTACAAGTTAGTCCTTGACTGCATCTTACCTGATGGTAAGCGAAGATACAGCCTAAGATGGTAGTGGGGTAGCATGTAAGGGTATGGCAGTTATATTAAACCCATACGCCTAATCGGCATCGTATCGGCACACTAAATCCCTCGGCGGTACCTCTTTGCCGGGAGGCTTAGGCCAAACCAGAGAAAATTTAGACATACTAATATTATAAATGCGAAAGTGTGTCTGTCTGTCTGCTACGCTATCACGGCCCGTCTGTTCAACTGATTTTGATGAATTGTGGCATAGAGGTAGGTTACATCCCGGGGAAGGACATAGGCTACATTTTTACCCGGAAAATTAAAGAGTTCCCGCGGGATTCACGCGGACGAAGTCGCGGGCATCATCTAGTTATAAATATTCCCGAATTGACCCTGCCGGGGATCGAACCCAGGAACTCCTACTTACACAACCACAGTGGTCACAAGTGCTCTACGGTCGTCAAATTCATATTAAGAGTAAAATATTACTACATACATTTTAGAAATGTTGTTATAGTATCGCTGGTATATCAAATAAATAAAATAAAATAACACTAGTAGGCGAGTTCCTTCATATTTTCCTTCATTCATTCTAAGCACTTCACGGTTATTACTATGGCTCAGTGCCTTTAATTTTATTCCTCTTTCAATGAAAATACTAACCTCATTTCGTTTCTCTCCCAACAACTTAAACACAAGAGTGAAAAGTTTATTCCATAACTAGCTGATTCCCGCGACTTCGTCCGCGTGGATATACCAAGTTTCATCGAAATAACTTGAGAAATGACGGACTTTTATACAAACTTTCAACCCCTATTTCACCCCTTTGGGGGTGGAATTTTGAAAACCTTGAAACACGTATGTTTTCATTTTTAACCCGCAGCTCATATACCAAGTTTCATGGATATAACTTGAGAAATGAAGGACTTTCATACACTTTCAACCCCTATTTCACCCCTTCGGGGGTAAAATTTACGAAAACTGTGAAACACGTATTTCTTCATTTTTAACCGGTAGCTTGTATACCAAGTTTCATCGATATAACTTAAGAAATGAAGGACTTTCATACCAACTTTTAACCCCTATTTCACCCCTTTGAGGGTGAAATTTTGAAAAACTGTGACACACGTACTTCTTTATTTTTTACCGTAAGCCAAAATTAAAAGTTTCGTTAATATAACTTGTAAAACATCTTGAGAAACGAAGGACTTTCATACCAACTTTCATCACCTATTTCACCCTTTTGGGGGTCGAATTTTCAAAAACTGTGAAACACGTATGTCTCCATTTTCAACCCGTAGCTCATATATCAAGTTTCATGGCTATAACTTGAGAAATTAAGGACTTTCATACAAACTTTCAACCCCTATTTCACCCCTTCGGGGGTAGAATTTCGGGATAAAAAGTATCCTATGTCCTACCTCGCAGTATGGGCTCAAATCGTGCCAAGTTTCGTTTGAATTCATTCAGTAGTTTCGGCGTGATGCGCGGCCAAGATACAGACAGACAGACAGACAGACAGACAGACAGACAGACAGACAGACAAAAATGAAAAAAATTACAGATTTGGCTTCAGTATCGAATAATGAGTGCCCTCCAAAAAAAATTTTCAAAATATATTCAATGTACAGAATTGGACATGTTACAGTTTTATTATAAGTATAGAAGAAGCAACGTAAACTTATAACGCCTCCCACTTCTACTTAACGGACTAGCCGGGATTTTGTTCGAAACAATCTCGTGTTAATAAGTAGGCTTGGGAAATATGAACGAGAATACTTTTATCGTATTAGGGTGTTTCGGAACTACTAACCTCGAGTGCTTACGAAGTATTCGGGTCATAATGGACTGAGAGCCCGTAGGAAATATTCAAGATGTTTGGATAAAAGCTCAAACTTTGTTTAGTGATTTTGCGTCTCCTTCCCCCCGATTGTGCAAGGAAATCGTAATCGTTTGTCAAACGGATAATTCGACCTGTTTAAGGAGTTCACAGATGCCTGCACGTCAAAAAGCATGTATGAACTCCTTAAACAGTTCAAGTAATACGTTTTAAGCTGTCAAATGATTACGATTTGCTTAGACAATAATTGGGCCTCTGATTGTGGCAATCCAGACCTGCTTGTTGGACCGAGGTGAATATCGAATTTTAAGTAGAACTAACTACTTACTATACAGGTCCACTTAAACATTTGCACATAGGTACATAACTTTAAAAGTTTAAACTGATTAAACTGTGGAGACGGATACAATTTTTGTAAAGTGTATTTTGACATTTTTCCGAAAACTATTGGTTGGCATTATACTGACAGAATCACGAGCCACTTTTATCTCTTATATACGTTGAAAGATAGACAGAATAATAAAATATGTATAGGATAGGATATAGGAAAATATTTAACTAGTTAGTCTCTCAACAAGTTCAAAGTTTTTGTAAAACGTAATTAATTGAAAAATCCTATTACAATGTAAAGGATTATTTTAATGATAAAAAGCATGGGAATAAATTGTTCCAGCGGCTAATTAATCAAATTGTTAATTAAAGTTCTATTAAATATATTACGATGTTTGTGAGATGGTGATAATAATAAAAATACCCGGCTGAGTTTGTTGTGGGCTCTTCTCAGACCAGGGTGCGTTTGGAACCCTCATAGCTTTTGTTTTAAGATACCGTAATTGATTATCACCATAATATAGGTATACTGCGGGTTAGCGCGAAAGAAGAAACTTTCAACGTTTATCTTTTATCAAGGAACTCCTACAACAAAATTTCCTACGAGCTCTGTGACCACAAGGAAACTTCGGGAACATAACTCGATAATTGATAAAGTTCAACATTTAATATGTGCGATGAAGAGGGCAAATATTGGCAAAAGTAAAACTGCTTGGCTAAGCGCACCGACGCGGTGCGCTGCTAACGGTGCGCTGCTAACGACTTAATGAAGGTCGGAATGCTGATTACAGTGAAATTACAAATTGCACTGACCATTGTACGGCATTACGTATTGCGCTGTGCGGAAGCTGGAATTGAGACGATTGTGCCAGCCCTGGTAAATGCGATACTGCGTCATCAAGAAGGACTGTGTCTGCAGAATCTTATTGCAGGGTCTTCAATTGCTTATATTCTGTCCAACCATTTATTTACTTTTGACATAAGCACGCCTAAGAAGTTACATAATTATTGACAGGCAACCATCGACAAAAAAATTAAATACTTTATAGACGCATATTGTTTTCGTAACTCGTATCTAGTAATTACAAGTACGACTTTCAAAATAGCCACGGAGCTGTACATTAGCTCTCTTGCTCGTCGTTTAAGCACCTTACATCTGTTTCTATGATCTGCCTGATTGGTGTACCCAAATCATAAAATGTACATTTACTGTACTGCTTTACATAAATGCTTAATTTTAATACATATATTTATTTTAACGCCTGCGTATGATTATTAAACGATAAAAATGTTGAGTAAAAATAAAATATCAATGTGTCAAATCGATTAAAACTTCTTCATAAATAAATTCGGTTGTTATCAAATATCGAATCGGTAACGAATCGGGACATCATTGACTCAAACTGCCAAAAGTTAAATAAATGATTGGACAGAGAATAAATGGTCTCATCTTCAATTATTGCCTAAATGGTATTTCCAAATAAGCATATCAATAAGCCTTATACTATCCTTATATACTGAGCCTTATAACATGATGCCCGTGACTTCGTCCGCGTGGATTGAGGTTTCTTTGTTCCCGCGGGAACCTTAATTTTCCGGAATAAAAGTAGACTATGTGTTATTCCAGACTATAACCTATCTCTGTGCCAAATTTCCATCCATCCATCCATCCATCACATTTATATTATTAGAGATTATTGTTACTACCTGGTATGTACCTACGACAATGTTGTTACTACAGAAACATCAAGACCATGTTATGTTCCATTGAACAATCACAATGTTATGATAAATGATAATCATAATTAATAATTCATTTGTTTATATACTAGCTGATGCCCGTGACTTCGTCCGCGTGGATTGAGGTTTCTTTGTTCCCGCGGGAACCTTAATTTTCCGGAATAAAAGTAGACTATGTGTTATTCCAGACTATAACCTATCTCTGTGCCAAATTTCACCCAGATCCGTTCGCTGTTCTGGCGTGATAGAGTAACAAACATCCATCCATATCCAAACTTTCGCATTTATAATATTATTATAGATTTCACCAAACAAATACAGTTTGTTAAACAGAGGCCCAATTGTTTGAGCAAATCGTAATCATTTGACAGCTTAAAACGTATAACTCGAACTGTTTATTGAGTTCATACATGCTTTTTGACGTGCAGGCACCTATGAACTCCTTAAACTGGTCGGATTATATGTTTGACGATTACGATTTCCTTACACAATACAGGGGGCAGGTTTACAACAGAGTCTAAAGAGTGAAAACCCCTAGATTGCATCGCCACCGTTGCACACGTTGCACAGATGGGTGCTAGAGACCGATCGGCCTTGGAACGTCAACTCGTCCACGCTCTAGTTGCCGCGACCCGCGGCGGCACGCGAGCGTTGCGTCCTCACGCGGGTACTTGCGATGCATTATAATGATGGGCTTGTCATATTGTATCAGTGCGTCCACAATACATAAGTGACACAAACTGTCCTACATTAAATTTAAAAAATTGGCAGTCATAGGGACTGCCGATAGAAGTGAAAACGAATATTTTAATTTTTTATTTTTTTTATTTGTTTTTTAAATAAAATTAAATAAATATAAACCTTAAAACTAAGGCATTAAAGTTTAATTACGAATGTATATTATATTTATATTTAAGACCTTTTGTCTTCGTAACAACGCGAGCATGTCGGCGCGGAGCATGTCGCATGTCGGTGAAGCGAATCCACAAGTTTATCCCCCACCAAAAACAAAAAGTGCTCAACGCGGCTAAAGAAGAATTTACTTCAAAAACATATACGAGTAGGTATATAGGGTTAATTAAAAACACTCAAGCTCGTTAGAGCAACTTCTCTACATAATACTGAAAACTTTTTAAAAAACTTTAACCTAAAAATGTTTAAAATTTTCTCTGTACCTATTCTACGCTGTAGACACTCTTGGGCAGTACTATCTACAATAGAGCAAGATCCCAGAGCCGCCAGACCTTACTTATTTTCTGAGAAACAAAATGTGTGTAATATAGTAGCTTTGGCACGTAGATTTAACGTACGCATACTCGCAAATTTGGGGCGACGGCCAATTTATAGTTATAAGGTGCTAAAGGTACGTAAAAACTTTGCTCACTTTACTTATTTTCTGAGTGCTGATTTTTATGTATGTTGTACAGAATATTGTTAATAATTAATAATCAATACTCCCAGACTCATGCCGTGGGCCGTTATTTCTGCCAGACACTTTAAAGGTCGCAAAAAAAAAACTTAACTTTACTTATTTTCTGAGTCTTCATTTTTATACACGATACTCAGGGAACTGTTTCAATACTATTTGCAAGCAGCCAGACTAATCTGATGGGCCAAACATCCGCCAGACTCAATTTGAAATTTCGCTGTGATAAAATGTTCGCCTTATTTACAAGGTTTTAGGGACCTTTTTCATTGTGTGGAGTAAAGAAAACCATCAATTATTGCAATTTCTAAGCCTGTGTACGAAAAGCTTACGAAAATCCACAATAAAGGGGGTGAAATGAGGGTTGGAACCTTACATGAAGGTTCTAAGTTTTAGAAGTTAGGGACTTGAAAATCGGAATTATGGTTATTAGTTTTAAATAATAATAACCTGTATAAGCAATTTTCTGAAAATCCACCCCAAAAGGGGTGAAATGGGGGTTGGAAGTTTATATGAAAATCCTATGTTTTTGAAGCTAGAGACATGAAAATCGGCACTTAAGTTTTTATTTTTAAATAATAAAAACCTGTATAAGCAGTTTTACGAAAATCCACAACAAAGGGGGTGAAATGGAAGTTGGAAGCTTACATTAAGGTTCTAAGTTTTTGAAGTCAAGGACTTTAAAATCGGCATTTAGATTATTATTTTTAAATAATAATAACCTGTGTAAGCAATTTTTCGAAAATTCAGCCTAAAGGGGGTGAAATGGGAGTTAGTAGCTTGTATGAAAGCTCTATGTTTTTGAAGTTAGAGACATGAAAATCGGCATTTAACTTATTAAGTAGTTTTAAATAATAAATACCTTCGTAAGCTATACATAATATATTATAGCCTCTTTAGATATGCCTTTTGCAGCGGGAAAATTTTATAATCTTATAGGAAATCAGAAATTGTACGCGATCGAAGTCGCGGGCGACCACTAGTACTAATAAATATGTTTATCTATGCTCATATCTAAATCCGAAATATTATAAATGCGAAACTGTGTCTGTCTGTCTGTCTGTCTGCTACGCTTTCCCGGACCATCTTTTCAACCGATTTTGGTGAAATTTGGTATAGAGGTAGGCTATATACCGGGGAAGGACATAGGAGTGACATGAGGAGATTCAGTGAGCTAGACTTAATCAGCTGTGAAGACCTAGAGCAAAATGTGTTCAATTCAAAACAAAAATATATTTGTGAAATCTACAACGTGACCTGAATAATGGACGTATATGCTGCCAGGCTTCAAGTGTTTATAAAGGCTTAGACGGTTTCCAACTTAAATGAAAAATTTTATCACAAGAATGTTACTTTTCTTTATAAAAAAAAGATATACATCACCCACGGCCACGCGGAAGGCTATCCCGAAAAATATACATATAAATATCTGCTTTTATTATCTTAATATTTAAGTATATTTCAATGATAATGATGAAAATGAAATCAAATAATTAAAATTTTAAGAAAATATTTTAATTAAGTAAATGTTATTTTTAATAATCATCACTATCGTCATCGTTGAAGTTTGGTAATTCGTCATCTAGCCAATCCTGTAGGGCTAGCATGCACACAACGAGTAAAATTATGTCTACCCGTTATCTCTATTTGTCTACCGAACCTAACATGGTTACTACTACCTAACTCGTTACGTCAAATGTAAAGATGAGAGTAATATTTATTATCTGTGGTATTTTTCTTTACGAACCTTTACATGCCGAATATTTTTTTCTTGTAATATATAGCATTTTGTGCATGTTAGGGTAAACAAAACAGCTGGCAACGACAACATCTCTCTCTCTCTCGTCGCGAGATAATCTCGTTGTGTGCATGTTAAGCTCTGTTGGTGTTGAATATTCAAATCTTTATCGTCGTCAATATCATTGGTAAAATCTTCGTCTGTTAAATCAAATAAAATAATAAAGTTTCGAATAGCTTCAAAATTTATAAAAACAATATGAAGTGAGAGTAAAATACCTGATTCTACTTCAAGGGATTCTCTTACAAACCCCGGTAATTGGTCCCCATCGAACCAGTTAAAATGGTAATTGTTGTTTTGCAACATCCATCCGTTATTTTCAGGTTTAAAAATTATAGGTTCTGTCAAATAAGCACAAAAGCTGCTTATATAATTCGCTGCCGAAACTGCTGCAGAAGCTCACTTTTACACAGTGGTACGTTGCTCTTATCAAAGTTCTTAACATTCTTGCGGCTGTAATATATAGCTTAAGAAGGTTTTTATTATTGAAAATAAATGCCGATTTCCATGTTTTCTCAAACATAGAGCTTTCATACAAACTACTAACTTCCATTTCACCCCCTTTGGGCTGAATTTTCGAAAAATTGCTTACACAGGTTATTATTATTTAAAAATAATAATCTAAATGCCGATTTTAAAGTCCTTGACTTCAAAAACGTAGAACCTTCATGTAAGCTTCCAACTTCCATTTCACCCCCTTTGTTGTGGATTTTCGTAAAACTGCTTATACAGGTTTTTATTATTTAAAAATAAAAACTTAAGTGCCGATTTTCATGTCTCTAGCTTCAAAAACATAGGATTTTCATATAAACTTCCAACCCCCATTTCACCCCTTTTGGGGTGGATTTTCAAAAAATTGCTTTTACAGGTTATTATTACTTAAAACTAATAACCATAATTCCGATTTTCAAGTCCCTAACTTTAAAAACTTAGAACCTTCATGTAAGGTTCCAACCCTCATTTCACCCCCTTTATTGTGGATTTTCGTAAGCTTTTCGTACACAGGCTTAGAAATTGCAATAATTGATGGTTTTCTTTACTCCACACAATGAAAAAGGTCCCTAAAACCTTGTAAATAAGGCGAACATTTTATCACAGCGAAATTTCAAATTGAGTCTGGCGGATGTTTGGCCCATCAGATTAGTCTGGCTGCTTGCAAATAGTATTGAAACAGTTCCCTGAGTATCGTGTATAAAAATGAAGACTCAGAAAATAAGTAAAGTTAAGTTTTTTTTTTGCGACCTTTAAAGTGTCTGGCAGAAATAACGGCCCACGGCATTAGTCTGGGAGTATTGATTATTAATTATTAACAATATTCTGTAGAACATACATAAAAATCAGCACTCAGAAAATAAGTAAAGTTAGCAACGTTTTTACGTACCTTTAGCACCTTATAACTATAAATTGGCCGTCGCCCCAAATTTGCGAGTATGCGTACGTTAAATCTACGTACCAAAGCTACTATATTACACACATTTTGTTTCTCAGAAAATAAGTAAGGTCTGGCTGCTCTGGGATCTTGGACCACAACCATATAACTATCGATCTATAACCAGTCCACCGACCATGCGTCGCGTCCAGTATTCCGTCGCATCCATCTATCATAACTTGGGGGATGCCCCGTCGCTCACGTCCGCGGGAACTACCTTCTACCTCCCTGCACGTGTCCCCTGGGTGGTGCTAAACGAGCGACGAACCTACAGGCGAAATAAGCGTTCTTGTTATAAAAACGCTTATTAGTACTAAACGCCATACGATTAAATAATAAATAAAATCATAACTTAATTTTTGTACGAAAAGTTTTTTTAAAACCGAATTTTTAAAAATCGTACGACCAAAGTTGTTCTGTGCCACAAATGCGAGAGATTTTAAATTAACCATGTATAAAGTAGGATGCAAAATTGTGGAACCTGGGAAATTATGGGAAACTGACGGCTATCCTGAAAAAAAAAAAGACTAAGGGCCACTTGCACAAGGCCATTTAAACTGATTTAGTTAAATTTTGTAATGCTATCCCTTTTTGGTAACTACAATATGCATTTGCCAAAAAGGGACATCATTAAAATATTTAACTAAACCAATTTAAGAGTCCTTGTGCAAGTGGGCCCAAGTAATGTGTTCCACTAAATTGTAAATTACTAGTAACTATAAAAGTAACTAGTAACTACCTAGCTAGTAGCTACCATATTGTGTTTCCAGTAAGGAATAATGGCTGGTACTTGAAACAAATTGGCAGTTGTTCCACCCGTCAGAGTGTATGGGGACCCACAGATGGGGACCCAATCGTTAGTCAACGTCGAGCCGCAGAGAACCACCCTGAAAACACCCATATGTCCTCTAGTCCATTCCACTTCCTTTTTTCCAACATCAAAACACGATTCTTTTATCTTGGACACACGAACAACACGGGGGGGGGGGGTTAAAAGTTTACAACCATCGCTTAAAGCATTACCATTTACCACCATCGCTTTTACCTATTATTTCAAAATAACAAAACTACAAAAACAGCTTTATGTCACGTAGTTCTAAACACGAACGTCAACTATACATACTAATTATGAATGCGAAAGTGTGTCTGTCTGTCTGCTACGCTTTAACGGCATATCTTTTCAACCGATTTTGATGAAATTTGATATAGAGATAGGTTACAACCGAGGAAGGACATAGATGCCCGCGACTTCATCCGTGTTGATTATTTGATTTTCCGGGATAAAAAGTAGCCATGTCCCGGGATGCAACGTATTTGGTAGATGGGCCGTTATAGCGTAGCAGACAGACAGACAGACACACTTTCTCATTTATAATATTACTTAGTATGGATTAATCTTAGATACTTCTATTCTAATATCTATACTTATATTATAAATGCGAAAGTTTGGATGGATGGATGGATGGATGTATCGATGGATGGATGGATGGATGGATGGATGGATGTTTGTTACTCAAACACGCCAGAATGGCTGAACGGATTTGGATGAAATTTCACAAAGAGCTTGATTATAGTCTGGAATAACATAATATAGGCTACTTTTTATTCCGGAAAATTAAAGAGTTCACGCGGGAACCAAAAATCCTCAATCCACGCGGACGAAGTCGCGGGCATCAGCTAGTAACAGAATTTATTTGTACTTAATACATGGAATTTTTCTAATACAAAATCTTGCGCCGACGTCTATCGCGTCGGGTTTGCACTCTCTGTAATCTGTAGTATACGTGCTTATTATAATATATGCAGTTCCTTGTATTCCAAATGTCATACTTGAACTGAACGTGCACGACAAATTCTTACGCGTGTAGCGTAAGAATCTGTGGTGCACGTTCAGTGTAATGTTCTGACTTGTACCTTGCTGTTGACGTCACGCATCATGTCTGTCCAGTTCTTTATCCTTTAACAACGAAGTACTTGAGGCATCCATTCAATTTTGGACCGTTAGACGATATTTTTACATCAATCTATTCCATCAATTATTTATCAGTGAATTAAGTTGACGGAGCAAAGAATTATCCAGTTCTTTTCATGCAAAGATCAGTCATCGCATTCTGCGACAGTTTATCCTTCAGTAATAGCTACGACTGACAACTATCCTCAGTAAGTCAGTACCTATCTCCCAATACAAAAAATGCAAGGCCTAAAACAGCTTCCTTTTTTATTTTCCCTTCCGTGACAATAAATAACGAAATAGATTAAAAGAAAATGCAGAGAATATTTATGTCCCTTGTGGGTAGAGTAAACTGATTACTAGATCGAAACGGAGCGTTGGGATATACAATAAACCTCGGATGATCGTAGAGCGGATCCACGGTTGAGCTAAAGTAAATATTTTTTCACATACAATTTTCTATCAGACTTTTCAAAGTTATTTAAATTCACAATATGAATAGACGTGACAATATTAATGTAGGAGAAATCTATTAATGCATCTACTAGTTTCTTACTTTTCTTTAGTTTTCGACTTTCTTTAACTTTGGCTAACTATTAAGCAATCAGGTCCTGTTCGTTGGCCTATATAACTGAAAATTAACAATAATGAGAAAAAAAATGTTTTAATTTCAAAAAATAAATAGATGCATATATTTTATTTTATTCATGTATTTCAGGCAACAAGGCCCATACTATGAATTTCAAGAATACTTAAAAAATGAAAATAATCTTTACTAATATTATACTTAAATGCGAAAGTTTGGATGGATGGATGGATGGATGGATGGATGGATCGATGGATCAATGGATCGATGGATTATGGATAGATGTTTGTTACTCAATCACGCCGGAACGACTAAACGGATCTGGATGAAATTTGGCACAGAGATAGATTATAGTCTGGAATAGCACATAGGCTACTTTTTATCCCGGAAAATTAAAGAGTTCCCGCGACAACCAAAAAAACCTCAATCCACGCGTACGAAATCGCGGGCATCAGCTAGTACAAAATAAAATACAATCTATTAAGCAAATATAATACAACAATAATATAATTTTACTTTCGTTACAGATACTTGTTTCAAATTGTATAATACAGATGAAATCCAGTATAGTGTATACCCAAGAGTGTAAGGAGATCATTACGCGTAACGGTAAAATCTCTTGACCCATTCGATTTAATAGTACGAAATCTTGCCGTATAAGACGGTATAAGTTAGGTCATAAACACATTAACCCAACTATTACATACTTATTGTACGCCATTATAGTGAGCTGAACCTGAGTACCGATGTAATGTACACGACTAGAACACAACTTAGACGAAAATTGTCTTGTGTGTGACAGTTCACATTTCAGGTTTGTTTGGTTTTTTTTCCAGTAATTTTTTGATAGACTTGAAAATTTACGCAACGATACATGCGTTGTAGTTGCATAACTATGTAGAATTAATTCAAGATTTGGGTCTCTCAGACAGTGTTCTAATTCAAGGGTCTCACAAAATCAATGGTCGAAAAGCTGTTTCAAAACTGTCTGCTCCTATTATACGCCTTTCAAGATAAGTTTTCGGTTTAAAGATATTTATTTCTCAAAAAGAGCATACTGCTCACTTAAATTTAATTGGTACACATAAATTTTCGCCGAATCTGTGCAGTTGTTCAATTAGGTTCATACTTCAAATGTGCTTCCAAGTAGAGAAACTAAGCTGCTTAGCGTCTAGCGTTTCTACCTGACACGATCTAGAATCTAGATGTTTTCAATTCAGAAGACTCACATATGACCGCAGAATCTCACGTCTCGGTCCTTAAGTATTTAAGAGCTATCGTCTTAACAGGTCAGTCCGTTATTGTTAAGACTCCTTATAGTGGGCGTTATGCCATAAATTAATCATTTTCATGTTGCAGTTAAGAACAATATTATTCCCAGTTTATATTTAACTACTTCCGACCGTCTATGGAATCAAAGCTTTTAAACGGAATCTATTTGAATGCGGTTTAAAAGCTTAGTTAAGATTACCAATGGTTTTGCCACTTTTAAGGCTGTTGTAAAGGTGTTTTTTTTTTAATCTTTACAAATTTGAATTGCTCATTAGCAATCACCTTCACCTCGTGATTATTGTCAGTGAAATACGGCCCAAGATATAACTAAAGTTGTAAGAAGTCGACGAAGTCCTAAAATATGATAGAATCGAACCAATTCAAGACCCAATCGACTCACAACCATAACTATAATATGGTATTCAAGGGGCGGAAACACAAATTCCTTAAAAAGCCGGCAACGAGTTGGTTTTTACTGCTATGCGACAGATATGGTCGTGAGTCGTGACTTTACGGCAACACTTTAACCAC